>CM070538.1:2338073-2938073 GCA_036346415.1 Raddia guianensis | reverse complement strand
CACCAAGGAAGGGGAGAGGCGCTGACGGCGGGACCCACTGTCGGCCACCCGAGTAGGGGAAGCGGCGCGCGCTTGGGGTGGCGTTCATGACGGCAATGGCGGCTCTCCGTGAGGGCAAGAGAGGGGAAATGGAGAGGAGGCCATGGGGGTTCTCGGTGAGGGCTCGGCTGCACGGGGAAAACGCCAGCGATGGCCGGTGGTGGCGCAAAGCGGAAGGAAATGGCAGTGCTCGGCGGGGGAGTCACCGGCGGCGAACGGGAGGGTGTTGGTGCCCGGCGGAGCTTCGGTGAGGTTAGTGGAGGGTGATGGTGGTGCAAATTGGAGTCGGGGAGGACAGAGGTGGCGCGGCACCGTTGGGGTGGATCGGTGGGCAGGGAGACACGGCGGCGGCGATCTTCGGAGCAATTCCTGGAAAAAGGGGCGGCGGAGGATGAGTTGCTCACCGGAGGGAGCTTACCGGCGGCGACGAATACGGCACGGTGGTGCCCGTGACAGAGAGTGGGAGCAGGAGGAAGCAGCGGCGGCGGGGCTTCGGCTTTATAGGCATGGCGGATCGACCAACGACCAGCGGGTCCACTAAAGAAGAAGTGGGGTGGCGTCGCCGGACTCCACGTCGGTGGCGTCTTCAGGAGGCTCCACGGCAAGCAAGCAAATACATGGAGGAGAGAGCTCGGGGAAAAGCACGAGCCGACAAAGAAACGGAGAAAAAGAAAAGAGAAAAAGAAAAGAAAGAGACGGGGCCCACTGGAAGAGATTTTTATTTTTAAATTAGTATTTCCGAATTTTTATTTTTAACAAATATTTTCCAAATTTATATGTTTAATTAGATTTAAACTAATAAGACTTTTATTTAAGTCTAAATCAAAATATTAATTACAAAGTATATTTTCAAATCTTTGCTAATAGTTATTTTGAAAATTCAAGTTATGGTTTTACAAATTAAACCTAATAATATTTTATTCAAACCCAATTTAAAATATTACTTACCAAAATACTATTTGGTTTTTGCAATTACTTATTTTAAAATTTCAAAACCAAATTATTTATTTTTACCAAAATTTTACTTTTACATTTACAATAATTAATTCAAAATTTAAAATATTAAATTTAGCCTTTAGAAGGTAACATACACATTTTCAAATTAATTAATTTTTCAAAACTCATGCACATGAAATAATGATGCCATGATTTTTTTTTAGGATTTTGAAAATGGGGATGTTACAAGCACCAAGCACCCAAACTCCTCCATCAAACCTGCACGTCCAACTCTGAGAACCGATATGGCCAAGTTCGTAAGCACTAGCATAACCGAGGAGGACTTGAGAGTTTGGGAGGAAGAGGGTCACATCGACGCCGGTAGTTGGAGGCTGCCCGGAGAGGAGGAAACTCTGAAGCCGCTTGAGGGAGAGTTCGTCAACTTCAAACAGTTCGCACTGTTCGAGTTGAGGTCTCCCGAGAGCGACTTCGTAGAGGCCTTCTTGAACATCAGCGGATTGGAGGTGGCGAACCTCAATCCGAACAGCATCCTCCAGATGGCCGTCTTCGCACACCTGTGCGAGGGCTATCTGGGCATTGATCCGTCGGTGAGGCTGTTCCTCCATTACTACACGGTAACGAGGAGCAGCTCCGCCGCTTCGGCGCTTGGGTGCTACTACCTCAAGCTCCGGACCACCGCCGACGACGCGCCGTACCCCCGTCCGCCGCTGCTCGACTCAATGGGCGCGTGGTGGACGAGGTGGTTCTACACCCGGCGGAGCGACGACAGCAAGCTCTTCTTCATCGGGAAGGCGCCGGCGAAGGGAACGCCAATGCCTCGGCCGGAGATGTCCGCCGAGGACTGGTACTTGACGAGGAAGATCGCCTCCCTCGTGAGCCTTGGGCTCACGGGCAGGGAGACCATCCGGGACTACACAGCGAACAGGATCTGTCCGCTACGGAGAAGACCCTATCCCTTCCATAAGATAGAGGGATATAAAGACATCTCCAGGTAGAGCACGGGTAAGTACCATTAAGACTTCAACCTTTCTTTGATGTCTCCTCCGAACAGGAACTAACAGGCTCTCTTGCTCGGGCAGAAAAGCCAACCGACGCATGGGTGACCGAGCAGGTCGACGCCATGCTGAAGGCAGCCAAGAAGGACGACGAGGTCACCGGCGAGGTGGCCTACACCAGTCCGTGGAACGTGCTCGTCCGCACAGCCGAGGTAAGTTGCTCGAACCCTCGTCTGTGTCGCTGGATTCGCACCGTTGTAAATGCTAACACTCACTTTTCGAACACGCAGGAGGACCAGCTGATCCTCGGAGGGATCGTGGAGGAGCTCTCTAGGTCGGAGAAGGAGAGAGCGAAGAAGGGCAAGGCCAAGGTGGCCACAAAGCCCAAGGTGGCGGCTGAGCCAACGCGGAGCTCGCCGCGCCATGGCGGCCGCCTGCCCTCGAAGAAGCCCGCTGCGGCAACGGAGCGTGTCGGGCAAGCCAAACGCGCGCACGGCCAACCGGGCGGGAAGCGACCAAGCCCCTCCCTCCTCGCCGAGCAAAGCGACGAAGAGGTAAGGATCACGACCCTCTGGCTTAGGCGTTATCGCGGGCTCACCCGGCCACATCTGGCCTCGCAATCGCCGAGCGGAGGAGGCTTGAGGAAGAAGTCAGCAGAAAAAAAAACTTCTTGCCTTGCGCGAGAAAAGTGCTCAGCTCAACAGGGAGCTGAGTTCGTCGCCACGAGCGTCCGGGGGCCGAGGTGAACAAGGCGCCAAGGAGCCCCCGAGAAAGAGGCGAAAAGTTTTAGCAACAAAGATTAAGATTAAGCCTTCCACGACAGGTATGTTGTAATGAATTCTTCAACCTTACAACTCTTCTGACCGCGCCAGGCTTAACTAACCCTTTTCTCATCAGCTGCCCAGGAGGAGATCGCCACGGACAATGTCGACGCGGCAATCGAGCGATCTCTGCTGTCCGAGCACCTGCACGGCGCGTCGCGGGCAGTGAGGTTGGCTAGCCTCAAGGACAAGCCGGCGGCAGGAGCTTGTTCCCGCCAGCTCAATGCGAGCGTACTCGATCTGTTGAAGAAGCGCGGTAGCACTACCGAGGCGGAAGAAGCGGCGCCTGCACCACGGTTAAGCGGGCCATGGCGATAGCTCATAAGCTGCCAAGCGGACCGAGCAGGCGGTCCCACCGAGCACTACGTCCCAGGGGCAGCCCGTCCCTGAGGCGACGGAGATGACTGGCAAGCAGGGCGAAAGTCCCACCGCCAAGATGCAAGAAGAAACCCATGAGCAGGGCGCACAAGTTGCCCCGCCAGTGGAAACTCCAGTGTCGCCCTGTGGAGTGGCTCCGGCCTTGCCCGAAGGTGATCAGGCGGAAGAGGAAGGAGGGCAGGAGCGAGGGGACGAAAGTTCTTCGCCCGCCATTCCTGCTCCCGAGCGAATGCGCTCCTGTAGGAAGAAGCAGCAAAGGAGACGGCGGCGAGAACAACACGCCGGTCTCATCCCGCACGAGCGAGGCTTCGTGACGCACGGTTTCGAAGATCGCTTACGCCGGGGACTGAAGCGTCGGCTTGGCAAGGTAAGCCCCAAAACCAAACCTAGTCCAATCGAGCAACATCATCGCAAAGCGGCTAACTGGTCTTCTCCCTCAGATCTTTAAGGATACCATGGAGGAGCTCGAGGATGGAGTCACCATCGAACGCAGCGCTGTTCTGGCGGGTTTTCGAGAGCAGCTCTGAATGAGGGGGCTCGAAGGGGAGCCTTCTGCGCCAGCCAAGAGCCGTAGCTAGTTGGCAGCGAAAATAAAGAAGCTCAAGGCTCAGCTGACCGATGAGAGGCAATCCTCCGGGGCTCTTCGAGAAGAGGCCGAGGAGCTTCGCGCGCAGGCCGCGAGGGCGAACGTCGCGGAAGGGGAGCCGGGCCGCACGAAGTGGCTGGAGGAGCAACTCAACGACGTGTCCGAATGGCGGAAACTGCTCGTGAAACAGGTGAAGCAGCTCGAGGCCCAGCTCGCCGAAGAGAAGTCGACTTCCGCGGCACTACAGGAGAAAATCTCCACCCTAAGGGCGTCACAAAAGGAGGCCGAGGAGATACGCGGGCAGGCCACATGGCGAGCACCGCGGAGAGGAGGGTCGAGCAGCTGGACGAGCAGCTTAAGACCGCCGAGCAGCGAGCCAGTAAGAGCGAAGATCTGACCGAGCAGCTGTGGGCCAAGACCGAAGAGGTGGCTCTCCGTGTGAAGGCAACGGAGCAGGCCAGGAGCAGCAAAGAGGAAGCCGACCGTCTCCGAGCTGAGGCCAGAGAGGGTTTTAAAGCCCAAGGGGAAGTCCTGCGCCTCAAGGAAGTGATCGAGGAGCTCAAGGAGCAACTCACTTCTAAGTAGTCAGAGGGTCAGAACTCGAAGGGACTTTTGTACCTGCGATTCTTGTTAATGCAATAAAGACCTTACCTTTTTTCCTGCAAAAAAAGAGCAGCAAAAGACAAGAACGAATAGGAAACCAAGAGCAAGGCACGAAAGCGCTAGAAAGTTTAAGAAAACCGGTAGAACGCTTAGCCTAACTCCCAGCCCCCGTTGTGCAGCTGCTCGAAAACCTGAGTTTGCGAACTCGAACAGGTGCACAAGAGAAAGAGCGACACCCTAGTCCCCGGTACGGACGGTGCTCGAAAACCTGAGTTTGCGAATTCGAGCACGTGCGTAGAGAGTTAGAGCGACACCCGTATCCTGATCGACTTATTTCAAGAACCGCTCGGCGACGTAAGTTAGGCGATTCATAGGTTAACCGAACAAGGAAAGTGTCTCTGCCGCGGGGGGCTTACAAGAGCAGGCTTTGCCAGGTGGTTGTGCCGTGAACGGTAAGAGCCTCTGCCGCGGAGGGCTTACGAGAGCAAACTTAGCCGTGAGGCGAAAACGCCGTTTTACGCAACCATGAGTTTAGGAACTTGTTGAAACTGGATACGAGCAGGAAAAAATCCTTAAGCTTGCGGAGCCAAGTGTTCGCAAGGCTGGGCAGCCATCAAGTGTTACCAGAAAGAGGGTAGTATGAGAAAACAAAGATATAAAAAGGGCCGCAGGGGGCTGCGAAAATTCACTGTTTATTGGATTGAACTTTACATGGCAGCCCGAGAGACTTGGACGAACAAAGGCACGAAATTTGACAAAAAGCGCGGGTTGCGAACACACGAAAGACCTACACAAAGAACTTACGGTCGGGTCGATGTTCCAAGTCTTTGGTCGACTCTCTTCCGTCTTCCATTGCCAGGCGAACAGCCCCCGGGTAAGCAGATGAAACGACCGTGAACGGGCCCTCCCAACGGGAGTTAGCTTGTTGGCGTTAGACGTGTTCTGACGCGGCGCAGAACGCAGGTCGCCTTCAAAGCCCTTGGTCGAATCGACTTAGCGGCGTCTTGTTTGCGAAGAGCTTGCTGGTAGCGCGCCATTTTGACTTGTGCCCGATCGCGTGTGCCTTCGAGGAGATCGAGATCGAGTAAGCGTTCTTGCTCGTCGTCAACCAAGTTGACCGAGCTCGTGCGAGGCGAGCCGAGTACTATTTCGTGAGCGGGATGGCTTCGACCGTAGACCAATTGGAAAGGAGTTTCCCCGGATGCCCGGCTGGCCGTGGTGCGGACTGCCTAGAGGACAGAAGGAACTTCGTCAACCCAGCCTTGTTGTGCTTTCATGAGCGCGCGAACACGTCCGCTTTGATACCTGGACTATCGTCCGTTAGCTCGCTCGATCGCTCCATTGCTCGTGGATGTGCCACGAGGCGAAACAAACCTTGGTGCCCAAATGCTCGCGAGATTTCGGAATAGCTCGCCAAACTAGGTACCGTTATCGGTGATCAGCTTGTGGGGAATCCCAAAGCGCGTGACCACGTTGCTTTTGAAAAAGCGTACAGCCGCTTTGGCGTGAAGATATGACACAGGCTCTGCCTCAATCCACTTTGTAAAAGTGTCGATGGCGACGAGCAAGTGTGTGTAGCCCTTGTACCCCTTAGGAAACGGGCCGAGCAGATCCAGACCCCATGTGGAGAAAGGCCACGATGGGGGATCGTTTGGAGCTCTTGGGCGGGCTTATATGCCTTCCGGACGTGAAATTGGCAAGCCTTGCACTTAGTCACTATGTCCCGAGTATCTTGTAACGCTGTAGGCCAGTAATAGCCCATACGAAACGCTTTGCTGACCAGAGTCCTGAAGGAGGCGTGGTTGCCGCAGGCACCCTCGTGTATGTCCCTAAGAAAAAACACACCCTCCTGTTGGGAGATACACTTGGAGAGGACTCCTAGCGCACCTTGACGATAAAGGATGCCATCCACAAGCTTGTATGGACCAGCACGCCTTGTAAGCCGGGAACGCTCGGCTTCGGCTTCGAGCAGGGTCCCATCTGCAAGGTACCGGACAAATGGCGTTGTCCAACCGCAGCCTGCTCGATGACGGAGACAACACCACCTGTCTCTGTTGCCTTGTCCGGAGACGTGATTGAGGGCTTGTAAAGGTGCTCGACGAGCACCCCTACCGGGGCAGGTTCGCGTGAGGATCCATACTTGGATAGCTGGTCGGCCAGGAAGTTGTCCTTCCTAGGCACGAAGAGCACCTCGAAAAATCGAAAGTGCCGCTCCAACTTCCTCACTTCAACCAGGTATCGCGCCATTGAGTCATCGCAGCACTGATACTCCTTGTTGACCTGATTGATGATCACCGTGAATCTCCTTCACGATCGATCGTTGGACGCCGAGCGACTTGCACGCTCTTAGTCCCGCGAGGAGGGCCTCGTACTCCGCAGCGTTGTTAGTCGCCGCAAAGTGTAGTTGGATAGAATGCTGGAGTTTCTCTCCTTGAGGGGAGATAAGAACAAAACCAGCCCCCGAGTTTCCAGTGCGTGAGCCATCAAAAAACATGGCCCAAGAGGGTTCATCAGGTTGCTCGGGAGCTTCCTGAGATTTGGGCAGGCAGGTCCATTCAGCGACAAAGTCAGCCAAGACCTGGGACTTAATAGCAGTTCGGGCAACAAACAGAATATCGAATTCTGCTAATTCCATTGCCCATTTAGCTACACGTCCGCCAGCTTCCTTGTTCCTTAGGATTTCTCCAAGCGGGAATTTGGTTGGGACCAGTATTTGATGCGCCTGGAAATAGTGGTGAAGTTTTCTGAAGGACATGAGCAAAGCGTAGAGCAACTTCTGGACCTCAGGGTAACGCTCCTTTGATCCGTGAAGTACCTCGCTCACGTAATAGATTGGCCGCTGGATGCCTTCCCTTTCCACTGTCAAGACCGCGCTCACCGCTTGAGGCATACAACCAAGATAGAGCAAGAGATGTTTACCGTATCGCGGGGTGGTCAAGACAGGTGGGTTGGACAGGTATTGCTTTAGATCTTGGAAAGATCGATCAGCTTCCTCTGTCCACTCGAAACCATTGCGCTTACGCAGGGCCTTAAAGAAGGGCAGCCCGCGTTCGCCCTGACGGAAAATAAACCTGCTCAGAGCAGCCATCCGTCCGGTGAGGCTCTGAACTTTCTTGACGGTAGTTGGAGCCTGCATGATTTCAATGGCCTCGAATTTTTCGGGGTTGGCAGAGATCCTTGCGAACCAATTACATAACCGAGCAACATTCCAGATCGAACACCAAAGGTACACTTATCTGGATTTAACTTTATTCGATGCTTGTTGAGATTTCGAAAAGTCTCGGCCAGGTCTTTTACATGATCTGGAGCATACTTGCTCTTTACAACTATGTCGTCGACATAGACCTCCAGGTTTCTTCCGCGCTGTTCTGAGAAAGTCCTCTCCATTAAACGCCGAACGTGGCACCAACATTTGCGCAGAGATCAAAGACATGGTCGTGTAGCGTAGTGCCGAAGGGGTGATGAAGGCGCCTTCTCTTCATCCTCGGGAGATGCTTATTTGGTGATAACCGGAGTAAGCATCCAAAAAACTCAGGAGCTGGGCATCCGCAATCGTATCGACCAGCTGGTCTATGCGAGGCAGCGGGAAATTGTCTTTGGGACAATCAGCGTTCAGATCTGTGTGATCAACACACATCCTCCACTTGCTGCCTTTCTTCTTTACAATGACAGGGTTGGCCAGCCACTCGGTATGATCAACCTCGCGGATGAAACCAGCGTGAAAGGTTTGCTGTGATCTTTGATGATCCCCGCTTGAATTCAAAAGGCGAAGCTTCGGCGAACAGATTTTTGTCCCACGGACGACCAGTTTGTGCTCGATAACCTCCCTTGGGACTCCGGGCATGTTAGACGGCTCCCAGGCAAACACGTCTGCATTAGCTCGGAGCAAGGCAATGAGCTTGCTTTCCTATGTGGGGTCCAGATTGGCCCCCAGATGAACTGTCTTGGAGGAGTCATTCAGAGACAGCGGAACTTCCTTGGTCTCACCCCCTGGCTGAAGGGAGACCCTAGGGCGTGCAGACTTGGTCTGCGGAGCTTCGGGACCATGAGGTGGAAGCTGGTCAACCAGGGCGAGGGGCTGCTCGTCACAATCGAGAGCGGCCTTATAGTTGCCCTTGACCGTGATCACACCGTTGGGACCCGGTATCTTCACGCAATGATAAGCGTGGTGGGACACGGCCATGAACTTGCCAAGAGATGGCCGGCCCAAGATCGCGTTATAGGCGGATGGGAAGTCGACCACGTCAAACGTGATCAACTCTGTCCGGAAGTTGCCTGGACTGCCGAAGGTAACAGGCAGAACGATCTGCCCCAACGGCCGAACAGCTTCTCCGGGAACAATGCCGTAGAAGGGCATCGCGACCTCTTTAAGCTTGGAACGAGGGATTTGCATCTCGTACAAGACCTTAGCAGAGAGTAAGTCCAAAGCGCTCCCGCCGTCTATAAGAACACGGCCAACTCTCGCGTTGCTGATGGTCGAAGCAACCACCAGTGGGAGCCTCTAAGGCTTGGTCATCCCAGTGAGGCAATCCTTCTGAGAGAAGGAGATGGAAACCTCGGTCCACTTCATCGATTCGGGCTGAGACTTGCCCTTCTCAACGTTGTGTACTTCCCGAGCAGCTTCCTTGAGGCTGCGTCGAGAGGGATAAGCCGAGTAGCCGTCGAAGATGACGGCGATATGGTTCACGGGCTCTTGATACTCGTCATCATCGTCCCGATTACCATCATCGGTTTGGCGCTTGGCCTTACCGGCTTCACCTTTTTCGGGCAGGGTGGGCATTGGGCCCTTGCCGTTGTAGAAATCTTCGAGTTTTGCAGCCCAGGTCCTACAGTAGCGTGTGTCATGCCCGTAGTGCTGGTGGAACTTTCAATATCGGTCGCTGGGACCTTTCTTGCCTTGGTTGCCTCCCTGGGCGGGCTTCTTGCCCTTATAGTTATTGTTGGGCTTTTTCTGCTCATCCTTGGGAGGAGGTGTGCGATCTATACCGGCGACAGTGTTGCTCGCATCACTCTTCTTTTTCTTCTGGGACTTCTTTGTCACCAAGATTGTTGCTGCTCTTTTTCTTCTCCTCCACACCAGGTTGGGCGGGCAGCTCACCCTTGTCGAACGCCTTCTTGTACTGAACGCGCTCTGCCGCGTTGGCATAGCGATCAGCCGCTTTGAACAAGTCGTTGGAGGTCCAAGTCTCATTGATCTCGAGATCCTGGGTGAGCCGCTAGTCGCGAACTCCGTTTTTAAAGGTGCGGACAACAGATTTATCCGAGATGTTCGGGATCGTGTTGCGAATATTGATGAAACGCTTCACGAAGTTGTGGAGGGTCTCTCCGTTCATCTGGATCATCTGGTGCAGATCATCATCCTTGCTCAGACACACGTAACAGCTCTGGAAATTGACAATTAGAGCGTCACAAAGCTGGTTCCAAAAAGAGATGGAACCTTCTTGCTGATTGAACAGCCACGTCCGAGCAACACCCTCAAGGACAGTCGGGAGGTAGTTAGCCATGACAAGCTCATCACCCCCGACCGCCATGATGGCTGTCGCATAGATGGAAAGGAACTCCTCTGGGTTCTGCGTCCCATTGTACCTCTCCATGTGTCCGGGCTTGAACTTTGAGGACCACGGACGAGCGAAGCTTCGTCGAAAAAAACCCGCAGCCCAAGGCATAAGACCGGCCACCTTCCCCAGCGGAACCTAGCCTTGAAAAGACGTTGGTCCTGTTGGTTGGGGGAACTCTAGCTGAGCGGGAGGTTTTTGCTTGGAGGAACTCCCTCCGTGATAAGCCCCTGCGCTCCTTCCTCGTGGTTGCGACAACGCGCTCCTCGCGAGGGGATCGTCCATGATCATCGCGTGCACGCTTGCCCCTGTGGTCGCGATATCGCGGACTTGGCGAAGGCGGCGACCATCGCGCTTGCTCGTGGACAGTGATCCTTCGATGGTGACGGTGGTCACGCGACCGATCGGATCGCCCGCTATCCGAATTCACCCGGACAGGCTCACCGCGCTGCCCGGATGAGGCCTCACCTATGGACTTAAGGCCCTCGGCCAGTTTCTCGAGGTGAGTAACTACTTCATCGCCCACGAGGACGAGATTGTCCTGGTGAGCGGATCTGATTACGGTCGCCAGGGCCTGGAGCCGTTCCCGGCTCTACTCAATTGGTCCTGAGATCCCTGAAGCATCCGCGTCTTGCCCGATTGGAGTCTGGACACGCGGGGATTCCGCCCGGGCAGGCTGAACCTCTGCCGGGGGTCTTGGCGTAGGCGCGCAAGGCGGATCGCGTCGCTGACGCTTGCGCTGATCGCTGATCTGCGTCAAGGTTTGGTTGAAGAATTCGTCAAAGGTGCGGCAAACAATATATTGCTCGCGAGCAGATTGTGCGGCTCCATCTTGGTGTCGAGCGGAATTGACCCGCTCGATCTCTTCGGCCGCCGTGACCCGTGCAGGATCACCTGAGGTCCCTGCAACAGCCATGTTGATGACGCGGTGGCTGTGCGTGTGTGTGCTAGACGGCGTCATCACTGTGTCGCCACAGGAAGAATCAACCGACATAGCCCTGGAATCCGATAGATCTAAACCAGCGTAGAGATCGTCGGTTCCGTATTCATCGTCGATGACGGGAGCTCGACCAGAGACCATCTCCGGGGCGTATCCAGAGACCTCTGTCTCGAATACAGACATCGATCTAGGCTGATAAGATCGATTCGAGCTGGCAGGGGAAGAAACATCCTGCCCTTCTGAGTCGTAGCCCTCAAGAAGTATCTCCGTATCGCTGATGGAGTTCGACATGTTCGATCTGCGAGTCCCCACGGACGGCGCCAACTGTCGACAGTTAGGATAACGACCCAAGTCAACTAAGGTTCTTCAAGAGTGAGATAGGAGACACGCCGAACAACCACGAACAACAACGAACAGGGAGACATGGGTTTTTATCCTGGTTCAGGCCTCTCAGGAGAGATAATAGCCCTACGTCCAACCTTTCTTTATATCAAAGAGTATTACAAGACGGAACTCGACGAGATGAACAAGTCTCGGCGAGAATATGGGTGTACAGGAAGTATTAAGCAAAAACCTCGTGCCCTCTACACGCCGTAGGGGCTGGTTTATATAGTGTCGAGCAAACCGGCCTACCGAGAGAATATCGGGCCGGGCTTACTACGAGATCACAACGAACTCGACATGCCAAATATATCCCGAGGCAGATAAGGCATACTCCTAGTCTTGGGGATCACGACTCCTATTCCAATTCGGGAAACCACGTCCGGGTCTTCACGTAGCCGTGCAGAACTCTGTTCGAGTCGGACTCAAACAGAATCCTAGGTCGTTCGCCCGTGTCGACCAGAAGTCGTTCGGCAGGATGCACATGGGCCTGATAGAACCTTCCAGGGAGCTGGGCCCTAGTAGGCTTGTTCGATTGGGCCATCAGGAAGTGGGTCATAGCAATGGGCCGTGATTTTATCCCCGACAGGATCAGAAACAGAAGCCTTTTAGAATGGAAAATGAAAGCGCATAAAAAAGGGAAATTTCTGAACTTACCCCTACAACCTCAGATTAGCATCCAAGAATGTATATGCATACATATAAGCTAAAATTCAACAATCCTGACCTGAATGAGCATTGTATCTGAACGTTCTGGAGCTTAATTGTCATTCATGTGCTCTACCTGCGCCAGCTTGCTACAAGCCCGTGCATTGCTATTCATATATATGGATCGAGTTGCAGAGCTAGAATCATTCTCTCCTACTGAACATGTTGAGCTTTTGCCCCTTTATAGGGCCGGCCCACATAAGAGAATAAGAGAGGGAGAGAGAGAGGAGCAGGCAGGGGGAGGCAAGCTCGCCCCGTTCTTGCCCCAGCCCTAGGGTTGGAGCGGCGCGGGTGGCGGCGCCGCCTTTCTCGGCGTGCGGGCTCCTTGGGGGCGTCGTGGCCGTTGTGGCCGGGCATCTCGGAGGGCCGGTAAGCGGCTCTACCCCTTTTTAGAGGCCGCAGCTTCCTCTTTCTCTCGGTTCTGAGTTTTCTCTGTTTTTCCCCATCTCCTCTCACTCCTCTCGCGACCTCGCTATTCGGTGTTTTCGCCAGAGCTCCGGCCGGCTTGCTGGTCGACACTGGTTGTTGGAGGTGTACCTGCGCCGCTCTCCGTCGATCTGGTGCTCGGTGGCCACGAGGTGGACGTTGTGCCCTTGCCGCTCCTTCCTCTGCTCCTCGGGTTCCTCCTGTGGTCTTTGGCTGCTGTGAGGGATTTCGGCATCGTATCTCCGAATCGTTTCGCTTGTGGTGCTTAGCACGGGCGATTTGATTTCTGGGACAGTGCCTTGCACGCTCTGCCTCGGCATCGTTGGCTTGGATCTAACGCACTGTAAGAACTCTCCTTCTCTTCTTGTTCAGTGGATCGATTTGGTTGACTCTAGGAGACTAGCCTTCGAGCTAGAGGCCGTTTGATCAAATCTGGAAGCACTGTGTTGTGGCTCTATTATTTTGTTCGATGATGATTGCATAAATTTGAGGCTTAATTAATCTGTTTATTAAAGGATTTTGCTAGACCTAGAGTAGTGCTGCTCTTAGCTTTCACTGTGTTTGCTCTCTGTATTTGGTTAAGCACCTGGGAGTAAGAGATTAGATCAATTTACTGCTGCCCTATTTATTTCCTTTAATCTGGAGAACTAGTGCGTTGATTATTCTTGATACTAGTTAGTGCAGTGTGCAGTTAAGCTGCTGTTCGGCTTGATCCAGTGGCTGTTTGGGTTTGGCCGAACTGTTTTATTGATCTTTTATTACTCTGGTGCACACTGACTTCATTTATCTAGTACATAGAGCAGTGAATACCTTTTGAGCTTGAGCAGTACTAATCTTTGGTTGCAATCCTGAAATTTTCAGATTAGATAACCTGTGATATATATTGCTCAAATTCGGTTGGATGGCTAATTTATTTAGCAATCACTGTTTGCAATCTGAGAACAACTTCATTAATAAAATCTTGAGCTTTTTGCTGGTTTTATTACCTTGGGCAGCATTGAATCTTTTTGAGGATATCTTGTATATATATGTCTTCTTGGTTATATTTGAGGAATACATGCTATATGATTCAATTAGCTTGCATTTAATTATAACTGTACTCATTATGAAATATTGTATTATCTTGCTCATTATGCTAATTTTGCAACAGAACATGTGGTGTCTCCTCGACTAGCAGACGGCTCCAACTTGTGGATGAGCGACTTGCCAAATTATTGTGCCCATCCATTAGCTGAATTGAAGCTCGAAAGCCACATGCGATCCGATCGATGAACTAGCTAGCCGCTGCTTCACGCACACGAAAAGCACACGACACGGAGAACCGAACAGTGTCATATGACTTCGGGTCGATACGTCAGTTCATTTTGCACAGTGCTAATAGTACAGTTAATGAACACTTGCCATCTTAAATTCCAACCCTTAATCTCAAGCAGCAGTATTCAGAAACGCAATGCGACTTGGCATGTGAATGCCAGTCACGAAAGGCGCCCGATTCGCATTAGGGTCAACTAAAGCTTCAAAACAGCTAATGCTAATGCTAATGCTAAACTTCACCGATGTTACAACGACCTTGCGCGCCAGCTTTTAATTAACCTGATGTGGCTGAAAGGCTCAACTGTACACGCTGAATATTTTATTCTTGCAGTTCAGTGATCGTTTACGTTGTTAACTTATCAGCCATTAATACCGGCCCGATCACCCATGTTAATGTAAACTTCATCGAGTACCACGCTCGAATTTTCGTACTGTCAGGGTAACGGCTACTATCCGCCGTTGTCGTATGCTCGTATGGTGAATTTGTGATCTGCAAGTCCATAATCAAGTGTTGCTTGACTAACTCTGAAGATTGATTAGTGTATAGGTTCAGAGCACAAGTGCTTAGTAGTCTATTCTAGCAAGATGGATCGTCTGCTGTGCCACAAGAAATCTTGACCAGAACAATGCAGGGAGGCAAATGCTGCTTCAGCCTACAAGGAGAGATCTTACCTGAAGTGAAGTCCACATGTTACTCTTGGTCTTGGAGTAAAAACATATTAAAAAACGCTGGCTAGATAGGTAGATTATTGTCACAAAATCTCATTGCCCAGTAGAATTTCGCGTCGATCTGTGAGATCGAGCTGGGCTGCTTTGGATCCAGAATCACTCCGAATCTTTTGGAGGCACACCAAATCATCCAAAAACTGGAGTTGATCGAGTGTGCCAGAGGGGGCATACAGATTGCTGATGTGGACAAACAGCTGAGGAAAACTAACTTCTTTCTCCTTGATTTGCAAAGCGTGATGCAAGCTTTAAAAAAAGCAGTCAAGAAGCAGAGACTGAGAACAACGAGCACCTGACCTTTCTTTTCTCCGTGGGCTCATGAGAGCTTTTTTTTTTTTTTTTGGCGAGTTAAGATCGCTGGAGAGATTCTTCCAATCCTGATTGAGCAATATAGAAACCGGAGGCGAGCCATTGCGCACAAGGCACAGCCAATTCTCCCAGCTGGAAACACTCAAGGCTCAGACGAGCTCACTCCTCAGATGAGCAGTAGCTGAGCTGAGTACAGCTCTATCCTGTTCCAGCAAATCATACGGCCAATCATGGCAAGCATGGCGAAAAATAATAATAATGGTAATAGTTTTGGCCTCGTCGTCGTGCAGCCCACGCGCAGATGCTGTCAGGTAGCAGCCTAGCACACCATTTTTGTCGGTAGAAGAAGAGCTTCGAGTGAAGTTGCTGGTGGAGCACGAAGCTTGTTTGCCTGACAGCTAGTAGAATTCAGTCAAGTCCAGTGTGCCCCCGTTGGCAGCTTAGCCTTGGATAGTCGTGCACAGCACGAACAATTTTCTGAATATGTGGTGCGTTTCTGAACAGCTTGGCCTTGGGTAGTCGGCTGTCTCGCAGTGAACGGCGGCTGGGCGAGCTTATCACCATGTGCTTGCGCGGCATCTTCGAACGGCACAGGCTTCTTTTTCCCGTGTGCCAAAAGTCTGCACATTTGGTTGCACGTATTGCATATGCACATTCTAATTTTTTCTAGAAAGTGATAAAGATTTCATTCGTATAACAAAACACTTTATTGTAGAGATGCTCATGGCTAATAGGCAAATTATCAACAACTCCTTAAATGATCTAAACTGTAAGACAATATATGCATCTAGCTCCGCCTCAATCACCACTGCCGTCAAAGCTGAGGACTGTCGCATTCATCATTGCCACAAACCCCACCTCCTCTGATCTCATCATCCTCACAAGGAGATGGAAAAGAAGATCAATATCAACAATAGGTTTATGGTGGACAAAGTTTCTAAAAAATTGAATAACTGGAAGTGTAGTTCCTTTTCCAAGGGAGGTAGGTTGGTGCTTATCAATTCTTGTCTTTCTAGCATCCCTATTTACCATATGTCCATGTTTTTAGTTCCTGTCTCGGTTCTGTCAAAAAATTGATTAGATTAGAAGAGATTTTTTCTGGGGTAGCTCTAGTAATAAAAGAAAGTATCATTTAGTAAGCTGGGACAAAATTTGTTCTATTAAAAAGTTTGATGGTCTTGGGATAAAAAGTTTACGTACCCTAAATATTAGCCTCTTGTGTAAATGGTTGTGGAAACTTGAATCTAAACATAGCCTTTGGACTTTCTTAATTCAGGCCAAGTATCTTAATAATAAACCTCTTTCCTTGATTAAGGCTAAAACTTCTGATCCTTCTGCTGGTCTCAACTTCTGAAAGTCAGGAATTATTATCAAAAAAGAAGAGCTTTCAGCATTGGTAATGGTGCAAAAATTGATTTCTGGCATGATATTTGGTGGGGTGAGGAGCCCATTTACTCACTTTTCCCTAAGTTATATGATATATGTTTTGATAATTACCTGTCAGTTGCTAATGCTGTTGATAAGGGTCTAAATCTATCTTTCAGAAGGGTTCTGGATAACAATTTAGCTTTGGCCTGGGAGGCTTTTAAACAAGAAGTGTTCACTAAAATAAATCCTCTTAAAATTGATGAGCCTGTTTGGAAAGGAAAGAAAAATAGTAATTTCACTGTCAAATCAGCCTACCAGTTAATTTCTGGGGGTGGTGAGTTGGTTGATTATAATTTCATCTGGAAAGCTACTATCCCTTTGAAAATCAAAATCTTTCTCTGGTTGGTTTGCAGAGGTGTTATCTTAACTAAAGATGTTCTTACGAGTAAGAATTGGCCAGGGAATCCTTTCTGCTTCTTTTGTGGAAAATTGGAAAGTATTCAACATCTATTTTTTGAATGCTCGGTTACCTCCTCTATTTGATGTATTATAGCTAGTGTCTTTGGTGTTTCTTCTAGGCCTATTAGTTGGCATGGGTTTTTTGTTTGGATTGAAGCAGTTTGGTCTTCTGGAAAAAAATTTCACTGTACTTGCATTGCTGCTGTCCTGTGGTGCATTTGGACCGCTAGAAATAAATGGTGCTTTGATAAAAAGACTTTTGATTCTCCTATTCAAATTATTCATTCTATCTGTGTGATGTTGCGCTACTGGGCAGACTTGTTTGCAGGTGATGAAAAAGAATTTCCGGTTAAAGGTGCTTCGCTGATTGAGGGTGCTGCTGCGGGGATTCAAGCTTGTTTGAAGCGTTCTCATCTGCTACTGACTTCGAGCTATTCCCCCTAGTGGTGTATCTTTGCTTTGCAGCCTTTCTGTTGCTGTTATCCCCCCTCGCCCTCCCTGAAGTGTGCTGCCTGTTGATACTAAGTCTGTAATAATTTTGCCACTACTGTTTAGCTCTAAGTCCCTTTCTTAGCCTGTTTGCGTGCAAGATCTTTAAGAGACATGGCTTCCGTTGTATTTCTATCTTGATGCAATGGAAAATGGGGAAGATCTCCTCTTCTAAAAAAATAGGTTTGCAAATTCGCAAACCTGTTACGACCACCAATGAGAAAGAAAACCGGGCAACTGCCATCAAGCACCATCACCGCCATTTTTGAACTCGCCAGCAAAATGGAAGTCGCTACAATGTACCCAAATCTTGCTTCTTTTTTCAATTCGACTACCACGAACTGCCCTCCAACGACTAGGTCGAATAAGCTTGACGTTACTACCTCTCGAATGGAGCGTATCCATTGCAATGCAAGCTTATGTAAAGTTCATGATACAATAAGAATACCGTTATTCCGATATTTCTAGATCTACATTGTTGCAATCTGAAACCAATATAAATAATTCTCATTTTATTCGATTGTTTTGGGAATTGTTAGTCTTTCAAATCGAGCGTGGTGGCTCCCTTTTGTTATCGCTTTGTTGTGTGCTGATGTATAAGAGACATCTTGTAGATCTAAAATTCATACTACCTCCGCCCCAAAATAAGCAGGGTTTTGGATCCTATAAATCCCTGCCCCATTTTTATTTCCCATGTCTTCCATAAAAATTTAACCCAATCTTAATTTTAAAATTTAAATCGAAATGAGTGAACAGGAAAAGAAAAATCACTAGGATTATTGAAAAAATTGTTGGTTTCATCGAAAATCAAGATAATGAAATCGTTGTTTGAAGCTAGTTTTTTCCTTGAGAATTCGCTACACCTTGTGGGACATAGAAGGAAAGCCAGGGCAGAGATTAGGGAGGTAATAACAAGGCAGGCGAGGATCATGGGGATCAAGGAGATATATCGGTCATGACTCATGATTCCGATGATCACAGGAGCAATCAGAGGGATTGCCGCGCCAACCGTTAACACAGGAGCAATCAGAGGTAAATCGCCTAGATAACAGTCTAATAATGTTGGTGTGTGTGTGGAATGTAAATAGTTAGTTACCTAGGGTGGAATGTGAAAAAATGTGTGTGAAGAGTATACATGTAAAGGGAGGAAGTATCCAGAGAATACAAGAGTGAAAAATTCTCCAATCTCACCGTGCTCCCTCTCTCTCTTCCTCTCTCCTGTTCATCCTCAAATTTCCAAACTCAATCTTCGACATGGTATCAGAGCAGCAAGATCTTGTGTGCTTTGGATTTGATTTAGCCGCTTTGCCCTGATTGAAGAGCTCGCGATAGCCGTTCTTCCTCTGCGGAGCGCCGGAGGCGGCGCCGTGCCTGGCAACCTCCGCCGCCAAGTCCTCCCACTGCTGCGCCCTGAGCTGCGCCGCGCGGGGCAGCGTCGAGGCAATGCCGGCCCACTCTCGGTGAGCAGCGGGTAACTCGTTGCCTCTTTGGTCAGCATTGCGGTGTGTTGAGCGGTGGCGTCGGCTTTGCTTGGAGGAGAGGAAAGAGATGTCGCAGAGGCAGTGGCTGGTGGGGGCCTTGGGCGGTGCGGCTGGTGTGTTGGGCAGCGACGGCACTTGGTGATCACGTGTAGGAGAAGCTTTGCCCTATCCTCGCCTTCTTCCAGACGCTGGGCATCTCCGAGAAGCAGCTAGTCAAGCTGCTCATGGTCAACCTGCGCTTCATTAGCTACAGCATCGAGGCCAAGTTCTCCCGGACTGCAGCCACGACGAGAGCTTAAAGATCCTGTGAGATCTTACCAGAGTGAGTTATCCCTGTGTTGGATTAAGCTCATTCCGTATCTCTTCGAAGTGCTGCAGCTGTTGTTCTTGTGCACCATTGGAGTAAGGCGTGGAGGTGACTAAGTACGGGAGTATAGCTGCTGTACGAGCTACCACATCTCATGGTAATCATCTCTGGGCTTTGGCATGTGCATTCCCTTGTGGTGAAGGTGTGCTGATTCTCTTGACCTAGTGCCACTGCTAAGTATCTAAGAAGGGTACTACTACTGCTACTAGTTGCTCTTTAGATCTCTTTGATCAGTCATTTAGCCTGTGTGCTATCGGCGTCGTGCTTGTAAGATCATGGCTGAATCAAGCAGTCCTGATATTAGTAAACTGCTTGAAATGGTTGGTAAGATGGTGGAGCAACAGAGCAAGGTGATAGAACAACAAAACAAAGTGATGCAAGATCAATTGCAGCTGAGAGCAACTCCTGAGGTTGTTGTTAAAGGCGCACTTGAATCAAATCCGGTTAGATTGTCAGGACCGGAAAACTACATCAGTTGGGCTCGTAATGCCAAGTTAATTCTAAGCTCCCATGGCTATGCAGATTTGCTTACTTCAAGTGAGCCAATCAAAGATGATGTGGTCAACCAGCAGATGAATGATAAGGTCCTTGTGTGGCTGCTGGGAACTATGGAAACCATAGTTCGTGAACAGGTTGAGGCCATGACAACTGTTTCAGAAGTGTGGTCTGCATTGGAAAAACAATTTGCAGGAAAATCCAACAAGATGCATGCTGCCAGGATCATGCATGAACTTTGTAACATGAAACAGAGATCTCGGCCTATCAGTGAGTATGCTGGAGAAGCAAGGAAATTGTACATGGACCTATATTACTTTCATCCATTTGAGTCCAGTGACCAGGAATGGAAAACCAAACAACAGAATTGGTTTGAAGCCTTTGTTTGTAAATGGTTCTTGGATGGCTTAGATCAGAAGTTTGACCTTAGACGTCAACTGATCTACTCTATGCCGGAATGGCCTAGTCTAGAGAGCACTATTTCTAGCATACAAGAGGAAGAGACTCGTCTTGCACAAAGCAAAGAGAGTCCAGTGAACTTGGAAGCTAGTGCGGCCACATCTATGAGAGTCATACATGGAATGGATAAGAGCAAGCTATGGTGTGACTACTGCAAGAAAAAAGGGCATGTTAAAGATAAGTGCTTTAAACTACATGGTTATCCACCTGGATGGAAGAAGGCAGGATTAAAGCCAGGGGGAGCACCAACCAAGGGTTGGAATCAGGCCAGTCATATTGCATCTGCAGGTGAGGTATCAGTGGTGGATCAACAAGCTTTTGCTGAGTTCAAGTCCAAGCTCCAACTTTCTGAAAGTTCTCCTTCCACTCAAGATTCCTCTTCAGCTGCTTCTAGCTATCATGCTTCCTCTCAAGGTATAGATCCTCACCAAACCAATAAATTAGAAAATCAGCCACAATCCTGGATCATTGACACAGGGGCTACTAATCACATGACTGGATCGTCTAACTCCTTTACTTCCTATTCTCCTTGCTCAGGTAAGGACATGGTTCGTGTAGCAGATGGATCCACAGTTCCTATCACAGGGTGTGGATCCATCCGGTGCACAAAGTCATTGTCCTTGTCACCAGCTCTTCACGTTCCTAATTTCCCTGTCAATCTTTTATCCGTCAGCTCCATTACTAAATCCCTAAATTGTCGATGTTTGTTTGATTCTACTCACTGTGTGTTTCAGAGCCCAAAGACAGGAGAGTACTTGGGACTGGGACCATGCGTGAAGGCCTCTACTATCTTGATGCTGGAGGTGATGAAGTTGCTTTGTCAACCTGTATGTCTCCAACTCAAGAGTTGTTACTTCACCACCGTCGTCTTGGTCATCTCTCTTTTCGTGCTTTGGCTTGCCTTTATCCTAAACTTGTTAAATTATGTTCAAAAGAAACCCTTGTATGTGATGCCTGTGAGCTAGCTAAACATACAAGGGGTTCATATCCAAGTAGGGGTTTAAGAAATCGTGTTCCTTTTGTGATGATTCACTCTGATGTGTGGGGACCCTGTGAGGTTAACTCTGCTTCTGGTCACAGATGGTATGTGACTTTTATTGATCATTATAGTCGTTACACTTGGCTTTATCTTCTAAAACACAAAATGATGTTTTTCCTGTTTTTAAGGATCTTTGTGTTCTTATTAAGAACCAATTTGGGGCAACAATTAAATGCTTATGTTCGACAATGGAAGCAGTATGTTAACCAAGAATTTGGTCTCTTTCTTGCCTCAAATGGTATTAATCATCAAACTACTTGTGTTAACACTCTGAATGTAATGGTGTTGCTTGAGCGGAAAAATAGACATTTACTAGAGGTTGCCCGTTCTCTAATGTTTACAATGAATATTCCTAAGTTTTTGTGGGAGAGGCGGTAAAAATTGCGGCGTATTTGATAAATCGTATGCCTCTCCGTGTGTTGAATAACAAAACTCTGCTTGAGTGTCTCTTGGGAAAAAATGATTTTGTTGTTCCTCCAAAGGTTTTGGATGTGTTTCCTTTGTTCATGACTACGTAAATTGCATGGAAAACTTGATCCTCGAGCAGTTAAATGTGTCTTTGTGGGGTATCCTCCCTCTCAAAAGGGGTATCGGTGTTGGTGTCCTTCTGAACGTCGTTTCTTTGTGAGCATGAGTGTTACTTTTCATGAGAATGAATCATTTTATGGATCAAATAGTGATACCATCTTTAATTTATCTTCACCTGAAGTGGAACAAGAGGGGGAGAGTAATAGTGGGGGAATCCTGGTGAGTCCTACCCTTGCTCCTACTTCAGGTGTCCCTAGTTCTAGTCAAGGGGAGGGTCAAGTTGGTGAGAGTGATGTTAATAACTCTAGTCATGAAGATATATAGGCTGAAGAGGAAATTCCATCAACCCCACTTCAAGAAGTAGAGCCTCATGCAAGTCCTGACCTAGGTATGAATTCTATGTCTGATGCTCCTGTTAACACAGTAGAACAAAGTGATTTGCCCATTGCTTTAAGGAAACCATCTAGAACCTCTCAAATTCCAACACGCCTAAAAGACTATGTTGGTTACAAACATGATATAGCCAATTATATTTCCTATAAACATTGCAGTCCACCCTTTCGTAGCTTTCTTGTTTCTCTTGATTCCACAATTGTTCCAAATGACTGGAAGATAGCTGAAGAGGACCCGAGGTGGAAGACAGCTATGCTTGAGGAAATGAGAGCTTTGGAAAAGAACAAGACATGGGAGCTTGTTGATCCACCACCAGGCAAGCAACCAGTGGGTTGTAAGTAGGTATTCACAGTTAAGCATACTCCTGAAGGGAAGGTGGAAAGATACAAAGCTCGTCTTGTAGCAAAAGGATATACTCAAACTTATGGAATTGATTATGAAGAGACTTTTGCTCCTGTGGCAAAAATGAAGTCCATAAGAACCCTAATATCATGTGCAGTAAATCTGGACTGGGAAATTCATCAAATGGATGTAAAAAATGCATTCCTCCATGGTGATCTCCAAGAGGAGGTATATATGCAAATCCCACCTGGGTTTGAGACAAGCAAAACCAACGGTAAGGTACTTCGGTTGCATCGCTCTTTATATGGTTTAAAGCAATCACCTAGAGCATGGTTTGATCGGTTTCGACAAGCCATCCTAAAAAATGGGTATAAACAGAGCAATGCTGACCACACCTTATTCTATAAGCGTACAATAAACAAGATAGCTATCTTGATAGTGTATGTGGATGATATTGTGATTACTGGTGATGACTTACAAGAGATCTCTCGCCTCAAAGTTCACCTTGCTAATGAATTTGAGGTCAAGGACTTAGGACAATTGAGATACTTTCTTGGAATTGAAGTATCTAGAGGTCCTAAAGGTATGTTCCTATCTCAAAGAAAATATATTCTTGATCTCCTCCGTGAGACAGGAATGTTGGGGTGTCGCCCTGCCGCTACCCCTATTGAGCAAAATCATCGCTTGATGAGTAATAGTGGAAAGCGAGTGGACCGCGAGAGCTATCAGAGGATGGTTGGTAAACTCATCTACTTGTCTCATACCCGTCCTGACATTGCATTTGCAGTGAGCGTAGTGAGTCAGTATATGCATGATCCAAGATCAGCCCATATGGATGCAGTAAATAGAATCCTTCGTTATCTGAAGGGATGTCTTGGAAAAGGCCTTCTTTATACTCGCCAGGATAATCCTCATGTGGAATGTTATACAGATGCCGATTGGGCTGGCTCACTAGATGATCGAAGGTCCACATCTGGGTATTGTACCTTGGTTGGAGGCAACCTAGTCTCTTGGCGAAGTAAGAAACAAGCTGTTGTGGCCAGGTCTACTGCTGAAGCTGAATTTCGATCTATGGCTCATGGTGTGTGTGAAGTTTTGTGGCTTAGAATTCTACTGTCAGAGTTGGGATTATTTAAGAGCACACCATTGATGTTATACTGTGACAACAAAGCTGCCATAGACATTGCAAACAACCCAGTACAACATGATCGAACAAAACATGTGGAGATTGATCGTCACTTTATCAAGGAAAAGTTGGATAAGAAGATAATTTGCATGTCACATGTAAGCTCCACAAGTCAGATAGCTGATATATTGACAAAAGGACTTTCTAAGAGGATATTCTCGGTATTTTGTAGCAAGATGGGCCTTTATGATGTATTTACCCCATCTTGAGGGGGAGTGTTGGTGTGTGTGTGGAATGTAAATAGTTAGTTACCTAGGGTGGAAAGTGAAAAAATGTGTGTGAAGAGTATACATGTAAAGGGAGGAAGTATCCAGAGAATACAAGAGTGAAAAATTCTCCAATCTCACCGTGCTCCCTCTCTCTCTTCCTCTCTCCTGTTCATCCTCAAATTTCCAAACTCAATCTTTGACAAATAAAATCTTTAAATGTCAAATCTTTACCGCGGCAAATGAAACCATTACACTGTCGACGTCCTAAGACTACACATTAGCCATCAGAATACATGCAGCTGCATTCGAAGACTTTACACCGATCTGAACCTTGATTATATATATATATATATAAAGAATAGTGATGTAGAAGTACCAGAGAAAAAATAGCCTGAAAAATCGTACGGCCAATTTGGTTTTGAAAAAAAAAAACTATTCCCCCATCTATGCGCCCCCACTATGATGAATCAAATCGGCAAATCATCTGGTCAACACTGAGCTCCCCCAGCCAGGCGCCAGCCAGACTGTTTCCATATGAACTCGCGTCCATGTCATCTCTCTCATCCTCAGTCCTCACAGCCCCCAAATCCTTCCCATTATATATCACCGACGCCACCATCTCCATCGATCCATAGCCACTAAACACTAGCCGATCCCAGTAGCCACCACCTCTCGTCGTCAAGGAGAGAGCAATGGCGGTGGCGACTTGGAGAGGGCTCCTGTTGGCGGCGGTGCTGGCGGTGGCAGCGCCGGCGGCGCTGTGCCAGGCGCCGGCGCCGGGGAAGTCGCCGGCGGAGCCGAACGTGACGGCGATCCTGGAGAAGAACGGGCAGTACACGACGCTGATCCGGCTGATGAAGGCGACGCAGCAGGATACGCAGCTGAACAGCCAGCTGAACGGCAGCTCCACGGGGTTCACCATGTTCGCGCCCACCGACAACGCCTTCGCCGCCCTCAAGTCCGGCACCCTCAACGCGCTGTCGCAGCAGCAGCAGGTGGCGCTCGTGCAGGCGCACATCGTCCCGCAGTTCTTCTCCATGGAGTCCTTCGAGACGGCGAGCAACCCCGTCCGCACCCA
Organism: Raddia guianensis; assembly: GCA_036346415.1. NCBI lineage: Eukaryota > Viridiplantae > Streptophyta > Magnoliopsida > Poales > Poaceae > Raddia > Raddia guianensis. The sequence goes on along the minus strand of CM070538.1, from coordinate 2,913,442 downwards.
GGCCTCCGGCAGCGACGGGCCCTACACCCTCAACATCACCGCCACGGGGAACAACCAGGTGAACGTCTCCACAGGCCTCGTCGCCACCGCCGTCGGCACCGCGCTGCGCGCCGACCAGCCCCTCGCCGTCTACTCAGTCGACAAGGTGCTGCTCCCCTACGACCTGTTCGGCCCCAAGCCGCCGGCGTCCGCGCCGCCCGCGCCCGGCGCCGGCAAGAAGTCGCCCAAGGGGGGCGCCGGCTCGGTCGCCCAGGCGCCGTCGGGGCCGCCGACTCCTCCCCACCCACCGGCGCCGCCGCCGCCGTCGGCGCCAGTGCCGCGGGGTGGAGCCTGGCTGCCTTCGCCGCCGCCGCCGCCGCGTGCGTCTTGTAAGGAGGATGAGGCCAGTGATCACGCAAGGCTACGTGTGCATGTGCATGGATTTGAAGATCAGTAGTAGTTCTTGTTGCCACCTCCCTTTCTCCTCCCTACATCTCTCATTTCTCTCCCTTTTCTCCTCCTCTTCTTCTCACTGAATTTGCTCGGTGGTTCTGAAGATTGGATTTGCCGTATGTTGATTTACTGTTCAAATTAAGCCATATTTCTCTACATTTGTTTCGCATTTTATGTGAACCGCAAAATAGAGAGATATTCGATCTGCAACAGGCAACACCGGTGCCACCCTGACTGTCTGACAACGAGTGACACAATTTTGGATTTTGGTTGCATTAGGGTCAGATGGGCTAGATTTGGGCCGGGCCTTGATTGAGTAGCTCGATCTCCTAGCTGGGCAGGCCCAGGCTGCTTCCACTCGGCCAGAGCAATTAGCCAGGCCTCAGCCTCAGCATCAGCTAACTTAGGTGCAAATTAAACCTGCATTACACTTATATAAAGCTGGTTAAATCCCAGAAATATGCTTGGCTCGTTTAGATCGTGATTTGCGTGAAGGTAGATTGCGAAAAGACAAGGTGTTTGGTGGGCGCAGAATACAGGGTGAAGAGAGAGGAAGGATATGATAGTAGTAGAGAGAGGTGTTGAGAGGGACAGCATGTGGTGCCTGCCTGCGTGCCAAGCAGGTTTGGGTGGGCAGTCGATTCGCTCTCGCTGTTGCTAATTTGAAGCTTGTGCGTGGCTGCGCTGGAAAATCAATTTTGTTTAGTTGAAGTGGCGACGGGCGCTCGCTCACCTGTCACGGACATATATTTTATGATCCCACAGCCGATCGATTCCCACATGAGGTGAGATCCATCTCATATGGAGGAGGCGAATGCGTGCCTCGATCAGATCAATGACCACCTTTTATGGCAAGGGATTGGGAAATCGCCTATTTTTTGTAAATGGCTTTCAAATCTTCTTAAACTGAAGGATGCGGGCACTGAACCGAAACAACTGAACCGAAGGTCACTATGCAACTAGCTAGCACCAAAGGACTAAGAACTATACACTAAAAGATATCCCAAAAACAAGTTCATTTTTTTAGACCTTGTCGATCGATTCCCCGAACGGATCGGAGAGCACCAAAGCCACCGTTTTCAATCGATCTGGGCCGTGCATGTGGAACAGTAGCGTGCAAATGTACTTGTGTTTCTGTGCGTTTGTTGCATGCGTGATGTGTCCCTGAGGCTGCAGATTGTTCTAGGCTAGGCTGCTGTTCGGCGCGAATGGATCGAGATCGGACGTTGTTTCCGGGTCGCTACAGCGTCGCCATCGCATTCTCCATCTTCTTCCTCTGCGGCTGGCTGGCGACGAAATTGGACTATGCACAAGATCGAACAGTACTGTCCGCTAGCTGCTACGTACTTTGCTTCGCTTCGCTTGCCTCCTCATCAGACGATATATCCAACGCTACTGCCGGCCAAAACCATGTACTCCACTGACACGTAAATTTGATACAGGTCACCTAAATGAGCACGAGCTGAGCCCCATTTCCAGCAGAGGCTAGTTCGCTTGAGTTCAACTCGTTTATATGCTAATGCTATTTATTCCATCTCTTAACTATTAAAAAATGACATATCATATTGTTAAAAGTATTCATAAAATAGCTCAAAACCCACATACGCATGGGCAAGTCATTTTGATAATCATATGTATAATGCAAATTTATATTTTGCAATGGTTATTGATTTAGAAGGTTGGGAGACAAATGTTTCCTCTGACTCGCGAGCCACTACCAAGCCGAGCCGAGCCTGTTTTCCAGCTCGAACCCTTTGCTCAGTTCGGCTCGGCCTTGCCGCCGTAACTAACGAGGTGAGCTGAGGCAGAGGCTGGCTCGCTCGGACTCAACTTGTCTCCAAGCCTATTTGTGGTGATGCGTAGGTTTATTTGATTTGGCTCCTTAGGCGAACTCCCGAGAGGCTTTAGGGTTGCTTGGCCTCAAATCATCAAGTCATAGTAGTATCACCTCTACAACAGTACCCATCGAAGGAAGATAAGAAAATATAATCTTTTTTTCATCTTGTCTTACTTTCTTAGGATGTTTTTCAACCTATAAAACTTAAAATAAGATAAGGGTAAAAAGAAGGCACCTCTGTTCAACAGTACGGTAAAGTTGGTAAAATGTTGCTGTAATTGACAAGAGACGAGTTGAACGCCGCAGCTAGGCACAAAGGAACTCTCCTGGGAAATTATTTCATCGGAGGCTGGCATTTTTTCCCCACGGCCACGAACGCCACAACGTCGCTGCGCGGGCGCTGTCAATTGATGAATGACATGGACAGCCAGCTTGCGGTAGAACTACTAGTATAGTACCAGACTGTCGGTGCAAGATTCATTCGTCTATGTGAATGCACGATCAGCTAGCCTAGCATACATGAATGCATATTTCTACCAATATCATTTGTACGGTGGCTTGATCAAGAAATGATGGCTGACTGGGGAAGAGTGATTCATGATTGCGAGTTGTTCAGCTTCTCTGCAGATAAAGATACTTTTTCTTGGAATTATGGTCTGTCAAAGAAAGGATTTTTAGTTAAAGGAATGTATAAATTCATTTGTGATTCTGATGGGAATTCTCCAAGATGGCCTAAGTGGGTTTGGGAAGCTATTATTCCTTTGAAAATTAAGGTTTTTGGTTGGTTAGTGTTCCATAAAGCTATTTTGACCAAGGATCAGTTGTTGCGTAGAGGTTGGAGTGGAAATCCTTTTTGCATTTTCTGTTCTGAAATTGAAGATATGGATCATTTGTTCTTTCGCTGCTCTATAGCCCGTGTTATTTGGGATGTGATAGCCTTATGCTTTGGTTCAAATAATCGGCCTAATAGTGTTGGTGGGGCTTTTAATTGGATTACTAAAGTATGGGCAAATGGAAAAAGATTTTATGGGATGTGTATTTTCTCTATTCTTTGGTCTATTTGGTTGGCTAGAAACAATTGGTGTTTTCAAGGGACTGTGGTATACTCACCTTTTTCAATCATTCATTCTGCCTGTGCGCTCGTCTTATATTGGACAGGACTATGCAAGGAAGAGGAAAAAGAGACTCTTCGTTTGGGGTGGATCATCTTAAAAATGTGCTTCAGCAGATCACTGAGGATCAAGACAAGGGGGATTTGCTGCGTGGAGCTGGAACTTGAATGATTTTTGATGCAGTTTAGATTTTAGTATGGTTCGAAATCAGATTTCTGGATGGAGTTGTGAGCCTACCGTTTGAAATTCCAGAATTGCTCTTTCTGTCTGTAAAGAGAGAGGTTAAAAAGTCTTTTGGTGGGATGTCTAGTTTGACAATTACTGGCTTGTTTTTAAGTTCCAGAATGGATGAACTTTGTAATTCTGTTCTTTTGGAATGGAATTGGGGGTGAGTCCCCTTTTGCAAAAAAAAAAATATATCATTTGTACCATCATATGCATATGGTATCAGTTAATCAATTGATCAAGTACTTAAGTATGCGTGCTGGTCTAACTAATTGGCGGCATGCACTTCTTCAGGCCGCAGATATATAAATATATACACAGGACGGCGTCCAAGCCGACAAGAAAATGTTTGAGATGCATGATTAGTATGTACAGGTCATGTACTGTATACCACAAGTCCACAACATGTAAGCATGTTCAACAGTCTCCTTGGAGTACTGCATTGCATGCTGTTGTCGATACGCTTGACCTGGACAAGGCGATGGAGTTCGTTCGCCTGCAGGTGAAGCATCGCCGTCGAAAGCTCTCGATCGGCTGCCTGACTGACCACCGCCAAATACGCAGCAGCTACCTACCTATATGTACGTACACACCGTGCTTGCTGCACGCTGCAGTTCTTTTCAGCTTAAATGCAAGATAAAAGCTGCCGTTCAAAATTTGTTAATTTCTGCAAGTCAGACGTTATAACATTTTGTAACTATTTCTTAATATTATAACGATATTTTGGAATCTTATAAAACCATTTTATGACAATTTTTCAATCCCTTCAAAGCCCTTATGGAGGGTACACATCCTTTTAAAAAATTATAATTATCGTTGGCTTCAGCAGAAAAGAAACAAGCCCGATGGAACTGAAAATTTTTTAGATGCGTCCATGCTATTTTCAACTGTATGACATTGTTATGTTCAAATTAATCTAAAGGGATAATTATCATTTTCCTCTTTAAAGTTATAACGAATCTTACTTGTTCTTAAACTTGAAAATTATTTTTTCACCCCTTAAAGTTGTGTTGCGCTGTTGCCCCCAAAACCATTAGGGACGCTGTTAAATGACGAGGTTGTAGTTAATATTTTGTTAAATGAATTTGTGGTCGCCACATGTGCCTATTTTAATATATGAAATGGCATTCACACCACCTATCCCCACTCGCTCTCTAAAAAAATCAATCTAAAAAGCTTTGAGAGAATTCAGTATCAAAAAATTAACATATCTTGAAATTTTGTACCTTTTATATTTGAATTTTTTAAAATCAAGGTCAAATTTTTAGAATTTTGAGACCTTCACATTTTGAATTTTGGGATGTGAACTTTCTGAAAGTTAAAATTCAAATTATGGTATTTTGGTAAGCTCAAATTTGAATTTTGTAATCCGTTTTTATTTTTTTAACTTCAAATGTAAAATTTCAATTTTTTTGAAACTCTTTAATTTTAACTTTCATTATTTAAAAACCTCAAAATTAAAATTTAAACTTTGCTTTGGAGTTTTTTGAATTCTAAACATGTGATATTTGTTTTTTTAATTCAAATGCGGACAATTAAAATTTTATTTAGGTGATCTTTTGCCTATATATAGGATATATTAGGTGATATGCTGCATAGGTACAGCCTCTCACTCAATGGCATAGCAGTGAACCTCTCTACTCAACAAGATATATAGGGTGCGTAAGAAGACGAATATATGAATAGAAGAGCTCGTGAAATTAACCTGCGCGCATTAGCGTGTGTAGTTCACGCCTGGTTCAGTTAGTTCGCAAATCACATCGCTTACGTAAAAAAGAGAGAAAGAAACGCTGAAATTAACCGAGCAACGGCCGTAACCCCCGCATCTCTCCAGCACACGTCCAGCTCACCTCGCTGGCTCACTCGCACCGATCACTCAGCTGATCAGCTCACCTCGCCGCCACCCACCACTATATCAAGTCTATTAAACACTGCTTCGATCAGATCCCGCCTCCGCCTCCACCTCGCCAACGCACGCACGCGCACCAACCCGCCGCACGTACCACCGCCACCGCCTCATGGCCTCGTCGGCGACGCGCCTCCTCGTGCTGGCGGCGCTCCTCGCGTCGGTGGCGGCGCTGGCGACGGCGCAGAAGGCCGCGACGCCGGCGGCGCCCACGACGACGCCGGCGAAGGCGAAGCTGGCGCCGGCGGCGCCGAGCCCGGCGCGGCGGCGGCCGACGGCAGCCCGCCGACGGACGTGGTGAAGGTGCTGGAGAAGTCCGGCAAGTACAGCACCTTCCTGCGGCTGCTGAAGGAGACGCGCGTGGACACGCAGGTGAACAGCCAGCTGATGGACAGCTACAACGGGCTCACCATCTTCGCCCCCACCGACGCCGCCTTCGACGCCCTCAAGTCCGGCACCCTGAACGGGCTCTCGCAGCAGGACCAGATCCAGATGGTGCTATACACCGTGCTCCCCAGGTTCTACAGCCTCTCCATGCTCAACACCTTGAACGGACCCGTCAACACCCAGGCCTCCGGCGCCGATGGCCCCTACAAGTACAAGATCAAGCCCTCCGGCAACAACGTCAACATCTCCACCGGCGTCAACGCCATGCTCCTCTCCACCATCGTCAGCAAGGACTTCCCCCTCGCCGTCTACTCCGTCGACAAGGTGCCGCTCCCCTACGAGCTCTTCGGCCCCAAGCCGCCCACGCCGGCGCCGGCGCCGGCGCCCGCGCCTTCCATGTCCAAGTCCAAGTCCAAGAAGCCCAAGAAGTCCGGCATCGCCGAGCCGCCCACCGCCGACGACGCCTCCGCCGACGACAGCGTCAAGGCCGCCGCCACCACCGCCGCGGTGCCCAGGTGGGTCGCCGCGGCCGGCGCCCTCGCCGCCGCCGTTCTTGGCACCCTGTTCTGAGAGTCACGAGAGGCGGCGGCCGGTTGGTCGTTCTGTGATCGAGCTGGCGTGGTGTACGCGATCCCCATTGATCAATCGGTTGATCATTCCCTGTACCAGATATTGTGCTGTCTACGCTCATCGGCTTTATTCTTTCTTCTTCTTCTTCTTCTTCTTCTTCTTCTTCTTCTTTGGTTTCTCATCAATTGCTGATTTGTATTTTGTAACTTAAAATCATGTGATATACTAGTATTTCTTGCATTGGATTCTACTTAGCTCTTGTGATCTGGATCTGACCTCTCTGTCTCCATGTAGCAACGGCCAATGGCTGAAGATAGCCGCATCCAAAGATCTTGCTTGTTCTTGCAAGAAGAGGGGACAGTGCAAGCTGTTTGTTCAGAAACATCCCTGGATGGGAGACGGAAGACAAGGTGGCAGATCAGACGTGGGTGGCACCACGCAGCAGAGCGACGAACAGTAGATCTCGCCCCTGCATGCAGCATGCCAGCGATGCCTCGCTGCCAAATCGCATTGCTTCTCTTCATGCAATGGCCATCTCTCGCTCCAAAAGCGACGCTGCACCAAGGGACACCCATCTAACATCGCCACAATTATCATCTGATTATTTCAAGCATTATGATTGGGGGGATAAAGAAAAACCAGCAAATTTCAAATCGACAAACATGTCTGATCTGCCACACAGAAATAATCGAGTCCTTGATCTCTTTGATCAAGTGGGATCAATGCGGCCGGTGTGCATTATTTGTCGATGGGTACACCACTGCAATTAAAGTATTTGAGGAGGCATCTTGATCCCTTCTTTGCTTTGCTTTGCTTTTGCCTTGCCTTGTCTCACATGGAACCTTAACCTACCTACCAACGCTGCATCTGCCGTCCCGTCCCGTTGTTCTTGCGCCGGACATAAATAGGTGGCCTGGCCTGGGGGGCTGGGGCTTAGCTTCCTTGGCCCAAACATGTGATCCGAGTCATGAACCAGATTAGTTTATTAGTTAAGCTTATTAACAGATCTGCAGGTAGAGTGTTTCGAGAAAATAATCCATCCGTATGCACGGCGTATTATAAGCTAGTACATGAATTGAGTATGGTACAAGCAATTCCGGAATTCCCCCCTAAAGCCCATTACTCTTAGAGAAGATTGCTTGTTTGCTCCGAGACACGTAATGGCTCAAAGTACCGGAGTCGATTGTTTTTTTGAGTTTTTAAAAATATCTAACCATATCTGACAACCAAATGAGATGAAAAAGACAACGGAACCAATTTTTCGTATGTTCACTTTCCATACTTAATACTCCCTCCGTTCTAAAATGTAAGGCGTGCATGTATTTTAAAAGTCAATGTTTAGAATATTTTACTAATAATTATACTAGGAACATATATATTCAATATTATGCATGTGATATAGTTAGATTCGTATTTGAAAGTACTTTGATATGATGTTAATTTTATAGTTACTGATGATATAATATGAAAGAAATTAATGGTTAAAGTTTACGCCTGTTGACTTCATCAAAAAATTATATGCCTTACATTTCAGAACTGAGGGAGTATATAAGTTAGTTCTATCGCTGGATCTTTTTTTTAAAAAAAATACCTCCTTTTATCATGCAGACATGGTGCCACTCTGGAAGAACAAAGATAATGTTGTTAAACATTGCTTAAATTTTATGTCTTTGTAGGAGTAATGTAACGGTTAAATACCGTGGAACGGAGAAGGTATAAAAAAAAGAAAAGACGGACAGTTTTGATAAGTTCAAAATTGATAGAATTTTCTCTTTTTTGTAACGTTCAATATAGAATGAATTTGAACTTAAAATTTTATTCAGAGATAGAGTAAGTTGAAGAGTACATGTACAAATTTTTTTAGAATTTTTTACAACTTTTGGTAGTTCGATTGCACGGCGATTGCATTTTTAGCGTGATTGCACAGCATATGTACCCATTTAACAATCCAGCTAAGCTTCTAAAACAGGGTTAAGCAGCATGTCTCCTTCGAACTACACTGGACGGTCGAAACTAAGATACCATTCTTCTTTAAACGGCACGTCATTCTTCGGCCCTAATCGATGGGCTGAAAACTGTACCAAGTACTTAGCATTGCACCTTGAACTAACAATGTTGTCACTTTATTTGTTTGCGAGCTCATAATAATGATCTGTACAACTAATGAGCTGCCCCAGAGGGGAGCGGAGCCTACTTACTTTGGTTTTGAATAACAAACTACCGGTCCACTTAACGGAGAAATTTAAGTAAAAAATTCATTTTGCCCTTTCAACTATTAGGAAAAAATTGGTTTTCTCCATTAACTCTAAAACCAGACAACCCTATGCCACCCCATTTTTTAGCAATCCAAGTCAGCAAGATTTTTTAGGAAATAAACTCTTGAAAATTAATAATTTGTAGAAATCATAGGACACAAAGAAAAATAAAATAAAAATATCTATTTTTTAAAAAATGTGTAGAATCCAATTTTACAATAAAAGTATTATGTTTCTTTGGAAACATAAGCCAAAAAAATATTTATGTGGTACTTAATATATAAATAATTCAAGCATTTAAGAAAAAATAATTTTGTTTATCGGGGAATTGAAGGACACTAATAAAAATAGAAGGATGTTAGCTTGACCTTTATTTTATATTCGTAGAAAACTAGTAAAAATAGAAGGCCATTAGCTTGACCTTTGAATATTAATTCGTAGGAGGTAAAACTAACATTCTTCTCATTTTATTACTTTCTCCATTATTACAAGAAGCTAAAATATCTTTTCTATTTTTCTAGGAAATCAAACTAATTTTTCTAAATACTTGATTCATTGAATCAATTAAACACACTCTAATATAAGACGTACTTTTTGCATACAGCCTTACACATAAACATCATACCTTTATTAAATATTTGGATTAGGCACATTATTTGAATTCATAGATATTTTTATTTTATTTTGAGCTTTCTAGGATTTTTCTATAATTTATTAGTTTTTTAAAATTATTTCCTAGAAAACCCTGTTCAAGGGTTTGGTTTCCTGGTTTTAGCGTTACGGTAGGAAAACCAGATTCGTCTAATAGTTGAAAGGGCTAAAGTGGTTCTCCTTTAGTTTATCACTTTCAAGCAAAAATGCCTGGTCCAAAATAACATCCAATTGTGTCAATGTGAATATACATGAGATCTTGCCACTGTTGCCACGGTCTTGAATCCTAAAATACTAGAAATTCTTATGTAATAAAAAAACTTAAAATTCTAAAAATTCCCACATTAATAAAAGGAAAGGAAAGATAGATCTATATCATTGATTGTTGTGGGCCAGAGTATAACAGACTAGATTAAAAGAAAGAATTCATATCAACTATAAAAATTAAAAATTAAAATAATATAAACAAGGGTGCATGCTATACTAAAATAAAAGTTTGAGCCGACTAAAAAAGTAGATATTTAAATAAAAATAGAATTAATAGTCTATATTAGATTAAAAAATAAAAAAATTGCATAAATTTGAAATAAAAAATACTAAGAGTCTGTATTAAATTAGAGGACTGTGGGTTCAAATGTTACTGAAATCATTGAAAAGCTACGGGATACAAAACAATTATGTCATCGAATTCCCCGACACTCAGCCAACTGCCTACCTTGCTTCAGATTCGGCCTCGGCCATTCGTTTAGGTCTTATTATTATGCAAACCAGGCCAAACGAACCAACGAGCCAGGAGTCGAGCAGGTTTGGTGCGGGTTGGCCCGATTTTAGTGTAATATCTTAAAAAATTCAAAAAAATCGAAGGAACCGGTTCGGTTGGTTTGTTTGTTGAACCGAACGAACCGGTCCGCGCGCTAGACCGAACCCGTCGCACAGTGTCAGGCCGTCCGGTTCGGCCCACTATATTCGGCCCATATGGCCAGCTCTAGAAATTCCCCTCCCACTTCCGAGTTCCCACCTTCGCAGCCTTTCCGCCCTTTCGCCATTTCGGGCTTCGGCTCGGCGGTTCGGCCCACTATGGTTCTACCCCAGCATTCATTCTTTTCTCCCAGTCCCCACTCCCCACGGCTCATCCAGTGCTACTCCCTACTTCTCCCCACAAATCCACAATGGCTCGTCTAGCTCTCCTCCAGTCCTACGCCCCCACCGTCTCCTCATCCCACCGGCGGAGGCGCGGCCGCCTCCTTCCCCACGGCTGCAGCGCGGCCGCCTCCTCCCCCACGGCCGCGGCACGGCGGCTGGTATGCCCATGTCACCGGTTCCTCCATCGTACTAGTTCATTCTCTCCAGGAGGCCAGGGCTGGCCGGGGGAGACCGCCGGGGCGACCCAATCGAGCCCAGTCGGGGTGGGATAGGGCGCGAAGGTCACCGGTGTCACTTGAGTCTTGACACCCTCAACCCCGACCAATGCATGAATCCGCCCCTATTCTGGAACCTGGAGTGCTTCAAATGAGCTTCATTCCTAGCCGATCTGTTTGAACTGAAAAAACCTAAACTATGGACTAGTATTTGAGGGATACTGTTTAGTTGGAATTTGGAAAGGCGCACTTGTATTGCTCTTGATGTTTCTTTGCTTGCTCATCAGGTTGTTGGTGAAACGTTGCTGGGTTTGTATGAGAAAGAGAGTTTAGGCCCCTCCCTATATGCTGATGAGGAATCCAAAGAAGAGATGTACTGGGAAACCTTGGATTCTGATTTGCGATACTGGACCAGGTCCCTGCGCCCAGTGCAGGTATAATGCAAGGTCTGCTTCATATATGCTCAACGTCAGTGTAGTTCTAACTTGTACAATTGGCTAATATTTGGTATGTTCATTTTTTTTCTCATTTACATTGGCATCTTGCAGTGGTATCCTGGCCATATTGCAAAAACGGAGAAGGAATTGAAAGAACAGTTAAAGCTCATGGATGTTGTCATAGAGGTCCGTGATGCTAGGATCCCTTTGGCCACCAGCCACCCTAAGGTCAAATTTTTGGTTGTTTGTCGCATTCGTTTTCTAGTTATTTCTATGTACTCGTGACGGGATAGTACCGAGTCATGTTTTTTTCGAGTGATCAGATGGATTCCTGGCTGGGCAATCGGAGAAGGATCATAGTCATGAACCGTGAGGACATGGTGTCGACTGAGGACAGAAATTCATGGGCTACTTACTTTGCTAGTCAGGGTATCAAGGTTGTTTACTCAAATGGGCAGCTGGGCATGGTGAGACCCTTATATAGTTTCAGCTGTCATGTTCTCAATTTAGCTCTGGTTTATCTCCTAACGTGTATCATTTTGCTCTTTGTTTGCAAGGGTACAATGAAATTAGGTAGAATGGCAAAATCAGTAGCATCTTTTGTGAACACAAAGCGAAGAGAAAAGGGACTGCTTCCTCGTCCGGTAATCCAACGATTTCATCTTGGCTTTCTGTTGCTTTATTTAAATTTTATTGTGTGATGCATGCAAATAAGTGTACCCTGGAATTATTCCAAGAAGGAAAGTGCATTGCTGAGCATCCTTGCGAACTTTTGGTATGCTCAGTTGTATTATATTTCTTTGTGAAGTTTGTGTAAAATGATGAATTTCTCGATTCTGCCAATTTAAGTGATCAACTATAGTTTGTTTACATTGTCCATTGTTTCTTTTGTGCCTTGTATGAAGGTTCGAGCTGGAATAGTTGGATATCCGAATGTTGGCAAATCTTCCTTGATTAATCGCTTACTCAAACGAAGAATGTGTCCAGCAGCACCTAGACCAGGTGTCACAAGAGAGCTGAAGTAGGTTGCTGTTAATAGGAAATAATATGGCATTTGAACCATTCAGTTTCTAACATTTAAAACTATGAACAGGTGGGTTCGATTCGGAAAAGATCTAGAGTTGTTAGATTCACCTGGAATTTTGCCAATGCGAATTAGTGACCAGACAGCTGCGATTAAGCTTGCTATATGCGATGATATTGGAGAAAGGTCATATGATTTTGCTGATGTGGCAGCGATTCTTGTGCAGTTACTGATAAGACATCCAACAGTAGGTCAGTTGTCTCACAAGCAGATGATAAGCTTATTATGTTTTAATTCCAGTGCTTCATAAAGACTCCTGTCTATTTTAAAAAAGAAGATATTTGCTAGCTAGAATTCCATCATCTAGCGTTCATATATCTTGTATATGGGCTTCAGTTGTTGATGATGACTTGGTGTGAAACAGGTTCTGAAGCATTTCGAAAACGATACAGGATCGATATAGATAGCGACTGTGGTAAAATGTATGCTCTGATCCTCTCTAAATGATATTATAAGTTTGAGGCTAATGTTCTGATAGCATTTTTAACATTGCAGGTTTGTCACAAAGCTCTCTCTGCACTTGTTCAATGGAGATGCCAGCCAAGCTGCTTTCCGCATCTTGTCCGACTTCAGAAAAGGAAAATTTGGCTGGATAGCTCTGGAGAGGCCTCCAACATAAGCAATGGATATATCAGCACATCAGTGATTCCTGGATGTTAGAGATGCACTTGTTCATAGTACACCACACTACCATTCCAATGCCCTATGTGGCTTTGTAGCACCAACCTATAGGACAATTTTGCTGGACTTTCACCTGTACGAGGAATGAAAAATCAACTGAGGTTGGGGTGGCTCCAATCACATAGGACAAGGGAACAACTGCCGGAAATTGCCCTAATGATCTGCACCTCTGCCTGTCTGCCCAGAGCTACAATTTGTACAAGCTTGCGACATACTGGGTTAATTATATCTTTGAAATCTTTACAAAATTTAGTTTGGGAATAGAACATGGTTTCAATTTTGCGCAATTCGATCCCATGCTCCTTGACATAATCTTCTGCAGTTTCTGCTTATCCATGTTCCAAATGTGTCGCTACACAGTTCACCTGACACTAGAATTATTCCGGACATCTGGTGGTGAATTTTCAGAACATAAAGATCATTTCTGCCTTCCTTTTCATCAAAACCTGCTTTTTTTTTTGTACATGTAGAAGCAACTAAAACAATAAATATCTTTTACAACGACTTATTCCCTTGTGTTTACCACGTGATATCCAACTTTTGACAACCCTAACCGAGAACATGTCTGTCGACGGTTGAGATAACGATCTCAAGTCGCTAAGGTTCTTGAAGATTGAGATAGGAGACACGCAAAACAATGCGAACAGCAACGAACAGGGAGACAGGGGTTTTATCCCTGTTCAGCCTCTCGGGAGAGATAATAGCCCTACGTCCAGCCTTTCTTATATATCAGAGATGAATACAAGAGGTGGCTCGGCGAGACGAACAAGTCTCGGCGAGATTATGGTGTACAAGTGTGACAAAGTAATCTTAGATGTCAGATGCGTCTAAGTCATCTCAGATGCCCCCTAAACACCGTAGGGGCTTAGTTTATATAGTACAGAGCAAACTGACCTACCGAGGGAATATCTGGTCGGGCTAACAACGAGATCGTAACGAACTCGACGTGCCAAATACATCCCGAGGCAGATAAGGCACACTCCTAGTCTTGGGGATCACGACTCCTAATCCAATCCGGGAAACCAACGTCCGGGTCTTCACGTAGCCGCGCGTAACTCTTGTTCGAGTAGGACTAAAACAGAATCCTAAGCCATTACGCATCGTGCCGCCAAGAAGCCGTTTCGCGGGATGCACATGGGCCCGATAGAACCTTCTAGGGAGCCGGGCCTGGTAGAAGATACGACCGGGCCGTCGGGTGGGCCATGGCAATGGGCCGTAATTTAATCCTCGACGCCTAGCCCCGAGACTCAAGTGGAAAGACTCACTAGAGTGGGTCGTCCTCTTGAGACTTAAAGTCACGAAGAGGGTATTTTTCCTGCTACAAAGACGTGCAATAGATAACCGAACAGGTTATGGTTCAACCGAACAAGACTTGTTCAGACCGAACAAACCCGCCAAAGGTTGAAAGCAACTCATTGCGTCGAATGTAAAGCAACGTCTGTCCGAGCAGAGCACTCAGCCTTCGATGTAGAAATCGGAAATCTAGTCCCCAAGCGCAGAGCTCGTCGCGGGGACCAGACGCGCGCTCCGGGCGAAGAGCTGCCCGGTGCGAGGCGAATCATCTCCTTGAGGCTGAACGTCATCAAGGAGGGATTTGATTCTTGGTAGTGAAGAGCGTACCACCGCATCCGGTAAGATCAGATCTTCCGGGAGAATGAATATAGCAAGTCGCGAGACGGACTCGTGCTGCTGCATCCAGGTATGAAGATACCTAGAAAAGCATGAACGAAATCAAGGGAATCACCTCTCGGGCTAGAGCTTGCCCGAGGAAATAGAGATTGCGCTCTCGAGCAAACGTTATGCTCAGGAGCGAAAGTGATGTGCCCCCAGACGTAGATCGTGTGCCAGGAGCAGACAATGCATACGAGGAGGAAGGTGACCCAGTCCCCGAGCGTAGAGCTCGCCAAAGGAACCAGGTAAGTAGATCTAGTCCCCGAGCACGGAGCTCGTTAAAGAAACCAGAAAGTGCGACCAGGCGAAGACGTACCCGGTAGGAGCCCGCGCTCCGGGCGAAGAGCTGCCCGGTGCGAGGTGATCCAGCCCCCGAGCACGGAGCTCGTCGCGGAGACCAGATGCGCGCTCCGGGCGAAGAACTGCCCGATGCAAGGTGAATCACAACCCGATGCAGTCAGAGCCACAAAAGAACGTGTGAAATCAACGCTTTACCCATGACGTATTTCTTGCGCAGTGTTAGCGTTGTCTTGGTAAGTGCAGAACCGACGCTTGGAGTGCCCGTTGCGATGAGAATCGGCTTACGGTGGGCAGGACCCATTGGTGGCGCACTACCTTGACTTAGCAGAACTGTGAAGGTCAGTGCCGGGCAAAGGCGAGAAATCATACGCGGGTGAAGTGAATCAGTCCCTGGGCATGCGCGGAGCAAACCCGGGAAGAGAGGGATGCAGACATCGGTTTTGGTGGGGAAGCCTGGAACCTCGCCGCGACCATCACCAGAGTCTGATGTTACCCGCTCCTGTATTTCCTGCAAAAGACAAACAAGAAACGAGCAGCAAGGGAAAAAAGAGAGTAAGAACAGGCTCTAAGAAGAGCAAAGTGAGTTTTGGAAAACACGTCAAAGACGACCTACCCGCACGAGACATAATTTTTCCCGGGTACGTCTCCCGATAGCGTTAGTGTCACCTCGGCGAATGCGGAACCGACGCCAGGAGTGCCCGTTGCGATGAGAATCGGCTTACGGTGGGCAAGACTCCGTTGGTGGTGCATTGCTCCAGATTATCGTGCCAGGAAGGACGTAGCATGGATAAAAAGACGTGTGCGGGCAAGTGCAGTCCCGCTGCGGCTAAGACCGCTAACCAGGGAAGGCGATTGGGACCTTAGCCGCAAGCAAAACGTGCGAGGCGAAATCTTATCCGGGCACGGACCCGTGCAGCGTTGGTGTCGCCTCGGCGGGTGCGAAACCAGCGCCAGGAGTGCCCGTTGCGATGAGAATCGGCTTACGGTGGGGCATGCCCGTTGCGATGAGAATCGGCTTACGGTGGGCAAAACTCCATCGGTGGTGCACCGCTTCGGTTAACCGGAGCCGTACAGGTCGTCGCCAGATAAAAAGACATGCTCGTACGCGGGGAGCGCTACGGGAGCGAAAGACCAACGAGGTTTTGGAAAACCAACGCTAAGGAAAGGAACTGGAAAACTGAAAACGCATCGGGTTGCGAATTTCAGCTCAAGTCCCAACCGACCGAGGAGAGGCGATCCTCCGAGGAGCCGCTAAGCAACTCAAAACCGCCGAAAGCGCTTGAATCGAGCGAGAGTCGACCGAGCAACTTTTCTCGCAAAAAGAGCGAAGAAAAGACAAGGACGAACAGAAACCAAGAGCAAGGCGACAGCAGCTAGAAAGTTTTAAGAAAACCGGTAGAACGCTTAGCCTAACTCCCAAATTTTGTGCAGTACCGCTGAGAACTGAGTTTGCGAACTCGAACAGTGCACAAGAGAAAGAGCGACGCCTAGCCCCGATCACGGACGATGCATGAAGACCTGAACTTGCGACTTCAAGCACGCGTAGAGAGTTAGAGCGACACCGCACTCGATCGACTCGTTCGAGAACCGCCGTTAACGTAAGTTAGGCGATTCAAGGTAACCGAATAAGGAAAGTGCCTCTCCGGAGGGCTTACGAGAGCGAGCTTAGCCGCAAGGCCGGATGCCGTGTTACGCAACTCAATTTAGGAACTTGTTGAAACCAGATCTGGGCAGGAAAACCCTTAAGATTGCGAGTCAAGAGTTCGCAAGACCGGCGACCATCAAGTGTTACCGAGAGAAAGAGTAGTCCGAGAAGACAAGTGGTGAGGAGGACCGCAGGGTCATGAGCATTCACCGCTCAATGCGTTGAACTTTACATAGCGACCGAGAGACTTGGACGAACTAAGGCGCGAAATTTGAGAAAAAGCGCCAAGTTAGGAAACGAAAGACCTACACGAGGAACTTACGGTGGTCGATGTTCCAAGTCTTTGGTCACTCTCTCCGCCATCCACCGCCAAAGTAACGACCGGGACGCGGAAGGAGTTTTGATCCGATCCCGAGCACGGAGCTCGTCATGGGATCAGACTTGCGCATGGGCGAAGAGTCGCCGGCGAGAGATCCGATCCCGAGCACGGAGCCGGGAACCAGATTCGAAGGCGATCAAGATCGAAGGATCGATCCGATCTAACGGGAAGAGACATCCCGCCTTCCGAGTTGTAGTCCTCGGGAAGAATCTCAATGTCGATGATGGAGTTCGACATGTTCGATCTCGTATCCCCACGGACGGCGCCAAATTGCCGACGGTTGAGATAACGATCTCAAGTCGCTAAGGTTCTTGAAGATTGAGATAAGACACGCCAAACAATGCGAACAAAGAACGAACAGGAGACAGGGTTTTATCCCGGTTCAGCCTCTCGGGAGAGATAATAGCCCTACGTCCAGACTTTCTTATATATCAGAGATGAATACAAGAGGTGGCTCGGCGAGACGAACAAGTCTCGGCGAGATTATGGTGTACAAGTGCGACAAAGTAATCTTAGATGCCAGATGCGTCTAAGTCGTCTCAGATGCCCCCTAAACACCGTAGGGCTTGGTTTATATAGTCAGAAAGCAAACCGACCTCCGAGGGAATATCGGTCGGGCTAACAACGAGATCAGAATCTAACTCGACGTGCAAATACATCTCGAGGCGGATAAGGCACACTCCTAGTCTTGGGGATCACGACTCCTAATCCAATCCGGAAACCAACGTCCGGTCTTCACGTGGCCGTCAGAACTCTTGTTCGAGTAGGACTCAAACAAAATCCTAGCCATTACGCACCGTCTTGGTAAAAGTTCGTTTCGGCGAGGATGACATTGCTCGATAGAACCTTCCGCGAAATGGGCCCCAGAGGTTATAATGACCCGTCGTCAGTGAAGTGGTAGTAGAATGGTAGTAATTTAATCCCCGACAATGTCTTTCTTTTTGTGAAGAAAAAACAGGTCTTTCATGGTGCCACTAGTTGAAGAATGACTATCCCAGGGATAGGGGCAAACTCTTCAGCTTTTACTTATCCCAGAGACGAATTCCTTTACTTTAGAGACGAATCCCAGGGATGGCTAATGTTCTCGCTCCATCTCATGGCTACGATCGATATGCTAGTTCGCTTTATCTTCATGTTTTGTGTTTTCTATGACTTGCTGTGACAATGGTATGGTGAGATGGATCAATAAAACTTAAGACCCGACGATGGTCTCATTTTTGTTGATGGGTCGGAAACACGGCGACTTCTCATTCCGACGGATAAGATAAAGAAACAACGGGGCGAGAGGCACGTGGTCACGTGACTCACGGCGACCCGGCCGGCCGGCTCCACGGCTTAGCCGGACCAGGACGCAGAGAGATTGCAATTTGCAAGCCACTCGACGTGGCGCCACTGCACGCCGGCCACGCGCGTCGAGGGGACCCGCGCCGCGCGGCGACTGGCGAACCAACCAGCCAGGCGAGGCGGCTCCGCCTCGCCGCCGCACGCGCTCGCCGGCGGTTTGGCTCTTTGGCAGGCAGCACGGTAGCTAGCTACTAGCAGCTGGGGTTTGTCTCGTCTCGTGGCGGCGCGGACGGAGGCTTGGCAGCGCCGGCCGCCGGCCGCCGCCTGCAGATAGGCATGGAAGGATGCAGGAGATGTTTTCTCCGTGATCCACACCGACTGCCAGGTCCCAGCCGCCCACCGACGACGTGCATGCATGCATGATGTCAAGTACTGATCACCAAAGTTTTCCTTTTCTCATAATTTCCTATATATCAGCCCGTCAGCTAGTGACAACTGACAACCACATGACAGGAGACGAAACTTATCGGTTGGATAACCCGGCCTGCTATCGTATTGAGGCTTTGACATTTCAATTTCGAACAGCGTAGCGTTTTCATGTGAAAAATTTACCTTTTTATATAAATTTATTTGGTGTAATAAATTTTAATGATTTTTCTCAAATTTTTAGTAGTCCTATTAAAGATCCTAAAACTATTTTTAAATTTTTTTTTACAACATCTCAGCCCCTTTTTAAAGACTCTCAAATTTTGCTACAGTGAAACGCTACGCTACGCTAAGCTGAAATGTACAAGGCCTTAGTCCGATGAATTTTCAAAAACATCAGCGTTTTTTAATCTCGCAAAGGTTTCACACAAGAAATCAATTATAGATTTTTTTTTTAACAAAGAAATAGCTCCGACCTCTAGAAAATTTTAGGGTATAAGACTGTTGTTTCTTTCTCTTTTTTTTTTATACAACAAAAGTGCAAGTGAGCATGCATGAGTTAATTTACACAGGATTTAGGTAGTGGATCCAATCCACGTACGGGATGCGTTGTCAAACATACCACTAACTTCTCAATATCATCTACCTATGCGCTTACTTCACCTTTTTTTAAAAAAAAAAATCCGAAGGCTGCAACAAAAAAAAAGTCACATGGAGGAGGCCAAACTCTATAAGCTCTCCAAGTGCCAGTTAATCTGTCGATAAAAATCAGAGCTCTGGTTGCAGAGCCAGTCAGCCAGAAGCTATCAAGCTAATCAAGCAATTCCTAACCACCGGTAAGATGAACACACGACACGAGATCGGCAAATTGCTCTGCACAACCAGAAAATCTGCAGCACGATCCCCAATTATCACGTACGGGAGCCCCGTCTCCGTCACCCCCATCTGGCAGGGGGGGTGGGACGTGGGACATCTCGGCCCGAGCCGTGAGGTGGCGGTGTGTGTGTCGTGCATGCATGTAGGCGCCTCGGTGACGTACGTACGTGATCATGGAACAGTAGCGGATGGATACATGTAGTGCTGGGAGTTGGGCCGTGCCGGGCCGGCACGCGCACGGGCCCGTCGTGCCTCGGGCGGCGTGGCGCGGCCGGCACGGCACGGCCACTCCAACCGTGCCGGGCCGGGCTGGTCCGAGAAGTCAAAATCAGGGCACGGCACGGCCCAAAAGCACGGCGGGCCGGCGGGGCCAAGCCAATGAGCACGCACGAGTAAGAAAACAGCAGGCAAAATAATTTTTAGAAATTCGTACGTTGCTCAAATGAAAAGTTGTTAATACAAAAAGATGTGTCTTGAAATTACCTACAACTTTTGTGTTCAACCCAAATTCATCCGAGCAGCATAAGACCTCGAAAATTGTGAATTACCGAGGATGGCGCCGTCGGCCCAAAGCGAGCAGCGACAAAAATATTTTTTATAAATTCATACATTGCTCAAATGAAAAACTTGTCTACATGAAAAAGATGTGTCTCGACATTATCTACAACTTTCGTATTGAACAGAAATTGATCTGAGCAATGGAAGACCACGCAAAATATAAAATACTGACCCGTGCCTCTATTCGGGCCGGGCCGGCCAAGCACGGCCCGTACAGTCGGGCCGGGCGGCGGCACGCCGTGCCTGGTTTTCAGGCCCGGCCCGCACGCCATCTCGGCCGGCACGGCCCATCAAATGTTCGTCTTGGCCGTGCCATGGGCTGCTTTTTCAAGTAGTGTCGGCCGGCCTGCTTTTGGCACTACCAACTCCCAAAGACTAGATACATGCATGCTTGCGTGTCCACTCCACCCTTGATCGGATGGCTTGGAGAATTGGAGTCAATGGGGTGTTTGCCCACTGGCTCAGGGATTCCGACGCAAAACCTAATGATATTTGGAGAGTGAACACGCGGTCGATCGAGCTGGACTAGGGCAAGTACAAATTACAATGATGCCTGGCTCTAGGTATGTATAGTCAATTTTCTATTCGTTGTTTGATTTGATTTTGTCCGATGGAGCCAAAATTTAAATTTGTTGTTTTTATAGATTATTCAATTCAGCGTAACATTTTGTAATATTTTTTTGAGACAATAGAGTTTATTTCAAAAATCTTGAAAATATATTTTAATATTTTTTTAGTTTCTACGTATCTTTTTGAATGCTCTCAATTGACTCAACTAATCCAAAAACTGCCAATCAAAAAGGGCCAATAAGACTTGTCTAGAAGGTAATCATGCTATGCACGGGTTGTACTTGCACGCTCTAGGCCCGAAATTCTTCCGCTGCATTGCAGCATATCGCTATGAGTATATGCTTAATTATTGCTAGTTCAGCTAATCCTTCCTACGTCACGGTCAGCCTCCATTTTCTTTGATGTATCCAGAACATAATTAATTACTAGGTCTCGGGACAACTTCAGCTACAGTTTTTCTTTGCCAACAACAAGGCACAGGTCATTCAAACGGAACGAAATTCTATAGGAGCATGGCTACAAACAATTCCCTTTGAGACCCCATCTAGATGTTCCCTTTCTCAATCTCAAAGCGCATGCCATTATTTGTCTACAAAGTGTAATTCGTTTGTTTGTATAATTCAGTGTGTAATTCGTATGCTTGTATAAACCTGTGTGAAATTCATTTAGGGTGTGTTTGGTTAAGCTGACCTGGATGATCCCGTCTAGCACGGACTGATTTTTTGTTTGGTTGGTATAAATTGGTCCCGGTTCTTTCCATCCATGGGATCAATCCCGTATTCTCCAGGGCGGTCGGCCTCGCCCGAGCTAAAATGGTGAGTTCGCTTCGTCCGGTCCGAGTCTCCTCTTTGAAGCTCCTCCTCCTCCTCCTCCTCTCCTCTGCCTCCTCACCAGGCGGTGCGCCTCCTCCCCTCCACCTCCTCCGCCGCCGGTGCTCCTCCTCCCCTCCACCTCCTCACCCGACGCAGACACCTCCTCCTTGCCGGCACGGTGCTCCTCTCCTGCCAGCTGCCTCCTCCTCCTCCTCCACCTCCGCCTGACGGCAAGACTTCCTCCTCCCCGACGACCAGGGCCTTGGCCTGATTTGCAGCGGGCCTGGCGGCGCCAAGAACCCGGGTGTGGGGTCGAGCTTGGCTGGCCAGCTGGGCTCTCTCCTTTCGGCGTCGCCTCCCCCTTTTTCTCCGACGCGGTCTTCCTTGAGGTCTTCTCCGACGCGGTCTTCGCCTCCCCCTTCTTCTCCGATGACCTTCTTGAAGGAGGCGGCATGGCTGCGGCGGCTCGGCGGCGGCTGAGCTATGGGGAGGGGGCGACCGGCGGCAGGGAACACGAGGTGGACGGCGGCGGTGCCGAGGTGGAGAAACAGAGGAGAGGGAGAGAGAACGCAGCGGTGATTTTCTTGTGCACTAGCTGTGAGGTTCACTCAGCAAACAATAGCGGAACAAGCTCATGCCGGATGAAACTAGGGATGGCAAAAAATACCCATGGGTCCGGGTCCGGGTCTAATCCTGGACCCATGGGTATTTGCTATCGGGTCCGGGTCTCAAATTAGACCCATGGATACCCGGACCTAGACCCGAAAAGAAGACTGACATGTGTCCCATATTACCATCTAACCCTAAGTCCTCCCCACCACCCGCACTCTTCCTCTCTCTCCTCACTCGGCCTCCTCCTCCCCCTCTCAGCCGCCGCCTCCTCCTAGCCCCCTCTCAGCCGCCGCCCCACTCGACCTCCCAGATGCCGCGGCACCGCCCCTCTTCCTTAGCCCTCCTTCCCTCTCTCAGTCTCTCCATCCTCCTCCCGGATCGGGCAAGCAATGAGCGAGGCGGCGGCGGCATGCGCCAGCGTCTTGAGTGGCGGCGAGCGGCGAGGTGGCGGTGGCGGCTGCTGGCACAGGCGAGGCGGCACGCAGAGCATGGCGCGCGGCGGAGGCGACTGCGGAGGCTACGGTGGCGGCGGCGCGTGCGCAGAGGTGGCGGTGGCGGCGGCGCGTGGGGGCAGCGGCGTCACGGCAGAGGTGGCGGTGGCGGCGGCGCATGTGGGGCGGCGGCCTTGAGGCAGCGAGAGCACGCGCGGCGCGGCGGCGGTGTCAGGAGAGAGGCTGTGGCGACGGCGCGCGCAAGCGCGGCGGCGTCGCGAGGCGGCCGACGGCGCGTGCGCAAGGTGGCGGCGGCCGAAGCGTCCTCTCCCCTCCCGTTCTCAGGTTGGACCCGATGGGTACCCATTTGGGTCCGGGTACCCGCTGGGTCCGGGTCTAGGTTTAGACCCGAGATTAATTTCGGGTCCGGGTCCGGGTACACATTTCGGGTCTCGGGTCCGGGTCCATGATGGCTGGACCCGGATGGACCTGACCCAATTGCCATCCCTAGATGAAACAACCAAACAGAAGCAGTGTCCTTAATCCATCCATCATGATTTTATCCCATCCCAAAATTCATCCAGGATGATGATGGTTGGCTTAACCAAACACACCCTTAATAATTACCTATGAGTTGCAACTATGATATTCTACTATTTTGCAATTTTCGTGTTGGATGTTAGGGGCTGAACATCCTAACACAATAGTAACAACTAATGTAGAACTCGGTGTGACGCACGCTGCCTTTTTTTAATACTTTTTGGCCGACTTAATTAATTTTACCACGTATGACAAACGTGCTAACTGGCCACAATAATACAATAAAATACTATTTAACTAGAAATCAAATATTTGAACTCCATATCATTACCATCATGTATCAATTTACTATGTACTAATATCTACACAACAATATCGCTTTTGCAATTATTTTTGTGCTTAAAAAACATTCATGTTATATTAGCTAATCATTTTAATATAGTTTTCAAACCTATTTCTACAAGGGTTTGCATAGTACTATGCGGCCCTTGCCGCCCCCGAAGCGGCAACCCTCGTCGCTCCTATGTGGGCGACAAACTATATGCTGCTCTTTGTGTGTGTGTGGCGTGGGGGTTCCGCTTGCTGCTCTTGGGAAGAGCGGCTTAATTCTATCAGTGATAAAGATATATTTATAATGGTATTTTCATAACTATAATCTTAAAAATGGCAAAAAAAAAAACCTGTTGCAGCCTCTTCCTCACAGATCGCAACAGACGGTGGAATCAAGAAAAAAAAGGTTTTGCGCCGCATATTGAAAGAAAATGTTTACAAATTCATAATCGATGCTTTGTTTATTAGCTATACAACTACGCTATAAACGCCACAGAAGACCACACATTCATTCGATTTTTAGGAGAGGGGACAGCTGGAATAATAAATTTTGACTAAATCTTTACCTAATAATAAAGAGAATAGAGTTTCCACTTTTTTTTCGTTAGTCTTCTTCGTACGTCGTCTGTTCGTCCCAGCGCCCTGCCCCACGCCCGAGAGTCCGACACCCGCACTAGGACTTGCACCCTCGATCTCCGGTCTCCACGCCCGAGAGTCCGTCTCTTTCAGACTCCCGCTCCCTCACGCCTCCCCCAGATCGATGATGGTTTCCATCCCAAATCGAGCTTAGGCGCCCCAAAAATCCCCAAATCTGATTCTTCTTCCTGGATTTTTCCCCGTCGTCCGTCCCGCCCTTCCACCACGTCCCGTCATTATCCCTGCAAGGAAAGACTTCCGTATCTATCCGTATGTATCCAATCCGTACTATACTAAAACAACATATATGTACATATCCAATCCGTATTCACATGGCCTTAAATCCAAACAACGTGCAAACAAAGAACAGGTCCAATTGAAGCTTTGCTCCATAAATTACAGAGAGAATCGAATAAGAACAACTTCGCTCAAATTCCAATCTGTTATAAACCCCAGTTCGTCCATCGACAACAGAAAGAACCCATCATTGAGCATCTATGAGAAGAAATTCCAAGGACGGTTTTACCGAGGAACCGTCGAGCTTGAGGTTGCCGCCACTGGCTCTGAGCCCATCACCCCCTCTTGCGCCTCCATCCATGGATGAGAGGAGGCGGGAGCCGCGCCACCCCGCCGCCTCCCTCTCACCGACCGCTACCCGATGCCGCCTAGCCGGAGATCACCGCCCCCATCTCCCTCTCTCCCTCTCTCTCTCTCTCTCTCTCTCTCTCTCTCTCTCAGCTTGGAAGGAGAAGAGGAACACCCAATCTGTGGACGCGTATCCTCTGCCATTGTGGCAGGTCACTGACATGTGGGCCCCACCCCAAGGCCCACATGCAGTTCCCCAATGATACTCTACCATGGCAGAGGATTTAGGCCATGTTCTTTTCAGCGTATCGTACCGTTGCGTATTACTGTAGCAAATTTTGTTATTTTTATATAGCCTATATATAGTGATAATTTGTAACGATTTTTTCATGTCTTTTAGTAGTCCTTCCAAAGATGTTAAAACTATTTTTTAGTTATTTTTTAATAATTTTTTACCTCTTTTCGAGGGCTCTCAAATTTGCTACAGTAATACGCCAACGCAACGATACGCCGAAAAGAACAAGGCCTTAACTTGGAGGTTGAAGAAAGAACTCTTATCCGTTGATTGACTCAACCAACCTGCTACTGTTCACAATGAACAATACGTCTTCACAATTTCATTCCTCCTAAACTAAAGGTCTGATTCACTCCAAACAAATTTTCTTATCCTCCTAATATTTTATTCTACCTACTATATTTATTTTATGATTTCATAAATTTTTTGTGTAGCTGCTTATTTGTTTGTGCCTTGGTTTACGCGTAGGCCGTACCGGTATTTTTACCGGAGTCATGAGTGACGATAGGTCCTCGAGAAATTGTCAAGACCCAGAGATAACAAGAACATCGCCATTGGTGACGCTGGAGTCGTGAGTGCCGACAACTCGCCGAAAGAACGTGAAGACTCGACCTTAAGCAGAGATGTCGCCGTTGGAGATACAAAGACCGATAGCGCCGAGGACTTCTTGCGAGGACGACCGTAGTACTAGGCAAGCATAGACTATCATACTCCTGTCCTAAATTTCAAAACCCCCTTGTCCAATGATGCAACCAGAGGCATCCTTATCGCACGGCTGCACGGGAAGCACCGATGGATATCCCTTTTCTTCTTCTTTTTTTCTCTCAAAGCTACAGTACTCATTTTCTTTTTCACAATTTATGTGAATAGTAGACCTTGATCTTTTCGTTACTTGTGCATGCTAACTTCAAATCTAGCAATTTCAATTTCTAAAAATATATATGCTTACTACTTTTATATGCTTCGCTACATAACATTTTCAGATTATGACATGCCTTTTGAATAACTAGGTGTCATGATTTTTATTTTTGCATTTGGTCTAGACAGAGGTACATAGCAAATGGATTCTTTTTTGAATGACTTTTGTTAACGAACAATTTTTTAATGAACTGGTCTGCGAAGTTTTTTATTTCTCCCATTGCAACGCACGGATATTTTTGCTATGTATTATAAAATGCGAAGAGATGTTAGAACTTAGAAGACGGAAAAATCTTTCGGAGAACGTAGTAAATTGTGTTATAAGAAGCAATCAGCAGCTCTCTCTCGTCTCTCTCCCCCCCTACCCTGATGAAGTTTCCACGGCGTACGTGGTGGGCCCCACCGGCGCCCATCCGACAGCCACCCGCCACGTCACCACCCACGCACCGTCAGGCCCCGGGCCCTTCCAATCCCGCGTCTGCCGTCACGGATTGGGCCGGGCCCACACAACCACCCGTCCGTCCGTCTTCTCAACCGCGGCTGACGTGGCGGGACGTCACGCCCAGGAGCCCACCGGCCACCACCCATACGCACACGCGAAGCCCGCCGCGGTTGCCGCCGAAGCTCGCCGTGTGGGCCCCGCAGACAGACGCCGTCCCGGATGACGTCATCCCTGCCCCGCCCTCTTATATATCCCGCCTCTTTGCCCATCACACGACGCACGCCACGAGCACGGAAGGAAGCGCGCGAGGAGTAGAGTAGATCGATGTACCAGGCCATCCCGTACAGCGCGAGCCGGGCGTGGCCGCCGCAGACGGCGGCCGGCCCGTCGGCGGCGGCGGCGGAGGAGGAGGAGGGGAGGCACGGGTTCGCGGCGGCAACGGCGGCGGCGAGGGGCGAGATGGCGGCGGAGGTGAGGAGGGCGGTGGCGGAGAGCCCGGCGCTGGTGGTGGGGAGGCGGGGGTGCTGCCTCAGCCACGTCGTGAAGCGGCTGCTGCAGGGCCTCGGGGTCAACCCCGCCGTGCACGAGGTCGCCGACGAGGCGGAGCTCGCCGGCGCCGTCGACGGCTGCGTCGCGCTGCCGGCGGTGTTCGTCGGGGGGAGGCTCCTCGGGGGCCTCGACCGGCTCATGGCCGTGCACATCTCCGGCGAGCTCGTGCCCATACTCAAGGACGCCGGCGCGCTCTGGCTTTGAAGAGATCGACGATCGAGAGTGTCGGAAGCTTAGCTCTTCGCTTCTCCCTCAGATTGCTAAGCTCGTACAATTACTTGTGCCCTTTTTTCTTCTTAATAATTGTCCTGTTATTAGATAGGCTTCAATTCTTTTAGGTGATGGATAATTAGGAAATGGTGTATTAATAGGTGTGTGTCCCTGCTACTACTTGTCTTCTTGTACTTATTTCCCGACCATGTGAATACGATCAAGAGTGAAGAGAAATATTCATGCTAAATATTCTTTCATTTTGCATTCCCATCAGCTTTGGTTTGTGGGTAAGAAAACCTCGTTTCACTTACACTTGCATTTCTAGCAAAATAGGTACCTATGGTCTCATATATATCGCCATGTCGAAGAGCGGCTTCGCCAATCTTTGAGGAGGGTGACAAAATACCAACTTTTTCTTACTGCTAATATATAGCAGCTGGAAATTAATTTTAATTTCCTCCTGCAACTGCTAGACACCGATTTCTGCGTCAATTTTTATGCGTTTCTTTTGTGTATTGAGTGTGATTAAGCCGTACGTGGAGTGGTACTGTGGTGGTATCCTCGTTAGTATCGCATCCTGCGATGATGGGCGCAAGAAGCGGACGCAAATGTTGAGCCGGTGAGAGTCACAC
This sequence comes from Raddia guianensis, assembly GCA_036346415.1. Taxonomy (NCBI): domain Eukaryota; kingdom Viridiplantae; phylum Streptophyta; class Magnoliopsida; order Poales; family Poaceae; genus Raddia; species Raddia guianensis. The sequence continues at coordinate 2,885,803 of CM070538.1, read as the reverse complement.
GAAACGCGCTACGAGAAGCAGGCGTCACACGTCGGCACGTCGAGTTGTCGACCCATGTGCTTCGTTCCCAGTTCGCATGCATACAGTAATCCGCATCGGTATTCATAAGCAGCGGAAGCTATCAAAAGAAAAGGAGTTCATCTACAATTGTGATCGGCTCTTTTCGCTGTCTAATTAACTCTAAAAGTTAGATATTCACGTTGTGTAAATAACGCACAAGGTTATGATGTGCATCTTTGTGTATCTTTGTGTGAGTTTATGTGCGTCCTTATTCATCATCCGTTCTCCCCTCCCTCCTCCGAATCCCTCCCCACCTCCTACCGCTGACACCCTTCCCCTTCAGTCGGCCCCATCCTCTCTCTCTCTCTCCAAATCCCTGTCGATCCTCCTCCTCCAATAGGCAACTTTTCCATCCTCCCTCCTTCGCTCAAGACCATCGTCTTGCTTCTTCCTCTAGAGCTTCCCTTATCTTGCTTCTTCCTACATAGCTTCTCTCTGGGAATATGGGAGGCATCAGAATGCAATCCTACATCACACGAGAGTGCTGTCACCTTACCCCTTTGCAACCATGGCGTCTTGGACCATATAGGAGATTGATCACTACGCAACTTATCAACAACATATTTATAAGGAATACAACTTGATAATGACATGCAAAAGTAGATTTTACTTATATATGCAGCTCGATACACCTTCACGATCATCCAACCTGCGGCAACATCTATGCCCAACCCTATTCACCCTTGAAGTTCTTTTATTTCATAAAGACCACTCAAGTATACTTTTGAAATAAGCAATTGAGTTTTTCTTCCTCCTCTCTCCCAGGCCGCCGCCACTCACTGGCAACTGCTACCTCGGCCTGCTCATGATCACACTAGCACGACATGGCTTTGCGCAGCGGCACAAGGCCCACTAGCATGGTCACGGGCGAGCCCGGTGATGGTCCGATTGCCTAGAAATTGAAAATATTTTTTTATATAGTATATGCATATGAAGGGTGAGTTTGCCCTATGTGTGAATCTTGGCGCGGATCAGATGGTCGCGAACGTATATAGAGCTAAATGTACATATAAGAATGATTTTTCATAACATTCAAGAAATATCGCAACTTAGATGTGGCATGCATGGATGTAATTTACCCCTCAAAAGAACTTCCTCTAATACAATTAAGCATATACATGTCTTTAAAAGTGCTCGAGCAAAAACATAAGCACTAGTTAAGCACTCATTTGTCTTTTATACATAAATCATCTCTCATAAATCGACATCGTTGTACATAGCTTAACACTAGCATAAGGGTGACCAACATCTCTCTCTCTCCAAAGGACTAGCTAGGTCGAGCCTAACTGCTAAAGATGGTGAAAAAATAAAAGAGCACGACATTTAACATAGTTTTTTTTTCTTAAATAATATTTTAAACAACCAAACGACAAATACTATGTAAAAAGAGAACGTGTAGCACGAACGCTAAATACTAGGAATTGATATGCATGGATACGCTAAATATGACGATGGCTATGCCGGTGGCCTGTGGGAGAGCGCATGAGTTGTCATGGACAAAAACCGCACGAAATGCATAGTCTACGGACGTCCTTTCTTTCTTGCGGTTAACTGCACACCAAACAAATCATGCAGGTACCCTACATTACACTGGCCGGAACGGTACTAACCAACAACCTAGGATCGATCGGCCTGACTCGAAAAAAAGAAGTGATAAACGCTTTCAATTTTTCCAGGAACTTTTTTTTTTCGCAATAACAAATATGTCAATATGAATGAAGCTACTGCTCCCTCTTACTCCTGGCAGCACTGTATATCTCTGCGTGACACCATCTCACGGGTGCAGCGAAAGAGGTCAATTATTAGAGAAAATAAAATGATATGCATTGCTATCACTTGTCTGAATCGATTATGGAAATCGAAATTTTCTTCTACTAATTCAATAGTAGCATGATATAGCTGAGAAAATGGCTCCGTTGAAAATTTAAAATATCCCCAGGTATTTAGATTAATTTAGGGATTATTTTTATCCATGATTTAGGGAAATTACTTACATTAATATCTTAAAAAATAGAAAATGATTCTTCTGATAAAAAAAATGATTCCTTCGTGAGCTGTAAAAGTTAACACGTCACACTAATCACGATTCCCATAGAGATTGATGAGCTCACGATCTCGAGAAGCACGTGGCGAGGCAGGTAACATGGACAGGAAAAAGACGGTGAATCCAAATCGAAAGCAGGACTTCTAGAAGACCAGTGCAAGTCTACGACCAATCGGATGTGAAATGCAAGCAGAAATGACTTTAGGGCTTAACCAGCCTAGACTCAAGTCTCAAGGGTTAATTAACCAGGATGCTGAAACCTGAAAATTACTACATCCAGGTTTTACCTTCAGCTAATTAATTTGTTCCTTGTTGTGTCGACGCAGTGTGTTAACACAGAAACAACTCCTCTACCATATATATAACAGATTAACAGTAGTGTCGTTAAGTACGTGGACATTAGATTGATTTTTTTTACCGTGAAAATACATGCATGGCAGCTCTAGAATATGGCTGCGGCACTGAAATTTTTATAGGCCACCCTGGTCGACAGGAGCAGACTTGAATAGTCGCGGGGACGTCGGAGATGACGCGACGCCTTTCACAACTCCGATTCACCGAACAACCAACCGAAGAGACGTGGGTGGCTGCCAATTAACGGCAGCCGGCATGCCAAGGGCGTCTAAACGCAACACTAAAAAAAATGTAGATGTGATGCGATGACGACCGCAGTGTACTTTGTTTTTACGTTCGTGGCGCGAGCAAGGCCACGGTGCGACGTGAGCTAAAGATCTGGGAGATCACACCCTGAAATCAACATGTTTGACAAGTTAGCTAGTGGTTGGATTGCCAAATACTCCCAGTTGATGTCACTCCTTTGCATGTTTGCTCATCAAAACACGTCATGTTTGTGCATAAACCGCTGCCTACGGCATGCCTGCATGCATCCAACCAGTCCTAGTGGAAGACTTTGGCTATAATTAGGATTAGTCTTTGTTCCATAAACACTGTCAAAACAATTGATTGAGGAACCTAATTAAGATGCATTGTTTCTTCTGTAAGTTGTTCTTTTAAGCAGTTTCCATGGAATATTGGCGTTCAAAACAATTGATTAAGAAACCTAAGATGCATTGTTTCTTCTGTAGGTTGTTTTTTAAAGCAATTTCCATGGAATATTGTCGTTGAACGCCTCAAAATTGAGTTTGGCTCACTGTCAACTTGCTTTGGAGCATACATGACGTGGAGGAAAAAAAATCTGCGTCCGAGCACTAGTCCAACTAGTATTGCCAATTTAGCCTAGCACGGGGAGAACTGCATGCTTTTAGCTGACCTAGCTTAAAGTTTTCCATGTGAATGAATTTGGTATTTGGCATCATGAATTCATGATACCACCACGGTCTTTTTTATATAAAATTTTTATGTGCCGATCTATTTAACAGGTTTAATTTTAGGGCGTGGATTGTGAAACTTAGCCATCAAAATACAAGTGCAGATATGGAGTGCATGTGCGTTATGTCTCCCAATGGACAAGATGAGCTTATCTACAATGCTGAGTTCAAGCATCTTTCCCAGACACGGAGCTGAAGTCATGGGATGTGTGTGCTGCTGTCATGCCGTTGGCCCATGAAAGCAACTAGTTTGGCTGCCGCCCAAACAACCCCTGGAGCGATGCAGGAGCCACATCGTGTACAACCTCTAATATCTGGATTTTGACATGGACAGGGTGTCAAGATGATCTCACGTGTACAAACCCTGAATATGAGGAAAAACAACTGAATGATTATGAGACAATCGGGCAGCATATCCTGCACAGAAATGATGAGGACAAATCAAATGAATAAAACCTCCATACAAATTAACAGATTGCAGTGTGCCTTTCCTTTCCAAAAAAAAAAAGAGAGGGTAAAGGCCCTGCAACAAGCTTCCAGAATTTTTATCTTCATTTTCCCCGAACAGAAGAAACACACCTTCTCTACAAAATCTGTCAAATTTATTTCCAAGGAATAGAATCGACACTCATCCCATAAATATTTGGCAGTGTAGTGTGCTTGATCATTGGCAGGTTTGCGCTTCGCAGAATAATACAGAGAAAACATCTGAACCAGGCAACAGTGCTAAGAGGCGGCAAGTGCTAGCTGCCCATGTTAACAATTGAGTGATTTGAATCCAATTTGAGCCGTCCAAACTCAAGATAGTAGGTTTACATGTAGCATGAAAAATACAGATCAATGATCAAACCGAGCACACTTTGTGGCGCTTGTTTCTCCAAGACCAAGTATAAAGGTTGGAAACTACATATGTAACAAGTCATAAGATGCAAGTAAATATGACAAATCAAAATAAGACTAAACTGCTAAAGTTAGCTTTGTTTTGGTAAAAGATCAATCAAGGATTATACATACTACAAAAATATAACTACGTTCAGCTCATTAAGGTACAGATCCACAGCTTGATATTTCACAGCAATCAACATCCTGGACTCCTGATCAATACAACAACAGTGTGATATAATGGCAAGGGCTTGACCGCAAACTCAAACATGCTGAAGGGTGAAGATTTTAGATTTTGTCCTAATCACTTTACCATCTTTTGTGGTTAGTTAACAATGTTAATGATGTTAAAAATAGTTGTCCAGTGAATCTCTGCACTAGATTCTATGGGAGCTTCAAAAGAACATCTTCTTAAAAGGTGTAAGACTCAAATGACAAAACACGAAAAGATATCTTTCATTGCAGGAAGGATCCCTGAAACCAACCATAATTCTTCACCATTGTTTCTTTCATTTCTATAGTGAATCAAACCATGAATCAAAGTCATCTACATTTGAGGGACCAGAATGTGGAGGGACGCTGACATTTGAAATGTTGTCTTCTGCGTGTGCAGATATAGTTTGTTTATGGTCATTCAAGCATGATGAATCATCTGTAGGTACATCTTCCACCAAATCATTAATGGATGTTACTTCAATCTGCCTAGCATATCTGAAGTCAACGTTGTGATCAGAACTAGAAGTTGGTTGAGAAGTTAAGTTTGATGCAGTAGAACCTTCATTCTGGACAGACAGGGAAGTTTCTGAAAGCAGGTCGTCCAGAGCATCATCAAGAGTAGGAAGAGTCAGAGATTTGGAAGAAGTGCTGGATGCAATTTTCTCGTTTGGCTTGCTGATCCCAGAACTTTGCAAAGTCGAAATATCTCCAAAAGATTCAGCGAAGTTGGAGCTAGGAAGGTGAATTCCATCAAGTGAATTAAGAAGCATGTCAAGTTCTTCTTCTGCAGCAGCCACCTCAAACTTTGATCCTTCACTATGGCCTGCACCTGGAACGACACCCATGGTTCTTGTATAGCTCTTGTCTTCTTCAGATTCTGAATGCACAAGCCAAGTACTAATTTTGGGCAATGCAGTAGTTTTTTCTTCGGAACTTGGCAACTGATGATCTGTTTTCATTTGATCATCAGAATGGATGTTGCTGCTGTATCCATGACTAATCAAATCATGCTTGGCATCTATGTCCTTGAAGTTGTATTGATCTGGACTGTATTTAGCCTCACTTTCCATAGATGTCTCACATTGAATCGGTACATCGTTATCTTCAGATAGATCAGCCTAGCAAAAATTAGATGAACGAGGAATACCAAGTCAAGCTAACTGGATATGCAAGTGGCTCAAACATAAACAGTGCATTTAAAAGAAACTTTATCTTTATGCCAATATTTACAAAGCAGGCATAAAAAAATTTGCAATCAAAACCTTCATAGACTAAGGAATCCGAGGGAGGGGGAAACGTTAATTTTACTAGATGAATACAAAACTCGCTAGAAGCAGCTTTAGCTTTGCCTTTATACACCAAGTTTAATGTAACTGGTCAAATAATGCAATAAAATTCAAACGATCAATCAAATTCATCCCTATCTAATCCTGTATGGATGGCTACTGTGCTCCAATAAAAAAAATGCCATTCCACCCAAGGAAAATACATGGTTCCTAAATTCTGGACTAAGATAAGCATTGTTGCTTTAAATAATGGAAGAGCATGTAATGCATGAGCTTCCAATGATGACAAGTGGTGCAGCAAGCAGCGGAAACAGTTGCAACAGTAGAATCTATAGCTGTGTCAAAAGTGAGGTATCAGATTTCTGTCCTTGTTGCAGAAATTGACTGATGGATGGCAGAAATTATTGCAGGGCAAGGGAGATGGATATTAGCATTACTAGCAGCAAACAAGTACCAAATAGGGCATAATAGGATTGCATTCTGTGCAAAAGCCTAGGCAGTGGCAACTATAATCATGGTTGAGGCTTTAGAGCATGGTGACAGATATTTAGTATATTTGCAACAGTGACATTAAATTAGCAACACAAACAGGTCCATGTTTGGTCGTGTCTGTAAAGGGATAAGGTCATTTGGAAATGAGTTAAATAGCTCAGGAGTAAAAACTGTTACACGAATTTTCCAGTGAAAGTGCAATTATTGATGTGGTATAGCTAAAAGGCAACTTGCTAGCCTTAATTTTTGAAACTAGGAAACTAAACACGACATTCATGAAGAACATACCGTATCCTCAGGTAGTAGATCTTCTTCTATGAAAAGTCTCCGAGACAGTTTGAGTTTCGAAAGCTGGATGGCCAACGCATGCAGATCCATGGAGAGAAAAGGCACCTGAAAGTTGAAGAGGAAAATATTCTATCACGAATATGTAAGATTTGGACAGCAGTGAAGAAAGAAGACAAAAAATTCCAGAAGAGTTTTAAGAGTTTCAATATGGATAGTTAGTGGACAGACACAACAGTCTATAAATCCAAATAAACCTCTAAATCACTTTCCTCCCCAAAAAAGAAACCTCTACATTATTTCACATCTCATATTCTGCCTACTGTTGCTACTTGTTAATCTAAACAAAATCTTCTTCCACAAAATAACATAAGACACTCATCCAAAGGCCCAAAGTGCATTTGCTACCACAAACACGTCCAATTTTGAATAAATTGTTTGCTCTACTATATTACCTACATCATTTTTACGATAATACCAAACATTATTGTAGGACTGTCGATATTGTGGTAGCACAATTCAAGCCACGAACAGCATTATAGTAGGCTTGTAGCAGATTCTTACCTCAAAATCCGGTGCTAAATCATCTTCTAATATAAAGTTATCATCATGACACCATGACATAATCCCTTCCCCTTTAGCTTCAAGCATGGAGGTAGAAGCCTGCATAAAATCTATTTAAAAAACAACAAACCAACAATCTTAGCAGTTAACACCAGAAAGAAAGAAATGTCACAAATCATAGATCAGTATTCCAGGTTTAGAAATAACAGGTTGCACACATCAATGAGCACAACCAGAAAACGAAAGGTACGGTGATGTTAACCCATTTTGGTAGAGATTCTCAGAATTGAAACTGAACAATCAGCGCGAAATGTGCTCAATTTTAATGCCAATAAGAACACGAAAAAACACTAAGAGTGAAGTATCATCACAACGTATATACTCAATCAAAGTTGCGAGAGTTGACAAGCTTAGAATGAAGCGTCCCTTACTTTTGCGATTCATAGTAGGGATTTCGTAGTGTTTAGAGTGAGAATAACAAAGATCACCTGACGACCTAAGCTTGGGTTGAAGCTATAGTTGCAGCGCGCCAAAGAATGATGAGATTAGAAGTGGAATTCGAAGCTGGCGGGCGCCACACTTAACTTACCAAATGGCGACTCCTGTGAGGTAAGCCACGGCGCGCCGTCGCCGGCGCCGAGTCCCCGCGCCTCCCGGGGCTGGGCTCGCGCCTGATCGAGCAGGAAAGCGAAGTCGGAGCCCTTGCTGCGAGGCGGCACATCGCCTGCCCATTCAGCGGCGGGCACGGGGTCGTCAGCCTCGGCCTCGGCGTCGTAGCGGTCCCAGTTGGAGGGGAGGTTGCGGCTGCGTGGTGCGGCGGTTGAGGAGGCGGCCGCGGCCGCGCGCTTCTGCCTGTGGGCAGCGGCGGCGGCGGGGGTCTGGTGGGCGCGGCGGCCGTGCACCGTGTGCGAGCGCTTCGACTTCGCCGCCGCCTTGGGATCCATTGGGGGCAGTGGAGAAGGAAAATTGGCAAGACAGGAGAGGGTTTTTGAATTTACAGTTCTATCCTACCTGGTCGCACTTATTACAGGTACCTCCCTGGAATAATACTACTATGTTAGCACTAATCATTTTCTTATATTACAAAGCGCCTAACCGGCCGCCTCCCGGATAGGCCACGTCGCCCTGTTGCTTTGCGTCCGTCCGATCACGAGCTCTGGTTGCATCCAACCGTCCGTTCAAAATTTACATATAAAAAGATTTTTTCCAAAAAATATAACAACAAGGCGGGTGAATAGCTCGGTTGGTTAGAGACGTTCGCTTTCGGCTCGCCGGCGCGGGTTCGACTTAGCTTAAAAAATCCTTCTTGACAAAACATTATAGAATTGAACCGTAATTTCATCCTAGGTTTAGTGAAAAGATTTAAATATTACACAAAAAGTGTAATAAATAAGTAAGAAATAATGGGGATGACGGATAAAAAAAACTTTTTTACAAAATATAATTATAGTTTAAATTCAGCGGTCCATAGAATAAAAAATGAAAAACAAGGCTTAAAAAATGGAACTATAACCATGATTGCATGGTCAGTGCCCATCAAAATATTTAGATGTTAAAAATAAATGGGTTTCACATAATTGATTGCATCATTATATACGTTCAATATTTTTTAAAAAATTAGCCTCTACATTTTAATGGGCTACTGATTTGAATCTGAACGAAATAAAACGTTACATATTTGTTTAGACTAATTCTTTATCACTGAGATCAATCGGATAACGCGTCACGGACGTGTTTACCATGCTAGTCTTATATCATCAATCAATCTATCTATTCTATCTTACAAAGCCCCTACAGGCCGCCTCCCGTTAAGCCACGTCGCCCTTTTCCCTGCGTGCCACGTCGCCGTTTCTTTGATTTTTTTTCTCACGCGCGCTGTCTGCCGTTCTCTCTCACGTGCTCTCTGCCTCTCTCTGCCTCCCTCTCCCTCACGTGCTCTCTGTGCCTCTCTCTCTCTCTCTCTCCAACGTGCTCTCTCTGTGTACCTCTCTGTACCCGCCTCTCTGCCTCCCATCTCTCTCACGTGCTCTCTCTGCTTCTCTCTCTCCACAGTGAGCTCTCTACCTCTCTCTCTGAATCAGCGCTCTCTCTCTCTCTACTTCTCTCCACAGTCAGCGTTTTCCCCTTTTCTATTTCAATATACATACAAAGTTATTTTTTATCTTACATTTAGAATTTTCTTTTCCCACATTTTCCATTTCTTTTCTGTAGGTCATAGAAAATACAAAAAATAGGAAACCTCAAAAAAATTGGAACCATGCTTGCACAAATAACATACAGGGAAGAAAATCCAAACCAAATAGAAAAAAGCACAAAAAACAAGATAAGGGTTTATAAATAAATTTAAGTACTAAAAATGTTACATCCTATGAAATGAATTAAGAAATAGTAGAAATAAAAAAACTTTGAAGAATATAATCATGCAAACAAGAACATACGTACAAAGTCTTTTTTTATTTTAGATTTAAAGTTATCCTTCCCCATTTCCATTTCTTTTTTGTAGGTCACAAAAAACCAAAAAAAATGAAAGGCTCAAAAAATCGAACCATGCCTGCACAAAGAACATTCAGTGAAAAACTCAAAACAAATAAAAAATGCAACAAAAAATCATGATAAGGGTCCACAAATGAATTTAAGTATTAAAAAGGTAAAATTGTACGAAATGAGTTATGAAATAACACGAATAAAAAAAATACCTATAGTTAAAAGCATACAAATCATAATTCCATGTAGATGTCCATAAATTTTTTTTCATTTTTTAAAAAATTAAGATTCACAAATATTTGAATTAAGAAATAATTTATTCTTTTCTCATAATAGCTTTTTTGGCCAACAAAAATCTTGAAAAAACTTTATAAAATGGAACTCTAATACCATGATGGTCCATAAAAATATTTAGTGATTAAAAAAAATATTTTTTCAAAAAATAAGAAATAGCGGAAATAAAGACAAAACTAATGCCGAACTTTCCTTCCGCAAAGTCACACACGCTTGTGCCTTACAGAACTGATGCTACGCGCCACGGGCGCGTCGACCATGCTAGTAATAGTACAACCGTGACCACGCCCGTCGCCCCGCACGGCACGTGGCCCGCCTCCCCGCCAGGCGCCTTGTGAGCCGTCCATATTAAACTAACCTTCAAAAGCATTGTTATTTCCATCTGAGCAGCATGGCGCGCATTTTGTCGACTTGCCTAGATAGGCTACCTTTCGTCCGCGAGGCCCGGGATCGACTCACTCGCCAATTTACGGCTGCGAGTGCTTCTTGCATCTTGCGTAGTATGTTTCGCTTTGCACGCACACATCGCAAGATGCCACTGTCCCACGCACACACGAAAGGTGCATTTACTTATGAATTCATTTAATTCATTTAATTTCGAATTCGTTCAATTTTGAATTCATTTAATTCAAAATTAAATGAATTTCAGAAATTATAAACCTTTATAGATATTTTGTACATTATAATTTGATATGCATTTTGATATATTCTCTTTTAGTTTTTTTGAATTTCAATAATTCAATTTTCTAAATTTAGTTTTCCTTTTTTTGTATTCTATAATTTGCTTAGTTTATGTTAGTGAATCCTACAGTTTTCGAAATCCTTATTTTTTATTTCAAAATTCCCAACCCGAATTTAAACAAAAATTTCGATATCTTTTAAACTTCCTTAAGTTTATTTTCAAATTTTAAATTTGTTGATATTCAATTTTAAAACTTTGAACAACCTAAAACATGAATTTTAGAAAGATTTGAGAGAGGGGATCAAGTGGGGGAATTTTGGTCTAGCGGCGTAAATAAATCCAGAAATTTACATGTTATCTAAATGCAATCACAATTTTATTGCAGGGGGCCATAAATATATTTAAGCACTGCAGATGTCAAATTTTTCGATATTAATTTGTACATAATAGAAATAAAGAGCCTTCGAAATATAGAACAGTTAAAAATTTTAAAAAATGAATTTCCAAAATTGTAAACCTTTATAGATATTTTGTATTTTAGATTTTGATATATACGCTTTTGGTTTTTTTGAATTTCCAAAATTTAATTTTATAAATTTAGTTTCCCTTTTTTGTATTCTATAATTTGCTTAATTCATGTTATTGATTCCTACAGTTTTTGAAATTTTTAACTTTCATTTCCAAATTGCCAACCCGAATTCAAACAAAAATTTGATATCTTTTAAACTCCCTACAATTTATTTTCAAATTTTAAATGTGTTGATATTCAATTTTAGAACTTTGAACCCCCTAAAACATGGATTTCAGAAAGAATGGGGAGAGAAGGGGGATCAAGTGGGGGAATTTTGGTATACCAACGTAAGTAAATACAGAAGTTTACATTTTTTAAATGCAATCAAAATTTTATAGTAAGGGTCCATAAATGTATTTTATCATTACAATTATTAAATTTTTCGATATCAGCTAGTAAATAATAGAAATAAAAACCTTCAAAATATAGAACTACGGTTTAAGAGCACGTATTCATGAAAATGTCCATTAAAAAAGCTAGCTATTTTTTAAACATTTTGGACTTACAAATGATTGTATTATGAAATAATTCATTCTTTTATTTTATTGTAGCTTTTATGGCCACTTAAAAAAACCAGGAAAAAAAGTTTTGGAAAAGGCGCCATAATATCATGATAATGACCTATAAAAAAAATTCGACACCAGCAACTAATGTCTGGAAAAAAAAAGAACAACAAAAAAATGTAATGCTTTTTTATTAGTTGGTTTTGTAATGCATCTTTATTTACTCCGATATAAAAGGGCTTGCAGTGTAGCTAGCGCGCCACAGGCGCGCTAGCCCTGCTATCAATCAATATCAATAATAATATATATAAGCGTTAACACTCGCATCGCCAGCTCGCCACGTGGCTGTCCTCCCCTCCCGGCGCAGCCACGGCCGTCCGATCACTTGCAGCAGGCAGCTCTGGCCGTCCATTATGTTTTTAGGTATAAAACATTTTTTACCCCACACAGAATAGTACTTCGTACGGTTTGCTGGGTTGGCTAGCTCAGCCGGAGCTCACCCCGTAGCTCGCGGTTTGAATCTCGCGCAGGCCACCTTTTTTTGCGCTTTTTCCCAGCGCTCGCGACGCTCGTGTTTGCTTGCCCGCGACACGCGGGCGCCGTTGACCATGGCGCGCCCGTCTGCGACGCTGCTGGTGCTTGCGTTGGCGCGTCGGCCAGCGTACGACGCTGCGGCACACGCATGCGCTACCGACGCGCCATGGGCGCGCCAACCCGACTAGTGGTTTTATTATACTGTCATTTTTGTATCTGCATGCGACACCTGGTCTGGTGTGGGTTTTCATGCATGCGGTGTCCAACTACGGCTGTGCCTGACAGCCTGACTGCCTGTGCTGAATACTGCTGACCAATGCGTGAATGCCACACGGTCAATGAAGCAGAATTATTAAGGCTCTGTTTCTTTCAGCTTATAATCAGATTATAAGCTGCATCTTAAAATTTATCATTTTTGTACCGGTTATATTTTAAAATATTTTATAGTTATTTTTCGAAACTTTGCACAATTTGTCTCAAAGATCTCAAAAATATTTTTCATAATTTTTTTGGCTCTTTAAATCTTCTATAAAAACACTACAACTTTTTCAGATTATAATCTAACCGCCCAAAGAAACAAAGCCTAAAGCTGACTGCTTGCCTAGCTTGGTTGAATTCTATCCCAGAAGTTTGAACCTACCTGTTTTAGTAAGTTCTGGACTGTGAAAAAGAGGAATCGAGCACGTGGTCAAGGGAGGGGGAGAAGAGAGGATGGGCATGTGATTTTGTTAAGGGCATGCTTATCGTTAGCTATATCTTGGAACTCAATATCGTAACAATCGGGTTTGAATATAATATAAAGAGAAACATAGAAATTGTATATGAAAAATAATAATTAAAAAGTGGATAAATAGTATTGAGACAAGATGTTGGACCACAGTTAATGATATAAGTGATCTTGAACCCTAAATATGGGACAAATGGTTGCATCCAAAATCATATTTATTTGATTAAACTGTCCAACCATACATCTATCTCTTATACAACATGCTAGCGTTGCCCTTGCCTGCGTGACACGCGTCCTCCGCCACGTGTCGTCCTGCGCTTCGTTAGCTCCAGGTCGCCTTGCTGCTTGCTTTGCCACATGCCGCCAGATCCGACGGTACGTGCTTCCTCACCGTTAAATGCTGCAGCGTAAGATGCATGCTACGTCCTCGCGCCGTTCGCCGGGCACAGTCGCCGGATCAACGGCGGCGTCGAGCGCGCGTCTTGTCCTAGTAGAACAAACATGGCCTACCATAGAAATGCTCCAAGGGCCTTTGAATACTTCTATGATACAAGAGTTCTCCAGCTATCTAGCTATTAGGAGTAGATCAATCATGCACGAGCACGATTGAGATGTACTCATCATTTTACACATGGATGGTACAAAATTCTCTACACAGATAAAGTAAAAAAATAGCCTGTGATAGTTTAGATACGTGTTAAAAATATCTATATAATAATTAAGTACAAGTCCGAATAGATGTCTCGCTCGCTCGCCACGTGGCTCGCCTCCCCTCCCGGCGCCGCAGCAGCCGTCCGATCACGTGAGCCCAACAGATCCGACTGTCCGTTCTGCTTTTGCGTATAAAACGATTTTTTTCCGCACACATTTCAGGCGCACGGGTGGTTCGGCCAGTTGGTTAGCTTGGCCGGTTCGTTGCCTAGGAGGCGCGCCTTTGAATCCCGTCGGCTCCGTGCTGTGCATTTTTCCGTCGCAGTGTTGGCCTTGGCCTCCGTCTCGTCTTGCCACAAGATGCGTTTCGCCGCCGTGCCCGCTTTTTTTCGTCCGCGTTTTGCTACGCTTTCATGGCGCAGCATGTCCTTTCTAGCCATCCAGTGCTTCCACGTCACCCTTTTTAATGTAGACCATCCAAAAAAGATCGGACGGCCGTGCTATCCCGCTGCCACCCAGAACCCTAGCCGTCGGCAAAATTGATTATTTGCCCCAAAGTTGAGCTGCCCTTGATTATTTACCCAAAGTTGAACTGCCTTTGATTATTTGCTCTACTTACACCTAGCTGTGAGTGTCTAGTTTCAAAGTGGTTATTTGCAAAATAATCAAACCTCTGTTCCTCGCCCTTCCTCCTCCATGGCGCCTAGTCCCCGCCGCCCGACGGGCCATTGAGTCCTCCCCGACGCCGCCGAGTCCTCCTCGCCGGCAAACGCCATGGCCGGCCTCGCCCTCTCCATGAACGCCATGGCTTCGCTGCCTTCCCGCCGCCCCCAGGCTACCCCCGTTGGATGCCGAGCCCTCCCAGCCGGCGCCCGTGCCTTCCTCTCTCTTGCTCGTCGTCGTGCCGTCCGTTCTCTGTTCGTGCGTCGTCGCCTTCCCCTTGTTCTCGCTTGCTGCTGGATTCTAGCAATCTGTGCCGGTTTGGTTTGGGTACCTTGCGATTGCATCGAATTTGTTGCTTTTACCCCCATTTCATGTTGGCTGGTTTCAATATGTCGATTTCATTCTTGGGCTGGCTGTTTTTTCGTTTGCTTCGTGCCTCCGTGAGAGAACGCACGGGAGACAGAACGTGCAGGAGAGAGAGAGAGATTAGAGAGGGAGAGAGAGAACGTGCAGGTGAGAGAGAGAGTAGAGATGGAGAGGTTTGATTATTTTGCAAATAACCCCCTGGAAACTAGACACTCACAACTAAGTGTAAGTGGTACAAATAATCAAAGGCAGTTCAACTTTGGGTAAATAATCAAGGGCAGCTCAACTTTGAAGCAAATAATCAATTTTGCCCTAGCCGTCCACTCATGCCCCCACGTGCAAATAATCAATTTTGCCTCCGCCTCGTGCTGCCTCCTCCCTTCCCCCTCGCGTCCTCCCCATTCTCCACCGCCGCCTCCTCCCTCCCCGTCCTCACACCTCCATCCTTCCGCGGCGCCGCCTTCCTCCGCCTCTTCCCCCACCAGCGCTGCCGCCTCCCTCTACCTCACCGGATCCGGTGAATACGGATCCGCGCCTCACCGTCTCCGCGGCGGCTTGCCGCTGCCCGAGGTCGCCGACCTACTCGGGCGCCAGCCGAGCCACCGGCGCCTCCCCTGCTCGCCCCCACGGCCTCCTCCCCTCCCCGGCGGCCGCCGCCTCCTCGTCCTCCTTCTCCGCACGCCGCCGCGGACGCCGCCCGCCCTCCCCCGTCCGTTGCGACGCCTCTCCGCGAGGTGCGCGGGCCACTCCGTCTTGAAGCCCGACCCGGCGAGCGCCGGGGAGGGGCTGGTCGGGGAGGACCGCCCCCCGCGCCCGCCGTTCGACCTCAACCTCGCCGTCGTGCTCGCCGGGTTCGCGTGCGAGGCCTACACCAGCCCACCCGTGAGCCCCTTGCTCCCCTCCCCCTACCCCCTAACCCTAAGCCTTCACAAATCCTTCGAGTTGATGGGATGAAAGCAGTGCGTCAGTATATGGCTTGCAAATTGTAATGATATCCATTATCCAATATGTTGGATTTATGGCCTCTCGTGGAAAGGTCAGTACGCCATTAACCATTGCCAAGTCTCTAATAGGTGCTTGATATACAATTAAAATATGGTTAATCGTTTATATCTGAAATCTGTGGTATGCCTGTATGTAAATGTCCTGCAACATGCCATCCTTCTTGCTTATGTCAATTACTGATTTTCTGAATTAAGGCATTGTCACACTGTACCTATGCCGATATTTTAGCAATGCATCTGTTGTGTTACTGATCTCTTTTCTCATGGGCCTGTTGTTTTATGGATGGCTTTGAACACTGAGTTGGAAAGAGAATAACATGAACCTTGATAGCACTATATATGTTTCGTTTTCCATTCTTGCTTGTGTCTGACCTTTAAGGAATTTCTAGCATAATTCGCTTCAGGGATACCTGATTGCCTTGTTAGTGGGAAACTATTTAATAATTTCGCAAAGCTCTTGTGTCTCATTTAAGATGCTGAGAGTTTTTTTTAGAAAGGATACTCTAATGGTTCAAATGTTTCCTTGTGTATTTTTGCTTTTCTATCAAGCCATGACAGTAATAGAAAAGTTTTTTTAGATTTATTTTTATCAATTAGAGCTTTGCACTTTGTGTAGCTTTTATCCACAGTTCTATGAAAAATCTATCATCTTTCTGCAGGATAGTTAGAACTCAGAACTTGTGGTCAATCTAACTATGGCCTATGGGTGATGCCTGGAGATTACACTGAAGACTATATTATGCTGAAGTGCCACAAACAGTAGGTTTGAGGTATAACCACATCAGAAATGCCTAAGATTTTTTCCCATTCCTTGGATAGGGCCGCACTCGTGGTTAGGGCATGCTGTATTTTACCAGTAGTAGGAGCTTAAAGTAGTAAATTGGAACTTTTGTATAATCCAATATGCATCATGTAGGTTTGCTATTTTTTAGCAGAAGTGTAGGTTTGCTTAATATATCCTGTTCTTTTGGACAACATTGTATTTGTATCAAATATCAACTTGAGTTGTGGAGATACCTTGCCTGGAATACCATGTTCATAGTCTTGAACGTGCCACTAAATTTCATGTTTGTGCCATTTGTATGATAAAGGTATCTCGCTGGTTGTCCCACCATTTTTTAGCTTATTGGAGTTCCTTCTTCAGTACATGCAAATTGCACTATTTTCGCTTAACTGATCATCAATATGTATACGTATCTTCCCTTTGATTGATTTATATGTATGTAATTTTCCTCTAGTCAATTCAAAGCACATATGTTTTATTACATTCAGTGTTATTAAACCTTACATCAACTACTAATTTGTATATTACCCTGTTGCTGTTTTTTTTATTATATCGATAATTCAAAAATTTAGTCTTTTTGTTAGATCGAAAATGAATTTAACAGTGGAACAACTTATATATTTCACGGGTAATTAGAGCGCGGCAACGTGCGTATATTTTTCTAGTATTCAGAGAAAAATGCGTTGCTCTTCTCCTTGTATTTGTAGGGGTGCATTTGCAATTCTAATTTTTACTATGGTCTTCTCCAAACCTCGCTTTTGTCATCGTCTCCCCAAGTGACTCCCCCACCTTCTTCCGTGCTGATCGGAGATGCGGTTCACGGCGTCTCCGGTGGTGGAGCTCCCCGTGGGCGGCGCCGTGCTGACCTTCGAGCAGGACAATGACTCCTTCGAGGTGGGCACATCCGTGTGGCCCTCCTCGCTCGTCCTCGTCAAGTTCGCCGAGCGCTGCCTACGCGACCCCGCTCTCCCCTTCGCCGACGCCCTCCGCTTCACGGGCACCCGCGCCGAGAGCTTCGGCTCGGCCGGCCCGGCCGGCCTCGGCCTCTCCCGCCTCGGCCTCGCCGACCTCGTCCTCACCGACGTCGCCGCGGTCCTCCCCGCCTCGCCCGCAACCTTCGCGCAACCGCCGACACCTCACGCGCCCCTTTCCTCGCCCAGCTCCACTGGATTGCCCGCGCACCTCGCGCGCTTCGCCTCCCGCCGCTTGACCTCCTCGTCGCGGCCGACGTCGTCTACGTCCCGGAGTCCGTGCCGCACCTCGTCGCGGCGATGGACACGCTCGCCGACGTCGAGCGCGGCGTGGTGCTGCTCGGTTACCAGATTCGGTCGCCCGAGGCGCACCAGGCGTTCTGGGACGCAGTTCCTGCGGCATTCCCGGTGATCGAGAAGGTGGCACGGGAGCATCTCGATCCGGACTACTCCTACGAGGAATCTGATGTGTATATACTCCGCAGGAGGCCGCGGCAATGAGATGATAATTGAGCTGTCAGCCTATCACTAACCATTTGCCCGCCATTTCCATAGCTTTTTTCAAGAACTGTTTGTTCAGCTCCAAAGCTGGTGACATGAGCTTTTAGTCGTGGTGAGGATATCTAGTATAAACTGATTACCTTTCGGCTTGATGAGTGGATGCAGTGTGTGGGATGGTCGGCATTGCTCGAATTTTACTGCGTTCATGAGAAAGTTGTGGAAATGTCCTTGTCTATGTATTGTCATTGTATGGAGGCTTCAAGGGCTGATTTAGTTGCAAATTCTTACTCTAGGAGTCTTGCTGATAGATTTGATGTGAGAAAATAGCATGTTATGTGGTTTTTTGGATGTTCTGTTGTACACGGTGAGTTTTTCATGTTTATGATCACTTCTGTGGGGTGCATTGTTTGATTGATTATAAAGAGTTAACTTGTGAGCTTATTTAGTTCTATTCGCTTGGCATCTTAATGCTCAGCCTTGTGGTAAAATTGAACCTTCTATATGAGTAATATATTTATATAAGTGCTGGGGTTTTATTCTTTTATTCTGGTTTCTATTTGAACTGGTGAAAAACATCAAATGATTCTCTTTGTAATTAGGATAAAAGTTAAGAAAGTGTGACTTCAAAATCAATCCTTGTCAATCTTCATGCCTCAAGTATGGAATCCATCTAATTGAAACTGAATATGGTGAGAGGATTGTGTGTTATTGTAGTTTTCAAGCAAATCTGTTGCTACTGTGGTTTACGAAGTATTGGTACATGATAATGGTCGAACTTGTTGTTTACTTGTAATCTGGTAAGAATGGTTAACCATGACAATACTTTTGGGAAGCAACAATACTTATAGCAGATTTCATGCTCACGTTTCTGTCCATATATCTTTATAACTTCAAACAATGTACAGTGTGTTCTTGTATGTGGCTAATTTTCCGGTTTTACTGTGAAGTATATATATCAGTGGAGCACTGAATTTGTGGTGGTTGTCTGGTTCTCTACCAGTATTCATTGATGTATGATTGAAAACTGAAGAAAATTGTACACTGAATGATCTTGCACATATTCATAGTTCCAACCTGTAGTACATGTGTTAACTTGAGAGGGAGTTGCAGCATACATCATCTAGCGTTGAAGCATTTTGGTTCTTGCTCTAACTGGCTCAACCTTAAGGCAGATGTTGAATGGTGTCTTATGGGTATGGAGGGGCTGAAATTTTGTTTCTCTTTGGTGAGCAATGGTTATATCCATGCTTGATCTAGCCCCAAATAGGGAATTTGACATGTTTGTGGTAATAGTGTGAATGTGTGATACACAGTTCACTGATACTAGCTATAGTGTTTTCTGCATACCATTTATATGTTTTTTTGGCTACTGTATCTGAGTAGTGATTTGGTATTACTATCATATATTTTGCTTTATTAGTTGCCTGTCACCAGGGGAAGCTTGCAATTTTTTTTGCATTCTGAAGTTTGTGTAACCCTGGTTATTTTTCTTGAACATAGACTATTTTTCATAAGAGGGTTCATGTCATTCTTGACTAGCTGCCAGTCTTTTCTTCTGTATGTCTTGTTTCTGTTCCCTTTGGCCTTGTGTCGCGTTATGCCTTGCCAGATATTGAAAGAGCAGCAGCTTTGGAGTTGTTTTATTGCTTGCATGGTTCAGCACTCGTTTGAGCTACGAGGCATGCAGCCTGGTGGTCCACTGGTTGAGCTCATGAGCCTGTGTGATGGAAGCAAACTAGAGGCATGCCATTAATCTCATATAATTTCAGAATAATTGCGATGATTGTATTTTGGAGTTTCGTTGTTGCATTTTTGCTATGCAAGAGCTTTTTTTGCAATTAGATTTTCATTCTTCCTTGAGTTTGCTTTTCCCGCACTGATTCATTTGCTTAAATCTTTTGACAATTTTCAGAGGCTGGTGCTTCCTCTTCTGGTCATGTGGAGGATGAGAAAGCTGATAAGGGGGTCCCCTGTCGTGAGTTCTATTATATGGCCAGGTATCACACCAGATGTAAAATTTGACGGTTCTGGATCACATCCTGATCTTCCCTGGGTTTCAACCCCTGGGGCTGGACCAGATGGCAGAACCATATCTGGCGTGTAACATACAAGTTTGGCAGAAACGAAGTGAAGATTGTGTATGTGTTTGCCATGAAACCCACATGACACCAGAGGTGTTTGTGCGGCACGCAAGTCTAAATTCATCATCACCGGCATTTTATGTCGGGAACCAAGCAGCCTCAGCCCAAAATTAATTTGGCGATTTGCGTACTAGTTTCAGAGAATGTTTTACATACCCTCCATTGATATGATGAGATCTATCTTGTATGTTCTAGATGCGTGATCTTGTATTCTTGATCTCTGTTGTTGAGGGTAAAGTTGTTGTATTCCCATTTCCTTGTGCGTCCTCAAGGAAGATCAAACAAGTCTAGAGCTCCCAACACCCTGACTACCTCTTAGCCACATAGACTAACGGAGATTGTGTGCCTTGTAGATTGTGTTCTCTTGAACTAATATCTGCATTTCTGATGCTAGCCTGTTGCATTTTCATGCCTGTATTTGTGCTTGCATCATGATCCAAGCACTCTGTCAAACGCCTTGCATCGGCTTTGACGCATCGTCAGCATCGCTGGCCAAGGCCTCTGAGAGCCGTTTTCCCATGGGACCTCCAGTAATATCCATACGCCCATGGTCGCTCGAAGGATGTCACAGTTCTTACCTGAAGATTGCATAGCTCTTATATATCGATTACCGTGAGCACGCTCTTTATGGAAGATAAAAGTTGTACACAGGTACGGAGCCAGGATTTCATCATAGGAAGGCCGACATATAACAGACTAATTTGCAGTATGATCATATCATAATATTGAAAGCGAGCTATTTTTAGAAAATGTTTCGTAAAAATATTGTTATGTCATGTAATAAATCGAGTCAAATATACCGTAGCAGTATAGAAAGCAATGATAATGGTGTCGTACCTAGCGGATGTTGTTATGTGTAGGAACACTTAACCATTTTTCTTACATATTCACATGACATTGAGTCAAGTTATGGGTGGTGTGGCAAAAACTAAATAAATAGATTATATTTTATATATGTGCACCTGTATAGCAAGTGTTATGCAGCTTTTTAGAATAAAGGAAGATTACACACCAACAATACAATTATGTTCATATTGGACACGGTGATAACTGTAATAAAAATATTTGAGGTGTTTGAAAAGCAATATGAGTTAGATTAGTCAAGCCCCAAATGTATATAATTGAACGTCAAGAAGCAGTCTGCGTATTTTTGGTAAACTTATCAAAATATTATGCACTAACACTATTATTGAATATATATATATAGTACGTGCCTTAGTATATTTACTATAATATGTAATGTGCTTGGAAAATATATTAATTCATAAATTAAGACATTTTTTTAAAAAGAAAACTTCAAAAAACTATGCTAGTCTTATAAAATAAATTAGTTAGGAGAGTATGTTTAATCAATACTAATAGCATACTTCTTAGAACTTAAATTAGTCATGTAAATTTATTACATGGGTTTAAGTTTGATACAATATCCAATATACTATTTAGTATTGCACATAGATCATAGGGGGGCCAGGCCCCTGCCAGGCCCCATCTCCGCCACTGGTTGTACGGCCAGCGACCAATCATCTATGGCAGCGTCTTAGATCGATTGGTTTACTAAAAACTTAAGGTATCATTTTTTTTCTTCATTACATTGTACATGATGTTCCTTTTATACAAATAAGAAAATGATCTTCACTCATGAAAACTAATCTCAATCAAATTCTTATCAACCAAATTTTATTCTAGTCAATCTCTGATAGAGTTTTTCAAAAATCTCTGAGGGTATATTTAATGCTATTTTTTTTTGGATTTTTTGTTGCCCCTACACTACAAGACCCATTGACCTAGAATCGACCCAATCTGAGGGAGCCGCTTTTGCTCCCACGCCAATGGAATTGTCACCGCCTTCATTGTAGCCTGGTGAAAACAACTGATATCGAGCATTTCGGAGGATAGAAAATGTTACACCATCTTAAGATTTAGTTTTTCTAGAACAAAAGTATTTGTACGCTTAGTTAAGGAGTTTTCCATCTTATCCTCACTGTTGATCGCAAGCCAAGGTCCATGCGCAACCCATCCTTCTATGTCACATGTTATTTTTCAAATAGTCCCTCAAATTTTCAAACAAATAATAATAGTTTTCTCTTTTTTTCCTCCTTTCTCTCTCTCTCCTCCTCTTCTGCATCTGACCGAAACACCCCCTCCACACCACTGGCGACAACTGTACTGTCCTCTAGCACCACATTGGGCCACCTAAACGTCATGGCCTCCCCCGCCGTGTGACCGCCGACCACTCCTCAAATCGAGCCACGCCAGTGAAATTCCATAGCTAAAAGTGGAATTTGTGTTCTTTCTAAAATGCCACGTTCAAACTCCAAACAATTTTGAACCAAATTTGAATCTGAACATGCAGCAACACAGTGAGAAGCATCCATCGATTCGGTCGACTAATCAACTATAAACTAAAAAAATGAACATGAACATCTAGATTCTAGAGAATGAGCACAATGGCACACGCAACCATTGGTAACCAATACGGAGTATTAGATTCCTGATGAATCGCATAAATTTGTAACTGCTCGCGGCCAGCCTCCTTGTCGACTTCACCGCCATTCTCCCCTCTTCTCCTCTCCTCTGCCCACTCTCTCTCATCACCACGCTGCGGGTCTCATGGCGACTCGCACCACGCCTCCAGCGTCACCCCGACCTTCATCACCGGACTTTGTGGCGGTGGCTTCAGCACAGCCCCAGGCATCATCGCCTCGAGCGGCATCTCCAGCCTCACCCCGCCTTCGTCACTAGGCTACATGGCAGCTTCACCCTGGGTATCATCGCCAGATTCCACATCACTGGCTCTAGTCCAGCGCTCTTTGCTGGGTTCCGCTCCAGTTGCCCGGTGGACCGACTGGACGGATCTCCCACCACAGCTCATCGGTGACATTGCACTCCACCATTCCTGCTTCGCTGACCATGTTCGAGTATTTGCGACCTGTGACGGTTGGAGGAGGGGTTGGATTCGTACGGCCCGCCCCTGCTGTTGGAGATTAGGTTTTGCGGAATTGATGATTTGTATTGCCAATAGGTGGAGTATATATAGTACAGTTAACGGGCCGCCCCCCAAGGGCCCAATATACTCTAACACTCCCCCGCAGTCTGAACGGCGCTACGCAGTTTAGACTGATACAAAGCAAACACACACTCCCCATCAAAACAAAAGGACCATCACTCCCCCATGAATCGGCGGCGCACCTGAACATTGGGATCGACCGAACTCAAGAAAGATCAGAGGGAAGGCCCTTAGTGAAGATGTCAACAGATCGAGACGTCGTGGGGCGTGGAGAACACGCGACTTGACCAAGAGCAACGCGCTCACGGACAAAGTGCGGTCGATCTCAACATGTTTAGTCCGCGATCTTTGACCGGGTTGGTGGAGAGGTAGACCGCTACGACGTTGTCGCGAGAGACAAGAGTAGCTGGCGAAGAGGAGTACGGCTCTCTGGAGCGGTGACGGCCAAAGAGCCTCGGCGACACCGTTAACGGCACGGTACTCGACCTCGGCTACCGAGCGGAGACGGTGTCTTTGCCGCTTGAGGACCAGAGACCAAGTTGTCGCCGAAAAATACGCCATAGCGGAGGTGGACTTGCGGGTGTCGGGACATCCCGCCCGACAAGATCGGTGTAGACCAGAAGATCAACAGCGTGCAACGTCGAAGAAGAAGGCCAAGGCGAGTGCCTGTAAGTACCGCAGATGCGTTTGAAGCGATGAAGTGAGGCTCCGGGGATCATGCATGAACAGACAGACCGCTGAACCGTATCGTGATATCCGGACGAGTGAAGGTCGACATCTTGAGAGCACCACCAGATCATGCGGTATAGAGTGGCGTCGATCCATCGGAGATCCGTCTGCGGAGAGTTTGGATCTAGTGTCGACCGGGGTAGCACACGGTTTGCAGTCAGTCATGCCGGCACGATCCAAGATGTCGAGGATGTATCAAGGCCGGGAGAGAAGAAGACCTTCTGACCGCTTGCGGCACGAAACTCCAAGAAAGTGGTGTAGAGGACCAAGATCCTTGAGAGAGAACTCGCGCTCCAGAGCAGCGATGATGTGCCTGAGGAGATCATCTGAAGATGCAGTCAACACAATATCATCCACATAGAGTAGCAGGTAGGCTGTGTCATCACCCCGACTGTGGATGAAGAGAGAAGTGTCTGCCTTAGCTTCAACAAAACCAAGAGACTGGAGATGTGAAGCAATCGTGCTATACCAAGCTCGCGGTGCCTGCTTAAGACCATAGAGAGATTTGTTGAGGAGACATACATGATCCGGGTAGGATTGATCCACAAATCCTGGCGGCTGGACGCAGTTGACAGTCTCGTTGAGGACACCATGGAGAAAAGCATTGTTGACGTCGAGCTGGCGAATGGACCATCCTCGAGAGAGAGCCAGTGAGAGGACTGTCCGGATGGTGGCAGGCTTGACAACAGGACTGAAAGTCTCATCAAAGTCAATACCCGGTCGTTGAGTGAAGCCACGAAGGACCCAACGAGCTTTGTATCTGTCAAGAGAGCCATCTGCATGCAGCTTGTGCTTGAAGATCCACTTGCCGCTGACCACGTTGGCACCGGTCGGCGGTGGGACAAGATCCCATGTGTGGTTGGCTCGAAGAGCCTCGAACTCTCTGGACATGGCCTCGCGCCAGTTTGGATCAGCCAGAGCGACGCGATACGACGTCGGTGGGGGAGGCAGCGCCGCGACGTGTAGGTTCAGCCGATCGCGAGGCGGGACAACAATGCCAGCCTTGCGACGCGTGACTATGCGATGAGCATTGGTCACGGGAGGCAGAGGGGCCCCGCTAGTAGCAACCTGTGGAGGGGGTCCAACAGGCGCTGAATCGACGAAGGAACCGGCGGGAAGGCGTCGGCGAGGGTGTTGGCGCTAGGGCCCTTCGCAACAACTCGAGGAGGATGTCCAACAGGGCAACGGAACCGTGCCGAGCCGACAGAGGAGGATCGGCAATCAATGGCGGCGGCACCCCATCGCAGGGTGTTGGCGCCAAACCCGGCAAGGATTTGGTGGGGTGCATCTTTGGCAAGAATTGTGGTGAGGAACCGACAGGCGGCGATGATGGTGGGTGGTCGACGTGACCACCGGTGGGGGGGGTTGTCGGCGTGGTCTGCGGTGGAGCAAAGCAGAGGTACTCAGAAAGACAACGAGGCACGGACTCCAATAGGGACAGGAGGACCGGCTCGTTCGGTTAGAAAATCAAGATCAGGAGGGGACGGTGTGGAGGAGGATGTGCTGGAGGCAAAAGGGAAGTGCGACTCATCAAAGGTGACATGCCTAGAGATGATCACACAATTGGATTGAAGATCCAAACAACGCCAACCTTTGTGATTGGATGGATATCCGAGGAAAACACAAAGGGTGGAGCGGGGAGCGAGTTTGTGCTGGGCGGTGCTAGAGAGGTTGGGATAGCAGGCGCAAACAAACACGCGAAGATTGTCGTAGACAGGGTGAGTGCCGTGGAGGGCAAAGTGAGGAGTGGAGTGGGAGAGAGTGGAGGTGGGGCGTATGTTGAGAAGGTAGGTGGCTGCATGGAGTGCCTCGACCTGCAAGGAGGGTGGGAGATCGGCTCGAAATGTAAGGGGCGATCACATCATTAGTGGTACGAATGGCGCTCAAATTGACCTTACTGCTTACGAGGAGAAGTGTAGGGGCACGACATGCGAAAGGTAACACCTAAAGTAAGGAAGAAAGTCCTAGACGTGGTGTTATCGAATCATGATCAGATATCGGTTGCACACACTTGATGGTTGTGCCAAACTGAGTCCGAACATACGAGAAGAAGTGGGAGATGGCGGGGAAGGTGTCGGACTTGAGGCGGAGAGGGAAAGTCCACATGAAGTGGGAGCAATCATCAAGAATCACGAGATAATACTTGTAACCCAAACACTAGCAATGGGGATGTCCATAGATCACAATGTATTAAATCAAAATTATGTGAAGCTCGACTGTGGAGGAAACAAAGGAAGATTTAACATGACGACCTAACCGGCGGGCATGACAAAGATGGTCGAGTTTGTCTTTATTACAAGAGATGAAGGTCGAGCTAGCTAGCCTAGAGATAGTGTCATGGCTCGGATGACCAAGACGACGATGCCAAAGCTCTCTCGTGGAAGTGGTGGCGGCGAGGGCATGACCGGTGGATCTTTGGAGTGAAGGAGTAGAGGTCCGGAGCTATTGCACCGAACGATCACGCTCTGGTACGAAGATCCTTCACAAAGAAACCAGACGGGTCAAACTCGATGAGCAGTGGTTATCGATAGTAAACCGATTTAACGGAAATGAGATTTTTAATGAGGTGAGGGTGACAAGGACATTACGTAAAGTAATGGGTCCACGTGGTGGGAAAGGTGAGGTGACCCGTGGAGGTGGTCGGTAAGCGAGACCCATTGCCAACAATGATGTTGGACGAGGCGGATGGGAGAGGTGGATGAGAGGAGGAGAGAGTACCAAGATCTCAAGTCATATGAGAGGTGGCCCCGAATCTATGTACCACTCATGGTCTTTGAGGCGGAGTGAGAGACATGGTGTTGAAGGCGCTGCCAAGGATCTGCTGATCCCACCCCCCATCGTCGGGTTCCACGAACCAGGTAGAGAGGCGGCAGAGAGCCTGGACCAACCCGGCGTGGCGGCGGCGGCGTGGGGATGCGATCGTTGGCGTAGTCGAAGTAGTCGGTGTAGGAGGCGAGCAGCCCAAGAATGCCCGGCCTTGAAAAGGCAGAGCTGGGCTGCATGCCGATCCGGGGTTGTAGTAGGGCAGCAGAGAGGCGCCTGCCCCACTACATCGACAGTGGTGCTATCGCCACCATCGCCTCCACCCCCACCGCTTGCCTCTGGTCTTCCCTTGTTCTTGCCCTTGTGGTTGTTCCTTGAGGAGCCACCGGAAGGTGGGCGAGGGCATGGCCACAAAGGCGGAGGAGGGAGCAGCGGAGGCGGAGTCAAGCTGGAGCTCATAGAGAAGCAGCTGGGAGCGGACATGGCCGAAGTACGGAAGAGGCGTCTTGTTCTCAATAATTTGCTTCTGAATGGAAAACTTTTCGTTTAGCCCGCGAAGCATGGTGAGGACCTGAGTGCGGTCATTGACCGGCTGACCCAAGTCTGCAAGGTTGTCCGTCAGGCTCCGGAGACGGCGGCAGTAGTCAGTGATGGAGAGGTCCCCCTGAGATAGGGCATGGAACTGCGCCTCGGCGTAGAGGATCCGCGTCTCCTGGTTCCCGGCGGTCTCGAGATCGGTCCACACACCACGGGCCGTGGCAGTGGCGGTCATCACCACCTCCAGAAGGTCGGGCGTGATGCGACCGTACAACCACGACAGCACGACGTAGTCCATACGAGCCCACGCAGGGTCGGAGAAGCGACCGACCGGAGAGAGGACGTGATCCGCCAGGGCATAGCGGCTGAGTGTCACGAGAAAGAGGCCGCGCCATCGGTGGTAGTTGGGGTTATTGAGGTCGAGCACCACCGGGACGAGCGATGCCACACTGGTGATGGCGACGGCTTGAGCATGAAGTGCAGCAACCGTATCATGGTCCTCGACAGGGGCGCCGGGGCCAAGACCATGCTGCGGGAACGGTGACAAGGGGTCCCGTCGAAGAGCAGTTGGGGTAGGCTCCGAGTGGTCCGTGCGAAATGGTGAAGCTAAGCCGGCGGACGAAAGATGGCCGAGCCACCTGAAGGAGCCGAGCCGAGGGGAGCCGAGCCGCCTGGGGGCGCCAAGCCGGGCGCCCAAGGGGGGGCCGAGCCGGGTGCCCAATAGCCGCTAAGCGCAATGAGCCGCAGCACCGCAGCCCAAGCCGGGCACCTGGAGGAAGCCGAGCCGGCACCCAGAATGGGCCGGGCGACTCGGCCGCCCAGCGAGCAATTGGGGAGAGGGATTTAGGGTTCCCTCTCCCAGATCATGCAACGCCGACGGCGGCGAGGAGCTCTCGGCGGCGACGGCGGCGGCGCGCGAGGGCGCTGAAAGCGAGGCCATGCGCGTGGGCGTTAGAAGCGGCGGCGGCTGGCGGCGCGTGGCCAAGGGCGCGGCGGCGGAGAGGGAGCCACCTACGAGGCCGGCGCCCGTCAGGTGACCACCAGAGATGCCGGCGCCTGCGGCGGGAGGAGCGAAGCCGGCGGCGAGCGGTCCACCAGATCCGTGAGAAGGGACGGTGAAGACGGCGCCGGATCCACCCAATAAGGTACGCCCCCCTTCCTCGGAGATGCCGACGGTGGGGATGACGAGGCCGGCGGCAGTGAGGGCGGCGCGAATCTCGGGGGGAAGCACAGCGACGGCGGCTTCGATTTGAGCCACAGCGGCGAGAGCAATTTGAGCGGTGTCACTCGACGAGGGGACCTGAGGAGGGGTGTCGGTCACCGACGTCGACGTGTTCGTCGCCAAGGTAGCAAGCGTTGTCTCCGAGGAGACCATTGCCGACGCCGTGGGGAGGGCCATGGAGGAGAGGCCGCCAGAGGAGGCGGGTTCCATGGCCGGTGATTTGCGGCTGCAATGCAAGCGGGGTTAGGGTAGAATTAGGGTTAGGAACAAAGGCTCTGATACCATGTTGGTGATTAGGTTTTGCGGAATTGATGATTTGTATTGCCAATAGGTGGAGTATATATAGTACAGTTAACGGACCGCCCCCCAAGGGCCCAATATACTCTAACACCTGCCACTACAGTTGTTGTGGCTGCTCGTCCCTTACCCATGTGCTTAGGGGCGGATCCAAGAAAACAAGTCATCGGGGTCATTTTAACTCTAAATTGCTAGTTTTTAGCTTTAAACTATAGGTTTATAGGTATATATATTAATAAGATAGCTATAGACAAAAAAAAGGTTTGCCCGAAAGGCACCGGTGTCGCATGACACCGGCCCTTATATTGTAGATCCGCCCCTGCATGTGCTCGTTGTCTTCCTCCATCGATTGCTACGATGGTGTCGTTCTACTGCCTGATTTGCGACGGCGTACACCTCATCAGTGTCATGTCGGGCACGGCCGTCACTTGCATGTTCGGCGTCTACAACAGCGGATGGTTGTTCATCTCCAGTGGGCTAGTTGGGGGACGTCACGACACCATCAACCTACGTAGCAGCAAGTACATCTGCATTCCAGACGGTGTCTCTGATCCCTCTAGTTATAGCGTGGCGATTCTGGCAGCTACTCTCAGTTGCTCACCGGTCATTCGTTCATGCATCGGCGTGGCGATCATATCCCACATGAACCACGAACGCATGATGATGTTCTGGCAAATATGGTGAAATCACTCAAATGACACTGAATTGGCTACCACAGAACAAAATGACGCTCAATTTGTCTTTGTTTTCTAAAATGACACCGCGGCAACAAATTTTGTTCACAAATGACATTTTGGCATTTTTCATCTTTTTTCGGTTGAAAAATGGGTGAGCTTCCGGATTTATCTCTGGCTTACGGTGGCAACAGCGATGGGAGCGGCGGCGGTGGAGACGACAACGAAACGGGTGGAGGCAGCCATGGTTGTTACGGCGCTTAAGGCGCATGGCGGTCGCTGGACCTTTTTACCTTTTAAGCGCTTAAGGCTCGTGGCGAGGCGACACTATAGACAATAAGTATGGCGAGTAAAACCAAATAAAATGGAACAAAACAAGATAGTTTTCACAACCATGAGTGATCGCATAGTTCACAAA
The DNA here is from genome assembly GCA_036346415.1 of Raddia guianensis. Taxonomy (NCBI): domain Eukaryota; kingdom Viridiplantae; phylum Streptophyta; class Magnoliopsida; order Poales; family Poaceae; genus Raddia; species Raddia guianensis. Next base: position 2,856,123 of record CM070538.1, on the reverse strand, counting down.
ATAACATAGTTTTGTACCACCATAGTGACATAACAACTAAGAAGTCACACAATAATACGTAACAAACAACTTCCAACTCTCCAACCCTCTTGTCTAGATAAAATCATCGGTCAAGTCGTTGGCTTCATCATTTGTTGAATCTTCTCCTCCATCCTCTTCATCATTAGTTGGATCTTCACCATAGTCATCAACATCCTCATCATCTTGTACTCTCTCATTCTCATCTTCATCTACATTGTCTGAGTCGGAATAGTGATCTTCTATGTATTCGTCCTCTACTTCCACCATCCTTTTCTTACCCTTGCCCTTTGAGTAGTAGAGAGTAGGCTCACCATTAGCTTTAACATGAGCTTTTCTAGGACAATTCCGACCTTGAAGATTGAGGGATGCACCCATAGCATCATCAACATGATCCCAAGTAAGGACATCATGGCCTTACACTTTATTGGACGATACATTTACCCATCCATTGTTCCAATCGAACTCTTCTAAAACAAGTGGTGTTGTCATTGCTGCCTGTAGTCATTGCCTACCGGTTTAGTCACTTACTACATCAAGGAGAAACAAGGAGAGATTCAACATAAGCTCACTAGAGAGAGTTGGAGGGAACTGAGGGAATGCGAGGGAGAGAGTCAGAGAAAGAGAGAGGGTCAGGGGAGGACTGCGAAGAAGCACACTCACCGCAGAGGGGGGAAAATCAGCGAGAGAGAGGGGGGAGAATGCGGCTCAACGCAGAGGAGGCAACGCCGTGCCTAACAACCGCGCAGGAGCTAGGTCGCTGCAGTGCCAAAGATTCACCGCAGAGAAGGGAAGAGGAAGGAGGCCCCAGATCTTGAAGATCCTCACTGCCGATGGTCAAATTCCTCGTCGACGGCGTCCAGATTCGCCGCTAGAGCTAGGGTTCGCCGACCCCCAGTGAGAAACGACACCTCTGGTAAGGTCTAGGGTTTGGGTTGGTGTGGGGGTGCGGCCGTGCGGTTCTATTAACTGTTTATCTTCTACGGCGCTCGCCTCAGACCATCTCGACGATTCAGACGCCATACGGACGCCACAACAACACCATGGACGCCTCAAGGATGCCACAGCCGCCTGTGGCAAGGCATCCCTTGAGGCGTCTCCTCTAGAACGCCATAACGCCTAAGCGTCCATGAAGCGTCGCTTCAAGGACTCCTTAACAACCATGGCGGCAGCGGTGATGGAAGCTACGACTGTGGCGGCGGTGGCGATGGGAGCGAAGCAAGTGGCGGTGGCATGGCGCTTGCCGAGGCTGCGGCGACGACGCGACGCTTTCTGTGGCGGCCCGCTTGTCCGCCTCGCCGCCGCCCATGGCGTGACCGCCAGATGTGTAGGAGATGGCAGCGGATCAGGGCAAAAGGGGAAAAAGCTAAAATTGTCGTTTGGGGACTAAATTTGTTGCCTACATATCATTTTTTAAAACAGAGACGAATTGAGTATCATTTTTTTGTGGCAAACAATTCAGTGTTACAGCAAATTCCCTAGCAAACAAGGGAGGAAGAGTTGTATCTTCTTCCTCATGAAGCACATTTGAGGACTTAGATTTTCTACCGAGGCTTCTCTTCTTTCTTACGTTGGAAGAAGCAAGATCAACTTCTAGCTAGAAGACTTTCAACCATGCTAGTTGAGACTAATTGGGAATTGCAATACATATTTTTGGAACCTTATAAAATATCGAAGAGTGCCATGAAACACTTTGAAGTTTCTAGAGTATTAAATAGTAGTCATTAAAGTAGATATGAAAAACTTTAGAAACATGTAGAACCTTGCTATATAATTAAGAAATTCTAGAAAATAGATTGTAGAAGAGTGTAGAAGAAATATAGCCATGATATTGTCTATAAATATAAGGAAATGTTAGGTGAGGGTAAGATAGAGGGACATTGAGTGAGAATGAATGAATGCTAAGTTAGCTACTCATATAATCTTACGGTATAATTAATAAATGTTTCTTTTATAAGTACCTTTTTAGTTTTTACTCTTCCATAAATTCATTTGAATTTATCATTAATGTAGTTTCTTCTGTTAGTCTCGCTTTGGTCTATTCATAGCATATATTTTTCTATTAATGTTTATTCCATTTTTATAATTTACATTTAACAAATTATCTAGTAAAAAGAGTTTGAAAAAGTTTTTAAATCAAGTAAAAATATATATACAATTGGTCATATAATCGTGTTTCTATAAATTTTTGTATATATTAGTTTGTTTACCTTGGGTATAAGAAGATTAACTGAACTAACACAATTTTTTTTATAAAGGGGTTATTGATGTAATTACTAATGTCTATCGGTCTATTGAATTCCAATATTCGAACTTGTGGTGAGGATGATTGTGGTCGTTCTATTTACCATTGAATTGAAATGTCACTGGGTCAGCAGATGATGTTTTCCGAGCAGTTTCTAGATGTTATGATGCTATTTGTCAGCAGATAATTTTTTTGAGCAGAGGATCTTCTAAATGTTATGCTACATGGCGGCTTCACCCCGGGTATCATCGCCAGATTCCACAACACTGGCTCAAGTCCAGCACTCTTTACTGGGTTCCGCTCCTAGTGGACCGACTGGACGGATCACCCACCACAGCTCATCAGCGACATTGCGCTCCACCATTCATGCTTCGCCGACCATGTTCAAGTATTCGCGACCTGCGACGGTTGGAGCAATGGGTTGGATTTGTACCGCCCGCCCCTGTCACTGCAGTTGTCGTGGTTGCTCGTCCCTTACCCATGTGCTCAGGGGCGGATCCAAAAAAACAAGTCACCAGGGTTGTCGGGGTCATTTTAATTCTAAATTGCTAGTTTTTAGTTTCAAACTATAGGTTTATAGATATATATACTAATAAGATAGCTATAGACAAAAAAGGATTGTCCGAAAGGCACCGGTGTTGCATGAACGTTATACTTTTTACACATGCTTCAACAATGGCGTTTGGTCTAAGACCCATATGTATCGCTCGTTTTCCGAAAAGATTATTCTCTAAATCATCACCGACCATGTAGTTTCTTATTTAAGTTTCGTTGAATTAGATCATTTGTACTACTTTTAATTTTTATAATTTATATACTCATCTCATTCTAAAATAGTTGTCATTTTACACTTGACTAGAGTAAACTTTTAAAACTTTACGCACAAAAACTTGTAAACTATTTAAATTGAGCGCATAATAATCATATAGATATTTTCACCTGGAAAAAACTTACTTAATATTATAATTTAATAGTATTTTATAAGTAAATAGTATGAGTTTTTAGTGGTTGAAGTAAGATTTTGTATACCGTGTCATTATACGAAATGACTTATTTTAGAATGAAGAAAATATATATTTACATTTGTATGTAGCAGGAGAAGTGTGAGTTGTTGAAAAATCTGAAACCCTACCGTTGTCAGCAACAGCAACAGGATTTCATTTCCATTTCATGGCTGTTTCATTGGAAAATTTGTTGCTACTCTTTGCTCTTCAATCCTCACCGACTTTACCCACCTCACTCACTCCAACATATCTGCTACTTTTTTGTTGCTGCTCACTGGGACCTTACGGTGTATAGCTAGCGTAAAGTAGCACAAATCTTGAAATGCATGTAACGGCTAGCTACGTGCCTGTAACCACAACGAGCTCTAGCTGTGGTAAATCCATTTTCTTGGGAGATGCAGCTGAGGCTACGTACACGGGATTTGGGGAAGTTGTGAGGCCTTTGTGGGTAGTGGCGTACTACGAATGGAGTGAAAATGCCTTCGTCCCCTCCCTTCTCTGAATAGTGGCATACATCAATCATCAATCAATCATCTTATTATACAAAGCGCTAGCTTTGTATCCTCCGAGCGCCACGTCGCTAGCGTCCCCGCGCGCCACGCCGGCCGAAAAACGGCGGCCGTCCGATCGCGGCCGCCCGCGCCATCCAGCCGTTCCCCCGAATTGTATATATAAAACAATTTTTTCTGGCCAAAAGAGAGCAAAGCGCGGCGGTTGCTCACTTGGTTTCGGGCGACAGTTCTCGCGTGGAAGCCCAGCGCTCGAGTCCCGCCTCCTTCGTTTTGCAGGTTTTTTTTTGAGCTGTCCGATCGGCTTTGTACGCCGGATTAGCCCTTTGCCCGATCAACCCCCAGGCCCCAGATCAAGTCGCCCGCCTCACAACCCTAGCCGCCGCTGCCCCCAGGTCATCCTCATCCCCACGGCCTCGCCCGCATCTCCCTCGGTATCTCCTCCACGCCCTGCCCACCGCCTCCCCCCAGTACCTCCATGGCCCGCCCCGTCGCCGCCGTTTCTTCCCCAGGCAGTCCTGCCGTCCTTCCGTCGTCGCTATCCTCTCCCCGTGCCTCCTCAGCCGCCGTCCTCTCCCACTGCGGCCTTCCTCTTTTCTGGCCGCCGCCGCCATGGTCTTATTCTGTCGTCCCCTTTGTGCAGGCTGGATCCGGCTTCGCCTCGCTCCGACGACCCGGGATCGATGGATGGTTCGCCCCTGGGAGCTCAGATCTGGCGATGGGGAATGGACCAGGGTGCCGTCTTCCTGCCCAACGCGTCGCTCCGCGCTGCACCACTTCTTCGCTAGCCCACCGGTGTGATAATGCTCCTTTACCTTGCCCTCCCCCGTGGTCTCCTTGTAGAATAAATTTCAGCATGAATATGCCACATGGTTGGACAACGGTTTGATTTCACTCGGGGAATATGATCACCATAGAATAGATTTCACCAACTATGTGCTTATTTATATTTACGCTTATCAATTATGCCAAGTCTGGATGCTATATATGCAGCCCAGCATACATGCCAATTTCATAGGCAGGACGTAGTTCATACCACCAATTAAATTTTAGAGCGTTGTATGAACTGCCATAGCGATTTATTTGGAAGACTGCAGAACAATTTAGCATGCAGTTAGAAAATATCAAAAGAGGAATTAATGGACAGTTAGAGAAATAAAATTCTTGCACAATATCTTTTGTTCCCTAGAGGAGGTGACTGCATGATCTCAATGAGCATCGTTCCTGAAACTGATCTGCAACGAGAGCAAAATTCACACGTCTTGTCTGCCTCCTTGTCGCCTTCCCCTCCCCATAACAGAAGGATATTCTCGCGGCCATGAGTTTGTTTGGCCTCTTCTTGGCCTTACTCTCCCTCATCTGTCCCTGTTCTTGCCATGCCATCAAATATTCTCCCACTTTGCCTGATCCCCAAAGAGAATTAACAGGCTATGGATGGGGACAAACTTAGCACAAAAAGAAGGCCTCTCACTTTGCCTATTAGCACAAACACGGCACAAAATCATGTGAAAAGAACATGTAAGAAGGGTCTCTCCCTGTATAATTAATTTGATACCTCACATCAATTTGCAGTATATATGATTGTCCTGGTTAATTAAATATCCTCCCCTTCTATTTTTTTTAAAATGTTATCCTTTATGCAGGTATTTTTAAATTGAAAGGAAGCCGGTAAATTAAATTTAAAAATACCTGAAGATTTTGAACAAAACTATTGAACATGGCTGTTCTCAATCGGTGTGCAAAACATAATGTTTGAATCACTCAAAACATACAGTGAAGTCAAGGCTGGTAGCAATATGAACCAATTTGGAGCATCTGATGAATTGAATGTGTTATTGGCTTGTTGCTCCTGTCCCTGTAAAAATTTCGCCAAATTACTTGATCCTGATCATGTTCTTTTGCAATGATATTGCAATCAGTACGATGTTAATTGACTTTATTATAAGAAAATAATTATTTCTCATGCCAGAAAATTGGCTTTTTTACTTACACAAAACTGAGTGAATCCAATCCTGTTAGATTTGGAAGTGGACCTGTCAACATGTTGTTTTCTAGATGACTAGAAGGGGTCAGATTGTAACTTGTATGACTACGAGCCGAAAGTAAAAAGATGTGAGTTGTTGTCGGAGCAAAAAAACTCACGCCTCTGTTTTCTTTTTCTGTGATCACCATTTAGGTACAGGTGTGGTTGCATGTATACAACTTGCATAAGAAAGAGTGACGCCCACAAAATATGGTATCTAATAACGTTGTAGTAGTATTTTGAGTATTAGATATAGGCTTCATTTGCTCATTCAAATATGGTTGGCCAAAAAGCAATTGATTCTGGCAGTTTTTTGTTTGGAAAATGGTAGAAATAATTTTAATTGCGTTGCCGCATCCAAAAAGTTTATAACTTCATATGCACAGGCCATGATACTTCCATCCTTGATTGCTTTAGTACCTATTCCTTCTTGTCACAACTGTCTAAAAAAAACATCAGAGAGCATTGGTTGTGCATTCAAAGGGTTTGGATGAAGTAAGCCCTCTCGGTATAGAGACCTGTTAATGTTCTCATTTCAGATATCACTCAATTGTTGACATTGTGTTGCTAAAGTGACCATGATTACTCAAGAAATTACCTTGATTCTTTTTGGACAGCTAACATAATCTGTATTTAACAGAAGATTTTTTTTGTTGCTGTAGGGCCTGGATACATCCTTCATGTCACCCCAAGAAAAATTGAGAACATGCTCTTTGATCCATGTAAGAAATTTTCTGGTTTTTTCCTCAGAATTTTTAGGTTGGGCATAATTCTTTGGACATGCTTATACAGTTTGGTATTTGGTTTAGCCTATTTGAGTTTAGTTGCATCAATCTGTCTGTATTGACATATTGTTCTGAAACATATTACAATGATATGATTGGAGTGTTTTTATTTTGTCTTACATTATTTTCGCTAATACATACATAATGTAATAATTAATCTGAGCTCGATGCATGCGCCGCCATGCCGTCAGACGCTGCGATGCGTGGATGGCCTCAGAGCCCTCGCCGCACAGCGGCCGGTCGCCGCAGAGCTCGCAGCTCGCTCAAAGCTTGAGTTTCCTCGCCACGTGGCCTCTCAGACGCCGGCGCAAGATCGGCTCCGGCAGCGCTAGGCGCTTCGCTTCATGCGACGCCAGGTTGCTCATTGCCGCCATTCGCGCTTCTGCCAGATCGCCTCGCCCTGCCTCATCCTCTCCTATCGATCTCTCCAGGCCGGATCAGGATCCTCGCGGCCTCGCCCACGTCGCTCGCCCCATCTCCCGCTCAGCATCTCTCCTGCGACCCAACGGCGGCGGCGACTGCTCCCCGACGGCGCCCTGCGACTCTCGCTCCTCACCCATCCATCGCTCTCTTCCCCGCCGCGACTCTCGCTTCTCCCGCCGCCGCCTTCGTCTGAATCCCCGCGTCATCTCTTCCTCTTTGGCTAGATCGACGGTTGCTGCCTCCTTCCCCATTGTTGGAATAGTCCCACATTGGAAGTGGGAGGCCTCAAAGATGGTTTATAAGGGTGAGGTGCACCCCTCATCGAGCTAGCTTTTGAGGAGATATGGCCCAAGAGACCTAAAGCCTTTGTTTGACGTTGGGCTCAGATATGTGGCGAATAACGGCACTGGGGTGCTCAAGGGCCCGCCATGTGGCGGCTTACCAACAATTGTATCGAGCCTAGGTGGCCCGTCCGGTTCCGGACATTCTCGCCCAATGTGTGAGGGAGATTGTTGGAATAGTCCCACATTGAAAGTGGGAGGGCCTCAAGATGGTTTAGACTGTTCAAACCCGGCGGGCCGAGCTTCGGCCGGCCTGGAAAAGCCTCGTCCTAAAAACCAGTTCGAGTTCCGGCCCGGCCAGCGTCGGGCTCGAACCGGCCCGAGCCCCCGCCCGGCCCGGCCCGGCCACCCACGCTAAAATCGGCGAAATCCTGTGCCGGGCCGGCCTACCGACCACGGCTTTGAACGAGACCGAGCCGGCCCGACCGGGCTCGGGCCGGGTTGCCGGGCCGGGTTTCCCGTGAGCAGGTCTAGCATGGTTTATAAGGGTAAAGGTGCACCCCCTCATTGAGCTAGCTTTTTAGGGGGAGATATGGCCCAAGAGACCTAAAGCCATTCTTTGACGTTGGGCTCAGATATGTGGCAGTTAACGGCACAGGGGTGCTTCAGCGGGCCCGCCATGTGGGCGGTCCGGCCAACACCCGCCACCTCGCAGCGTTTGCTCCTCCAGGCTCCGCCGCCGTCGCCCAGGCCAGATCCACCGTCGCCTCCTTCCTCGCCAGATCTATTCCTCCCGGCGCGACCGCGCGATCTGTGTCTCAAACCATGGTCTTCGCACGTTCCCGGGCCAGGTCCAACACCATCTCAGCTCCTCACTGCGCCGCCTTCCATCGATGCCCCGTCGCTGGCCCTCCTCCTCCCAGCAACGTCTCGGAACGCTGCCGCTTCTCCTCCTTCCCTCTTCCCCAGCAACGCCACAGAGTCTCGCTGCTTCTCCTCCGAGTTTTATTTATGGTTCGTGCTTCAATCTTGCATGTGTTTATTTCCCCGGCGCGAGGATGCCCTTCGCCGACTGCTCCCCCTCGCCACCTTCCCCACCTTCCCCGGTGCGAGGATGCCCTTCGTCTCCTCACGCTGCTGCAGGCCTCCTCGTCGCAGACGCTGAGCCTTCAACGCTAGGTAAGAGCTGCTTTCTCCCTGCCTCCCTGCCTCCCACCAGATCCAATTCTGTCTCTCTGCATTACGTGTATTTCATTTGGCTTGCTGATGAGATCACGCTTACTCTAGCGTTTCTGGCCTTAAATGTATTGGCCTTACCAAATGGGTCTTCCGCACATCGCTGCACTCCATGTACTGCAGTCGGCAGCAAAGGAAAGTGCAGGGCAGTAGCCCCCTTGCTCCCCGTTCAGCAGGTCAGCATCCCATTTTTCCTCATTTTTTCCCTTTTATCACTTCAGTCATTCATTGCCATCAATACTTCCTACTTCAATTCTTCATTGCCACAAATACTTGCTATTTCAATTATTATGATCCTGTTAGTAGGTGATGCCTTTGTAGTTTTATTAGAGTTGTGCATGCTGCATGCTCGATGAATTGACAGATAGAAACAACCTTCGCGCATTTGTGATAGACTATAGCGTTTGGTGTGCACCCCGATTGATTTGATTTGATTTGTAGACAACCTTTTAGGGATGAGTTCAATCAACCAAGGATCACTACAGTACTTTGCTGTCTCCTTTATTGTCTCCTGCCTATTCGTTCAATTTGTACTATGAAACTAATAATTATTTACAGTTGTTATTATACTGATTTATTTGTTGGACATTATTTCTATGTGCCATGGTCAGTATGTTGAATTTTACATGTCGCTAAAATTATTTGGATTGGAATTTTCCCGGTAGCCCTGGTAGAGAACAAAAAAACACACCTTTATGATTTTTGATAGCCCAGATTCCTGATTGATTAATATCTCCTTTCTGTTGCTGCGCGACTATATGCGTAAATGCTTGCACAACCTAAGAGTGTTGACAATTACAGGAAATCTTCAACTCAGGTTAACAAAGAGACTTGCAAATTTTTCACAGGATCGACGCCAAACAAGTAAATCACCCCACTGAGAAATCGGTGAACTATTATGTGTGTCTTCCCTTCTATGGTACAATAGCTTAGCTACTTTCAGGTTTAACCAATAACTTTTCATGGTATGAAACACCTATAATAAATATATTTCTACTTATGTACTAAACAGTGTACCTTATGTCAGGTGCTTTGGTGTAACTTTATAAAAATAGACTAATCATTCCTAATAAATTTTCAAGCAGAGAAAGGAAAATGCTTGCAACTATATTTAGTCGTAATCTTGCTACCTTGGTGTGTATAAGGTTCTGTTTCATACTTTTTTTGTCCCTAAACTTGCTAGCTTGCTGTGTATCAGGTTCTATTTCGGTTATACCTGCATCATATATTGTTGATCTTGCTCAAAAGCAAAAAGGCAACTGCTTTTACTTTGACGTGCCATGCTTCAAATGCAGGTTTTGATTTTTGTGTTGTGTTGTCCGATGGATCTTTTGAACAATCCAGGTTCTATAAAAATTGGGTTATTTGATTACCCTAATAGAAGTGACATGTTTCGTGCTGCTATTATCCAATCCTCTTGGTTTTTTATTTGGCCCAAGTGAGAGTGGACTAGCATGCTTGAATAACATACTTTGACCTTTTTTGCATGCTAATATTTTGTTCATTTCATAAGTGATGGTTAATTCATGAATTAAGTATTGTGCCTTCTATCCACTTTAAGGAAGGTGACTTTGTCTTTTCAGGTGTGCTTTTTTTTTTGCATTTAAGTGAACCTCAGTGTACCAACAAACTTATATATTTCCTATATACCTTCCGTTAGGCCGCCATCGCAGCCCATCCACACCGGCCATGCCGCCGCCTTCTGCAGCGTCGATCTCCTCGCCGTGCTAATCCACGCATGACCTCCATGGTGTCTACATCCCGTGAAAACAGGTAAATATGTTGTTACGATATTCCTCAAGCATGAAGTTGGCTCGGAATTAGGAATTTAGGGTCTGGCCAAATAGCTAAAAATTGGACAGACTTTCTCATTCAGCTAATGCGACCCATTGCATTTGCCCCCAATTTGTCATGCACTCATGCCAAAGCCTAAACAAAGACTTTCTTATATTGGTTTGGATTTGCTAGGTTGTAGTGTTAAAAAAGCTTGCCTAGCATGAGACGTCTAGGTAAAAATGGTATTTGCTTTTCATATTTTGAGACGACTTTCTCTATTGATGTATATGTTTCAAAATGATTTACCAACAAAGATTTCTAATTCCAAGATAGATATTGGATAGCAATATGTGTTACAAAATTAAGATGAGCTCTACAAGACCATCGGTTTAGTCTTGCAGTTCAATAGCCCTTTTTTCAAGGCAAATGGTTTTTTTCCCTTAATTTTCTCATGACCACTATTTTTTCCCCTCCATAACGCAATTAGTTTTCTCGGCTCATGAGCTTATTTAATTGGGCATTCATTGCTTTCATCTGGACGCTCATGAGGCATGCTATAATACTGCTACATTAGAACAACATAAGTTGTCTGCAGTAACTTTATACGTGCTGCTTCAGTGTTTTTTTCTCGCTTAACAAAAATATATTAATGTCCATAAGCCATGGAGATTGCTTAACTATTCAATTTGCAAGCTTTCGGTGTTACTTATACTTTCGGATTGTTTTTATTGCCTGTCGTTGCAATGGATCTATGTGTTTTTTGTCTGTCCGTTTCCCCTTCATATTAGCTGGCATACTTTCGATCTTATAGGAAACAATATTGTGAATATTTTTAATAGTTGTCAATAATCGTTCATGACCATCACTATTATTAATAGAGTTTAATAAGTGCTTTATGATGCTTTATCCATTATCTGAACCAATGTTGTGCTTATGCAGAGATTTCGAACCAGTTCACCTCTACCGTAGGAAGTGTTCAACATATGTTTTTGAAAAGGAGCGGAATATGTTTATGATTCCACCTCACCCCCAAAATGCTCCTTGCCACCTCATCGACCTTATCCTCTTCCTTGTCTCTATCTCGCCGTTACCCGCCGCCATTTGCTCGTTGCCGCATTCACGCCCAAGCCGGTCATAGCTCCGACTATCACCACCCTTAATCGACTATAAATAATCCCTTCCTTGGCTTAGTGACACCATGAACTCCCTTCCCCGTCCCCATCCTCCTTTTTCATTCCCATAGTGCCCCATACCACCGTCTTCCCCGTCTACGGCAAGTTGCTCACTTGTCGCCGCAAAGCTATTGCTACCATTTTTCAGCACCAATAATCCCTGGAACTCTGCCATTGACGAAGGTCGATATCCCCTCTGCGCCGACCTCGCCGAGCCGCCACCTCTGACTATCCCCCGCACCGTCATACCCTCGTTGAGCACCGCCCGCACCCCAATTGCATTCCTGAGCATTACCTCACTGACTCCGGTCGTCCCTCACCACCGGCGATCTCCATCCTGCCAGATCCCCCATTCCCCCTTCTCTAACTGACAACCAGGTCGTGTCGTCAGCCACCTCAATCGTCTCCCTCTCTCTGCCTCTCCCACTACCCATTGGGCCCCCTCGCATCAATTCACACACGCAGCCCTGCATGCACACTTGAGCCGGCCCAACTGTGTTGGCCAATTCCTCCGTAAAATTTTCCTTTCCATTTTACTATTTGAAGAAATGCAATCATTCTATTCCAAATAGCAAAACACTTAAAAAAATTCCACAAAGAATTCTCAAAATTCTAAAATTCAATGTAGTATTTCATAAAAATATAAAATACCCATTTGGTAATAAAATCATAAAAAATTGCTTTTCTCCCCCCCTTTTATTTAGTAAAATGCTTTTAAAAATTCATTAATATTTTCCAAAAATAACAAAAATTCAATAATATATATTTCATTACAAATATGAGATTTTCACCCTTCATCTTCACTAAGTTTTATTTTGGGATCCGACAATTCAAAATGTCGTCAAACACGATCTATGGAAATTTGTCAATCCTCACATAAATCTCATGCACTGTCGTGCTATCTGGAGGATTAACATAATAATGAAAATATTACTCTTCCACCCCTTTAAAAATATCAAATCTCCTAAATATTCAAAATCATACTGTTCAACATCATCCAAGTCAGCCCTAGCCCCCTTTCCAAAAAGATCCTACCCATATCAATTTTTTCCGCATCCATACCCCCATGCACTTTTGTTTTGATCATAAATCAAATATTTATTAGATTTTTCCATTATTCAATTATACGACGAGTAGACAACAGTTAGAACGCCCCCAGATTAGTTGGTCAGGAATATCCGTAAGGCTCGATAGGACCCAAGTAAACTACTAAAAAAGGTAGGTTTACTAACCTTTGATGCACTTTGAATTTCCTATTGCTCTACTATTTATTAAATTATTTCATTACTTTTTAGCTACTAACCTGTGAAAGTTCCCCTTATTCGAACTATATATTTCATCATTTTATGTAGAATAGATAATCCAAACTCCACTGTTCAAAAGCCCTTCTAAAAATGGTTACCCAATACACTACCCTAGCATAAGAAAATATAAATATATGTATTTCAAAAAGGGTAAGATATAATCATTCTCCATATTATAAATTAAAGTGATTTATTGATATATATGGTGTGAGCATCGTTGAGCCCTAATTTTTATTAGTGCCATTGATGTCAAATTAATTAATATAAAGTGCTCGGGGGTTTTTGAATTTCTCGGAATCCTAGCGAAGACTCGGCGTTTTTGTAAAACCCTAATTTGAAGCGTCGACAATTTTGTGAGCTGCTCCGAGGTATCAAGTGCGTGACCGGGCGAGATAAGAGGTCACGTATAGATTAGGAGTAGTTAGGTTTTACTTTCCGTTTTTGTCGGATTTCAAAAGGGGTTTGAATATCTCGGATCTTGCCGGATCTTTACGAATTCTCGAAAACTCGGTTTTCTTAGTCCACTTCTTCTAAAAATACCCAAACATTCCTTTGTGAGATATCTAGAGAGAGAAGAAAAACCCTAAACTCTCCCACACACACACTCAAGCCTTTTATCCGAAAACACTCTCTGTCGGACGGCGTGTCATGGCCAATGACAAAGGTCCGACCAAAGAAATCAGCATACAGACACTGCTTGACGACGTCGTCCGTGATACCGACAGCGTCCGATCAAGTTAAAATTCGGTTTTTCTCCGCTTGACGGCGTCTCGGAGAGAGTGGAGAGCGTCCGTTGGCTTTAAGCGCTTGTGCATCTCTTCTTTGTCAGGACGGCGTCCGGTGGGGACCGGACGGCGTTCGATAAACCTATTTTTTGTGAGCAGTTGCCGCTGTCGGACGTCGTCCGGTAGAGGCTAACGGCTAGTCTTTTTGTCCTCTTCCGAGGGGCAACGGCTAGTTTGCTCTTGGGGCTATATATAGATGTCTAGTGACTGGCTTCTTTGAGGTTTTGCTGCTCTCTACACCTACCACACTTATTGCTCATCAATTAGGTGATCTAGAGTCATTCCTCCACCCACAAATCATCCAAAGCCACAATTTATAAAACCCCAACACCGAGCTTCATGGAAGTCCTTCGATCTGGCATGATCGGGGCGTTTCGGGCTTGTTACTTTTGAAGACGATATCCTTCGTGGAGGCCAGGGCTTGGGAGTAGGCTTTGGCGTGTGGCTACTCTCGAGTCGGTGTACGGGTGACGGAGTCCACCTTGTCGGAGTGGCGGAACGACTACCGGAAGTAAGTGAGGCGTTAGGCTCGAGAGCGAGCCGGTCCTTGTGCGCAAGAGGTAGCCTCAACGGAGAGTAGGTGTTGCGGCTCCGAACTTCGGTGAAATAAATTCCGTGTCGCTCTCTCTTATTTACTTTCCGCACTTACTATCATTGCATTGATTGTGTTGTTTGTGATGCCATGTCTTAGTTGCATATTAACTTGTTTATCACTTCTACTTGCGTATCAATTGAAACTAGGATTGGGTCACTACTAATTTGATGCTTAATTAACAAATAATCGAAAAAGAAATTAAAATTGCCTATTCACCCCCCCTCTAGGCCTTAGGATCCTCTTTCATATGGAAGTGAACATGAAGAAAAAATAAAAATGTATTGGCACAAGTCATTAGCAAGGTTACCATAATGATTTGTTGACCGACAGCATCGCCTTAGATTTTTTGAAATGCTTGCACGGTTTTTCGTAATGCTTGAGTAAGTGAGTTGGTAACAAGGTTACCGTGGTGATTGTGCGGAGCTCAGCATTATTGAGGTTATTTTCTCAATATTTGTGTGGTATGCGAGATATACCCATCAGTACTATCGGCCATTTTACATAAAGTTGGGCATATTCTGTAGAGTTGATTAACAAATGCATCGATGGACCCTACTTTGGGTCTATGAAGTTGTGCCAACTGGATGATGTGTATTCTATTCAAAATGATTTAGTCTTTTAAAAAAGGTGATTAGGATAAATTCTGGTGAAAAGGAGATAAAATCTGTTTAAAATCCATTTAAATATTTTAAAACGTGTTTTGAACAAGTAATGTCTTTATTTAAAATATTGCACTCTTATCACTTGAATACAGCCTTTATCTTCAATTGACATTTATTGCATGTAGATAATATTCATGTTCCTATAGAAACCCGCAAGTACGGTTAGAGAACTTACCCGTTATTTAGAAACCGCTCATTTTAAATGAAAGAAACCCTTTTTCGTTGCAAATTCAGAATTTATCTTTTTCCTTGAAAGATATGGATCACTACGACTCAAAAATTTAGTTTTTACTATATCACAAACTTAGAGATAGATGTATTTTGTAAGTTACCATAAGTTGGTATTATATTTTACACTTTGATAATTGCTATACAATAAAACATGTATTTGTACTGATTCTAGAATTGTATAATTATCATTGCAAGGGATTAATTTCGGGTAATTTTTCTACTGGGATTTGATCACTCACACGGGTGACGGGTCCGCGCCTTTTGTAAGGTTGCGAATTTGTTTCTTTAGACATAAAAATTATTCCCGATTGTTATCTAAAAATTTTAAAGCCTATGCTCGAAAAGTGAGAAAATATAGTATTTTTTAAAATATTTAAGAAAACCACATTGTTGGTGATTTGTGAGCGGCCCACCCCGAGATGGGCCTTGGGCCGGATCCGTACTACCGCCACAGCGTACAAAAGGCTCGAAAGGTCGCCTCTACCAGATCAAAGGAACGTCGGCCCGGCGGGTCATCCCGGACTTGACCAAGTCAACTGCGCCTCCCTAGGTTCTAGCCAGGAGCGTGGCGCACCTCCTTAGCCCGGGAGAGGTCCTACTGACGATCACTTTGTCCTGGGCGTGGCGGCAACAAGCAGGTGCCACCCTACTTTCCTCGGCCTTGACCGAGAAGAACTGTACCTCCTCGGGGTATCCTTAGCCCGGGGAGAGGCGCGCGGGCAGCTCGGTTTGTCGTTTGCCCCGTGGGTAGGCGGCAACTGCTGTTACGCTACGCGACACCCTCTACGGGTGGCGCGGGGTTGGCTTGGTTCAGTCAATGCCATTTCGAGGATAAAGGATAAGTGCTTTCTCCCTATGCAGACTGCTCCCCCGTGTAGGCGCACCAAGACGAACACGTGTCCAGTACTAACCAGACTAATTTCTCTATGCAGGACACAGACAGGATGAAGCCTGGAATGAGACAAGGGCGCCGCTACTAAAGATGAACAAAAAAGAGGTAGGCGCGGGGGCCGCCGTATCAGCTTCGGACGACCCGCCGCGCCTATAAAAGGAAAGGCCTCGGATCCGTTCGAGGCCAAGGTGGAATAGTGGAACACGCAATGCACGCATCCGAAGCTTTCTTAGTAGTAGCTGTAGTCCTTAGTCACCTGAGTGTCCGAAACTCCCTTGTAAGCTCGGGATCGGTGCCTCCAAGCCTGGTCTCGACACACTTGTACTGTTTTCCACCACATAATCAACGAAGGCTGGAGTAAAGCTATTATCCGGCAGTGGGGGCTCGAACCAGGGTAAAATCGCTTGTATCTTCACGGTTTGTATTTTTCTTTGCGTTTCTCCTCTCCCCCTCTTTCTCTCTCACCGTACGACGGACCTGTACCCGGATTGCCAAATCGCACCAGGCTTAGTCTGGGAAGACCGCGCGGCTAGAGCCCCCGTGAGCTCAGCCGCCGCCCCGGGCTGCTGGGAAGGGTTGTCGTTGGGTCTAACTTCAACTACAAATTCATCTGCCGGTTTGTGGACCCGCTGTCCTCCGAGACGCTTTTCTCAGACACCGACACACATATAACCCGAAAAAAATTAACTACAAGTGTATTAAAGGTACAAAAAATGAAAAATAGATTATAATCAGAATCAGATTATAAACCAAAAAAACAGATTCTGTGGTTGGCTCTATCCCGTCTTTTTGAATAGTAGAATAAAATTTTAGCCTTCACACATCATGAGATATGTGTTGACACTGAATCATAGATAACCTTACAATGTGCAATAGAAATTGTTGAACAACAGAAATAAGGGAGTAAACTTAAATATCGCTAATTACAAAATTTCCATTCATTATTAGCAAAGTTAAAAGCTGGGGAGGCCAGTAGAGTAACAGAGCAATGCAGGGTAAGAAATTGGTCCGAGTTTTGGGGTGGGGATAATAGCAGAATAAGCACGTCTATGAGAAAAGGATATTCCGATCCACAATCCATATCACAGATAATAGGGAGGGATCTCTCTTCCTATACTCGTTAGTTATTAGGGCCAAAGAACGAGCACTCGATGCACCATATTGACCATGTACAAGGCATGTTTGTATGGCGCTTGGAGAGATGCTTAGATGAAAAAACTAACCTTTGGTTATTGTTCGTTGTGTTCGATACACTGTCAGATGGAGAATGGGCAAGCTTCATTTTCCCCTAAAAGCTCTATTGTGCGGTGTACCGATCAAAAGCTTGGAGAGTTAGTAGAGTAACGGATCTGTTCAGGGCATGCAAACTGGTCCGAGTTGTTTTTGGGTGGGGAGAATATTTAACTAAAGCACATTACGAGAAGAGGATATAATCTGACCCACAATCAACATCATAGATGGCAGGGATGAATCTCCTTCTCATGTGTCAGGACCAAAGATCCAGCGCAAGATGCAACGATGCGGCCATCATTATACCGAAATTTATAGCACAATCATAAGGTACATGTAAAATGTATGGCCTAATAAGTTATGAATGGTCAAGCAAGCAGAGCATCAGATCAGACACGTTGCTTAACTGCAAAACATAAGCAGCAAACAACAGCTACATTTGCAAGTGTATGACCAAACCAAAATGACACTTCAGTAGAGAAAGCAAGGGGCATCCATAGAACACATGTAAACCACTGCAACTGTTAGACACCAGATGGGGAAATCTAACCCACAGAGAACTGTCGCACAGGAATAATATGACAGAAAGATCCAACGGTACATAAGCAGAAACAAATGACGGTTTACACGTCTTCTCATGAACCAAAATAAATAGATTCTTGAGCTTAAAAGTTACAGGCCACAAAGGATACTATCAACCCACACACTGAACTCCCATGTAGAACACAGCAGGAAATGACAAGCTAAGAAAAAATGCAAGTGATAAGCTTGCCCCAAGCCGCTGATGCTTCCAAAAGAAGCATCACTGCTTTTCCTCGCGTTCACGGTTCCACTTTTCAATCTTTGCCCTGCGCTCCTCACTGCTTTCCCTAACTGGGCTCCTTGCACGCCTTGGTGGGCTATTATGCCTGCGCCTTCCTCCATCATCATACCTGTCATACCTGCTGCCTCCACCCCTACCACCACCACCACGGTAATCATCACCGCCCCGACCACCACCACCACCACGGTAACCATCACCGCCGCGGCCACCACGGTAACCATCACGGTCGCGGCGGTAGTCATCACGATCACGATGCCCCCTCCTGTGGCGTGGACTTGGGCTGCGGCTTCTCCCATGACTCCTCTTGGAATGGCCATAGAGCTTCCTCCTGAGATCTCTGCCAATCTGCTTCACATGCATGAAATTACAGTAGCCACCACGGTTGCAGCTGTTCTCCTCAAACTGCCTACAGGTTGCCTCACGGAAGTCAGTCACAGGGGAGAACTCCACGATTATCGGGCGGCCGGAGTAATAGCGGCCTTGAAGAGCATTATGTGCAGCAACGGCCTGTTCTTCCTCCCTGAACTGGACATAGACATTCCCTATCATGTGGTCAGCAAGGTTGTCACACACATTCAGGGTCTCAACCTCACCAAACTTGCTCAGCTCCTCAAAGATATCCTCGTAAAAGTCCTCAAAGTGCTCCTGCATCTTGTCAGGATCAATAGGCTGACCTTGAGCATCAACTCCAGGGGTAATCATATCAGGGCGCTGATACATGTTAGCAAGCACAATAGTTGGTGATGTGGTAGGCCTATTGTGTAGGCGGGAGCAACGATCCCCATGACGGCAAGCCCCAATCTTGAAGTAAAAAGGGCAGTTAACCCTATCCTTCTCGGTGCCAAATATTGAAGCCAAGTGTTCGGCCATGATTAAAAAGCTGCAGAAAACCAAGAAAGTTAAAAGAGAAGATCATGAGAAATCCTTGTCCAAATCACAGGGACTTTTTTGTTCTTGAATATACATGATTGGGTTATCTGGTAAATGGTAGCAACAGGGAGCAAGGAATACCTCAATTAAGGGCATCATACTGCATAACAGAAGGCAAAATAGAGACAAAAAGGAGCATATGCAGCTAAACCAAACCAGGTTCACAAAACCTATTAATCTTTTAAGATCAAGTACAATTCCCTGTGACTTTACCCCTGTGTACGCCCACGGTGTGATTGGATGATTATAAAGTTCAAGCTCTTGCAAGAAAACCCTAATCCCAGTCCCTTCTTTAACCTAATCTGCACACTGACTCGGAACCGTTAATATTAGGAGAACAGAGTGAATAGAAGATCAGAATAATTGCGATCCACTTCAAGACAACATCAGTGCTAGATCTTACACCTAGCAAACTAAGTCTATAACCTAAATAAATTAAAACACCATCCAGAACTGTTAAAAGTTAAAACCAAGCCTAAAACTTGTTTCTCCCACTAGTGTTTAGTGTTTCTCCCCCTGCAACTGCAAGAGAGAAAACAACATAGCACAAAAAGAAATATCTTTCTCCTGTTGCACGAATGCATTCCTTCTGGGGCATGCTTTGCTATATCCGCCCGACAAAGATATTATTCGATCCAGTTTAAAAACCTAAGCTGCACACCATTTAGACCATTAATCTCTTCGATTGAAGAAAACAACCAACACAAAGTAAAATCAAATCAATCACCACCCAGAACAACACCGGGGGTGCAGTCGCCCGGGCTCCCATGGATGTGCAAGGACAGGATCCCCTGTACCTGCCGAAGTCGACGAATACCCCGAATATCTTGAGGAGTGAGGAACTGAGGACGCCTTGCCCGGGTGAGGAAGACAGGGACGCGGCAGAGTCGAGGCGGTGCCTGTGAGAGACGAGGAGATCCGGCCGGCGACGCCGACGGAAGAGAGGTTGGAAGGAGCCGGCGACGGAAACGGAGGGGTCACTTTTCGCCTTAAATCCAACGAAAACAATCCAACAAAATACTCCGTATTAGCTACGCTATGGCTTCCGGGCAGGGCCACGTCGGCCCGAAAATCCGACCCGTCCGTTGCTGCCGCGCGCCTCCAGATCTGGCCGTATGTGTCGGCTTGACCAGCCTGACGACTTTGCAAAGAAGCCCCCGTAACATGCGAATTCCGGTTAGGTCCCCGTAGATTCGCACCGGAGCCCCTGCTCAGCGGTTCCCGTCCTGTGCACAATTTTGTATGCCTCATGAGTACACCAGACCTGGCCAACGGCCCAGCTCGGCACGGTTTGGATTCAGGCCGGCCCGGTGCGAACCGGCCAACCGGGCCAAACGAACCAACAGGCTGGGAGTTAAGCCCAGGTTCGGTTCGCTGGCTACACCGAACGAACCGACCGGCCTGGATTCGTTTGGTGTGGGTTGGTTCGGTTCGCAGGTGGCGGACGGCCGTTGGCGTGGGCGGCCACGTGCCGGACAATCATTGGTGCTGGCGGCCGGCCGGGCGGAACGACGCGCTTCACGGTCACTCGTGGTGGCTGGTCCGCGACCCGCGGGACTCATGGCAGCGCGAGGTTGAGCATGCCGCGCCCGCGCGCGTGGAGGACGCGCATGGCGAACAAGCGAGAAAAGGCGCCGCGGCGGCGCGTCGCGCCATGCGAAGACGCGATGGCGTGGCAAGGCCAAAGGGCGCGAAACCAGTGAGCGAGCGGCGGGTGGGAATTTAATTTTGCTATAGTGAACCGGGCCAAACGAACCAAACCAGCCCTGCCCAGTTCGCATAGTAACGAACCGAATGTCTTGGCCCAATGGGTCGACGGCCAAGCCGAACCGCGGGTCGCCGGTTTAAACGAACCGAACCGGCCACCATTATTGCATGTCGGGCGCCGATTCGGCCCACTAAGTTTGGCCCATATGGCTAGCTCTAGAGTACACCCGTTGTTTGTCGAAATAACGAACTTCTTGCCATCCTTCCCCTCGACTCCTCCCTTCCCCCCCGCCTCCCTTTTTCCACCGAATTGACCACGTGTACCCCTCCTTCTTCCTCTTATCCTCTTTTCGCCGCACCGGCGCCTCTTCTTGGCCACACCGTCTCGCCGCCCGCCGCTTGCTTTCAGCCTACCATCCGCCCACGCCGCAGCAACGCAGCCTTTTCTTTTCATCGTCATCTCCCATCTAGAGGTGGCCAAACGGGCCGTGCCAACAAGGCCGAACCAGGGCGGCCCGCATTGTTCACCGAACTGGACCGGTACGTTCGGTTCACCGAACCGAACTTGGGCCGAGGTCGAGGCCGGGCGGGCCGGCCCGGTTCGGTTTTGGCCCAGTTCGGTTCATCACTGTAGCATATTTATTTAATTAAATATATTCATTTATATATATTTCTAATGATATATAATGTATTTACGCAATTTATAGTGTATATTTGTGAAATATAGGGGTTTTTTTTCTTAATTTATTTAGATATTCTTTAATTAAAATGAATCGGCCCATATAAAACCAGTGGCGGTTCGATTCGATTCTTGTCTTGGCGAACCGAACTTGGGATGAGACCAGCCCAATGGCGGTTGGCGTCTTGCTCAGATAGTAACCGAACCAACCGAGCTTGAACTAGGCCAAATCGGGCCGACCCGTTGGCCAGGTCTGCTCCCATCCTTGGTCGTCCACCGCGTCACCAAGCCCGCCGCCTTCCGTCCATGCTATGGGCTCGCCGGTTATGGGGGCACAGATCTCTGGAGTGGCCAGATCCGGTGACGGCACCCCCCAGCCTACTCGGATCCGTCGACGACTAGCATTGGTGCGGCTGCTAGCCCTAGTATATCAATAAACATGAACGGTTTTTTTCGGCATACCATTACAACGTGTTTGTTTCGTGTTTCCACTATTATAAAATTCATATTGTTGCTTTTGTCATTATAAATTTAAATCTATTATATCTATACTTTTTTCAATCTAAAATGATCCAAATACACCCTTGACCACTTCAAATTTACGGTCAAAGGGTCGCTCTCTCACCTTCCCCCTCTCCTATCTCCCGCTCTAGTTTCCCGACTAGACAATTCCTTTGCCCCAAGTCCCCAACCCATTCGCTAGTCCCCGCCTCCTCGAGTCCCTAACCTACTGCTAGTGCAACTCCTCCAGCCGCAACCTGCCACAATTCCACGACTCCTTGAGCCCCCGATCTACTGCCAATTCGCTTGATTCACAGTCACAACGGGCCACCGTTGCGACCCGATGTCGCTGGGCACCTCCACCCAACGCGCCACTATTATGACTCGCCGTCACGGTGCACCTCCGCTCCGATGCGCCACCACGACCGCCCTAACATGCCGCCGTCGCCCTGACCTCACACTAACCGGCGAGGTTCCGTCGCATTGAAATTAGGGCAGAAGGTAGATCAAGCAAAGATTTTCGATGGCATCCTCTCGTGCTCCATTGAACTCCTCCCGCTCTAGCTAGCCGTGCCGCCTCCATCTCCTACCGGCAGCGCCACCTCCACCTCCAGTAAGCCTATGACGTCTCCTACTCTAGCCTCCCTTTGTGCCTCCCACTCCAGCCAAGCGCACAACCACCGCGGTGCTCGCATGAGGAGAGAGAAAGATGGAAGGAGGAGAGAGAAAATGTAGGAAGAAGGTAGGGCATTTGGGTCATTTTAGGTTGGACATGGCTAAAAATAGTACGGATGCAATAGATTTGAAATTGTGATGACACGAGTGACAATACAAATTTTTTAACGGCAGAAACACGAAACAGACGTATCAATAATAGATACAAGCGTGAACACTCAGTACGGCTCGCTGCCACGCGTCATCGCGTATGCCATGTCGCCCGTTCATCCGCAGCCGTCCGATCGCGCAAGGCAGGCAGATCCGGCCGTCCGTTTCATGTTTACGTATAAAACGATTTTTTTGCCGCAAGTCCCTGACAGGCGGGTGGTTTGTCTGGTTGGTTAGCTCAGCCCGTTCGCCAGCTGGGCGCCCCGGGTTCAAATCCCGCGTCCCCTGTTCCATGCTCTAGCCAATCGATTCAATATTCCAAGCTATTGATTTTTCCACTGCGGCTCCCGTTCCAGACCACCCACCGACCGTGGCACCGTGTTCAATGCTCCCAGCCGATTGATTTTCTTTCACCGCATCGTTTCAGGCCAGAGTGGTCAAGAGATCCGAGAGCTACAATACTCATCGTATTAAGAGCATAAATAACAGTTCATGTCATTCGTCTTTAAGCTATCTCTAACCAGTATCATGTCAGCTAATTAATGACATAGGGGAGAGAGAGCACGCATAAATATTTTAGTCATCTCTTAGTAAGAGTCAACTCTATATAAGAATTAAAAAACTTTGTGGGTGACTAAATTACCTATAAAAATATGCAGTCATCTCTACCACTATATATGCGATCTCTAATGTTATCTTTAATTGATATGATAATAATTACAGACAACTGTTGTCTCCACCATTGTACGTGCTCTAACGTTTTTTTTGTTGCATGCTCATATTCAGCCAACCGTTTGTAGGTTTGCCAAAACATATGCAAGATCTGCTGCTGCGTCCTTGACTACAATAATATTACCACCCCGTGCAGGAGACATTCTGACATTGGATTAGTCATTTGCAAATTAGTTTTATCTCGCTGAGCTCAATTGTTTTATGGTCAACTTTCCCACCCGTACCTGTTGTCTCAATACATGTATCCAGTGCTCATAATGTCCAACAACGCAAAACAAATTAGAATCTTTTGTATGTTCTTGCACACGTCCTTTTGTGCCGTTCACTGTGCAGGAGAGTTACACTAAACACAACCGCGTTCTTCTGAAAGTTGAAGCTTTATTGTCCTGTTCCATTCAACCTTGGAACGGACAATGCGCATGTTAAGGCCTTGTTCTTTTCAGCGTATCGTTGCGTTGGCATATTACTATAGAAAGTTTAAGAGCTGTCAAAAAGAGGTCTAAAGATTATAAAAAATTAATTAAAAATAGTTTTATAACATTTGGAAGGACTACTAAAAGTCACGAAAAAATCGTTACAAATTATCACAATATATAGGTTGTATAAACATAACAAATTTGCTACAGTAATACGCAACGATACGATACGCTGAAAAAAACTAGGCATCTTTACGTGTTTACCTCTGGTCATTTACCGTTATAGCATGGAATATGCATTAGGCATCACAAGCCGCAATGGTCAAACAAGTAAAAAGCGACGGCAAGGTATGATGCATTAGACATCACAAGCTACAATGGCCTAACAAGTAACAACCGACGGCACAAGGTATGAATGATCAAGCAAGCAGAGCATCAGATGAGATGTATTGCTTAACTGCAACACATAAGCAGCAAACAACAGCTACATACGCAAGTCTATGACCAAACCAAAATGACATTTCAATAAAGAAAGCAAGGGGCATTCATAGAATACCTGTAAAGCACTGTAACTGCAAGACACCAGATGGGGAAATTTAACCCATAAGTACTGTCAAACACAAACAATGACAAAGATCCAACGCTACATGAACAGAAAAAAATGACGGTTTACACGTCTTCTCATGATCCAAAATAAATAGAATCTCGAGCATAAAGGTTACATGCCACAAAGGATAATATCAACCCACACACTGAACTCCAACATGTAGAGCACAGCAGTAAACGACGAGCTAAGAAACAATGCCAAGTGATAAGCTTGCCCCGAGCCACTGATGCTTCCAAAAGAAGCATCACTGCTTTTCCTCCCGTTCACGGTTCCACTTTTCAATCTTTGCCCTGCGCTCCTCGCTGCTTTCCCTAACCGGGCTCCTTGCACGCCTTGGTGGGCTATTATGCCTGCGCCTTCCTCCATCATCATACCTGTCATACCTGCTGCCTCCGCCCCTACCACCACCACCACCACCACGGTAATCATCACCGCCCCGACCACCACCACCACCACGATAATCATCACCGCCCCGACCACCACCACCACCACGGTAACCATCACCGCCACGGCCACCACGGTAACCATCACGGTCGCGGCGGTAGTCATCACGATCACGTTGCCCCCTCCTGTGGCGTGGACTTGGGCTGCGGCTTCTCCCATGACTCCTCCTGGAATGGCCATAGAGCTTCCTCCTGAGATCTCTGCCAATCTGCTTCACATGCATGAAATTACAGTAGCCACCACGGTTGCAGCTGTTCTCCTCAAACTGCCTACAGGTTGCCTCACGGAAGTCAGTCACAGGGGAGAACTCCACGATTATTGGGCGGCCAGAGTAATAGCGGCCTTGAAGAGCATTATGTGCAGCAACGGCCTGTTCTTCCTCCCTGAACTGGACATAGACATTCCCTATCATGTGGTCAGCAAGGTTGTCACACACATTCAGGGTCTCAACCTCACCAAACTTGCTCAGCTCCTCAAAGATATCCTCGTAAAAGTCCTCAAAGTGCTCCTGCATCTTGTCAGGATCAATAGGCTGACCTTGAGCATCAACTCCAGGGGTAATCATATCAGGGCGCTGATACATGTTAGCAAGCACAATAGTTGGTGATATGGTAGGCCTGTTGTGCAGGCGGGAGCAACGATCCCCGTGACGGCAAGCCCCAATCTTGAAGTAAAAAGGGCAGTTAACCCTATCCTTCTCAGTGCCAAAAATTGATGCCAAGTGTTCCGCCATGATTACAAAAGCTGCAGAAAACCAAGAAAATTAAAAGAGAATATCAGCAGAAATCCTTGTCCAAATCACAAGGACATTTTTGTTCTTACATACATAATTGGGTTATCTGGTAAGTGGTAGCTACGGGGAGCAAGGAATACCTCAATTAAGGGCATCATACTGCATAACAGTAAGGCAAAATAGAGAAAAAGGAGCACATGCCGCTAAACCAAACCAGGTTCACAAAACCTAATAATCTTTAAAGATACAATTCCCTGTGACTTTACCCCTGTGTAAGTCCACGGTGTGATTGGAACATTATAAAGTTCAAGCTCTTGCAAGGTAACCCTAATACCAGTCCCTTCTTTAACCTAATCTGCACACTCACTCGGAACCGTTAATATTAGAAGAACAGAGTGAATAGAAAGATCAGAATAATGCGATCCACATCAAGACATCAACAGTGCTAGATCTTGCACCTAGCAAACTAAGTCTATAACCTAAATAAATCTAAACACCATACAGAACGGTTAAAAGTTAAAACCAAGCCTAAAACTTGTTTCTCCCACTAGTGTTTAGTGTTATCCCCCTGCAACTGCAAAAGAGAGAAAACAACGTAG
This sequence comes from Raddia guianensis, assembly GCA_036346415.1. Lineage (NCBI taxonomy): Eukaryota > Viridiplantae > Streptophyta > Magnoliopsida > Poales > Poaceae > Raddia > Raddia guianensis. The sequence continues at coordinate 2,829,956 of CM070538.1, read as the reverse complement.
CACAAAAAGAAACATCTTTTCTCCTGTTGCACGAATGCATTCCTTCTGGGGTATGCTTTGCTAGATCCGCCCGACAAAGATATTATTCGATCCAGTTTTAAAACCTAAGCTGCACACCATTTAAACCATTAATCTTCGATTGAAGAAAACAACCAACACAAAATAAAATCAATCACCGCCCAGAACGACACAAATGCTGACATAAATTATATGAGGCCATTAAATATCTGTTTATAAACCCTAGCATGGGCGGATCCACCGCCTGGGCAAGGGGTAGCTACCCGGGCTCACATGGATGTGCAAGGAGAGGATGTCCGGTACCTGCTGCAGTCGCGGAATATCTTGAGGACGCCTTGCCAGGGTGAGGAAGACAGGGACGGGGCAGCGTCGAGGGGGTGCCGGCGAGGGACGAGGATCCGACCGGCGACGCCGACGGTGGAGACGCGGGAAGGTCGAAGAGCCCCCGGCAGAAACGAAGGGGTCCAGAGGTCGGGCTAGTACCTGCTGCAGTCGCCGGATTTCTTGAGGAAGACAGGGACGGGGCGGCGTAGAGGCGGCGCCGGCGAGGGACGAGGATGAGGAAGAGCCGCAGCGAAGAGAAGAGAAGGGCTCGGGGAAGAATTGGGGATTGATTTCACGGAGGGAGAGTTGATATTACAAGCGTGCCCTTTGCTGGACCATACACATGATGGTTAAGTACCTGCCTGGCCACAATGTCTCATGCGCACCCGCTCGGCCCAACACTGGCCCATCAGAGGCAATGCGTGCCAAATGCCACCCTACACTCACAGAGCAACACATACGCACCCACTCCAGTTCTCTTATTAGTTATTAACACCGTCTACGCTAAAATAGATGATAGATTATTTCCCTATATGATATAATAGCGTTCCTTATTCCGTTCCCTAAAATAGAAAATTTCTCTCCATTCCCTTATACTCCGTATGTAGGGATTCTCTCTCCTTCCCATATACAATTCTCCATATAGGGAACGCTGTTAGAGATATGAGAAATATAGGGAGAGAATCCTTTTAAAGAAAGCCTGTATACGAGGATATAGGGGACCGAATTTAGAGATTATTGTTGGAGACAGCCTAAGCATCAGCATGCGATAAATCTAGATATCATCCCTTGAGCACATTGTAATCCTCCCGTGTTGCAGAAGAAGCCGGCAATTTAGTACCTAAATTAAAGGATAATTACCTTTTCACCATGCGATGGTCAAGAATTGCTCTGGAGTAACATCTTTGATGTTCAATTCAATAGGATTTGGCAAATCAGTAAAAACAAGTTTGTGATCAAGAATGAAGGGACTTCAGCTAAGAGACATGGAAAACAGGACAGATCTTACTATCTTAAGGAAGGTTGTACATACGGGTGTAATTTGAGAAATACTAAATTCCCCACCTGAAATTCTTTGAATGGCCTTTTCTTGTATGTCATCACTTTCATTTGGTGTTTTTTTTTTGCCAATTATTGTTTCAAAAGTTCTATGTGTTGTGATCTGCTAAGAATGGACTTTCTTTTCTAAAAGTAATTTTATTTTCTTTGGTCTCACTTCTATGGGATACAAATTTCATGTGCACCCAATCACGCTGCGCGTATGGATAATATACTTGAGTTCTTGAACCACTTCTAAAGTGTAGTTCATAGCTCCGGCCAATGCGCTCCTCCTCAAACATAGATATAATAAGAGTGGCAGAGAGGTTGTGCATTTGGATGTGCAGTGCTTGATCATTTTGCTTATCGATAGGCCCCTCACCTGGACCTTAACCCGATGAAAACACAAATCATTTTACTACCGAGTACAATCTTCCCACCCAATGTCCAAATGAGATAGTCCAGTCCATGTGGGCCAGTTCTTCAAATTCATAATTTATGAAACCCGATATTTCAAGGCGCGGACTTGAGGACGGACGTCCGACGCACACGCGTCGGACGCTGCCCCGGCCCAGCCCAAACACAGCTCAGCCCCCCGCGTGAGCAAATCCTCCATCCCGCCTCCCCAGCCGTCGAAACAATTCGCACCCCGCCAGAACAACGAGCTCCTGCCATTGTTCCGCCCCCAATTCCCCATATTGAAGCCGTATTGCCTGGCTAGTGACGTCAGCGAAAGATTCCTTTCGGTTTTCTTTTTCAACGGCCATAAATTTTGACTGGTTGCTCCAATGCACGAACCGTTTGCACCGCTGCGTTCCTCACATTTTTACGAACAAAACAAGACCAATGTTGATATAAAAAAATTATTGAAACAATTTGTTATCCTAATGGAATAATTAATTTAGCCTGTTGAAATAATATGGTTAGCCTGCTGAAACAATTACTTTTACCTAGTGGACGTATAACCAATTGAAACAGTTGGTTTAGCCTATTGGAACAATATATATAGCCTGTTGAAACAACTAGTTTAGCCTATTGAAACAATTTATCTAGCCCGATGAAACAATTAGTTTATCATGTTGGAACAATCTATCTAATCTGTTGAAACAATTGGTTTAGCCTATTGGAACAATATTTTTGGCCTGTTGGAACAATTAGTTTAGCCTATTGGAACAATGAGTCTAGACACCCGGAACAATCTGTCTTGTCTGCTGGAACAATTAGTCTAGCCTATCGGAAAAATCAATCTTGCCTGCTGGAACAACTTTTATACATGTTGGAACAATGTATTTGGTCTGCTGTAACAATATGCTAACCCAATTAAAGCAATAGACTAGACCCAATTGGAATAATATGTCTTATTTGATAGAACAACTTGTATACTTATTGGAACAATGTATTTGGTCTGATGGACCACAACTTGTATACCTACTGGAACAGTCTATCATGATTGCCATTGAAAAATTTAGTTTAGCCTACTGGAACAATATGTTCGGGTTGCCGAAACAATTAATTTTGCCTATTGAAACAAGTAGTTTTGCCATTCGGAACAATTAGGTTCGTGGAAAAAAATTAAAAAAATTAAATAAAATGAAAAGTATTTAAAATGGGTTTACTGTAATTTTAGATGAATTTTGAAATTTGTTCTATGCATTTTGGACTCAAGATGAAATGGATACAAAATGAGAAATTAAAATGAAACATAATCAAATACACGTTCCTATATCTAGCAGCGAACAATAGGGAGGCGTTCGTAGTTGGTTGTTGGTGGCCTATGGTTGGCTGGCAATGTGCAGAATCCAATTGTTTCGCTGGCATTTCCGATATTTCAAACTCTTTTATGACATTTATGTGTGGTGCTAGATAGTCTCTAATTCATAAATCTTCATGAGTATCCTATATTCGAGCATGCCATTACCAATTCATAAAATGAAAACCATAAAGTGATATAAAGTGACAACTACAATAGAAAATTCGCGGGATTATTGCATGAAAATAATCAATCGAATACTAAATAAGCCCTCAAATATAAAAAGGGATAAAATTTTGGAATGCCAAGGTTCTTTTATGCTTGAATATGTTTTCCAATTTGATGAAATTCTAAGGGTCTTCATGGGATTTTCCTTTACACTAGGAGGTTTCTTCAATATTTTAGGGTTTGAAAGAACTTCATGGAATTTTTAGAGTACCCAAGGGATTATTTTCTTTCGCCCCGATTTTTAGATATTACCCGCTTAAATAATTTCACAAATTTTAGTGGTGTCAGTGGAAATATTACAATTTTATAAAATTTCAAGGCATTTTTAGGTGATTCTCGGAAGGTTTATGGTCCCTTTTATAAATTTTGCGGAACAAATCCTTTTATTTTATTTCTTCCCTTTTATGGCCCATGGCCTTCTCCCTCGTGGCCCACTTCTCTACCCCTAATGAGCATTCTTTTTTATTTTGGGCTCGGTCAGCTCCATTCTTCCCTGCTTGGGCGGCCTGTTAAGTTGACGGTCTAACTCGACTCGGTTGTGCCCCTCCCCCTTTTTTCTTTCCTTTTATATTTAACCCATGGCCTTCTTTCGGCCTAGGATCGATTGGCCCACCTTGCTCCAACCCTCTTCAAAAAGGGCGAGTAGGGATTCCCCTTTGTCGCCACTGGCTTGGGTGAAAGTTTCATGCTTCAAAAGTGGAGTCAGCGGTGTCCAGCGCAACGGTTGGGGGCGGCGCAAGGCTAGTGCGAGGGGCATGATGGCACACATCAACACGGGGCATGACCAACAAGTAGGCATGGTTGGCGTGCGACGCGGTCAAGGGGCATGTGCAGGCACGACGCGAAGCACATACGGACCCCGTTGACACTAGAATATAGTCCATTAGATTAATTGTTAAAACTAAAAGTCGTTAAATGCTCAAAGCTGATGAAGTTCAAAAGCTGATGTGGGCCAAGAAGCTGATAGATGCTAGAAGCCGGAAAAGTTCGAGCTCTTGGCCCATCAGAAGAGTTGGATGGAGGCACACTGTATATGAATTTTAGCCGATATCGGCTTTTGCATATATTTCTTTGCTTTAGTTGTCTATGTTTATCTGTAAGTCGACTTCGTGCCATTTTAGGACTTTAGTGCTTTAAAACGGTCCTTTTTAGGGCGTGTAGAGAGAATAACACTTCATACAACAAACTTACTTTTCATCTTTTGCTATTTTCATCATAATATCTCGAATCCGATCGGTTTCGCCAAAAAAATTAAACCATCAAGTGGAGCTGTCTCGACATAAGCGGATCCTTTGCTTGTGTTTATCTTGCAAACTTTGATTTTTTTGATTTAGTTCAATCTATAGTTTGTATCTACCCTCTTCACAAGTATCACCGTCTCGATTCAACTTGATCTGGTATTTGTGCTTATCTCTGCACATACAAATCGGATTCATCTAGTTGTTTTTAGCGTTTACCGATCTAAGCTTGTGAATATGTTTTACTGTTTAGTAAGTTTTAGATCTTTTATAGTACTCAATCGGCTTATCGAATAGCTGGTAGATTTATTCACTGGCGATTTGCTTCTGCAAGCATTAGTACTGCATATCGACTTATAGGGCGATAGTGGAACTAATCTGGCAATAAGAGGATTAGGTGTTTTACCATTTCATTGTCAATTTTTAGGTTAAATTGAATGGCACGCCTAGAACCCCATTTTTGGTACTACTATCTAGGAGATAGGTCCCTAAGCCAACGTGCGTGTTGTGATTTACGTCAACTTTTCGCATCAACAACTCCGTAATTTTTTGAGCAGATTCATTTCAAATTTTGTAAATTCAATTCAATCTATTACCTTTGATCTCCGTGGAGAGAAGTAGGGATTTGCCATAGGACTAATGGCTACTATCTAGACCTGCTGGTGTGATGACAAGTCGATGCAGATTGGTCGTCGATACGATCGTTGTCGTTCAATCCTCTAGCAGCTTGTGGTTCCTCCTTTGAATGTCTCGTGCTTACAACGTGTAAACAACCCCGCTGCTAGGCGTAGTCCAAGATTGTTGATTCACACATAACCGTAGATGGAGAACAAGAACATGGACAAAACATATGAATACTGGTATAGGAAAGAGAGAATGTTTTATTATTTTAGGTTTTGACAGGTCATACGTGAGCCTCACCAGGCTGACAAGCTCGTCGCAGCCCAAAGCTGGGCCGGCCAGGTGGTATTCCAATACATCTAAGGAGCCGTGCACAATAGAGCTTGTAGATACGCTAAGGAAATTAATCCGTGGGTCGTGGCCAGTGGAGATCAACTCATGTGGTCTTCGTATAATGGACTACACGTGACATGTTAATAGTAACATTAAATTCTTAATTACCTCGAACAAATTCTCAAATTATACTGAAATCTAGACCAATAATATAGTAGTATTTACTTACGCCTTGTACATTTCAGCTTAGTGTAGCGTAGCGTAGCGTTTCAGTAAAATTTATCTTTTTTGTATAGCCTATTTGGTGTAATAATTTGTAATGAATTTTCTCAGGTTTTTAGTAGTTCCCATAAAGATTCTAAAACTATTTTTAAATTATTTTTTTCTAATATTTAAACCATTTTTTAAATACTCTCAAAATTTGTTGAAACGCTACGCTACAGTATGTTAAGCTGAAATGTACGAGGCCTTAAACCGCTAGTTCTCTGGCGGCCAGCAAGCCGGTACATGAATAAAGCAAGCCAATCCATCTCCAAGGGCATGACCGATTGGGCCCACATGCCGCCATTAGATTGGTCGGTCACTTCCTCCATCGACCCCGTTGTGATATCCAGAAGGTGCACACACCCGTCCAAGGTCTGCGTGAGCACAATGCCACTCCTGTGTCCTAAGCTCTGGTAGATTACGGAGAAGATCTGCATCTGTGGTGGCTTTGGTAGTTTCAGGTCGAAAGCTCGAGTGCAAAGCCAGTCTGGCTCTTGATCACCGGCTTGCCGACGCGATATCCAGATCTCTAGCCTCAAATCTTCCTCGTTGTAGAAGAGGAAGGAGGGGCTTTCGTCGGTGTCCACGTCCAGGAGATGCAGCTTGAGATACAGATCCTCCATTGGGTCTCGGATCTTTGTGCGGGTGGTGTGCCCGGTCTCGGCGTCGACTCCAACAAGAAGATTGCGCGCCGACCAGCCGCGCCGGAACTGCCAGTACACCGTGCCGCGGCACACGACGGCGTTGAGGTTCCTGGGCCTTCCAATGGAGCCGCAGTCAGCGTAGTAGAAACTCTTCTTCGGCCTGCTCCAGCTGGTATCTCCTGATGAGAACGTCCGGGTTATTTGATGCTCTTGCTCATCCCGATCCACGCCCATGAATAAGACCTTGAAGAAGGTCGAGGCGGCTGGCCGTTGCGAGCCGCAGTCTGCGCCCGTCAGGACGGCGAGGCAGTAGCTCTCGTTATACCGCCCAAACGGTGGCCAGCTGCGATGCAGCGGCGGGAGCGCATGGATGGTGCCAGACACCAGGTTGCACACGGTGAGGTGGAGCACGGCGTGGTGCCACGGTGTGCCTGGAGGCGGGGCGGCTTCCAGGAGGAGGAGGCCGGGGCGCGAGGCGACGACCATCGCGCGGCGCAGGGCCGAGGCGTCGGAGGCGGCGAAAAAGCCGAGCGGAGAGCTGGGGCCGAGCGCCGAGCGCCGAGCGCGGCGCCGGGACGAAGGGCGCTTCGCCGCGGGCTCCCGGAACGCCGAAGAAGCCGAGGAGGCTGGACGGGTGGTACGCCCTCTCCGGCGGCCAGCGGCGGCGGAGGAACCGCGGGTCGACGATGAGGCGGCACCACCGCCTGCACGCCGTCGCGCAGCGGAAGAGGTCGCCCGGACACTGCACGCGTGCCAGGACCTCCACGAGCAGGTCGTTGGGGAGGTCGTCCATGTTAGGTTTACCTAACAACAATTAAGATTAACCAAGTGCATGAACACGAACGGTAATACGGAACATAGATCGGTAAATCACCATCGAGGGTGTTGCTCGATGTTGCCATCTTGTTAGCTCGGCGAAGATCGATGCACAGGGAGACGTACGGAAGTAGTACGTGCTCTTCGATCCAACTCCGTCTGGCTCCTGGATGGTGTAGACAGCGGTAGACGGCCTTCCCAGAAGCTCCAGCACGATCCCACGAGATCGGGTTGGGGTTTTGAGAAGAGGTTAGGGCTAACGACGCGATTAGAACGTAATTAACTCATGTGATGTCTCAATGCCGAGCCCTACCTCCTTTTATATAGTGTGTGCCGTGTCCTGGGGGGCCGAAACCGATTAGAAGTAGAATTGACGTCCCCGATCAAGACTCCTTTTAGAGATAAGCTCAATACGATTTAGAACCCGTTTTCTTAATGACCATACGGACTAAATTAGTCCGAGACTTAATGACCGTTTCCATTGGCTCGTCGTCTCGGCTCGACGATGGCACCAAAACAAAGAAAATTACCGGGCAAAGCACACTCGCATGCACATACCGTTTCCTCGGTCCCGACTCGCGAGGATATATATATACTAGGTGAATAAACGCGCCCGTTGGGCGCGTCAGTTTAGGGCTGAAGCAATCTAGAACCTAGCAAAAAAGTTGAATAAAAATTAATTTTAAAGCCATAGGGAAATCCTGTAAACAGATTTACTATTTAATATGTAGTCTTCAAAAACAAATATTATTTTCTCTACAGTTTCAGGAAAAAAACGTTTCCAAATATTGACATAGAAAGAGCAAGGTAAATATGCCACTAATTAGACATGGTCAATCGGACAAAATGCAATCTCTCCTTATGATACAAATTGAAGCGAAACAATTGATCTACAAAACTGTAAATAAATGTGGAACCATGCCAACAAAGACACCTAATATTGTATAATGTACACGTCATAAAAAAGGTATATCCTGTCAACTGAGCATAAATAATCGTGTCATTACAAAAAAAAAAGAAGGTAAATGACAGCCATATAGGATTCTGTTTTTTTGCTGCCTTATATATTCCTTGTCAACGGTTGTGTCACCAAAATAATCCTTGCCTACAAAGGAGTAGAAAAGGCACATCGGAAGAAAAAAAGGAGTGTTAAAAACAATAGTAACATAAATCATACCATCTTTGCAAGACTTAATTAGGATGAGGGAAATTTTGTAGGAGATATATTCAAGGTGGTTAAAACAACATGATTTTATTGAGAATTAGAAGAATATCAGATTCTATATCATTTTAGGAGGTCCTAAGCCTATAGTGAGTATCACTATATGAAATGAGGCATGAGAGAACTCAAGTCTTTAATGGCCAGTTTGGCATTGAAATGCACATAGTTGGTATGTACAGGAACCGAAACCAAATATAGATTTGAAATGTATTATGTGAATATATACCTAAATCTAGCTACCTAATTAACGACTCTCTCATCTGTATCTTATATGCTCAAAAGAGCAATCACAACAACTCGATTAACATCTTGAAGCGATGGCATAGTGGTATTGAAGCCAACCCACATTATGAAAAATTCATCATCCTTAGTAACTTACAATGCTAAAAATGAGGAAAACCACATGTATGATGTAACTATCAAACTAAAGTACGAACTGAGATACTTAATCTATTAAACTCATGAAAAAAACCCTAGTTTGACCAGTCGACCTGCAAATTTTGACAACAAACGACATGAATACTTAGTCCAATCTAGCATGTTGCTTTTGGAAAAATCTGGGCACCCAATGCAGCAATTCATATCCTAACCAAGCTGGGAGTTGACTCTAGCCTTGGAACTCGATATTTATCCACGGGGTGTTCTTGTGGAAAGCTATGAGATAAGAAAAATTCACGAAAGAACTGCACAGGAATTGTAGATGGTCGGCAATGCAGGCTATGGGAGTAGATGAATTACGACAACATGTAAAAAGAGGTCTAAAGCTAGCAAAATAAACACTGGAACCGTGTATATACTATATATACACAAAAATGTCTTAAAGTAGCGTTTGGCCAAGTGTTACTCTAGTATTTTACTGCCTCTAACAGGATGACAGGTTCGTTATTTATAGAGAAGTCAGTGTGAATGAAAAGGAATGTATAATACAAAAGCATATTTTACTTGGAAATGTTATAGCAACAAAATGGAATATCATTTGTGACAAAAAATAGTTACCTCAGTTTTTTTCCTTTTCAGTAAAGGACTTCAAAACTGCGTTCAATTGAAATGGATTCTCTCAATTCTGGACGATAGCATTCGCAAGAATAATAAAACTAATTGGCAAGGGGATCATTTAGCAGAAATAAAGCCTAACACAGTGCCACCATAACATAAGGGGTAAATCATCTATGGATAAACAATAAGACAGCAAGAGTAAGTCTATGGCTACTAAAAGACAGTGTGCATTGTGTTCTGTACCTCAATGGCAACCAAAAATACAGGCATCGACATCTTCTTTTCAAATTATTGATAGGCGGAAAACACAAAACACACTGCTTGCATGGAGGCTGGAGCATCTCATTCTTCTCAATTGTAACTTGTTTATATGAAAAAAGAACTTACATCGAACCCTATATTTTTTGAAAGGCTCGGCAGTAGAGGCTTAAAAGAGACCAATTAATTTTATTTCATAGAGCTGAAAACATCCGCATCCTATGGTTTCCTTGTTCTACATTTCTACTGGTAGGCAAGAAGTTCCCGATGCATAAAAATTGCAGCAATCTAAAAATAAAGAATATGGCTAGTTGAATATCATCATTTAAGGGACACCATTGATAGCGAGGAAAACATATATTAGGCAGTAAAATCATCCCTGTAAAACAAAAATGAATGACAAAATAAACAGTTAATGATAGACATAGCACAATAATAAGCCATTTCTATAAAACAAAATGAAATAACCAAATAAGCATTTGATGGTAGGTAGATCTCAATAAACGCATATTAGTATGGGTACAACAGGATAATCTCTAAAACTGAGGAAAAATAGGTATGAAAATAGCATTCGATCTGTACCTATAATTTGCTCCTACTTATCCCTCCAAAATCAAACCTAATATTTGTAGCACATTAGGCAATGTGTATCCGAGGCAATGCACATTAGAGCGGCTTACCTCACTAACTGATGTGCCGCAACGGCTTTTTTTTTTATTGTAATATGTATGTATTACGTCCGTGAGCGTCAAAAACACCAAATTCGGAGGATTTGCAGCCTGGTAATCCCCATTTCGAAGAAATCTGAAGAACAGAGGAAAAAGCAGGCTCTTAAGGATGGAGTTACCTATTCCGATTTTCTTGCACAACAAACGGTAATAACTTAGTGATATTGCTATCGGGGTGAGTTGTGGGGAGAAGATTAGGTGGAGCACTGGGCCGGAAGAAGACGGTCGCGCCCCCGGTGGCCGTCGTCCACGGATCTGGCGAGGGCAGAACGCGTTGTCATCGGATCCGGTGCCCGTAGACCCCAGCTCGCGATCCCCCCACACCGACGAACGAAGCCATGAGCGTTGAACGCGAGCGCCGGCCATGGGCGCGCGCGACGTGGAAGAGACATGCCAACGTACCTTTGTGGGCGGCCCAATGGAGCGGAGACTCGCTGTCGGGGATTGGCGAGGTGGCGACGGCACTCCGCGCTCTAGGAGGAAGGCCGCCGTCGCGGCTTGCCCGCGCGTGGCCTCCAGGAGCAGCGGCGGAGGGGGAGCCGACGGGGACGGTGAGGTCCTGGACCAGGACACGGCACGCGTCCGTCCTGCTGTTGGCCGTGGGGGGAGGGACGCGGGGGCTTGGAAGCCTGGGGAGGAGAAAATTGATCATTTGCCACTTTCAATATGTGGCCTCGCCCAAATGCCATTCTCAAGATTGAACACACTAAAATGCCATCCTCAATAATGAATCTTTGCTATTATGCCATTAAACAGGAATTTGGCCCATTTTAGTTAGGATTTTAAATATCCATCTCAGGAAAAGACAAGTTTGCCCATCATCTAATTACTTAGCTCTCCTGGTTCGGGCTCCTGGTTGGCGGGAAACACAGAAGGACGCGGGCACGGCAGGGGAAACAACCACGGGAAAGAAATTGTCCCGCCGTCGGCGCCGTCCCCGGGAGTCGAATCGGCGGCCAGAAGAGCAGACTTGCCGGCGCTGATATGGACCCTGCATCAAAGGATGTCTCAGGGTAATTTCTTCATTGCTTTGTTTTGGATTTGAGCACAGCCAGACTGTACATGAACCCTAATCATCTTGTTCTATTTTTTCTCCAAAAATTTGAGAACTTTTAGGTTGGATGGTTGGATGGATAGTACGGTAGATTGGGGGCTTCCATGCACTCCACTTCGTCACAATCCAGCGGGCAGTAGTGATGTAGTGGGCAGTGATGTTCCTGCCATTGCTACCATGGACAGTGTAGTATCAAACCAACCTATAATGCAAGCAGTTGATTGGGATAACATAAGAATTGAAGAAACACAAGATGAGGAAGGCAGAATTGAACAAATGAAGGAGGACCAAATGTATGTTCTTTTGGGTTTAAGGGATGAGGATGAAAAGACAAGCTATGCTGACAGTACAATGAATGACGAGAGGTTAAGTGTTGATGATACTGAAGAGGCTAATATTATTGTTGATGATGCCGATCCAGAAGAAATTTAGCTGAATGTTTCAATAATTGGATCAAAGACATAAAAGACCTCCCTGTAGTTGACCTTGCAGACAAGCTAAGGGAGATGATCATGATTCTTTGGGCCAAAAGGAAAAGGATTGCAGAGAGGTTAGAAGGAAGGATACTATCTGCAGTGTTAGTGCAGCTCAAGGCAAGAACTAGAGGTCTAGGTCACTTGAGAGTTATCAAAGCAGATGAAGTAACAGCACAAATTTTGGACAATAGTTGTGGTGATAGGAATGTGGTTAAGGAGACTTTACATGAGTGTACCTGTCTTGAGTGGCAGCACACAGGCAAGCCATGTGATCATGCCTTAGCCAGTATCACTACTCATAGGGTATTTCACATGGAGGATTATGTCCATGAGTACTACAATGTCGAGAAGTTTAAGGCTGCTTATGCGGGACTCATAGAACCTATGCCTGACAAGTCAAAGTGGCCATATGTGGATCTGTTGTTTGAGGTACGAGCACCACTTGGCAAGAGATCTGTTGGAAGACAGAGGAAATTAAGGATCAAAGGGATTCTAGAGGGTGGCAGTAGCTCAACCACCAAGCAGGGAGAGAAGGCAAAGAAAACAATGATCAGAGGCCCTATAAAGTGTAAAAGGTGTGGGGAGGTTGGCCATAGGCAAGCAAGCTATAAGTGTCCATTAAATGGAACTAAGAAAAGGCATGCCAATTTTCATACTGTCCAATCTTTTATTTTCATAGTTATGATTTTGTGTGATGTTCCCTGTTTATTTTATCATTGCAGGAAGAGGAAGCCTAGGACTAAAAGGCATGGCAGCAGAAGTGAGCAACCACCAATTGTGCATGATAGTCCAGGAGTGGGGAGGTATGTAATACTTTAATATTATAAGTTGCTGCAAATGTGATTCTCTAATGCAAATTTCCTAAACAATGCAGCTGCTTAAGCATCCTTTTAGGACTGAACCAGTCAGCTAACCATGAAGCTACATCTTCACAACCATCTAAGACGTCCAACATTGCCACCTCCAGCCAAAGTATTCCTAAGAAGATGATGCCTAGGAAGAAGAAGACTTGAGCCTTTTGTATTGCATTCAAGCAGGACATAATCTTTTGGGATTCTAACTTTTGTTTCAAGGAAATCTGATGTCAAATTACATTATATTGAGGAGCATCGTTGGTTTAACATTAGTTATTGCTTTTGGCATTTCTACACCTGGTCACTACTTTTGATTTTCCTGTCCTTTTCATATTCCAATGATCAGATTAATTTAACATTAGTCATTGTCATCAGCTATATCCATACTAGACAAACAGAGAGAGTAATCAAGGGAGTAATTCAAGTAACATTAGCAGATTTCTTCTCCAGTGACTTTGGTCCAGGAGGCCGCCCTCGTTCTGGGCACAAACACATTTCGTACCAGAAAAAATTGCATACCAGAGAGATAGCGAGAGTAATCAAGGGAGAAGCTCGTCGCTGGGGTCGGCGTCGCCTCTGTCGGGCCCCGACCAGATCTCCTCGAGTTGCCGGAGCACCTCCCTGGCCTCGGGGCGCACGGACGGCGCCTGAGCTCGTCGGAGCCAGCGGCGACGGCGCCCACCCGAGGAGCATGCGTCACAGTAGCACCCTCGCCGGCGTCGAGGCCGGAGCACCTCCCTGGCCTTGGGGCGCACGGACGGCGCCTGAGCTCGTCGGAGCGAGCGGCGATGGCGCCTGAGCTCGTCGGAGCGAGCGGCGACGGCGCCCACCCGAGGAGCACGCGGCGCAGTAGCTCCCTCACCGGCGTCGAGGACGTCGTTGTCACCGTCTTCGTCTTCGTCGACATCGCGGTCAACGAACTGCTCCTCTGTTCTTCCTGCGGTGGATAACCAGGAGAGCTAAGTAATTAGATGATGGGCAGACTTGTCATTTCCTGAGATGGATATTTAAAATCCTAACTAAAATGGGCCAAATTCCTGTTTAATGGCATAATAGCAAGGATTCGTTGTTGAGGATGGCATTTTAGTGTGCTCAATCTTGAGAGTGGCATTTGGGCGAGGCCACATGTTGAAAGTGGCAAATGATCAATTTTCTCCCTGGGGAGAGGAGGGGAGAAGAGGGGAGAAGCGACGTGGCGTAACGATGGCCACGGGAAACACCGTCTGGTCGAACGCTCGCGCGACACGCGGCAGAGTGAGCGAGGCGGCAGCGAGCAGCACAGCGTCGCCTGTAGGGATTGGAGTCTGTAATGGTTGGCGAGGTCGCTAACGACATGGAGTCGGTAGGGATTGGAGTCTGTAATGGTTGGCGAGATCGCTGACGACATGGAGTCTGTAAATGATTGCTTTTGTTCAATGAATGAAAGTGTGGTAATAACACCCTTCTTAAAAAAATAAAAAAAAAACGTGTTGTTTCTCAAAGCTGTGCATTACTGATAGCATCGCCAATGAAAATAAAAGTGCTGGCATCCATGTCATGCCTGGAGTGTAGCCGTCGGAGAGATAGATTGCCGGAGTTAGGGAAGATGGGGGAGGAGGTGAGTGTATTTGCCAGAGTTAGGGAAAATGGGGAGGTGAGTGTATGACATGTTGAGCCCACGTATTTTTCGACCGTATTTGAAATTCGTATATACGAGGAAAGCTGAAAAATGGTACCTGTGAAGTTAATGGCATCTATAATTTCATAAGATCTTGATACATCATAACAGTATCCATATAAAAAAACCTTGTCTTTTTTTTTTTTAGCAAAAATGGCATGTGCCTCGCCAATTCTATTAAATGATGTAGCCGTTCAACACGTACATGAAGAAGTACAATCAGGCGAGAGGCCGGGGGCTTTTTGTATCCCTAAAGGCCTAAACTATACCAGCAAGCTTAATAAATCTTGAATGAATTAATGTATCAAATGGCAAAATAAGCATGACACTTCGTAGCACAATAATACGGAGCACAGCAAGGCAATTGTAGCAACAAAATCACGAATCCTTATCCTCCCACCGCATAGTATCAACCACCTCAGGTATATGTCCTATCATTTCCAGCTAAGAAGAACAACATGTAGATTTCTTCGCCATGGGCACATCATCCTTGGCACCAACACTGACGGTCTTTCCCTTGGGAGGAGCAGCAGGATCATCGCCAATGTCAAGGGCTTTCTTATTCACGACATGGTAGATCTGGGTGAGCACCTCAGTGAAAGCGTCCTCCACATTCATCGACTCCAAGGCCGACGTCTCCATGAAGAAGGCATTCTCCCTCTCAGCGAATGATTTCGCATCCTCGGTTTGAACAGCTCTAAGATGGCGTAAATCCGCCTTGTTCCCCACAAGCATGATCACGATGTTGGCGTCGGTGTGATCCTTGAGCTCCCTCAACCACCTCTCCACATTCTCAAAGGTGACATGCCGTGTAACATCATAGACAACTAGCGCTCCAACTGCGCCACGATAGTATGCACTTGTGATAGCTCGGTACCTACAGAAACAGGGCAGCCACAAATTGTTGATCAGTTGCTGAGTAGAGAATGGTTTTATGTAAAGTGTGTGAATAATCCTTATATCAACCAGAAACAATAATAAATAATGCACCACATACTAATCTGCCTGTTCAGAGCAGAACTTTTTTGGTAGCTAGCTATTACTTTTGTCCTCAATTTACAAGTTCCCCAACCCCACCACTCTAGAGGCCTAGATGTCCAGGTATGAACAACACCCTAGACCTTATCAGCAGTTCCTTGTCCTACGAAATCATTAGCTACAATTGCTTTTACTGCTAAAAATGCGACATACCATGACCCCATGAGACATGGTAGGTGCAGTAACTGAAGGCCATGAATCGAGGAAAGCCGAATCTCTCTTTTTTATGCTATAATCGAAGGATCCAAGCAGTCCAATCATACACCGCATCAATCATGAATCACCAACCAAAGCGGCAGAGATCCACGCGAGATTAGGCATCCCAATCGCTAACAAGCACACACGGATCTTGGGTTGTGGGGTTGGGTACCTTTCCTGGCCGGCGGTGTCCCAGATCTGGGCCTTGACGACCTTGTCCTCGACGTGGATGCTGCGGGTGGCGAACTCGACGCCGATGGTGGACTTGGACTCGAGGCTGAACTCGTTGCGCGTGAAGCGCGAGAGCAGGTTCGACTTGCCCACCCCGGAGTCCCCGATGAGCACCACCTTGAAGAGGTAGTCGTAGTCGTCGTCCGCCCGGTACGCCATCGCCGGACGGGCGCTGGGTAGGCGCGGGCGGGACGGCCTCTCCGGTCCACTTCTCGGCGGCGGCGCAGCCGAGCCGCCCGCGGGGGCAAGGCGGCGGCAGGGAGCGGATCGGCGGAAGGGAGGGAGGCGCGGCGCGGGTCGTCGCAGGCGCGGTGGTTTCCTCAATTTCTCCCCGCTTCTTTTGTATTTTTCTGTGCGGGATCGCGCCGTGCCGCGGGGCGTGCGCGGTTGGACGGTGCACGCCGAGCGGGTCCAGCCGTGCAGGATATGGATCCGTCCGATCCGACGGCGTGGAGCAGAAAAATCGAGGAAAAAACGGCCAATTTCAGCCGTTATTTTTTTTTTTTTCTCATCGTGAGAGTCGAAGACGAGGTTTGTACACGGGCCGGACGTGCAGACGATCGATGGACAACCTAGCCGACGAAATAATTGGAAAATATTCACTGTTTGCCCAAAAAAAAAACAAAATTCCAAAAATACCATCCAATGTTGACCAATACAAAAAATACCCCTTGGCGCCGGGCGCGAGAGCGCCAAGCGTAGTAGGCGCCAGGGGGGAATGGCGCCGAGGATAGTAGGCGCCACCACCCACGGCGCCAAGGGCTAGGCGCCACCTCCCACGGCGCTTAGCCACGGGCGCCACCACCCACTGCGCCATAGGCTAGGCGCCATCACCATGGCGCCATGGCCCATAAGCGCCACCAACCACGCGCCATGGTGTCCCATTCATCGTATAAAATTACAACCAACCAATTATATTAAAGCTGTTAAATGTTAAATTACAACGGTAGGAAGGATTCAAAGAACGTGAGATTACGTGAAATTACAACCAATTATCTTTGGGAAGAAGGGATTCATGGATTTATCAATGTAGATACGTAGATACTATGTACAACATATGTATCTACATTGACAAACCCACCGAGTCCCTTATCCGCAGTAACATCGAACTTCGGATAGCAATGTGTATCGCTAGGATGTATTGGAAGCTTGGAACGAAGAAAATTAGCGGGTTTATCAATGTAGCTTCTTCTTACTATGATGTGGTATTTATATACTCCGTTGGAGTAAAAGGATCTCAGGCTGAGAGCCCATTATGTCAATTATTGCCGCTATACGGTATTGCATTCATGAGTGAGGCAAAGGCATGCATGCATGAGGTGTAAAGGTAAAGGCAAAGACATGTATAGGCAAAGACAAAGGCATGCATGTGTGAGGCAAAGGCATACTGATTTACGCATGAGGGTTGTCGTCTCCCTCCGCCAAAGGCGTGCATCGTCCCACCGACGGAGAGAGAATGGGAAAGTTTCGATGGAAAGGCGTTCTAGGTGAGGCGCATCTTTGGGTGAGGTAACTATTATCACTGTGCATGAATAGTATCATCGATGTCATCTGCAGTGCCCACCAACAGAGAGATACAGTGGTGGTCTGCAACGGCGCTCTCGGTGATGCCGCCATGGGCGCTATGTCCAATGGTGCAGGATAAAGCTACTATAAGGACTGTGGATGTAGTGTGTTTTATCCGTCACTGCGATGTCCACCGACGGAGAGAGAATGACGTAGCATGTAATTGGAGCCATTAGCACGAGTCTTGAAGGTTTAGCATGCAATGTGTTGATTATGCCGGGCGGTGCGAAAAAGTATAAGCGGGCTCGAGTTAGGTCACTATCGGTATTGTGCGGGTAAGGTCACTCTCGAATCGTGTATGGCATCGGATCGTTGTACGTGCATTGTTTTTTACTTTTCGTAAAAATTATTTGACATTCATCGCTTTGAACCGTGCGATGGTACCCTTCCATCTATAAATATGTGTCTCCGTAAGGTTCGAACCGTAGAAACCGAACGATACCATGGCAAGTCGGGTCCTTCCTCACGCCTTTCATTCTGATACTTGGTGGGAGTCATTTGGCCGGGGAGCATGCTCGTCCGCTTTGCATCGGACATGCGTGTGTTGGACTACGACGATGGAGAGATGGCCCACCCTCCCGAGAGATCGGTCGTGCTTCAATTTGGCTATGGCGAAATGTCGATGTGGTAACCTGCCGTTGTGCGATGGTTCGACTAAATCCATGAAGCCTTCACAGGTCGTAGATTCTACCGGTGCCCTGACTACAACGTAAGTATCGTCCTTATTTTTCCTCATAGACCTCGTGCTCCACTAAGTGTATCAATTGAACTCACAGATTCCAGATGTTACGTGTGGATGGACTATGTGGATGGATGACCCTTACCCGAGCGCCGCATATTTTTACATCGCAAGCCTCCATGCAAAGATAGATCGCTGAAAAGCTTCGTGCACTACGACCATCTGCACAACAAACAATTCAGCGGCGTCCTCGGGCGTCGCCAACAAATGCGGCGAACGCAGAGCCGTCAAACCGCATGGTTCTCGATCAACACTACATCCCAACTCGTGTTTGTAGTGACACGTCATGCCTTTGTGGATACCATTACCCCGCCACACCGAACGCAGAAGTTCTTCGGCGAAGATCGGTCATGCAGCAACAATATCCAGGGTTCTTTGACACGGAGTGGGAAGCGACTTCTCGATGTTCAGCGACGTGGTGTTCATGCGAATGCCACAACCCTTTTACACACCCATGGCCGTGCACGTAAAATAGTAGGTATTTCAAGGGTGACGACCTTATGCTACAATTGTTGTATGATTGGTGTTTATGCGACTTGTTACGTATTTGTTATATGAATTCAATTGTGATGTGTTTGTTCTACGTGTTTGTTGTATTGGTTGTACGAGTGAGAGATAAGAAGTACATATGTCATAATAAGTACGAAAGAAAAGACATACGTTACGAGTTAAATAAGTTCAATGTAGACACATACCGTTAGACAAGAAAAGTAAAGACAAACTAATGTCGCCCCCTTTTATTGGCGGGAGGCTGCCTACGACCCGACGGGCTCCACCGCTGAGGGGGGTGTGTGTCACGACGCGGTCGTCCGTCATGGACGTCCACTCCTGGCAGCTCAGCCTCTGGGGTGCCGTCATCTCCCTCCTGTGAGGACCCACCGAGCCATCCTCCAGAAGCAAGCAACGACTGGAAGGTCATCTGCTGTGTCTGAACTAGGTCGGGGGTACTGAAGGGCTGCGAGACCTGTGGCGTCAAACCTGTGGAAGACAACGTACAAATGGTAATAAATGGAAGCGATTTGGTTACGGTTTAGTATCATATGCAAAATGTAATATATGCATGTACCTGTCGGGCGGTCAAAGCCGGGAACCTCCTGCTGGAGTCCCGAGAGTCTTCTTTGTAATAGTGCGACTCTTTGAAACCGGAGAGTCTTTTTCGAACCTGTTGGTGGTGAAGGCCGAGACTTGCTGGAATTGTGCAGGTGCGAAAGACCGCCAAAGGGTCGCCGAAAGGCTCTCGATCGCAGTGGAGCCCTTGCGCAAGGTAGGAAGCTGAAGGGTACTGGTCCACTGCGAAGTACTACCTGTAAAAGCGGCCAACGATGTTAATATGTCTATGAAATGGTACAATGTAACACAATGAAAGCGGTCAATTCGGTAACGTACCTGGTTGACCTCCCTGCTGGAAGCCTGTGGGCCTGCCCGACCAACTAGAGAACCCGACCGGAGAGTGGGAGCTGTGGGAACTCGGCCACGAGTCGTCTGTCCACTGCTGAAGCTCGGCTGGAAGGTGGTCCCGGTGTACGTGGTCTGCACGCCGGGAGGCAACACGTCCGGAGGGTGTACCGACACGGCGACGGTCACAACAGGAGTAGGCGGGCGAGTCGGTCGCAAAACGCCGCCCATCTGAGAACTCTCACCCGTCTCAAAGTGTGTACCACGCGAGCTCTCCGGTCTCTCCATGCCCACGCCGAATTGGACTTGCGGGGAGGAATGGGTGGGCTGTGGGGCGCGAGGAGTAGGGCGTACCAACGTAGGAGCGGTGGTGCTGACGCCACCATCACCTCCCATGCACGACGCACAACGGACAGCTCGGACTCCGCGGTCCACGACGCGATGAACAAAGTCCATGAAGTGCTCTGCGGACATTCTCTCGAGACATCCGACCCATCATGTGGACGCCTTCGTTGACGTTCGTAATATGCTCATCGAGCTAGGCACGAAAAATATCTTGTCAATGGTCGGATAAAAGCTAAATAATTGATAGTATTGAAACTTGTTATACACAGCCTTACCGACAGGTGCAGGGACGATCCAAGGGTGGGGTAGTAAGTGGACGTCACACTCGGCGGTTGGGGGGCGTCCCCTTCGTCAACCAGACAAGCGAGCGCTGCAGGTGCGCTTGGTGGTACCGATCGAGTAGGCTCCATAGTTCAAGGCGATGTGGTGCACCCAAGTAACAGTCATTGGGAGCCTCCTCCCACTCATCCACCCACTTCTCCATCACCGCTTGCCATGTCGAATTCTTTGGGTTCCTCCACGACGGGTGTACCTACAGTGAGGGAATCAAATAATTATCGAGCAGATTAATAATAATTCATTCTATAAACCTCTACGACGGCTCTGTAGTGTATACCGTACCTATGCACGCGGTCTGGTACCCTAGAACCGAAG
Source organism: Raddia guianensis (assembly GCA_036346415.1). Lineage (NCBI taxonomy): Eukaryota > Viridiplantae > Streptophyta > Magnoliopsida > Poales > Poaceae > Raddia > Raddia guianensis. Next base: position 2,809,271 of record CM070538.1, on the reverse strand, counting down.
GGTACAGGAAAGTCCTGGCGTAGGCCGAACTGTCGCATCACACGGTGCGGACAGTGCTCCTCCACAAAAACGTCGTATACAACCTTGCGGCGTGTGAGCCACAAGTCACTGTCCCGGACACCACAGAGAGGAAAGGCCTCGGGGAGCTCGACTGTACATCTGACCTGGCGCGGGATATGGCTCCCACACAACCTCCGTGTGCCTCAAGTGGTCGAAGCGCTCCACGAAGTGCTCGTACACAGACACCACGGCATGCCTCGCCCAAGTAAGCTGAAATGCTTGACGCTGTGAGCCATCATAAACATACAAATTGCAATGAAATGCACACAAATTCTTACGGCGCGGCACCAAAGCAGAACCAACGGTGGGCCCATCCTCGGCACGCGTCCCGTGAAAGCGTCACCGTATGGTGATGCGTCCACTCGGACGTCAATGGTGAAGCGCTCCGGCGACCACGAGATCACAAGCATGGGGCATCCGCGAGAATTGAATCCGTACCATTTCGGCGGCAGGCAAGGCAAAGGCCTCTCAGCGTGGCAGCAAGGACCGCGGATCCCCAGCTGTACTCGGGTACACCGCCAAAGTTCCCCTCCGCAATGGCACACGCGATTGGAATGAAGCGCGCGTCCACGAAGCCACCGTTCGAGTTGGTGAACATCACCCACCCAAACAACCAGAGGAGATAAGCCTCCAGATGGCGAGCCACCTGGTACCGCGTGGGATCATCCATCATCCTGTTCAACTGCGAAAAAATACACGTATCAATCGATTGCATGTTTCCACAAATACTGAAAATAAATTGAAAGCAAAACATTGCATGACATATTATACCTCGAACTGCTCTAGCCACTGCAACGTCGGACCTCGCTTCTTCTTCTCATGTATGGCCGGCTCTTCTGCATCTTCCTCTGCCGCCACAACATTGTGGAACCTTACTTGCAGGTCCTCCACCCAGTCGTACTCCACTGGAAGGTCTTGCAGCACCAACGCCCTCCCTCGCAGCGGGAGACCCAACAACATCGACACATCCTGTAAGGTGAGTGCCATCTCACCGCACGGCAGGTGAAAAGTGTGGGTCTCCGGCCGCCAACGGTCGACTAATGCAATCGACAAGTGCACATTTAACGGAATCGTGGGAGTCTTTGTAAGAACTCCGCACCACCACGTCGTCCTCCATTCGTCCCGACCTCGTCCGCGTCCGATCTCTCGCATCATCGACAAAGAGGAGAAGCCTAGTGTCATGATCGCAATACATGACAGATATTATCATAATTTGGCGATAATAAATTTTCATATATTTAAGAAATCAAAGTTAAATTACGGTACACTGCAATCCACCTCTGTCAAGTGCCCACGCTCTACGCGAGTGATTTACACCTCAAAGACGCTCATCGCATCCCTGTCATGCACACGCTTGTATGCTCGGTGCGTACGGTCTATCGCAGAATCCAGGAGCTCTGGAGTCACCTCAGCCATACCTGCAAATCGATCATTAATTAATAACACAGAGACACATAATAAAAGACATTATCCATTCAAAAAATCACACTCAAATAATAAATGACAGAAATTGAAATAATACAAAGGATTACATAGCATTCTTGTAGTTTAAGTACATTATACGTGGAACCCAAATTTTCACTCACACACCTACAAGTAATATACATGTTTGTTGACAAAATACATTATCATCGGAACACATTACACGTTCATTGGGCATTATCTCTCCTATGACCAACTTCATTACAGATGCCACATCGCGCAGCTTTTACTCCTCTCGAGACTCGTCCATGTCGTTGTGGATGCGACGGTTTTGACGGCGACCCTCTTCCCGCTATGAACAAAGGCGTGTCGGGGATCCACACTCTCTCGGACCCCTATCCTCGACGAATGATCCAAAGCGTCGAAAGCCATTTATATTGCCAGTCCATGTTGCAACAACTCTCTCCTTCCGGAAATATTTAGACACATATGGAGATAGATCCTTTCGCATTGCTGCGCAAACGGCAATCAAATGCGAGCAAGGCCTACGCAGAAGTAATGGTTTGTTGCATGTGCACACATCCGCCAGGTTCGTTGCATCCGCACAAACCTCATGGGCAGCACGCATGTTTGTTCCACCATACCCATCCTTCGACTTTACCCATACCTCGTACCTCCCCCTCTCATGGCCAGTGGGCGTTGGGACATGCCCCCTTGCACTCTCACATTTATGTTTCAAATACCTCGTCATCATGGAGCTATAAACAACTCCGGGCTTTCTGCGTCTGCAGTCTTGCCTTCGATGCTGTCATGGAAATATCCTCTTATATTATGCATTATTCCTTCCACAATTGCAACTAGCGGCAATGGGCGTAGCCGTTTGATCACCCAATTGTACACCTCACCATGTTAGTTGTCATAACACCGAACCGAGCACCATCGGTGTCATACAAAAGGCCCACTTTTCCTTGGGCTCGTTCTCAATCAATCTGAGAAGCACCTAATATTTCTTCCTCGACGACGAACTACCCCGGCGCATCAACCTGGCGGGGAAGAAAGGGGTGAATCACGTCGGCGGTGCCGATGGGTGCTTGCCGTGCAATGTCAACTATCTTCATTGCGAGTCGGTCATCGAGTGGACCAAATTGCATCAAATTCGTTGTTGATTCTGCTTGCATAACGCTTTGAACAGGTCCATAGTCTTCTTGCTTCTAAACCGCACTGTGAAAATTGGCGCAAGGTGACGCATGCACCATCTATTCGTCATGTCCGGCCAATGGTACGGGTATCCCACTTCTTCTGAAGGGTTTTATTGAACGCAAAGCCCTGCGTGTCGGTCATGGATCACACATATGTCCAGTCGGTCATGCACCACTCCACGCTTCACTCTGTAAGAAACCACAATCACTATCATAATTCTCGCCTTCCACGAAAGCGAAGGCGGAGAACAACCGATCATTAGCATCCATGCCGATAGCGATCATTATTGTCCCTTATACTTCCCGATGAGAATGTGCCATCACAACACAAAGATTTGGGCGATAATACGCGAAAGCTTCAACACAACATCCAAATGCGAAAAATACCCGTTGAAGGACCTTTAACCCATCATGATCATCTGTTGGATTGTCTTCAATGCTGTAATACATGCTATGATTTCTTGACTTCAAAAGCTCGAGCATCCCGGGTAGGTTGTCATACGAGGCTTCATAGCTTTCATAATGCGACACCAGAGCCTTTTGTTTAGCCCTCCATGCTTTCCTGTAGTCTACCTTGTATTTAAACCTCGCTGCACATGCATTCATTATGAATCGGGCGGCTATGTCACCTTCCGAATGATCTCATCCCTCAAAACACCAGCAATCCAGATAGAACTCATGTTCCGGTGTTCCACCAGCATACCGGACAGAGTGCATGTGTGTGGATCCACGCTTCCAATCTTCCACTTCAAAGCAAATTTGGACTTGCTTGCATGTACCCTAAACTCACAGTCATCCTTCATGCATCGGACTGTGTACCTGCTCTTATCCGATTTCTCTACCTGAATTGACGTTGCATGCTCATTGACCACACCTTCACAACATCTTTGCACATCGCCCTTCGAACTAAATATTTGCTCGCACGCACCTCTCTTGCCCCCATCGTCAGAGACGACCCATGACCGTCGGCCACAAGAAGGTCACTTATGTTGCATCTATTCCATTCTTCCGAACAGCCTCTCTTCCTCGTCATTGGAATCATCATCCATGTCCAGTTCTTCCTCCCCGCAACGCTTGTGCATCATCATTTTCCATACCATCCACAATCGCCACATTCGGTTCTCCCATGTCGACAACATATTGATCGTCTGTACCCTCTTTCTCCGCCCCTTGATCTTCTCCATACCCCCTAGCTTCTTGTCCAGAACCCCCTCCTTCTTGTGGCATTGAGAATACAGGGGTTTCTTGGGCTACCGCCCCACTCCCTTCCCCAGGTTCCCCAACATTTTCCATTATAGGGGCGATCGGCTTCATGGTAGCCGAAACCAGGATAAATGGCCAGCAGTTTCTCCTCCGGCATCCACGTATAAAGTTTGACAGGCCATTCTCCGTATTGAGACTAATTAGCCTATAATACGGAGTTTCGATAGACGTTGTCCATAAAGTTTGTATCCAAATTATGTGATAATCAAGCGGCCACCCAAATATCGAGAAATCCAATTAGACAGTCCTTCTAGTGTTATATTATCCCCATATGGATACAATTTGTTTCATGGAGGCAAATTGACTAAGATCTACCCATTCGGCCCTTCAATCACACTACCATGTCCATAAAAATTACGAACGTCGTCATGACCATTTTTCGCAAATCAAGTCGATAAAATTACTATCAACATTTAAAAATATTTCACCGTAATCCTAATTATCTTGTTTTATAGCATTGCACTAAACTTAGTAAATTATTTACATTGTACTTTAAAAATATTTCACCGTAATCCTAATTATCTTATTTTATACCATTGCACTATACTTATTAAATTACTTCTACTACAGAAGATGTCCTACTATTACATATATATATCCCTATACTAAATTAATTAAATTACTCATAATAAACATATTTATATTTTCTAAATAACAGTCCACCTATCTACTCCTAATAAACATATTAATATCACTATTCTAAATGACTAGCCTACCATGGTTTTGCAAATATACAATAAAAATATCACGAGAAAAAATTAAAATAATAATACTCACCGACAAGAATCAGTAGCACAACCTCCTCCTCCTCCTCCTCCTCTCTCTCTCTCAACTTCCTCTTCTCATCTCATGCGCAATTGGAGGCTAGAGTGGGGAGCAAATGAGGTCGCTATCGTGAGGCCACCGGTTTATATCTGGAGAAAGGGGTAGGCGCCGTGGGGTGGCGCCTAGCCGCATGGCGCCATGCAGGCGGTGGCGCCAACCCCTAGGCGCCGTGGGCGTGGCGCCAACCCCTTGGCGCCGTGGGTGTTGGCGCCCAGCCGGCCTGGCGCCGCCTGCGGTGGCGCCTAGAATGTTAAGCGTCATCCGTCCTGGCGCCAGAGGGTATTTTTGGATAATTTAAACAAATGATGGTATTTTTGGAATTTTTTTTTTTGGGCAAACAGTGCAAATATTCAAATAATTGATTATTTGCTCCGAAGTTGATGTGCCTTTGATACGTCCTGGGACTGTGGCACATGTCCAGCATCCCGCCGACCTGCTTCGCTGCCCCACGGCGTGCAAGCGGCGGCGCCGCCTCATCGTCGACGAGTGGTTCCTCCGCCGCAGCTGGCAGCTGCCGGAGAGGGGCACGCAGCGGCGATGCTCCCTGCTTCGTCCCGGCGCCGGCCTCGTCCTCGTGCGCACCGATTCACCACGGCGGTGCCGGTCCTCCAGCGAGCTCAGCTTGGTGGTGTGCAACCCGTTGTCTGGCGCATGGCATGTGCTCCCCGAGCTACCCGGCGGCTCGTCTATTACGACAACCGCTTTGCCATCCTAACCAGTGCGGACTGTTGCTCGCAACGGCGGCCGCCATCGCCGGCCTCCTCGACCTTCTTCAAGGTGCTATCGATCCATGTTGGGATTACAGTATCTGGACGTTCGTGTTGGGCGATACCAAGTGGATCAGGCCAACCAGGTACCTCGACGATGCCCAGAGCAACCTCGTGAATCTCAACGCCGTCGTGCACCACGGCACAGCGTACTGGCAGTATCAGAGCTCGCAGCGACGTGACTATGCGCTCGTCGGAGTCGACGCCGAGAGACCGGTAGAGTGTCTAATATCTAAGACCGGTAGAGTCATCTCTGGGCGCAAATGCCACTGTAGAGTGTCTAATATCTCAGACGCTATTATAAACTGCAACAATGTGCCTAGATGCCATTATGGAGAGTTTTGGGGACATATGAGCTGAAAATACAATCCGAAATACGGTTATATACGGCCTGACAATGGGCCCAACATGTCATTCTCTTATATTCATCTTCTTCCTCCATCAGTCTTTCCCACACATTCTCTCTTCAACAGCGAGGTCTCCGGCGAGCCAAGGATCTCCAGCGAGGTCACGGCCAGCCAGGTCGCAGGAGACGCACTGTGGAGAGAGAGAGAGAGCCCGTCACCGCGCGTCGTGGGTAGTGGAGGGAGGAGAGGCCTTCGCCGTTGCCGATGAGGGGAGGGCAGATCCGCGCCACTGCCGTGGAGGGCAGGAGAGGCCGTTGCCGCCGTCGACGAGGGGAGATCCGTTGCCGCCGTGGTGGGCAGTGGGGGAGGGGAGCTCCGTCGCCGCTGCCATGGGGATGAGGGGGGCCGTCGCCGCCACCGTGGGGGAAGGGGATGCCGTCGCCGGGCCGCAGTGGGAAGCGGTGGTACACGAGGGCGAGGGCGGCGGCGGCGGCGTGGCCAGCCGCGGCGCTAGCCACTGGAGGGAGGGGGCTTGCCATGGGGAGGAGAGAACGGTCGGTGTGAGAGAAGGGAAGAGAGATGGGGGAGGAAGAAGAGGTAGGAGAGAGAATGACATGTGGGGTCCGCATATCTTAGACCGTATTTTAGACCGTATTCTTGTGTTAATTTTGTATAAATCCCCAAGCTTGCCAAATAATGGCATCTAGGCATATTGTTGCAGTTTATAATGGCGTCTGAGATGTTAGACACTCTGCAGTGGCGTTTGCGTCCAGAGATGACTCTACAATGGCTTGTATTTTACCCTTGTTTTTAAGTTTTGTATTCATCACAACCCATACAGCCAGCTCCAGGAAACACACAAATAAGGCTAAAACTCCTCGAGTTGCTTTTTTGCCTACTTCAGGGTTTTTGTGGTTCCCCACCGCCTCCATAAATGATTGCTAGCTTAGTCCCTCTTTCCTCCTCTTGATTCTTCTCCAAACCTGCGACAAAATTTTTTAGTATTGAAGCACAACTCCTCAAAGTTTCCCCCTGTATTGTGAGCCCTAGCCTAGCTAGTACTCCAGAAGACCACAACTGATGTGTAAAATAGACATCGGTGATTTTATGGTGTTATTCTCAAAAATTGATTTGTTCCTGCTTATCCAAATAGCCCAACAAAACGCTGCTAAGCAAACTGTATGGAGCCCCTTGCCCTCTGGCCATATAAAACTCATCCATGAATAAAATTGAACTATGGTATTTGGTCTAGTTTTTACCTTACAACAACCCCTCACAACCACCCACATAGCTTTAGCAACCACACATTGGAAAAACAAATGCTGAGTGATTTCTATCTCCTCACAAAAACAACACCTTGAGTCTCCACCCCAATTCCGTTTACGAAGATTTTTCTTAATTTGTTAGGATAACATTTTGAAAAAGAAGCCACATAAAAATCTTATGCTTCAACGGCAAATTGTTCTTCCACACAGAATTTAGTCTCCTACAACTATCCACATTAGATATAGCTTTATACATAGATTTTATTGAAAAGGTTTTCTTTTCATCCAATAACCAAAAGGGCTCATCTGAATCTCTGTCCATTTCAAGCTTCTCCAATCCAGATTTTAGCTCATCCCAAGCTCTTTGATCAATTGGTGAAAGCCATCTTCTAAAAGACAACTCTCAATTTCTCTTCTTATAATCTGCCATAGATATCTCCTGATCATTGCAAATGTTGAAAATATTCGGCGGATGGCATTTTAATTGTTTCACCCCAAACCAAATATCATGTCAAAAGTCAGTCGCCTCTGCATTGCCTATATGATAGCCCCTTTGCTTAATGTAAACTTCTTTAAATTTGAGCAAATCTTTCCAACATGGAGAGTCACTATTTCTTTGTTTAATCTGAGAATTTGTCCCTCTATTCATATATTTAGCCCTAACTAGTCCTTGCCAAGTACCATCCCTCTTATCTAGCCTCCACCACCATTTACACAACAAACTTATGTTCATATCTCTCAGATTTTTCACCCAAGCAATCCAGCTTTTTTTTCTCTAGTAATTTTACACCACTTGACCAAATGGTATTTCTGCTTCCTATTATTACCTTCCCAAAAAAACTCCTCGTAGTTTGGTCAATCTGACTAATCATAGTTTTTGACAATAGGAACATTGACATGCTATAAACAGGTATACTAGATAGGCAAGAATTAGTAAGGACCAGGAAAGAGAACTACACTTCCATCCATCAAGTTTTTTCTTCACTTTCTCAACTATCCTATCCCACTGCTTACATTTTAATCTATCACCCCCCACAGGGACCCCCAAATACTGCATGAGAAGTGTCCCCACATCACATGTAAACAACTCTGAATATATGTGCTCTTTGTCGAAATCACCATTTATCATATACAACTCACTCTTATGAAAATTGATTTTCATACCAGACAATTTCTCATACAAAAACATGATAAATTTATTAATTAAAGCTGTTAGACTATTCCCCAATGCTAGTGCTTACTCCATATATCACAAAAACTCGATGTTTTAGACATCGTCACGATCTTCAAAATAGCATTAAAATTTAACTATAAAAATCTAAAAATATGATATTATGAAAGTGCTTTTGATTTTTATGTATTCAATCTAAATAGTTTGTGTATAGATTTAACTTTCAAGCTGCTAGCCGGTGGTGGTCTAGATTTGAGTTCAGTTTTAAAACTGTTACTGGTCAAGATTTGTTCTAGGTAATTAAGGTTCTAATACAATATAGAGTTCAAAATTACGATGCCATGTACCATGTGGACCTGCAGTTTTTGGTCAAGAGCGGTATTTGAGTTGTCATAGCTGCAACACACGTGTGATTGTCTTCTGAGTTCGAATCTATCCTAACTTGGTTGGTTGTGTTAGAGGATGATATTTTTTAGAAAATACTTTTTTTTATAATGGATCAACAAATTTGCAGTGCCTGCACCAACTAGAGAAACATACGACAACTACAAATATAACATTAAAAGTTTAAAGTCAAAGCAAAATGATGGATAATTGTCGCGCTAAAGTAAGCGACAAGAAGAAAACAAAAAAAAAGAAATAAGCTTGTGACTCGTAACAACTTGTTTAACGATCGTAATTCTGAGCATCCCTACGTAGAAGACGATCACCATCCTTTATGGGATTCTTCAGCGATTTCATAAGTACATCCAATCCCTAAATCTTGGCAACGGTAACTAGCCTTGAATGGCAATGCTGACCAATCGAAACCAAGTGAAATAACTCAGTGTTTACTGCAAAGCCGTCATTAAATCAATGAACCAATAGGCATCCAAGTAGGAAGAACCATGTCCCTCAACGGCGTCTATAGCAAAGTAATGATACCATGGGTGTTGAACAGTCAACATCGTTGAATTCAACTAAAAAGTTAGAAACTGAGATTTTTCTCGGGATTAGTACTTCAACACCCTTTTACCAATCACTGTCATAGCAGGGCTTGCAACACCATACGTCTGTCATTGGTGCCAACATTCAGATCAATTGCCTTTGTAATTGCCGACTGCACCCGCATAAGATCTGCAGGCGACTCTGGTATGGACGATGATACACCCACAAAGGACACCCAACAGAAATTCATGGCTCTGCCATGACCTCGTATGACAAAATGCAGCGCACTCGATATGGGCGAAACATATCCAGAGAAAGAACAGAATAACCAAGCGAAAGCTTTCAAATCATGAAGCTTCTCATTGACGATCGACCAATCGTCCTCCTCCTTCCAGCCCCACTGCCCCAGCAAAAACACTAATACTATAGCGTGGATAGCCGGATTTAGCACCGTGCGTCTCGATGACAATGATCATCACTTGTAGCCACTGCTGTGGTCAATCTGGTCGAGATCTCGTCCGAAGAAAGACATGTGGTCTCGTTCGAAGTGCTACATGAGCTTGCCCTTGCTCGACGACAATACGCATGTACGACATGTCTCGCAAGCTACGGTAACGAGTAACGACGACCCGGTTTCTTCTTGTTCCTTTCACCGAAGACAAAAAAAAAACAAAAAACAAAAAATCAAAGCCGCCATAGACGATGCTCATCAGCTCATGCCCTACCTGACAAATTAAGTTATAAATGCTGCAAATTTCCGTGGACTTGAACACACAGGAGTTAATTTGAAAAGCCAAGTTAGAAATTGGGTACGCTAAGATCGATATGCATGGAGCAGGGGTGTTGGCAATGGAGTGGTACAGTAGTGGTAGAAACTGCAAATGTTTCAGGGTCTGCGCTCCATACGTGGAAGCTTTTGGCTACTGTCTGCGCTGTATCTCTCTCTTTCTCTACATGTCTTCCGTACAATAAGATTTCATAAGATATTAGTACTTCAGTAGAAGAGAGAGAGAGATGCAGCGACTGATGAACATGATATAAAACATGGAAATGCACCGATCGATCTGTGCATGCCTCTGAGCTAGGTAGTAGTTTCCAAAAACTTATCTGGCCATGTTTCCCGGAGTATTTACTTGGGATGCATGCGGTAGTTAGCACTAGATGCTCTCTATCTAGCTGCATGTACATGGTTGACATGACCTTTATTTGTCTATATGACCTTTAAATGCCTATGTGTTCTTCCACCTAAGCGTCAATGTCATCATCTCTCTTCTTCTCTCAAAAAATATAAAAAATGAATTTTGGGGAATTAAAATTCAACAATTGAAATTTGGGACTTCAAAAAATTTAAAAATAAATTCTAGGGATTTTAAAATTGAAAAAAAGAACTTTAGCGATACAAAAAAATCAAACATTTGAATTTTGGGGGTGGGGATTTCAAAATTCAATATTTTGCATGTTGGAGATTTTTAAAATTTAAAAATCATCTTTGAATCAAAATTTTGACTTTTGAAATGATCGAAATTTAATTTCTAAATTTTTAAGACCCCAAAGATAATTTTTCCAAGTTTAAATTGTCAAAATGCATATTTTTAAGATTTTTAGATAGAAGGGTATAGACAGAGGATGTCATGAATGCTTAGCTAGAGCAGCACATAGGTATTTAAGAGCCATACAGCCATATATGTAACGGACACATAGGTTGCCACACCAGCGTTAAACTGTTTTGGACCTTCCGTGCAATCGGTGACAAGTTTATGGGGTCGCAAAAAATACAATACAAGTTCATCGGGTTAAGTACGAAACAGTGCAGGTTTAGAGGATTACAGTGCAATTTCTCAAGAAAATCCCTGACTTTTTTCGCGTATGGTTTCAGATGAATTTCCATTATCATGTGACTTATTACTTGATTAAACTACTTTCAAGAAAGCAACAAGCCAGTCCTGCCTCTCTGCAACCACACCCAAGAAACAATTGCATATCTTTCTCCATTATCCATTCACCATCAGCACCTAGATTGTTGTGTCCATAATTAAGGCTTCGGGTTTCTCCTCACAATCAGACCCCTAGCTATCCTGTAAGCACTTCATGGAATGGTGGCACATGGTCGCCCTAAAGTGCCAATGGCTGAAAGTAGATCTTTGTATGGGATCATTAAATATAATGAAGAAACCGCTCCTCTAACCGGCTAACTGGCTCCAGACGTCCTGCCTCCCTCGTTGGTGGACGGAAGATATTCTGCATGCCAGGCCACCCAAAGGCACCCTCTCCCTGGTTTCTGGAGAACAATCTGGTGCCTTTGGATTGAGTGCAACAACCGGATTTTTCACCAAGCGGAACGTCCTTGTTCAACTCTCCTTCAGATCCTGTTCGACGACCTGCGCCTTTGGGAGGCCGCAGGTGCTATTATATGTAATTAATAAAGTCGGACTAACCCTAGGAGGGAAGGGTTTGTCCCGACCACCAAAGTTGTACACACTCTTCTGCTCTTTGATCAATAGATGGTAGTTATCCTGCCCTTTGTTCAAAAAAATAAAATGAAGAAATACAACAGACATATCTTTCGGAATAAGTTCTCCATCCTCGTGCCTCTAGAATTCTATATGATCTCCTGCTCTAGTCACGTTGTCTTGTATAGAGTATTTTTTTTTCTATACTTGTTTTAAATTTACCCTCACTTAATACCCCTCCCTTTTTTTATATAGGTAGCATGCATGTGTATGTATTTCTTTAAAGCATTTATAAAAAGTTCTAATAAAATATTCTCTTCCATATTTTCAAGGTATATATAAATAACATGGGTAGCATGATCGTTTTCTTTTAGGTTTTTCTTGAATTCACAATTTTTTGATTTATGTGTCAATTTAAAATATGTCTAATGTAAAAAACGGAGGGAACAATAATCTTGATAGTGCTCTGCCTTTTCGCTAAGAAGAAAACCATGCATATCTAAGAAATTCAATTATGTGTAGAACAAAAAATGACACCCATGGACCACTCTGCCACCACATTCCGGACACCGTGATTCACGTGTCGCTCATGGCATACATGGTAGTGGTCAACCCTGAGAAATACCATATGTTTGATTAACTTCTCCACTACTCTGTGGCAACCAACATTTTAAATTTATTCTTGTTACATTTGTTTGTAGAGGGAAGGAAAAACATGTTAGCACCTTTTTACATATTCATACCCTCTTTTGAATTGTTGAGATTCATATGGATTGTTGCAGCTGATAATCACAAGCAGCATCAATCTATGGTTTTGTTAATGATAAAAATGTATTCCGGACTCTACATCAAAGATGTATACGGTTCTTACAACCATGTAAATAATAGTTAGGAATCTACCTTACATAAAAAGATGCGATAAAAACTTTCGAATATCACTAATACAATTATCAAATTGTCATTCATGCTTGTTGGAGAAAGACATGGCCATTATATCCAATGAAAGGCAGGCTTTGAGCATTGAGTCCTTATCATTCTTCTTCTGCCATCAACGACTAATGGCGCAACCAATAAGCTTCTTTCAATGCGATATGTACAAATGAGAAAACTTTGCATTTGTCAAATACAACATCGTTTCGACAAAACCAAATAGCCCAACATAAAGCTGCAGTGCCCACCAAAGATTTTTTTTTTGTTTGATCTCAACACCTTGAAGCCCGCCCCACCTATTAAGTGAAAACAATTATTGAGAGATTTCAAACCTAAAGTAGTTTGAGCTAAACGCCAAGCCGCTCTAACTAACCGACATTGGAAAAAAAAAAGAGATGATGAAAAGTTCCGTCACTATTAGAAATACACATTTCTGATTGACTTGTCGGTCTCGCTTAGCAAAATCATCTTTTGTTAAAATATTCCTCTACTTATATACGGCATAAAAAGTTTTAGTGACAAAAAAATCTATCTACGGTAGGGTTCATGCGAACACAGATCTAGATCTCTCAACTCTTGCATATGCCTAGCTCCATTCTAAAATATCTCATCCCTTTTGCTGCTATACACGGTCGTGCTGCAGATTGCAGAACTCTCACTGTTCACGCACGCACGGACGCATATGCTGCTATGCCAAACACGTACGCATGGCACCCAAAGCATGCATGTATGCCACGGTCACCGGCCACCCCGCAGGAGGTAGCGCTCTGCTTTGCCTCCCCGGCCTCATAAATAATGTCGCGTCTGGCACAGCAGCGGCTAGAGAGGGAGAGATTCCCGACGCAGGAAGACGGCTTCAATTCAATGGCAGGGCAGCCGGGGTTGGCCATTCCTTCCGATCGACCGAGCCTTCCCCATGCGGCCATGCATGCATATATGAATGCTAGGAGAAGCTCGAGCTCCTCAAAGGAGACAGGCAGTTCTTCGGCATGCATGCCATGGCAAGCTAAGGCTGGTTGCTCGTTCTCACAATCAATGTGCTACGCTGCCGCTTTATCTCCGACCTCTTTCTTCCGTTCTCTTTTCTATTTTCTTCCCCCACATCCTTTCCGTTAATTTCCCATTATCTCTGACATCATTATTTCAACAAAATTTATGAAAAGAACGAAGAGTGAATTTTTGTTCTGAAAGAAATGCACGAACAAAATCGCGAAGAGAATCCGTTGAAACATATTAAGAAACTAAAATCTCTTTATAAACAAAAAAAGTTATCGGAGAGGTGCCGTTGAAAATGGTGTTACCAAAGCTAGCCAACTCAAGATCGGTGCAGCAGGAGTAGCAGGAGTAGACTTATTCATGTGCAGTTTGACCCGGTGAGTCCGGCCCAAAAAAGCCCGATCCAGCCCAGCCCAACCGATGCATCGGGTCAGGCTTGGGACCGGAAAAAACACACATTAAGTTGTGGCCAGGCTAGGCTTTCGAGTTTCGGGCCGGGCTTGGACCCGAAATGGAGACTCGAAGCGTCAGGCCAGGACGGGCTTAGGCTTGGTCCTACGGGACCAAACTTTTTCAAGCCCCGCCTGGACGATGATCAGGCCTAATTATAAGGAGGAGTGATGTTACGTACGGCTTGGCAAGGCGAGGCAACGCACACGGCACACCGAGTACACACGACGGCGCATGCAGTTGCATTCATCACCAACCTCGCTCGAGCGGCTCTGCCTCCCTCCTCCTCGAGTCAAACCATCCGCTCGAAACCCCGCGCACGTACGCACTCCCAGCTCCGATCCTGCCGTGCCGGTGCGGTGCCCCCAAATGGCGCTGCCACTCCTTCAATTCTCCGGCTTTCGCTCGGCGCGTAGCTAGCTGCTAGCCAGCCACGACCCCCTGCATCCGCAGCCTGCATCTGCATGCACACACCAAGCCTCTCGCCTCGCCGCTTCTCTTCTCCCTCTTCTCCGGCCGGCCATCGCTAGCTCGATCGCCATTTAATACAGTGCCAACAAGAAACCGCCGTGCGTCCGTGCGTGCATTGCTTAAATGGAGTATCAAACCTTACCCATCGGCCCATCTCTCTCTCTCTATCTCTCTCTCTCTCTGTACATGTGCTGACTTCGAGGGGAGGGAGCATGGGCCATGGAGCAAATGATAGGAAGATGGAATTGATAGCTAGCTCCACTACCAACAACGCTGCGCTTTGACTGGATACAAGTTGTTACAGGGAGGGGCAACTCCTCCTTGTGCCTCTAGCTACGTACCCTAGGAGTCGTCCGATTGCTCTTGTGGTAGTGAGCCATATCCGTACCTTTTTGTGTTAATTCATCGTGATCGTTTGCTCTAAAGATGAATTATTTTAAGGGACCGACTAGAACGCAGGCGCCTGCGTTTTGCATTCGTCTGGTATTCCTTTTTCAATGCGATTATATAGAAATTTCATCGCACGTAAGATCTTGAAACAAGACAAAAAAGTGAAAAAAAACTCTGTAAGCTACAAATCGAGCAAATTAGAGAGGTAGAGAAGAGTAGATCGTCGGCAGTGTAGCGGCGTCGGCGGCGAGCACGCAGCAGCAGCGGCGTCGGGAGAAGGGCACGAACGGGACGGACAGCGAGTTCTTCAACCCGCGGCGGCGCGCCGAAGGAGTACCTCACCTTCCTCGTCGGCTTCAGCGGCGGCGCCGACGTCGGCGCCGTCTTTCGACAACCTCGCGCTCTCAACGTGGGGCTGCAGGACCAGATCGCGGCGGCGACGAGGTGCGCTTCGTCGAGCTTCGGCGGCACCGACGGCGGCGGCGGGCGGTGTACTACTGAGTACGAGATCGCCGGCGCCGGCGCGCGACAAATTCATCTCCGTCACTGCTGCTGAACAAGCATGTCATCGGCAAAGAAGGTGTGGCGGCGAAGCGCCTTGGCGTCGGCGGCGGCGAGCGCAAGCAGCAGCAGCGTCGCGGCGTTACACGGTCTCATCGCGCTCTGTGTTGCCCTAAACTCATCACTAGGCCAGCTTAGCCATCGTTCCACGACCTAGCCTCCGGTGTTGTCCTCTTGATAACAACGCTGTTTTGCATGTATTTACTTTATGTGTACGAATCTTGACGAAATCCAACGGCAACAAGGAATGAAGCACTGACTCCATGGAGTCTCATTCCGTTTTCCTATTATATATTCCATAATCATAAATACTACCTCCGGTCATAAAAACAAGTCGTCGTTGACTTTGGAACACACATTAATCATTCGTCTTATTTAAAAATTCAGTGCGAACATGCATAAATATAAGTCATGGTTAAAGTACCTTTAATGAAAAAACAAATCACAATAAAAAAGATAATTTACATAATTTGTTGAATAAGACAAATGGTCAAAGACGTACCCAAAAGTAAACAACAACTTGTTTTTATGGCCGGAGGGAGTATAAATCCTTGAGACCGACTTGACATCAGGCGAGTCGATTTTCTGGGCCGTTGAATTAGGCACCTTATTTCCCCTTTTTCTTTGTCTCTCCCTGCACCCAACCATGCTCCTCCTCGACTCCTCTGCTTTGCCTCCACCTCCCTTGCCGCCTCCGCCTCCCGTCCGCGGCGACGCCTCGCCCCCCACCCCCATCACAGCTCCCCGCCCACCCTAACCACTCCTTTCCAGCACTGATCCACCCTCTTCTGCGTCACCAGTCGTCTTCACCCTCTCCCCCGACTCCGTCGCCATCACCTCGCCCAACCTCCCTCGAAGCCTCGGACACCGGGGTCCTCTCCCCAACCTAAACTCAGCCCTAACCAGAGCTCCATGGCGTGCGTTGAAGAAGATAGCGACGGGCGGCGATCGAAGGAGAGGATGACAGTAGCATCCAGGTATGTGAGAAAATTGATCGATATTTTTTTAAAAATTAGTCAACCGACGATTAGCATAAGTGATCCTTCGCTACACATTGGCCCATTAATTGTTGACTGACGAGTGAGAATTAATATTACAACTTTATTTTCAACGCTCATGTTCTTGCATTCTCGTGTAGTACAAGCTAGTATAGTGGTACGTGCACTCGTGTACGTACTCCAATCCAGTAGATACTCCTGCTAGCTAATTAATCTCCGTGCTAGTATCCGATGCATATATACTAATAGCGGGCCAGGCAAAAGGGAACTTGACATGCTTTCCATGCTTGCCACACTAGAGGAATCAAGTCATGTTGTACTTCCCTATAGCTATCAACAGTGCAGGCAAGCTCCATCCATACATGAACACTAAGAACATGTACATACATCAGCTATTTATAAACGTTTATCTAAGGTTTATCAGGTAGAACATATGTAAAGATATAAAAGAGAAAGAGCATGCATAGATATTTAAACCGTCTCTAATGTAAGACTCAACTCTGCATAAAAATTAATTACATGTCGACACATCTCATTGTCCCTCACACGTGGACCTAGTTTACGATGGACGATGTACGTTTTCTGTGCAGTTTGCAGAGGATCCCAATCGCATTCACACATGCACAACTTCAAGGGAGCAAAACAAAAGGAAGGAGAGGAGAGTGATGGCATTAAACTCATGTGATGTCCATCTCTCAAATCTCAACACACTTGGGTAGGTGAGGCGGCCATTATAATTTATAAGCAGCAGTATAGGAATAGGAGCAACAAGAGAAGGACTATCGCCACACAGCAATTCCACAGGGTTCTTCTCCCCACTGTTCGTCTACAGAGGCAGCAGCCACAAGCTAGCTAGCAGTGGCCTGTAGATCAGTAGACACCCCTGGCCAGACGGCCCCTACCTGCAGTGCCACTGCAAGTGCAACCCCCAGCTAGCTTTCATCGTCATCGATCGATCGATCGCTGGAGAAGAAGCTAGCTATATACGTTGCTGGGAAGAAACTGATCAGATCTTGTGGTCGAGCATGTCCTCCTCCAACAGGCACTGGCCGAGCATGTTCAGGTCCAATCCTGCCTGCGACGTCCAGCCGCCGCAGCCTGACATGAACAACGCCACCTCCCTCCTCCCATCACCTGCAGCCGGCAACAAGCCCTCCTTCATCCATGGTTAATTCCATCCATGCGTGCATGGCTGCATGCCACTGTTTAATCGCTCGTTGCTGCATGATTAGTATACAAGATAGCTAGGGTTTCTCTTCTTGAAGAGTTCTGAGCTAGTGAGTTCATATGCATGCATGTAGGGTGTGAGGAGAGCACGAGGAGCCCGGAGCCGAAGCCGCGGTGGAACCCGCGGCCGGAGCAGATCAGGATCCTGGAGGGCATCTTCAACTCGGGGATGGTGAACCCGCCGCGCGACGAGATCCGCCGCATCCGCCTCCAGCTGCAGGAGTACGGCCAGGTCGGCGACGCCAACGTCTTCTACTGGTTCCAAAACCGCAAGTCCCGCACCAAGAACAAGCTGCGCGCCGCCGGCCAGCTGCCGGCGGCGGCGGCTCCGCAGGCCGCGCCGCCCTGGCGCGCGCGTGCGTGTCGCCGGCGCCGGCGCCCATGACGCCACCGCAGCCGACGATCCTCTCCCCCGCGCCGACCTCCTCGTCGTCGTCCTCCTCCGACCGCTCCTCCGGATCCAGCAAGTCGGTGAAGCCGCCGCCGGCGCCGGCACTGACGCCTCAGTCTGCAGCGGCGGCTGCGGCTGCCCTGCAGGGGATGCTGCCGGCAGCGACCGCCGGCGACCTGTTCACACCGGCGCTGTCCGCGTGCCATCTCTACTACAGCCATCCCATGGTGCCGACGCCCACGGCGGCGGCTGCGGCGCGTGAGGTCGTCTCCCCCGAGGCACTCCTCCTCCAATGGCCGCAGAACCCCTACCTGCCGGCGACCGAGCTCGGCGGCGTGCTCGGCTCCCATGCGCACACGCCGGCGCCGCCGTCGGCCATGCACCCCGCCGTCTCTCCCAGCATGCTCCTAGGCCTATGCAACGAGGCATTAGGGCAAGATGTCATGGACATGAGCTGCTCCAACTCCAAGGGGCTAATTGCTGGCCAGTACCCGATCACCACCTGCAGCAGCACCGAGCCGATCGGCAGCAAGGCCGACGCGGTGAGCACGGTGATTAGGGAGGACGAGACGGCGAGGCTGGGGTTACTGCACTACGGCTTCGGCGGCGGCGCAGCCCCGACTCCGGCGACGACCCTCGCCGCTCCTGTGCACGCCGCAGCCGCAGACGACGACGCCAGTGCAGCCGTGCTTCCAACCGCCGCGCCGATCAGCAACGTCGCCACGAGCGCCGTACCCGCTGATCAGCTGCAAGGTATGTGCATGCATGCCATAAGCTGATTTTTTTTTTGGAGGTACCTAGCTAGCATCAGCATGCACATCACTCCATCGATCATCATGCACACATCACTCATCACTGCACTGCATCGCATCGCATCCATGCTGTTGCTATTGATTTGTCTCTTCCCTTTTTTTGTTGGGTATCATATATGCATGTACGCATTGTTCATGCTTTGCAAGCTAGCTAGCATTGCATGTGCATAGAAGTGTCTCCTCAGGAAGGGGGTCATCTAGTGCATGCCTTGTGCATTAATTGTTGTGCCATGCCCTGTCTCGATCTACTTGCAACCTTGGCTCTAGCTGCTCTTGCCACTTTTACGATACGAGTAAAGGGGTTGTAGCATGCAGCTGCATAGTACGGCTCCAATCAGATCGGATGCCAGCACAATCGCATGCATGCATGCAGGCAGGCAATGAGACAAGGTTAGGCCATGTAAAATCATCCCTTCTACATGCACAGATCTTGTCAAGCTAGCTACTATGTGTGTGTGCTGTTGATGCATGCAGACATTTCCATGACAAGGATCGATAGGGGAGCTTGGCAGCTTGTGTGTGCTTGCATAGCTAGCTGGGGGCACCTGTACAAACTAGAAAGGGGCCAAAAAAATGTTTTCTTGAGTAAAGGGGCCAAAAAAATGTGAGCTGTTCTCCATGTGGACAAAACGATATATGGAACAAGTAATCGATGCCATCTCAGCTTTCTTGATGTCAATTGCCATAATGTCATGCACTAGTAAGCACATTAGACAGGAAACATCAAATAGCCAGGAGTATTAAGCATGTACATGTAAACAGCTACAAGTAGCTAATGTATAGTACCATTCCAAAAATAACTATTATAAAAATCTAAAAGAAGGCAGTGGCACAAGACCATCTCAAATTAATGAGGCGTAACTTATTAGACTAGTCCAATACTATGCAGCCACTATTCACACATTATTTTCATTATTAATCTATATTTCTCTCTTTTTTTATTTGCCATGATACTAGACCAGTCTAATTTAAGTTCTATTGTACATCTCTAGCCATAAACACACCGATCATTCATCACTTTGCATGAACTAAGGGATTAATTAATTAAAAAATCAAGCCAAGCACGCTCGTATATGTCGAAGCATGCATGGAGATGATCCAAGCTGAGATCTAGTAGCCATATCTTTCGATGAACAGGGCCCCGACGTAGGCCTGGGTCGAGTTCATAAATGGCGCCCTCGTATAGTCTTGTCACTGCGCTTCGTCTTTTGTTTCATTAAGAGAAAAAATGATCGATGGAAAGGGCGGGCTTAATTTGCATGCGTACGTTGTTGAAAAGATTGAAGCGACGGCGGTCAAAAAACCGCCCTGATCGATCGAGCATGCTCGATCTCCAAGCAAACATCTACACGTTTAGATATGTCTTGGATTCCCCATATTCATTCATACTCTAGGCTTTTCATAAGTTGATCGTACCACTAAGCTTTTCATTGGATTTCCCATTCGTTCATAGGTACAAGAGCATCTACATCCGATACTAATTTTATTTAAAAAAATATGTTATTTTTTAAAGACAAATGAAGTAATACTTTATTTTTTTGTGGTTTTAAATATTTTTTTTCCTAAAGTTTGTAAAATAACTTTTTCATAATTTTATGAACTCTTTAAAACGTTTTTCAAGTGATCACAACTTTTCAGATTAAAATTTTCAACAAATTTTAGCTAAAACAAACAAGTCCTCTATCTTTCTTCTAAATTTTTTGTCACAATTTATATTACACTCTAAAAGATTTCTTCCCCTCTATTAGCTGCTCTATCTAGAACCAGAGTGTTTTGCGGTGACTGCTATGGATGCTAAGCTTCAGCTTAATTTGATTTAAATGTTTTGTGTAAATTTTGGTGGAATTTGCAAGCAGGGCTGCTGGATGTTGGGTTAACCGGGGGCACGGCGACGGTGGTGGCCGTGACCCGGGACGCCGCGAGCACCACGCAGTACAGCGTCCCGGCGATGATGCACCTCGACGTGAAGCTGTTCGGCGAGGCTGCCGTGCTGCTCCGCCACACCGGCGAGCCGGTCCTCGTCGACGATGCCGGCGTCACCGTTGAGCCGCTCCAGCAGGGCGCTGTCTACTACGTGCTGGTATCGTATATCCCTACCTCACAAGACATATAGTAGTACATATATATTTCTGTGTAGCGTATCAATTTAATTACCCAGTTGATGATCGAGTGTTCTTTTTCTTTCTTTCTTTCTGTCTTCCTGATCTTTCGCATACGAAGGCTACCAACTGATCAAGGATCGATGCTGTCGAATATTGAAGTGGTCGTCTGGTCGATCGTGGAGCGCTACCTTGATTATGCTGGCGATTTGGCATTGGACGAGTTTCCATAATTTCTTGCTAGCTAGTTGCTACTCATGTTCTAAATTCGCTTAATTACTACATATAGCTAGCTAGCTGCTGCTATATCTTGCTTCTGTATGTGTCTGGCTAGGTTACTTTGGTCAGGGCCAAACAGCAACATGTTTGTTCGTTCGTTTGTTTCTGATGCAATAAGTCAGTATTTCAGGTTATTCCAAAATCCAAATCAGTCAGCGGCGAGAATATATATCATGCATTGAGGGAGAATATGATTAGCGAGATTGATATTCATCAGTCATTAGCTGTCTAAAAACGAGTAGAGATTTCAGTCGATGTCGATGACCATCGAGCTTTGATTTGAGATTCGTACCCTCCACCAAATCCTAAAATATCTTCTTCTTTTTTTTGAGAAAAAGGCAGGGGAACTGCCTTGCATTAATTCAATAGAAAAGTTACACGGATAAAATTTAGGGGGCGGTTTATGCGCATTCCCCCTGAACGCGCGCTACAAATGTGTTAATTTATTACAAAACGGACGCCTGCCCCCTCCCAAAGGCGCAGGACCTCCAAGAGCTTTGGTTTGAGATTCGTGCACTCCATTAAACCCTGAAATATCTCTTCCTCTTCCTCCTCCCCTTCTATTAGTCACCATGGTTGTCTACGTCCCATCCCTCCTTTGTTGTCCTGACCTCTCGCATCACTGTCTCCCAACACCACCACACCGTACAAGGTTCACCATGCCCTCTAGCTTTTAGAGAAGCCAGATCACCTAGCCACAGGGAGTGCAATAGTAGCAGACAGTGGTGGTAGTACTAAAAGATGGCGATGGCGCCACCTAATTTATAGGTTGTTTAATTAAGGGCGTTGGTTAGTGGTCGTGGTAGGCATAAAATGACCACCAAAGTTAGTGTGGTGATTCTAGTGTGATAAAAGCAGCGAGTGGAAAAAGAGTAGTGGCGAGGGGCACCACAGACCAAATGTGATACCCCTATTGGGCCTTGTGCTTGGCCCAACCCATTATAGGTTGTTATTGCCTACATGAGGAAGGATCAGATCGATTTCCTCCTCCCTAGCGTCTTAGCTGTTGCCCTGTCACTTGGGAGGGAGACGTCTTTGCTGGCCGAGCAAAGCACATCATCGTCCCTATGGGTGCGCCGCCACCTGCGCCAAGGCTGCACCAGAGCACCCTGCCTGTTGTCTCTGTTGGTGAGTGTGGGTTGGGGAGGGACAAGGAGCCGTCCGAAGGAAGGAGAAGTGGGTCACGAATTGCTCTTCTTTCTGACGAATCGGTAGTTCGGTACGTCGTTTTTGTATCAATCTATAATTCGATTTATCGTTCTGCAGATGTTGTATGTAATAGATCGGTTTTCCTCCTCGCACAAAAAAAAAAATCAAAATAACGGTGGACTCCGTACGTGAGGCATGAGAAACATGCGGTCTGCAGCAGGAGGCCTGATCGCCTTTCCGGGGGCTTGAAGTCTTCAGTACATCGCGGCACTGTGGAAGGCAGCAGGGAAGGGAATAATGGCATACGGGTTACGTGTTGGCAGGCCTGGATCGATCGATCGTGCATGCAGGAAGCAAAGCTCTCCTCCTGCACCATGCATGATTCCGTCGATCAGCTACTGCCTACTGGTATGCAGATGCAGGGGCCAGGCTGCTACGTGACGTCCCTCTCAAATGTCTAAAGGGAAGGCTTGTCGATTGCCGTCGGCGAAGCGCCGGTGCTTGCCGCGAATTTTTTTTTATAAAATGCCATTGTTAACGATTGATTTAGCTAGAATATTATTTATTTCTTAATGACATGTGAGATCATCCGTGTCTATAACAGTGGAATAGAGTGACATTTTAATAAAACCACTTATCGAGAGTGGCATTTTGATCAACTCAAACCTGAAAAAAGAGAGGAAGAGGAGTATTAACGAGCCGAAAGAGTGTTGGATTAGTGCAGATTAATGTTGATGGTGTGCCTATTGTTAGGTTGAGTGAACAGTGCAGGGGATACTGGGCCGAAGGCCGTAGTACTGCAGCTGGGTCATTTCTTGTAGGAGAATTAAATACTGTTCTGACTTTAATTTAATTCGAAATTAAAAAAATAATTTCCTGTTTAATAAAATTAAAAAAATAGCCTCCCGGCGCCCGCTGATCAGGCGCTATATATTAATCGCCCGTTCAACGGGCGTTTATAAACTCGCATAGTTATTAACGCCCGAACCAGCGGGCGTTTAATAGCTCAACGGCTCATGATACGATTCGCGGTAATAATCGCCGTTAAATCGGGCGTTTTATTCACTGTCGCATAAAAACCGCCCGTTCGTCGGGCGTTTAAAGTGGCGCGGGTATTTATCGCCCGGTGGACGGGCGTTAAATTGCCCTTTTTCCCTCGCGCGGCCGGCGCTGCATCGTCACAGTATTCATTTCCCCCCAGCGAGCGCAGCGGCAGAGAGAGAAGAGAGGAGAGGAGAAAGAGGACGAGGAGAGAAGAAAGAGAGGGAGGAGAGGAGGAGGAGGAGGAGAGGAAGAAGAGAGGGAGAAGAGGAGAAAAAAGAAAAGGTAATTTTTAAACTCTTTTGTATTATTATTTCGTAATATTTGAAAACAAGGTAGGTTAGCAATATGCCACATGATAAATTGAATATTTCGTTTAGCGATTAGGTTCCGATAAAAATTAGCAATATTATAGACTATATTTAGTGTTATAACTAGGGTTATAAGGTAGGGTAATACGTTGATTTAGTGCGTATATTTATTTTTTCTGATTTACGCTTAGGGTTTATAAATTCGATAACATGTGTAGGCCTGTCGTTAGGGTAGTAGCAGACTCGATTTATATGAAGCATAATACACGTAGGTTTAATGCATAGTACAAAGGATTAAAAGCGATAAATGTTTAAGATGTTTTTGTGAGTACGGAAGTAAAGAAAATTTATTAGTAGTTCATGGCTTTTTTTATAGGGTGAATGGCAGACAGAAAATATTTTAATGTTTATTACGGACAAGGGGATATCAATTTTGGTCCAAACGGGGTAGACTTATCTTCGTTCCAGTTAGTGATGTTGGGAATATCTAGACCCACGGAGAGAACGTTAGCAGGGCTTGAAAATTGGCTGTTAAGGACGTTCAAAATTAACTCCGAAGAATATGGTCTGGATATCAGCGCTGTTGCTAGCCGTTCAACGGAAAGACTTTATTGGGAGTTGCTACCGATAAAGGCAACCCGAGACTGGAGGCGTTATGTCGAGATCGCCACTGAACGAGGACTGCCACTAGCACTTCTTGTTCAGGCGAAATGTAGGGAACAAAATGCAGAAACGTTGCATGAACCTGTCGAAGGAGCACTGCAGGAAGAGGTGCAGGAAGATGGTGACGACACTGAGCATGTGGTGCAGGAAGAGGTGGAGGAGCTGGAGGAGGCAGGGGAGGGATCTAGTGAGCAACAAACAACAGAGGAACCAACAGGTGCCGCAGATGAGGGGGAGCATATTGAAGCTATAGTTGCGGAGATGGAGGCCGAGGATGCCGAGCACGAGCAAGTCCCCGAGGAAGATGTGTCGACGATGAGAGTCCGGTGGGTTTCAAAATGTCGTCTTGGGTCGAGTGGAACTCATCGAACTTTGCGAGCTATCTATCCGAGAAGGCACTCAAACAACTGAGAATACCACGAGCGAGGTGATACAAGGAGCGCATACCCTCGAAGGAAGAATTGCCGATACCGTGAAGATTTGGGCATTATCACTTATGAGAGAATTCGGGGTTGTGAAGTCTAGCGAAGTGTGTACGATGTGATGTGTGTTGTCCCTGGTTGTCCTTGGCGTGTGCATGCCTTTAAAGGAAAGTGGTTAGAGTACTGGGTTTGTTCAATAGTGAGAGAGCACAATTGTACGGTGACTGATGTAAGACAGAAGCACAGAAATCTAACATCGACAATGGTTGCGCAGATAATGCAGAATCAAATAGCAGAGAACGTGAATTACAAGCCTCGGTCTATCATTCGAGCCATGGAGGAACAATTTTAGTACACCATTTCGTATGCAACTGCTTGGAGGGCAAAGCAAAAGGCATTAGAGATGAGGTTTGGGACATATGAAGCATCTTATGCAAATATGTCATCCCTGTTGGCGGCCATAGATAGGAGAAATGTGGGGACATATTATGATTACAAAGAGGAGGAGGCACAGGGCGATGATATTGGAAAGTTCATTCTGCAGTGGGTTTTCTTTGCTTTGGGGCAGTGCATCAGGGGATTTCAAAATTGTCCTCCAGTTCTATGTGTTGACGGAACATTCCTAACTGGCAAGTATAAGGGTCAAATCCTGACTGCAATTGCCGTTGACGGTAACAACCAGATTCTGCCGGTGGCATTTGCTTTCGTGGAAGGTGAGAATACTGAGAGCTGGTACTGGTTCTTAGAGAGGGTGAAACATGCGGTTGTTGTTGGCAGACCAGATATTTGTATCATTCATGATAGACATCTTGGGTTGTTGGCGGCGATCGAAGAAATTAAGTTTGGGTCAGACTATCGAGCCGCTCAGTGGCCGGACATTCATACCCGGTGGTGCATGAGACACATGGGTGCCAATTTCTTTAGCCAGTTCAAGAGTAAGCACTTAATGAATCTGTTTAAGCGGATGTGTAAGCAAAATCAGCAGCGTAAGTTCAATCGGTTTTGGCAGACGTTGGACGAGCTGACTACGAAGCATACTAGGGAGGCTGGGAACGTGAAGAACAGAAGAATTACAAACTTTTCTGAATGGATTGAAGACTGTCCGAAAGAGAAGTGGGCATTGCTGTATGAATCAGAAGGCCGTAGATACGGGATCATGACGACAAACTTGGCGGAGGTATACAAGCGGGTCATGAGAGGGACGAGCCTTTGCCGCTTGTAGCAATTGTCGAGGGATTACGCACCGAACATGCAAGTATTTCATGAACCGGTATCGAGCAGCCTCAATTGTCATGTCTGACAATCGGTTGTTCTTTTCTGGGGTTGTGACAAAGTACATCATTGAAAAGGTTAAGAAGGCACACTACACTCACCTCACGCAATGGAGTGCAGACGGTGAGGTATGAAGTTCACTGCATGGATAGGGCTCGGCTTGGGCGTAAACGTCAGAGGAACAGACATGAGTGCATTCTTGCTGATGATCAATGCAGGTGCTCCCGTCGTAAGCCAAAACTTTTACATAAGCCTTGCTCTCATGTACTTGCAGCGGCATTGATGACAAATCAGTCAACGTACAATTATGTTTCTCAGTATTACAGGAAAGCTATACTGCACACTTGACATGCTGAGATATATGGGTACGGTATGTACGGGTCATTCACTGATCCACCGACGCCAAACTGTAGGCATGTCCCGGATAAGAACATGCTGAAATGCAACTTAGGACGCCGAGTGCATCGACGTATTCGAAATGACATGGATCAGTCGGAGGTAGGGCGTCCCGTGAAGATATGCAGCAGGTGCAATGAGGTCGGTCACACGTACGTCAACTGTAAGAATCCCAGTGGTGGAATGTATGATTTGGAGGCTGGACCTTCAGGGTCAGGACACGACGGTCGACATCCTTTCCGTTGACTGGACATGTAATGTAATGCGGTGAAATTTGTAATATTTATATTCGTGGATGTCATGTAATAACGACATAACATTTCGCTTGTACTTCGTACCATGTATTGTAATAATGCTATATTAAATCGCAGACATGTAGTATATCGATGAGGAATCTTTGCTATATTTACTTCGTACCATGTATTGCAATAATGCTATATTCATCGCAGACATGTACTACATAAAATGAGGAATCTTTGCTATTTTGAAGTATGATAATCCGTAATTACTTTTTACATTGATCCGTACATTTCAGGTGCTTCAGCATGGCGGACGAGGGTGGCGGACAGCAGGCCGATCGCCTTTTGGATCCCTCTGTGGATCTAAGGCATCGGTCGCGCAGGAGTGCCGTTGAGGGACGTCAGCTCCCAGCCTTTCGTCCTAGAGTACCGAAGGAGCTGCTGACTGTCGATGCCCGCTGGGTTCACAGGTGAGAACATAAAAATTGTATATTCCTCAATGAAAGATTACGACATCTTATTTATTATGGACATGCAGGTTACGCCTTGCCGGCTTGCTCCCAGTGTGCGGATCTTTGGAGGCGACAGCCTCGAGAACAACAGTCGTTCCGCGTCGGCTTCAGCAGACGCGGTTCTGCTTCGACCGGTCTCTGCTTGCAGCTCTCGTCGACCGGTGGAGACCAGAGACCCACACCTTCCACCTGCCCTGTGGTGAGGTCGTGTAACATCCCAAATTTTCAAAACCAAATTTGGCACGTTAATAATTTCATTAAAATGCATAATTAAAATATTAAACTATTTAAGTGTTGAAAAACATCATGGCATCATCATTGCATGTAACCGTTTTGAAAATGGGTTGGGTCATTAATTTTTAAAGGTATAAATATTTTCATGGGTGCATTTAGAAGCTTTCAAACCCATGTGAATTTGTCAAAACCTATTTAATATTTGACCTTTGAATAATTATTTAGAAAGAAGAAAAGAGAAAAACAAAACTAGAAAAAATAGAAGACGTTCCTCTTTCTCACATTTTCTCTCTGTTGGGTCTGAAGTCCTCTGTCCTCTCCGTGCTTTTCTCTCGTGCTTTGAGCTTATCTCTACCGTGACTCAAATTGCCGCCAGAGTTACTCCATCCAACGCTTCGCTGCTGCACGTGCGCCCGCTCTGCCCGGGCACCTCTTCCTTTATTATTTTCCTCTGTGCCCGTCGCTTGCGAGTTAATCCCTGCAGCCCCGCGTGCGTCGTCGGTGCACCAGAGACCACGCCACGCCAAGCGCCCTGACCTCGCCGTCGTGTTGCTGCATTTGTTGTAGCACTGCTTTTGTCTTTTCGCTGCCTCCATGTATTGTGCCACCCGTCGGAGTAAAGTCCGACGCTGGCGTGCTCTTCTCGACTATAAAGCTCGTGTTCCTGCTTCTCCTTATCCGATTGCCTGCCGTGTTTCTCCTCGGTAAGCTCTGCTCTATTCCTGACCTTGACCATTTCTTCGTCGTTTCCTCACTTGTTTCCTCTCATCTTCCCTACCGCAGTCAAGTAGCACGGAGCAACACCAAGTCAAGAAGGAAGTTGTCGCCGTAGCACTTTCGGTTCGCCGTCGCCCGGTAAGCTTCGCTCATCTCTAGGTGCATATGAGCTTGGGAAGATGATCCCGGTGGTCGTAGTCTCCCTGCGTGTGCCATGTTGAGCTAGAGCTTCCATGGAAGCCATGCGAGCTAGTTAGAACGTGTCTTGTAGCTATGTATAAAAATACGTCGTCGTCGTCGCGATCGGGATCACCGCTATAGGGTCCTTTGGAGGCGCCGAGTCGAGAGGAATCCATTTTGCAATCGGTTTGTCGAGCGGAGGTCGCCACCGCCGGCTAGCCGAGCTCAGTGTGCTCCAATGGAGTTGTCGTGTGCGTCTTTGTGTGCATGCATATGGCTAGCTAGAGGTAGAAGAAGAAGTGCTTTGAGATTAGTGCTTTTGTGTGTGGCTCGATGAGTGGAAACGTATTGAGCGAATCGCTTTCCGAGTTCAAAGCGCACACATAAATATAATCAAAATTTAATAACTCTCTATTAATATTAATACCTATAAAAATAAAAATTAAGCTAATCATTTTTCATTAACTAGCAAATAATGAATGATTTTCAAAACCTTAGAAAAATGATGAAAATATTATTTTGATGCATACACTTGATTTAATAAAAATATAAAATAGTTATGCATGCATCACATTTCCATGCATATTTATTTCGTGCATGATTTTCAAACCAAAAATTGCATATAAATATTTTTCTGTCTGATGGATGTTTATATTATGCTGTATGTGTTGTCCGCGTGGTTAGACCCGTCCATCGTCAATGCCGTTGCTCCTACCGTCATCGACCAAGGCAAGTCCCCTTTGATCATATTGTGAAGCCATTTTCGGTTATTTAGAAAATGTTTATTAGACTTGAAAATATGCATGCTAGTTTAAAAGATAAATGCCGTATTTGCTAGAATTAGTTATTATGCCAATTAGAAAGGTAAGAGATATGTTAGGATCAAACCTAAGGCTAAAATATGAATTGCTCTTATTTAAATACCTTGTTGAGGTAGGATAAATGCTTAAAACTATTTATGCGGAATGATTCAATCATTTGTGTGAACTGAGAATATTGTTGAGAAATGTTTGGGAAAAGATGATTTAAAGATAGCGCATCAAGGGTGATGCTTAATAGGAAATGATTTTCCTCTTACCCCAAAATCTTTCCGACTAGGGAGATATTTTGTCAGTTGGTGCAGTATGGCACCGGTTTGAAAATTGGGCTAAAATATAAATTCTCCCCTAGTCTAAGGACTGCTCATCCTATAATCCTATGAACTGAGCCATTACAGTGCGACCTCGAGCTCCGGTATGGGACGGACCCGATCGTTGGCCCTCGTGGTTGATGGTCTTGTGGCGAAACATCGTCTGGTGCGTAGCCTCTCGAGGTAAAGCGTACCCCTCTGCAGAGTTAAAAGCTGTCATGATAGCCGTGCTTTCATGATTATGAGCGAGTGGGACTGATTATATGGTAGCTCCTTCATTTTAAAACCAATTTAGAAAAAGGGTTTTGAACAAATGATTTGAGATGAGTAAGGTTTGAGAAGGATTTCATTTGAGCTAGGGGCCACGGTGATATTCGAAATGGGTAAAGGCCTATCGGAAAGTGTCATGTGAATGGACCTAGCCGGTTTTGAGAAAAGAAAAGAAGAAAGGATTTTGTTCTTGCTATGGCACTTGAGGCCAAGTGGCGAGAACCGTTTGAGAAAAGCCCAAAGAAAATATGGAGATTCAATGTTTCTAAATCGCTTTGTCAAAACTAGGCTAATAACCGCAATTTCATAAAACGCCCAAGCCATCCATTTGTACTAAACCCCATCAAGATATATCCTCGACTTGTTTGAGTACCTTTGTACTCACCCCTATTTCTCCTTCCCTCTCCCAAAATTTTCAACAATCGAAGAAGCTCCTTCGACTCGCCATCCGAGGAGGACCCGGACTTGAGGAGGAGGAGGACTTCGAGGACGAAGAGTAGGGTTGTGTCACCTGCCGCTTCGCCTATGGAATAGTCTAGTGCTAGAATAAATCATGCCATGTTAGGCTCTGCGTTACTGTGTGTGTAACAGTGTATCTTGGCTGCGTGCGTGCTTGATGTATTAAATCGTGACTTCTGTGGGGCGCTTAGTCCCCTATGTTGTAATAATGTAACTCAAGGCAATGTACCATTATTGTTGTTAAATTGTGTGTACTAGTCATGATCTCACGGACTAATCTTGTATGCACAATTAGGATTCATCAATTAGACCGGTTCGACAAAAGTGGTATCAGAGCCGACTGGCTTTAGGACGTAGCCCTAGAATTAGAGACCATATAATTTATAAAGAAAATAATTGTTAAATAAATTCATAATCTTCGCAATCCAATTTTTGCCGATAATCTTTTGGAAATTGTAGATGCCGCTTTTCGCGTCGCCTTGGACTTGGCTACGGAGGTTTCGTGGCGCCACCGTCTTCGATCTTGAAGCACGCTTGGTTTTGGTGACCCTATGTATCATGGGGCCACTACTTTGCGCAAAGGACGCTTTTCTTTGGGTGGTGTCGTCCATCGTCTTTGCCGCAGTCCACCGCCACTGTGGACCGTTCCGCTACTCGCTAATCGCGTCAATTGCTCGAGCGCCATCCAAGACGTGTCGGACTTGCTCTACATCGACTCAGCCTGCATTCACGCGTGAGTGCATGTCTCCCGCTTGCTACTTTCCTCTCGCTCGCTTAACGAGCTGTTCAGCCATGCTCGACGCGGCCGAGGTGAGCGACCACGGTGTACCACCTTGCCGAAGCTCGTCCAATCCACGGACGACGCGTACACCATCGTCTGCGGGAGTTGAACTCGCTTATGACACCAACCGCCACCGAGCAAGCCAAGAAGGAGAGCGCGAACTTAAAAGCGTGACTCTTTCCACTTGGTGGAGAAGGTCCAGCCGCAAAAGAATCCGTCGGTTGGTTCGCGAGAACCGGCGTCTCCGTGGAATGCCGCTTCTTCCTCGGGACTCCACTCTCGCTGCCCGACCTCGCGCCCGCAGAAGAAGGAGGTCGGGACAAGTCCGCGTCCCGCCTAAGGATCCTGCCGATCTTCCCTTGTGTTCCTTCGAGCTCACCCCAAGGATCTCAAGTTGGATCTGGTCCTTCCGGAGTGAGAGCTCCGCCTCCACTCTTGTCGAGCTCCAAGGCATACCGTTGATGGTTCGATCACCACCGTCTGGTTGGCACCCACCGTGGATGCCGACGATGATGATGATGACGGGAAGACCCGTGGAGTTGGTCTCTGAGTCCGATTGCGACCGGACTAGCTTGTAGCCCTGATCCTTTGTTTGGGTCGTTGTCACCCTTTTCTTTTCTTTTTCTTTTGCTTTGGGTCTTGTCCGCCGCTTTGCCGCTTTGCCGCCGGTCCCCCCACTTCAAATATTCGCCGCCTCTTTAAGAGGGCATCCGCCCTTGATTCGCCGCCTCGCGCTCTTGCTGCCGTCCCGCCATGATTTCGCCACGCCTTGCCGCTTTAGCCGCTGCGTTGCTGCGCCGCTTTGCTTTGCTGCCGCCAGCGTCGGTCTTGCCGCCTACTTTGTCTTGCCGCCCATTGCGTGCCGGCCGCTTCTCCACGCGATGAGGAGAAGGTCGGAGATTCGCTCATGAGTCCTCCTCCTCACCGTTCTGCGAGCCCTCGCCGCTCGGTGAGCCCTCGCCGCTTCTCGAGTCCTCCTCGCGCGCCAAGTCCTCGTCGTTCCCGAGTCCTCGCCCTCGGCCCGAGCCGAAGGAGTTCCGTCTCTTCCTCGAGGAAATGAGGCATTTTCCTCTCTCGATCACCGTGGTAGCCATCCTACTGGTTGGTGCTTACCGGTGGGCCTTGTGGATCAATCCTATTAGCCCGTCCGGCGATGTCCGTGTAACCCGTGGGTAGTTAGCTCGTGATTTGGGCCGACGTATCGGTTTGTGTATTGCGCCTGTTTGTACCCTAAAAATTGTTATGTTATGAATATGAATGTGCATTGTGCCAAATTGCATATTTAAAACCATGTTTTGGATGAAAACGTAATTCCTCCTTATGCTTATCTCGTTCCTCTCCTACCTATCGGATGGTGATTGCTCGAGTGGTGGAAGAAGGATGTTGCCCGGGCCGAGGTCATGGAAGTGCCCCGAGCCGAGCAAGTGCTTCGCACCAACCTCGTGAGCAAGATCGCTCGATTCGCATGGATCAACATTCATTGGAGGACCTCCTCCTGTTCTGTTCCTCCGCCTCCTTTGCCAAATCTTCCACCAAATTCCCAACCAAGATCCCACCACGAAAATTCTCCCGAACATCAAGCCGATTCCAACCACCATCTTCCACCACCACCTCTGAAGAACCCACCACCCGAGAAATCATGCAAATGCAACACCGGATGATCCGACTTGATTCAAGAGCGGAATCATCCTCCCGCCCAGCCTCCTCTCCCGCTCATACACCAGCTCCACCTCCCTATCGTTCCGTATCAATGACTTCCTTAGGGCCAATCCCCTAAGTATCTT
This sequence comes from Raddia guianensis, assembly GCA_036346415.1. Taxonomy (NCBI): domain Eukaryota; kingdom Viridiplantae; phylum Streptophyta; class Magnoliopsida; order Poales; family Poaceae; genus Raddia; species Raddia guianensis. The sequence goes on along the minus strand of CM070538.1, from coordinate 2,776,412 downwards.
TGCTCTGCCGACTCTCCGAAGCAGCGGATTGGTTAAAGGAGATCGAGAAAAAAGCTCATCATGTTCCAATGTGGTGAGGTTGAGAGTGTTCACTCATAACACATCGACTCACCGGAGTTCTTTGCTTTGCTTGCCAGGACACGTTCTGTGAAGCCCATGATAACCCTGATGCTATCGAATGGGCTGAGTTCGTTGAGGCATTTGAAGAGAACTATGTTCCCGACAGTGTTAAAGAGGCTAAAAGAATTGAATTCCACTCCCTCGTGCAAGGAAGCATGACCCTGCAGGAGTACCTCACCAAATTCACACTCTTGGCTCGATATGTTCCAAGGGACGTGAGGAGCGATGCTGATAAGATATATTTCTTCAAGAAAGGCATGGACCCTGAGATACGTGCCTTGATTGACTCCTCTGAATTCCCCACTTTCAAGCAAATGTTTGCCCGCGGTTAAACAAGAGGAAAACCGCCGCCCGATGCTGGCCGCCGAGAAAGAAGAAGAGGGCCCATGAGGATAGCCATTCCTCCGAAGTTCTCGTTTCAAGATCAAGCGCCTCGTGATCGTGTGCATGTTATCCTCCTCGCCCTACTTTCAGTGGGTCGATCGCGACCTGCTCCTCTACCACCCCCACCAGCCGCACCCAAGTCTCCACTCCTCAAAAGAAAGATATCTCCACCATAAAGTGCTTTGCTTGCCGCCGGTTGGGTCACTATGCCACTCGTGTCCCAATAAGAATCTTGAGCCTCAAGGAAGCCTCTTTGCTCCGCGACTCGCCTTCGGGATGGGTCGCGGAACTTCCAACCCGCAAGATCTGCTCCTGCTGTTGGACGTGGGCGTGTGAACCACGTCACTGCTGAGGACGCCCACGCCGATCCTAATGTGGTGATGGGTAAGTTTTTCATAAGTGCGATGCCTGCTACTGCTCTTTTCGATTCTGGTGCAACGCATTCATTCATCTCAGCATCTTTTGTCAAAAATCATGAGTTGAAAACTGATGCACTGAAGAATCCAATGCTAATTAAATCCGGGAAAAGTCATGAGGTCCACTTTGATGTGCCCCGGGGTTAAGCTAAAAATTCAAGACACCGAGTTCTTGGCAGACTTGGTGGTTATAAACTCAAGAGGAATTGAAGTGATTCTGGGTATGGATTGGTTAACCAAAAATAAAGGTCAAATAGACTGTGCCACCAAAACAGTAAAATTAATTAATAGTGTTGGACAGGAGGTCCAATTCATCGCAAATCCTTTCCCTCCGATCTAATCACCCTTAATAAGTTGGAGGCCTCTTCCCGAAAACCATAGGCGTGGTAAAGGATTTCCCGATGTGTTCCGGACGAGCTACAGAATGCCCCGATCGGAAATTGAATTTGTGATAAACACGGTTCCCGCATCGGTCCTATCTCCCAAAGACCTTATCGCCTATCGCCAATCTAATGGCTGAATTGAAGAAACAAATTGAAGAATTGCAAGAAAAAGGATTTATCCGACCAAGTGTTTCCTTGGGGAGCACCCGTGATCTTCGCCAAAAGAAAGACGGATCTCTCGCATGTGCATAGATTATCGATCTCTAAATGAAGTAACCATTAAGAATAAATACCCTCTTCCCAGAATCGACGATCTGTTTGATCAAATGAAAGGTGCTTGTATCTTCTCAAAAATCGACCTGAGGTCTGGTTATCACCAAATAAAAATTAAAGATACCGACATTCCGAAAACAGCTTTCACCACAAGATATGGCCTCTATGAGTTCACGGTGATGTCATTTGGTCTGACCAACGCTCCGCCATATTTCGTGAATCTAATGAATAAAGTGTTCATGGATTTTCTGGACAAGTTTGTGGTGGTATTCATCGATGACATTCTAATCTTTTCTAAATCGGAAGAGGAGCATGAAATTCATCTTAGAAAGGTTACGGAGAGGTTAAGAGAAAATCGGTTGTATGCCAAAGTCGAGCAAGTCGAGTTCGGATGAAGGAAGTGATTTTCCTTGGTCATGTGATATCACCGGAGGTGTTGCAAAGGACCGGAAAAAGTCACCGCGGTTGTTGAGTGGAAACAACCAAATCGTGAAGCAAGTGAGAAGTTTTCTTGGATTGGCGGGATATTACCGTCGGTTCATTGAAAATTTTTCAAAATCTCCGATCCTTTGACAAATCTTCTTAAAAAGAAAAATAAATTTGAGTGGAATGATAAGTGTGAAGCTAGTTTTCAAGAGTTGAAAAGGCTATTAACTTCCGCTCGGTGTTAATCTTGCTCGATGTCCATAAGGATTTTGAGGTATTTTATGATGCATCTAGGCAAGGCCTAGGTTGCGTCTTGATGCAAGAAAGGAGAGTTGTTGCTTACGCATCAAGACAACTCAAACCTCATGAGCGAATTATCCCACTCATGATCTTGAGCTAGCCACCGTGGTTCACGCTCTAAAAATCTGGAGGCATTATTTAATTGGCAATGAGACCAAATATTTACCGATCACAAAAGTCTCAAATATATATTCACTCAACCTGATCTCAATCTAAGACAAAGAAGATGGTTGGAATTAATCAAGGACTATGATGTGGGAATCCATTATCATCCTGGTAAGGCCAATGTGGTGGCCGATGCCTTAAGCCGCGTTCGATTGCAATCATCTCATGCTTAAAGAAGATCAACCCGAAGTTATACAAAGAATTATCGACCTCAACTTGGAAATGGTTGAGGTAGGTCAAATAAATATACTTGAATTACAACCCACCTTAATGAATCAAATTAAAGAAGCGCAGAAAGGTGATGATGAAGTTCTTGAAATTAAAGAGAAGCTTAAAAAGAATAAGGCACCAGATTTTTCCATGGATGAAGAAGGAGTACTCTGATTTAAAAAGAGAATCTTCGTACCAAACAATAAATCTCTTAAAGAAGTCATCCTAAAAGAAGCCCATGAAAGCCCAATTTCTATCCATCCTGGAAGTACCAAGATGCATGCTGATCTGAAAACCACTTATTGGTGGACTGGAATGAAAAGAGATATTGCCGAGTATGTCGTTCTCTGCGACATCTGCCAAAGAGTGAAGGCCGAGCATCAAAGGCTCATTTGAAATTGTAAACCGCTCAAGGTTCCCGAATGGAAGTGGGAAGAAGTGGGGATGGACTTCATTGTCGGGTTACCTAAAACTCAATCCGCTATGACTCCATCTGGTAATCGTCGATCGTCTCACTAAAGTTGCACACTTCATCCCCGTCCAACCACCTACACCGGAAGCAAGTTGGCGAGCAGTACATGAGCAAAATAGTCTGTCTACATGGGGTGCCAAAGAAGATTGTCTCGGCCGAGGTACCCAATTCACCTCAAATTCGGGACAAGCTCCATGGGTCGCTTGGTACCCATCTGAATTCAAGATGCCTTTCACCCTCGGTGATGGCGGTGAAAGAGTTAACCAAATACTTGAGGATATGTTGAGGGCAAGTGCCCTAGCCAACCCCACAAGCTGGGATAAGCAATTGCCATATGCTGAGTTTTCTTACAATAACAGTCACCAGTCAAGCATCCAAATGACACCCTATGAAGCATTGTATGGAAGAAAGTGCCGTACACCTCTGTACTGGCAAGAAACTGGTGAGACAAAGGTATTTGGTTTGGATATCTTGCAAGAGGCCGAAAAGCAAGTGAAGTTAATCCAAGAAAGGCTGAAGGCAGCCCAGTCTAGGCAGAAAAGTTATGCTGACAATCGTCGGCGTGACCTAAAATTTGCCAAGGGTGATTTCGTGTATCTCGGGGGTGTCCCTCCGAAGGCATGCGCAAATTCGTGTGAGTGAAAAGTTAGCTCCAAGATATATTGGTCCTTTCCAAATTTTAGCCCGAAGGGTGAGGTGGCATACCAGTTGGATCGCCTGAGTATCATCCGATGTGCACAATGTGTTCCATGTCTCTCAATTAAAGAAATGTCTCCGTGTGCGAGGAGCGTTGCCATTGGACAAAGCGGACCTACTGACTGATTTGACACTTAAAGAATATCCGGTCAAGATTTTGGATGTGGCTATCATAAAACCGGAGAAAAATGTTTCGGTTTTGCCGTGTTCGATTAGAGTAACCACTCGAGGCGAAGCCACTTGGGAGCGTGAAGAGGATCTTGGCGAGTTCGAGTTATTTCGAAGAATCCGAATCTCGGGGCGAGATTCTCCTTAAGGGGAAGGTTTGTAACATCCCAAATTTTCAAAACCAAATTTGGCACGTTAATAATTTCATTAAAATGCATAATTAAAATATTAAACTATTTAAGTGTTGAAAACATCATGGCATCATCATTGCATGTAACCGTTTTGAAAATGGGTTGGGTCATTAATTTTAAAGGTATAAATATTTTCATGGGTGCATTTAGAAGCTTTCAAACCCATGTGAATTTGTCAAAACCTATTTAATATTTGACCTTTGAATAATTATTTAGAAAGAAGAAAAGAGAAAACAATACTAGAAAAAATAAAACGTTCCTCTTTCTCACCTTTTCTCTCTGTTGGTCCAAGTCCTCTGTCCTCTCCGTGCTTTTCTCGTGCTTTGAGCTTATCTCTACCCGTGACTCAAATTGCCGCCAGAGTTACTCCATCCAACGCCGCGCTGCTGCACGCACGCCTCTGCACCCGCACCTCTTCCTTTATTATTTTCCTCTGTGCTGTCGCTATGCGAGTTAATCCTCGCAGCCCAGCGTCGCGTCGTCGTGCACCGGAGACCACGCCACGCCAAGCGCCGACCTCGCCGTCGTGTTGCTGCAGTTGTTGTAATAGCACTTTGTCTTTCGCTGCCTCCGCTGTATTTGTGCCACCCGTCGGAGTAAAGTCCGACGCCGGCCGTGCTCTTCTCGGCTATAAAGCTCGTGTTCCTGCTTCTCCTTATCCGAAGGCCTGCCGTGTTTCTCCTCGGTAAGCTCGCTCTATTCCACGCCTTGACCATTTCTTCGTCGTTCCTCACTTGTTTCCTCTCATCTTCCCTACCGCAGTCGTCAAGTAGCACAGAGCAACACCAAGTCAAGAAGGAAGTTGTCATTGTAGCACTTTCGGGCCGCCGTCGCTTGGTAAGCTTCTGCTCATCTCTAGGTGCATATGAGCTTGGGAAGATGATCCCGGTGGTCGTAGTCTCCCTGCGTGTGCCATGTTGAGCTAGAGCTTCCATGGAAGCCATGCGAGCTAGTTAGAACGTGTCTTGTAGCTATGTATAAAAATACGTCGTCGTCGTGGCGCGGTCGGCGGATCAGCCGCTATAGGGTCCTTTGGAGGCGCCGAGTCGAGAGGAATCCATTTTGCGATCGGTTTGTCGAGCGGAGGTCGCCACCGCGGCTAGCCGAGCTCCAGTGTGCTCCAATGGAGTTATGCGTGTGCGTCTTTGTGTGCATGCATATGGCTAGCTAGAGGTAGAAGAAGAAGTGCTTTGAGATTAGTGCTTTTGTGTGTGGCTCGATGAGTGGAAACGTATTCGAGCGAATCACGCTTTCCAGTTCAAAGCGCACACATAAATATAATCAAAATTTAATAACTCTCTATTAATATTAATACCTATAAAAATAAAAATTAAGCTAATCATTTTTCATTAACTAGCAAATAATGAATGATTTTCAAAAACCTTAGAAAAATGATGAAAATATTATTTTGATGCATACACTTGATTTAATAAAAATATAAAATAGTTATGCATGCATCACATTTCCATGCATATTTATTTCGTGCATGATTTTCAAACCAAAATTGCATATAAATATTTTTACATCGATGGATGTTTATATTATCTTTGTATGTGTTGTCCGCGTGGTTAGACCGTCCATCGTCGCCGTTGCTCCTACCGCCATCGACCAAGGCAAGTCCCCTTTGATCATATTGTGAAGCCATTTTCGTTATTTAGAAAATGTTTATTAGACTTGAAAATATGCATGCTAGTTTAAAAGATAAATGCCGTATTTGCTAGAATTAGTTATTATGCCAATTAGAAAGGTAAGAGATATGTTAGGATCAAACCTAAGGCTAAAATATGAATTGCTCTTATTTAAATACCTTGTTGAGGTAGGATAAATGCTTAAAACTATTTATGCGGAATGATTCAATCATTTGTGTGAACTGAGAATATTGTTGAGAAATGTTTGGGAAAAGATGATTTAAAGATAGCGCATCAAGGGTGATGCTTAATAGGAAATGATTTTCCTCTTACCCCAAAATCTTTCCGACTAGGGAGATATTTTGTCGGTTAGTGCGATATGGCACGGTTTGAAAATTGGGCTAAAATATAAATTCTCCCCTAGTCTAAGGACTGCTCATCCTATAATCCTATGAACTGAGCCATTACAGTGCGACCTCGAGCTCCGGTATGGGACGGACCCGATCGTTGGCCCTCGTGGTTGATGGTCTTGTGGCGAAACATCGTCTGGGTGCGTAGCCTCTCGAGGGTAAAGCGTACCCCCTCTGCAGAGTTAAAACTGTCATGATAGCCGTGCTCGCGGTTATGAGCGCGCGAGGGGACTGATTATATGGTAGCTCCTTTATTTTAAAACCAATTTAGAAAAAGGGTTTTGAACAAATGATTTGAGATGAGTAAGGTTTGAGAAGGATTTCATTTGAGCTAGGGGCCACCGTGATATTCGAAATGGGTAAAGGCCTATCGGAAAGTGTCATGTGAATGGACCTAGCGGTTTTGAGAAAAGAAAAGAAGAAAGGATTTTGTTCTTGCTATGGCATTTGAGGCCAAGTGGCGAGAACCGTTTGAGAAAAGCCCAAAGAAAATATGGAGATTCAATGTTTCTAAATCGCTTTGTCAAAACTAGGCTAATAAGCGCAATTTCCATAAAGCGCCCAAGCCATCCATTTGTACTAAACCCCATCGAGATATATCCTCGACTTGTTGAGTACCTTTGTACTCACCCCTATTTCTCCTTCCCTCTCCCAAAATTTTCAACAATCGAAGAAGCTCCTTCGACTCGCCATCCGAGGAGGACCCGGACTTGAGGAGGAGGAGGACCGAGGACGAAGAGTAGGGTTGTGTCACACTGCCGCCGCGCTGTGGAATAGTCTAGCTGCTAGAATAAATCGTGCCATGTTAGGCTCTGCGTTACCGTGTGTGTAACGCAGTATCTTAACTGCGTGCCGTGCTTGATGTATTAAGCGTGACTTCTGTGGGGCGCTTAGTCCCCTATGTTGTAATAATGTAACTTCGAAGGCAATGTACCATTATTGTTGTTAAATTGTGTGTACTAGTCATGATCTCACAGGACTAATCTTGTATGCACAATTAGGATTGATCAATTAGACCGGGTTACGACAGTCGCCCCCACCCTCTGTGATGTGTCCTATATACTAGGACTTCCTGTGCGGGTGACCCAGTGGTGGTCAGTGGGCGTGTCGCCACTTTGGCGAGCTGAGTGATGGCGATGCGAATATCCAGCGGCGACGGATTCCCCAAACTACTGAGCCCATTCAAATTCGGAGACGACGGGCAACGAAGAGGTGGATACTACAGTTCTGATAAGAAAATTGAAAATTATATTTTTAACTAAATGACGTCATGCATAATACATTTTAAAACTTTTTAACAGGCGGAGACCGTCCACCCGGAGGCAGACGAGGCTACGGTGTCTAGACACCTCGAGGCTTACACTTTGGCTGTTGGTGCGTGTTGTTTTGCAACACGTGCGAAATCTTGGTGGACAAGTTTCTTCTTCCGTACGCGCAGGCGATCGCCGACTCGCAGGGAGATCAAGTACCCGCGTACAGTTGGGCCTCTGCGGTGCTTGCAGCTATGTCGGCACCCGATTTACAAGATCGGATTCCACCTGCGTAAACCCGTACTAGTCCCAAGGATCATGGCTAGTACACACGATATCTGAAAACGGAATAGTGCCAGCGATAATATTATTACAAGCGGGACATAGTCGAAGACAATCAACATACAACGGCTCGCAGGCCGCAAATCAGAGTACACAACGATACAAGCCTAATACAACATCTAGAATTTTTATTCATCCCACAGGCACGGAGGCTGTAGGAACGCGCAACCCTAATCTTCATACTCTTCATCGGAGAACGCCTCGGCGTAATCCGGGTCCTCCTCCTCGGACGGCGGGCCATACTCGGATGGACCAGCTGTTGAAGTTTTGAAAAGAGAGGGGAGAAAAGATGGTGAGTACAAATTGTACTCGCAAGTCCGGAATTATGCAAATGCGGTTTAGTACAAGGAAGGTTTAGGATATTTGCGGAAATCGCAGTTATTTAACCTAGTTTTGACAAAGCAATTTCGAAACTTTAAATCTCAACATTTTCTTTGGGCTCTTCTCAAACGGTTCTCGCCACTTGGCCTCAGTGCCATAGCAAGAACAAAATTCTTTCTTCTTTTCTTTTCTCAAACTCGCTAGGTCCATTCCGCGTGACACTTCCGATAGGCCGATACCCATTTCGGAATACCACCGGTGGCACCTAGCTCAAACGAAATCCTTCTCAAATCCTTACTCATCTCAAATCCTTTCTTTAAAATCCCCTTTTCTAAATTTATTTTAAAATAAAGAAACTACCATATAATCAGTCCTTCAAGCGCTCATAACATGAAAGCACGGCTATCATGACAGCTTTTAACTCTGCAGAGTGGGTACGCCTTACCCTCGAGAGGCTCGCGACCAGACGGTGTTTCGCCACAAGACCATCAACCACGAGGCCAACGATCGGGCCCGTCCCCATTCGAGGCTCGAGGTCGTCTTGTAATGGCTCAGTTCATAGGATCATAGGATGGCGATCCTTAGACTAGGGAGATTTGATATTTTAGCCAGTTTCAAAACATGGTGCCCTCTGCACCAACCGACAAAATATCTCCCTAGTCGGAAAGATTTTGGGGTAAGAGGAAAATCACTTCCTACTTAGCATCACCCTTGATGCGCTATCTTTAAATCACCCTTTTCCAACCATTTCTCAAAACATTCACCTTTCACACAAATGATTGAATCATTCCGCATAAATGATTTTAAGCATTTATCCTACCACAATCAAAGCATATAAATAAGAGCAATTTATACTCTAGCCTTAGGTTTAATCCTACCATATTTCTTACCTTTCTATTCGGTCATGATAACTAAGTTTAGGAAATACGGCGTTTATCTTTTAAACTAGCATGCATATTTTCAAGTCTAATAACATTTTCTAAATAACCGAAAATGGCTTCTCAATATGATCAAAAGGGGACTTGCCTTGATCGGTTCCGGGGAAAGCGAAGGGGCGTCGTCGATCGGGTCTTTGGGAGCTTGACCTCCTAAGCGCCTAGCGCATATGCAAAGCAATACAATACACATAAGTAAAATATTTTATGCCATGCTTTGTTTTTAGGTAATGGGACATGCAACAATTTTAATGCATTTTGTTAAAAGAGATCATGCCAAATGACTTATCTTGTGAATGCAATGATGCCATTATTAATCCAAGAATACTTCTAACAAATGTATGCGGCATGAATGGTATGACAACAATTATTTCTTAAGGTCCAGGGACTTGTAAAGTATTTTCTTTTCATTTTAAAAGAGACAATATGACCATTTCTCACATGCACATGAAATGATGCACCTAGAACTTATCTATTTAGCCAAAAATGGATTCCACATGCAAGACATGTAAATGCATAATTTTCCCAGGTTCAGAAACTAATAAAGTAATTTTACTAATTTTTACAGAATTTTTAGCATGCACAAGCTATTTTAACAAATATTTTTAGTGCCAAGAAGTGATTTAATCGGAAACTAAATAAAACAAAAGAAGAGGAGGGGCTGATCGGTGTTGGGCCGGCCCGTCCGAACGCCCAATGGCGAACGCTTTCGGCACACAAGGCGAGAGCGCAAGGGCCGAAGCGAGCTGATTAGCGGGCCCCACTTGCCGGTGGCACCGCAGAGGCGGAAGGGGAAAAACGAGGGGATGACCGGCGGCGGAAATGCCAACGGCGGCGACGACCCCGACCACCGTGGTTCAATCGGCCACGCGGAAATCTAGTTACGGAAAGGACGAATGTATTGGAGGCCCAACCACCCAACGAGGTGGTCGGAACGGGCGGCGCGGCGATCCGCAGCGGTGATGATCCATGGATCACACGGCGCCGGCGATAAATGGCATCAACAGGCGATTGATTCGGCCGGAAGCTACTAGGGAGTGGGATGAAGCGAGTGGCGAGCTCACCGAGGACGAAGAAGCGGCAAGGCGGTGAGATTGCGGCGGCGGCGGCTCCGGTACCACGCGGGCCTCATTGCTCCAACCAACGGCGCGAGCTCCACGGAAGCGACCGCGCCAAATCGTGGTGAGGTTGGCGCGAAACCGACGGAACAACGTAGAAACGGCGGCGACGCGGAGAGAAGAAGCAACGCACCGCTCGGGTGAAAGACGTTCGCGGTGGCGCAAAGCAAAGGGCGCGGAGGTAGCGATACCCTATTTATAGGCGAGCTCCGCGATCGAGCGACCTCGGACGCGACGCTGCAGCGGTTTGGCGAACGCCGGCGCCGATTCGGCGGTGCCGTGTAGGTGAAACGCATTGAGCGAGGGTGGTTCGCCGCGATAAGACAAGGAAAGGGGTAGGGGACGGAGAGGGTCCGGCGGAAGAGTGTAAAGGCGGCGATTTCATGGGAATCTGGTCGGCGAGGCCCCGGAGAGAGAGAGAGAGGAACAATGCGGCGACCGGCGGACCTGGCGCGATCGGGGAGGAAGAAACAGAGGAGGGAGACAGGGCGACAAGGCGGGCCCGCTTAGCGAGGCGCATCGATCATGGTATAAAGGAGGGCGTGGCGAGCCGGATGGGCGGAGGCTGGCCGCCGCCCAACCGAGGGAGAGAGGGAGAGGGAAAGGAGAGGAAAGAAGGCGGCGCGGTTGCGGCCCAACCGAGGGGAAAGAGGAGCGGGAAGAGAGAGGAAAAGAGAGTGGGCAGAATCGGACCGTGGGGATAAAACGTTTTCGATTTCCAAAGAGTTTTCCATTTCAATGCTCTTTTGAATACAATAATACTTAGGAAATATTATTTTGTTTTCCCAACAATTTAAATATAATTCTAAATAATTTCACCTGGGGTATTGGTTTATAGGAAATATTATTTAAAACAATTACCATAATTTTCCACCAAAGGGTATAGACTTGGAAAGATTAAATTATTTTTTTCTAATTTGGATGCAATGCATGAAGTGATGATGTCTTGATGCAATATGAATAAATGATTAACATTTTCAAATTATGCATTTTTAAGAAATTAATAACGTGCCAAATTGGTTTTAAAAATTTGGGATGTTACAAACCTCCCCCCCTTAGGGTGAATCTCGTCCTCGAGATTCCGATTCTTCTGGAAACAAATCTGGAAACTCAGCCTGAAGATCTGACTCACGCTCCCAAGTGGCCTCAGCCTCAGAATGATTGCTCCACTGAACTCGGCAAAAACGCGTAGCCTTGCTACGGGTTTTGCGAACTGCCACATCCAAAATTCTGACTGGGTATTCTTTAAAAGACAGATCAGGCTGCAAATCCAACACCTCAGGAACCAACTGCTCTTCAGGAACTCGCAGGCATTTCTTCAATCGAGAAACATGGAACACACTGCACACACACGCGGATACTCGGGAAGTTCCAACGATATGCCACTTCACCTCTTGAGCAAGGATCTTGAAAGGACCAATAAACCTCGGAGCTAACTTGCCACTTACGCGAATCTCGCATGCCTTTAAGGAGACACGCAAAATACACAAAATCTCCAATGGCAAATTTCAAATCCCTTGACGGTTATCGGCATAACTCTTACGTCGGGATCGAGCCGTCTTTAACCTCTGTTGGATCATTTTGACTTGCTCTTGACCTCTTGCAAAATATCCAACCCAAATATTTTGACTCACGGTCTCTTGCCAATACAAGGGAGTCTGCACTTCCTTCCATACAAAGCTTCAAAAGGAGCCATCTGGATCTTTGGGTGATGATTGTTGTTGTATCTTGAACTTCGGCATAAAATGCTTGCTTGTCCCACCGGTAGGCGCAGCTAGAGCACAAGCTCTCAACATATCTTCAAAATCTGATTTACTCTTTCGGTCGCCCATCGACCGAGGGTGAAAAATCAGGTTGAAATTCATCGAGTCCCAAGCGACTCATGGAGCTTGTCCCAAAACTTTGAAGTGAACTGCGTACCCCGATCAGACACGATCTTTTTAGGTACACCATGCAGACATACAATTCTGCTCATGTACAATTCAGCGAGCTTGCCTCCAGTATAGGTGGTGCGAACCGGAACAAAGTGAGCCACTTTGGTCAACCTGTCAACGATGACCCAAATAGAGTCGTGGCCCGCTTGGGTCCTTGGAAGACCAACAATGAAGTCCATCCCAATTTCTTCCCACTTCCACTCTGGAATTTTCAAAGGTACCAACAGACTGCAGGACGCCGGTGCTCTGCCTTCACTCTTTAGCAAATATCTGGCGGCCACAAATTTCTGCGACCTCTCTTTTCATGCCTCATCCACCAATCTGAACTTTTCAAATCCGAATACATCTTGGTGCTACCAGGGTGTATGGAGATGGGGCTGTCATGGGCTTCCTTAAGGATGAGCTCTCGTAGAGCGCTGACACCAGGCACAAAGATCCTTTTCTTAAACCAAAGCACACCTTCATCAGAAATGAAGTGACCCAGGAAAGACACTTCTTTCATCCAAAATTCACACTTACTCAGCTTGGCGAACAATTGATGTTCCCTTAACCTTTCTAGAACCATCCTCAAGTGGATCTCATGCTCTTCTTCAGACTTGGAATAGATCAGGATGTCATCAATGAACACAACCACAAATTTATCAAGGAAATCCATGAATACTTTGTTCATTAAGTTCATGAAATAGGCAGGAGCATTGGTAAGACCAAAGGACATGACAGTGAACTCATACAGACCATACCGAGTAGTGAAAGCTGACTTAGGAATATCGGACTCCTTAATTCTGATTTGGTGGTACCCAGACCTTAGATCAATTTTTGAGAAAATGGAGGCTCCTTTCAACTGATCAAATAAATCATCAATGCGAGGTAGAGGGTACTTGTTTTTAATGGTCACCTCATTAAGTGACCTATAGTCCACACCCATCCTTAGGGATCCATCCTTCTTTTTCACAAAAATAACTGGAGCACCCCAAGGTGACGCACTGGGGCGTATAAATCCTTTCTCTTGCAACTCTTCGATCTGTTTCTTCAACTCAGCCATTAGATTGGCGGAAAGACGGTATGGCCTTTGGGAGATAGGCGCAGTACCAGGAGCTAAGTCAATAACAAACTCAACATCTCTTTCAGGCGGCATGCCTGGCAGCTCCTCGGGAAACACATCAGGAAATGCCCGCAAGAGGGGGTCATTCTTTAGATCCGACCCCTCCAACTTATTTAGGGCAATCAGATTTTCAGGACCGGAGTTAGCAACAAATTGAACTTCCTTACCATCACCACTAGTCAACTTGGTATTTTAGAAACACATCAATATGACCCTTATATTTGGTTAACCAATCCATGCCTAGTATCACTTCTATCCCTTTTGAATCAATGACCACTAGGTCTGCTGAAAATCCCACACCCTCAATTTCAATGCAAACATCAGGGCACATCAACATGGTACGAATGACTTTTCCAGGGGATTTAATCAGCATAGGTTTCTTTAGTGCACTTATTTCAAGACCATAATTTTAGCAAATGATGCAAAGAATAAATGAATCGTTGCACGTAATCAAACAATGCAGTAGCGGAGATTGAGTTGATGTGAAACTTACCCATCACTGCATGGGGGTCAGCGTGGGCATCCTCAGCACTGACGTGGTTCACCCGACCACGCCCAATGAAATAAAGATTCCCGGCTGCGGAAAATTCCCACGGTAGCCGGAAATTAGCGGGCCTTGGCAACACAATTTTGGCTTGACCTTGCGCGGACACGGCACCTTTATTGGGACACGAACTGGCGTAGTGTCCCATCTGCTGACATGCGAAGCACTTGATGCTCGACAGGTCCTTCTTGGGGAGAATCGACATCCGGTGCGGACCGAGGAGCCGATCGTGGCACTGGGCGAGGCATCACCCACTGAGAACGTGGGCGAGGAGGAACAGCAGGCGCACGACCACGGGTGCGGTGTCCCTTGGGACGAGAGCTAGGGTGACCATCCTGCTGGGCTCTCTTTCTCTTCCTAGCAGCCAAACACTGACGACGATTCTCCTCCTGCTTCACAGCGCTGGCAAACAACTGCTTGAAGGTGGTGAACTCAGTGGAATCGATCAAGGTTCGGATCTCAGGGTCCATACCCTTCTTGAAGAAGTAGATTTTGTCAGCATCATTCCTCACATCACGAGGCACATAACGAGCCAGCAGAGTAAACTGAGTGAGATACTCATGCATCGTCATGTTCCCCTGAACCAAAGCATGAAACTCACGCCTCTTAGCCTCCTTTGAGCTGTCGGGGACATAATTTTCCTCAAATGCCTCAACAAACTCATCCCAGGTGATCGTCTCAGGGGCATCATGAGACTCACAAAATGTGTCCCACCAGGCTGACGCAACTCCAGTAAGCTGATAGGCTGCGAGCTGAACACTCTCCAGGTCTCCGCATTGGAACATGATCAAACATTTCTCAATGGCCTTTAACCAATCTGCTGCCTCCATGGCATCGGCAGAACCACCGAACTTGGGAGGGTTGGCTCTTAGGAAATTGTTAACACGGGAACTGGCAGGAGGTGGATGGTGTGGCACGGGTGGAGGAGCAGGGGCATTATTTCTCTCTCTCATTAGCTCTCGGAACATCTGGAACTGCATCTCCAGGATCTCTCTTGCAGTGGGATCTCTAGGGGGAGGTGGAGGAAGGTGGGGAGACTCGGCTTGGTTCTCTTGGGGGTTCTCTCGGGGATTTTCTTGTGGGTTCTCTCGGGGATTCTCTTGGGGGTTCTGGGGAGTATTTGTGGCTACCGAGAGGGAAAAGGTTGAGCTCACGGGTGGCCCTCCGACGGAAGATCTAGGCTGGAGCAGGGTCATGCAGGCTAACCTCCCAAGTCGGCGGGGCCCACTAGCTCTGCTAGCGGCACCACCACAGGCTCGACCACGGATAATATCACCACGCCCAAAGACGGCCAAATCATCATCTGCTTGCCAAGAGGACGAGAGACAATAAGGGAAAGAGCTAAAACCAGTTTCTCCAAAACATGAGTTAAAACATGCAAACTTGGCACGATGCACACTCACATACATAAAATAATAGTTTTCGTGGTACAATAGGGCGCAGTACCACAAGCCGTCGTCACCCAATCGCGAGCTAACTACCTCACAGGTTCTGAGGACTGCACCGGACGATTAGTAGGATCGGATACAGGGGCCCACTGTAAGCACCAACCAAAGTAGGATGGTTACCACGGTGATCCACAGCGGGAAGTGCCTCATCTCCTCGAGGAACAGCCGGAACTCGCTCGGCTCAGGCCGAGGGCGAGGACTCGGGGAACGACGAGGACTTGGAACACGGCGAGGAGGACTCAGAGAATGGCGAGGGGGACTCGCGGAGCGGCGAGAGCTCACCGAGCGGCGAGGACTCGCGGAACGGGAGCGGCGGCGAGGAGGACTGGCGGAGCGGCGAGAGGGACTCACGGAGCGGATCTCCGGCCTCTTCCTCATTCTTGGGCCGGAGAAGCGGCTACACAGGCAGGGAACTCGGCGGCGCGTGGCCAAGCGGCAAGTGTGCGGCGCGGGCGAAATCATGGGCGCTGGCGTGGCGGCAATAAGGCAAGGCGGGCGATTTAACACTATGGGCGGCCTCTTTAAAGAGGCGGCCGATTATTTGAGTGGGGGGACCGCAGCAAAGCGGCGGACAAGACACAAAGCAAAAGAAAAGAAAAGAAAGGGTGACAATGACTCTTGCAAAGGGTAGGAGAGCTACGAGCTAAACCTCGCTCGTGGTCGGACTCGAAACCAACTCGACGGGTCTTCTTCTTCTTCATCATCATCGATGTCGACGGCGGGCTGCCAACCAAAGGGCGGCGAATCTAACCATCGAGGAATGCCCTGGCTCGACAACGGTAGGAGGCGGCGCCCTCACTCCAGTTGGACCCAGGTCCAGCTGAAGATTCTTGGGGTGAGCTCGAAGGAGCACAGGAAGATCAGCGGGATCCTTGGGTTCGAGCTTGGGCCGGAGCCGACATCCTTCTCCTTGGGCGCGAGGACGGCGCGGCGGGAGTAGGAGTCCGGAGGAAGAAGCGGCATTCCCGAGACGCCGGTTCTCGCGAACCAACTCACGGAGCTCTTGCGAAGGTGGATCTTCTCCACCAAGTGATGGGAGTCGCGCTTCTTAAGGTCGCGGCACTCCTTCTTGATCGAGTCCACCGGCGGTTGGCGTCGTGGCGAATTCAACTCCGCAGGCGATGGTGTCTGCTGTCGTCCGAGGATTGACGAGCTCGGCAAGGTGGTACACCGTCGGGTCACTCACCCTCGGCCACTGGCGTGATGAACAGCTCGTCTGGCGGCAAAGAGAGGAAAGAAGCGGCGGGAGACGTCAGACTCACGCGTGAATGCATCGCTGAGTCGGTGTAGAGCAAGTCCGACACGTCTGGATGGCGTCCCGAGCGGTGACGCGAGTGGCGAATGTAGCGAACGGACCCGGGTAGGTGGGGACGGCGGCAAAGATGGTGACGACACCACCCAAAGACATGTGCGTCCCTTGCGTGGAGCGGTGGCACCATGGTACATGGGGTCACGAAACCAAGCGTGCCCGAAGATCAACAAAGAATGGCGCCGAAACCTCCGTAGCTAACACCAAGGCCGAAGCGAACGCAGCATCTATAAGTTTCAAAAGATCGTCGACCAAAGATAGATTGCGAAGAATAAGAATATATTTAACAATTATTTCTTTTAAAATTATATGGTCTCTAATTTCTAGGGCTACGTCCTAGGGCCAATAAGAGCCTGGCTCTGATACCAATTCTGTCGGCACCCGATTTACAAGATCGGATTCCACCTGCGTAAACCCGTACTAGTCCCAAGGATCATGGCTAGTACACACAGATATACAGAAACGGAATAGTGCCAACGATAATATTATTACAAACGGGACATAGTCCAGTACAATCAACATACAACGGCTCGCAGGCCGCAAATCAGAGTACACAACGATACAAGCCTAATACAACATCTAGAATTTTTATTCATCCCACAGGCACGGAGGCTGTAGGAACGCGCAACCCTAATCTTCATACTCTTCATCGGAGAACGCCTCCTCGACGTAATCCGGGTCCTCCTCCTCGGACGGCGGGCCATACTCGGATGGACCAGCTGTTGAAGTTTTGAAAAGAGAGGGGAGAAAAGATGGTGAGTACAAATTGTACTGCAAGTCCGGAATTATGCAAATGCGGTTTAGTACAAGGAAGGTTTAGGATATTTATGAAATCGCAGCTTATTTAACCTAGTTTTGACAAAGCAATTTGAAACTTTAAATCTCAACATTTTCTTTGGGCTCTTCTCAAACGGTTCTCGCCACTTGGCCTCGGTGCATAGCAAGAACAAAATTCTTTCTTCTTTTCTTTTCTCAAACTCGCTAGGTCCATTCCGTGACACTTCCGATAGGCCGATACCCATTTCGAATACCACGGTGGCACCTAGCTCAAACGAAATCCTTCTCAAATCCTTACTCATCTCAAATCCTTTCTTTAAAATCCCCTTTTCTAAATTTATTTTAAAATGAAGAAACTACCATATAATCAGTCCCTTCACGACGCTCATAACCGCGAGCACGGCTATCATGACGCTTTTAACTCTGCAGAGTGGAGTACGCCTTACCCTCGAGAGGCTCCGCGCCCAGACGGTGTTTCGCCACAAGACCATCAACCACGAGGGCCAACGATCGGGCCCGTCCCCATTCCGGCTCGAGGTCGTCTTCAGAATGGCTCAGTTCATAGGATCATAGGATGAGCAGTCCTTAGACTAGGGGAGATTTGATATTTTAGCCCAGTTTCAAAACATGGTGCCCTCTGCACCAACCGACAAAATATCTCCCTAGTCGGAAAGATTTTGGGGTAAGAGGAAAATCACTTCCTACTTAGCATCACCCTTGATGCGCTATCTTTAAATCACCCTTTTCCAACCATTTCTCAAAACATTCACCTTTCACACAAATGATTGAATCATTCCGCATAAATGATTTTAAGCATTTATCCTACCACAATCAAAGCATATAAATAAGAGCAATTTATACTCTAGCCTTAGGTTTAATCCTACCATATTTCTTACCTTTCTATTCGGTCATGATAACTAAGTTTAGGAAATACGGCGTTTATCTTTTAAACTAGCATGCATATTTTCAAGTCTAATAACATTTTCTAAATAACCGAAAATGGCTTCTCAATATGATCAAAAGGGGACTTGCCTTGATCGGTTCCGGGGAAAGCGAAGGGGACGTCGTCGATCGGGTCTTTGGGAGCTTGACCTCCTAAACGCGCACACGCATATGCAAAGCAATACAATACACATAAGTAAAATATTTTATGCCATGCTGTTTTTAGGTAATGGGACATGCAGCAATTTTTAATGCATTTTGTTAAAAGAGAGATCATGCCAAATGACTTATGCGCGAATGCAATGATGCCATTATTAATCCAAGAATACTTCTAACAAATGTATGCGGCATGAATGGTATGACAACAATTATTTCTTAAGGTCCAGGGACTTGTAAAGTATTTTCTTTTCATTTTAAAAGAGACAATATGACCATTTCTCACATGCACATGAAATGATGCACCTAGAACTTATCTATTTAGCCAAAAATGGATTCCACATGCAAGACATGTAAATGCATAATTTTCCCAGGTTCAGAAACTAATAAAGTAATTTTACTAATTTTTACAGAATTTTTAGCATGCACAAGCTATTTTAACAAATATTTTTAGTGCCAAGAAGTGATTTAATCGAAACTAAATAAAACAAAAGAAGAGGAGGGCTGATCGGTGTTGGGCGGCCCGTCCGAACGCAATAACGGCGAAACGCTTCGGCACACAAGGGTGAGAGCGCAAGGGCAGCGAGTGATTAGCGGGCCCCACGGTCGGTGGCACCGCAGAGGCGGAAGGGAAAAACAGGGATGACCAAATGCCCGGCGGCGGAAGCGTACAACGGCGGCGACGACCCCGACCACCGTGGTTCAATCGGCCACGCGGAAATCTAGTTACGGAAAGGACGAATGTATTGGAGGCCCAACCACCCAACGAGGTGGTCGGAACGGGCGGCGCGGCGATCCGCAGCGGTGATGATCCATGGATCACACGGCGCCGGCGATAAATGGCATCAACAGGCGATTGATTCGGCCGGAAGCTACTAGGGAGTGGGATGAAGCGAGTGGCGAGCTCACCGAGGACGAAGGAAACGGCAAGGCAGTGAGATTGCGGCGGCGGCGTGGGCTCCGGTACACGCACGGGCCTCACTGCTCCAACCCAACGGCGCGAGCTCCACGGAAACGACCTGCGCCAAATACGTGGTGAGGTTGGCGCGGAAACCGGGACGGAACAACGTAGGAAACGGCGGCGACGCGGAGAGAAGGAGCAACGCACCGGCTCGGG
This sequence comes from Raddia guianensis, assembly GCA_036346415.1. Lineage (NCBI taxonomy): Eukaryota > Viridiplantae > Streptophyta > Magnoliopsida > Poales > Poaceae > Raddia > Raddia guianensis. The sequence continues at coordinate 2,756,875 of CM070538.1, read as the reverse complement.
TGAAAGACGTTGCGGTGGCGCAAAGCAAAGGGCAGCGGAGGTAGCAGTACCCTATTTATAGGCGAGCTCCGCATCGAACGACCTCGACGCGACGCTGGTTTGGCGAAACGCCGGCGCCGATTCCGGCCGGTGCCGTGTAGGTGAACGCATTGAACGCGAGGTGGTTCGCCGGCGATAAGACAAGGAAAGGGGTAGGGACGGAGAGGGTCCGCGGAAGAGTGTAAAGGCGAAGCGATTTCATGGGAATCTGGTGGCGAGGCCCCGGAGAGAGAGAGAGAGGAACAATGGGCGACCATGGACACGGCGCTGGATCTGAGGAGGAAAAAGCAGAGGAGGAGGCAGAGGCCGACAAAGGCGGGCCAGCAGAGCGCGATCGATCATGGTAGAAGGAGGGCAGCGGCGAGCCGGATGGGCCGGAGCGCGGCCGCGGCCCAACTGAGGGGAGAGAGGGAGAGGGGAAAGGAGAGGAAAGGGGGCGGCGCGGTTGCGGCCCAACCGAGGGGAAAGAGGAGCGGGGAAGAGAGAGGGAAAAGAGGGAGTGGGCCGAATCGGGCCGTGGGGGATTAAAACGTTTTCTGATTTCCAAAGAGTTTTCCATTTCCAATGCTCTTTTTGAATACAATAATACTTAGGAAATATTATTTTGTTTTCCCAACAATTTAAATATAATTCTAAATAATTTCACCTGGGGTATTGGTTTATAGGAAATATTATTTAAAACAATTACCATAATTTTCCACCAAAGGGTATAGACTTGGAAAGATTAAATTATTTTTTTCTAATTTGGATGTAATGCATGAAGTGATGATGTCTTGATGCAATATGAATAAATGATTAACATTTTCAAATTATGCATTTTTAAGAAATTAATAACGTGCCAAATTGGTTTTAAAAATTTGGGATGTTACAAGCTACCTCTGAGGGCTCAGGCGATCGCGTCTACAAGACGGAGGAGGCGGCCGCTGATCACAGTCATCCATTCTTTTTTGAGCTGTGGTCGTATGAGAGGATCGCCGTCGGTCGACCTCTCATGGATCACAGTGTGTACGGCGGCGTTTACTACCACGAGACCGAGGAGGATAGGCCTACGATGGGGTTTCTGTGGTTTCGCCGACGGGTAATGAAATAACCACACTATCGATTTGTCCGAGTAAATCTTATTGAAATGCTGTAATTTCATAATTTTACCAATTTTGCAGCCGACGTGGGCTCACGTCACGCCCCACAGGGACTACCCAGACTACGTCTGGAGGGTTTCAGGCGTCGTTCCGGCCCCCTCAGGACGTGCCCGGGTCGTCCGGAGGGTTTCAGGCGTCTTTCCGGCCCCCTCAGGACGTGCTCGGGTCGTCCGAAGGGTTTCGCGGCCCAGTCCGTCCTACTGTCGACGTGCCGAGGTCGTCCGCTCAAACGGCCTCTACGCTTCACGGGTCGTTGAGGCCACCTACTGCGCCCTCATTTGATGGTTAGTTGTCCTGTTTTTATTGTTGATAGTCGCATATGTGATGATGCTTACAAACAAATTCATTGCAGCTCCTGCGTACAGATCAACTTGGGACAGCCCAGATGCTGGCACAGAGATGCATTACAGCCCTCTCGTCGAGCCACCGGCGTACCAGGAGTACTCGGACTACTTCTTCGGGAGTCACCAGGAGATAGGGCCGTCACAGTTGTCTGAGACACCCCCTGTCGTCTCGCAGCCATCGCAGCCAGAACATGCGACGCCAGACCCACAGCCTCGACCGCAGCGGGACGTCGGGGCCTCGGACCGCTTCACTTTTCCGTCTACACAGCTCGGACGTGCGCGCAAGTGTCGGACCCGGTCTAAATGACCGAACCCTAATGTGTTAACAGTACTAGTCCCAGCAGATCATGGCTAGTACACACATAAACAGAACTGATACATTGCCTTCGAATTACATTATTACAACATAGGGGACTACGGGTCCCAAAAGGAGTCACAATTAAGTACATCAAGCACGGCACGCAGGCCGAGATACAGAGTTACACAGATGGTCACACAGGGTCCTAGCATAGCGCGACTTTATTCTAGCTAGCAGGCTAATCCACGAACAACGGCGGTGGCGACACGCAACCCTACTCTTCGTCTTCGTAGTCCTCCTCCTCCTCGTAGTCCCAGTCCTCCTCAAAGAGAATCAAGGGAGCTCATGCTGTTGAAATTTTAAAGGGAGAAGGGGAAACAGGGGTGAGTACAAAGGTACTCCGCAAGTCAGGAATATATATGCGGATGGGGTTTAGTACAAGAGGAGGGCTTAGGATATTTTGCAGAAATGCGTTTATTTATCCTAGTTTTGACAAAGCAAGTTCGAAACTTTCAATCTCAACATTTTCTTTGGGCTCTTCTCAAACGGTTCTCGCCATTTGGACTCGAAGCCATAGCGAGAACAAAATTCTTTCTTCTTTTCTTTTCTCCAAACTTGCCAGGTCCGGTTTTCCGCGTGACACTTTCCGATAGGCCGATACCCATTTCGGAATATCACCGGTGGCTCCCAGCTCAAACGGGATCTTTCTCAAAACCTTTCTCAAATCCTTTCTCAACTCCTTTGTTTAAATCCCTTTTTCAAAAATGGTTTTAAATGAAGAATCTACCATATAATCAGTTCCATCGACGCTCATAATCATGAAAGCACGGCTATCATGACAGTTTTAACTCTGCGAGTGGAGTACGCTTTACCCTCGAGAGGCTACGCACCCATTCGATGTTTCGCCACAAGACCATCAACCACGAGAGCCAACGATCGGGTCCGTCCCCATACCGGAGCTCGAGGTCGTCTTGTAATGGCTCCGTTCATAGGATTATAGGATGAGCGGTCCTTAGACTAGGGAGAGTTTATATTTTAGCCCAAGAAAACCCGTGCCATCTTGCACTAACCGACAAAATATCTCCCTAGTCGAAAAGATTTTGGGGTAAGAGGAAAATCTTTTCCTATCAAGCATCACCCTTGATGCGCTATCCTTTAAATCATCCTTCCCAAACATTTCTCAACAATATCTCATTTCACACAAATGATTGCATCATTCGCATAAATGATTTTTAAGCGCTTATCCTACCTCAACAAAGGCGCTTAAATATGAGCAATTCATATTTTTAACCTTAGGTTTATCCTACCATATTTCTTACCTTTTCTATTTGGCATAATAACTAATTCTAGCAAATACGGCGTTTATCCTTTAATCTAGCATGCATATTTTCAAATCTAATAAATATTTTCTAAATAACCAAAATGGCTTCTCAATATGATCAAAGGGGGACTTGCCTTGGTGGACGACGGTAGAAACAACCAATGACGCTCGGACGGGTCTCAAAGACCTTGGCCTCCTACTCGAACACGATCCAAGCATACAAATGAAAATAACAAGACATCGGGCATAAAATGTTTTTATGCATTTTATTTTAAATAGAGAGATGTTAATTTATTTTGCATGCACATGAAATAATGAACCTAAGCACTTGGACTAATAGAAATGCAATGGTTACAAGGGTGCAAAATTGATTTAGTATTTTTATAGAATCCAAATTGTTGCAAAGTATTTTTGAGAATTTTTACAGAATTTTGGAATGGCTTTTGATATATTCTACAAAATCTTTTCTGCTAGAATCTATTGCATTCGATTTTGAAAATAATAGAAAGAAATAAAAGAACAAAGCCGGCTGGACCGGTCGGCCCAGACGGGCGGCCCACGGCCTAAAGCCGAAACGGGGTTTCCTCCCCGCCTCCCCATCGTCTTCCTCCTCGGGCCGAGGCGGCCACGAGACAGGGGCAGGGCGAGACCGGCCACCGGCGACTGATTCCGCGCGGGAAGAGAAAGGGGAAGCGACGGCGATGCTGTGATGGTCTCGGCGGTGGTCGAGACTCACCCAGGCGGCGCGACGGTGGGAGTCTGCGCGTGGCAGGGGTCTGGCGGTGGCGCGCTCCTTGACTCGGCGGCGCTCCGGGGCTCCTGACAGAGGGGGAGTGATGGTGAGAGAGAGACGATGGTGCTACGTCGGGTAGCCAAGAGGAGCTCACCGAGGAGAAGGCACGGCACGGCACGGCGCTAGGCAAGGGAAAACTGGGAGCACAGGGCGGATTCTTATAGGCGAGGACGGCTCGGCGGGAGCGGCTCGGCCTTTAATGTCGCCGGTGAGCACAGCGAGCGGGGAGACACCGATAGACCTTCGCTATTGCTCTCAAATGGCGGCGAACGATGGCGCTGCCGGTAGCGGCACCGGGCGGCGAGGGCGATGGCGCGGCGAGCGTGGTCAAGGCGCGGTCTTGGGCGGCAACGCGCTGAAGCTTCGCCGCGCACAAAGGGGAGCGGGTGGCGGTAAAAAACGCACGGCGACGCCGGATGTAATGAGTTAATCGGATTGGGCGGCGCGCGGGCGGGCAAGTATTGACGACGAGGCAAAGCGGGTCCGGACGCAGCGGAGGCGGCGGCGCGGATGGCCCGCCTGCGACGCGCAGACGGCGACGCGCGGAGGAGGAAGGAGCGGGAAGAGAGCGACGGGGAAGCGAGAGAGAGCGAACCGAGAGCAGAGGCGCTTCGCGAGAGAGGGAAAACGACGGAAGAGGAACCTGACGGTGGGACCCGCCGGTCGAGCGAGGGCGAGGAGAGGCAAAGCGCGGGCCCGCCGATCCGACGGATCTGGTGACGCGAAATGGGCTGGGAAGATGGGCAGCAGGGGAAGGTAGAGCGGGGGAGGAGAAAGTGGTAGGGAGGAACTCGGCCCGAGAGGAAAAGAAGAGATTTCTCTTTTTATTTTCCAATATTGTTTTTCTCTTTTCTTCTTTCAAAAGTTTAACAAAATTTATTTTAAATACTTTTAAACAATTGACACCTAAGACAATGATTTTCACTTTAAAATTACTGACTCAAACCAATTCCAGAAGGTTGAATGCAATAATGATGCCATGATGATTTTACAATGCTTTAAGTAGTTTTAATATTTAAATTATGCATTTTTATGAAATTATTAATGTGCCAAATTTGGTTTTGAAAATTTGGGATGTTACAGCAAGCCTCGAGCTGATGGTTCTGTTGGGGGCGTGAAGCCTAAGAGGGGGCGTGCGTAGGATTTTTGTTAGTCCATACCTTTTGTGTGTTGTTAGCACCGCTATTATGTAACATATACATATCGTGTTGTTATTATGTTGTTTATGTTATTATGCCCACGCTCGACTGTACCGTGCAACGTTTAACTCTCAATGACGTGGTTCATCAGACACAGTAGCGCAGCAAGCAATAAGAACGTAAAAATGGTGCAACGACGAATTTTTTCACTGTTTGCCTAAACAAATTTCGGAATGCCAAAAATGCCTTCGAAATTTTCTATTATCGAAAAAAACATCGTAATTGAACTCATGGAACATTTACGTAATAAGTCGCATCAACACCAATCATACAACAATTGTAGCGTACGGTCTTCACTCCCTGGAATACCTACTATTTTACGTGCATGGCCATGGCTGTGTAAAAGGATTGTGACATTCACATGAACACCACGTCGCTGAACATTGAGAAGTCGCTTCCCACGTTGTGTCAAAATACCCTGGATATTGATGCTGCATGACCGATCTTCGCCGGAGAACTTCTGCGTTCGGTGTGCGGGGGTAATGGCATCCACAGAGGCATGTGGTGTCACTACAAACACGAGTTGGGATGTACTGTTGATCGAGAACCATGCGGTTTGATCGCTCGCGTTCACGGCTGCTATGTTGGCGACGCCTTTGAGGGCGCTGATGAATTGTTTGTCGTGCGATGGTCAGTAGTGCACGAGCCCGCTCTTCAGCGATCTATCTTCGCGTGAAGGCTTGCGATGTAAAAATATGCGGCGCTCGGGTAAGGGTCATCCATCCACATATTCCATCCACAGGTAACATCTGGAATCTGTGAGTTCACTTCATACACTTAGTGGAGCACGAGATCAATGAGAGAAAATAAGGACGATACTTACGTTGTAGTCAGGGCACCGGTAGAATCTACGACCGGTGAAGCCTTCATGGACATGGTTGAACCATCGCTGTGGCGGGGTTACCACACTGGCATTTCGGCCATAGCCAAATTGAAGCACAGCTTCGATCTCTGAGGAGGGCTGGACCATCTCTCCAGTCGTCGTAGTCCAGCACACGCATGTCAGATGCAGGCGGACGAGCATGCTCCCCTGGGCCAAATGACTCCCACCAAGTATCAGGAATGAAAGGACGTGACGAAGGACCCCAGCTTGCCATGGTGTAGTTTAGTTTCTGCGGTTCGAAGCTTACGGAGGCACGGTATTTATAGATGGAAGGAGTACCACACTGGCACTGTTCGAAGCAATGAATATTAAATAATTTTTACGGCAATAATTCACGTTTACTGTTCGTGAAATTGACTAGTCACGTCAGCATTGTTAATCCCACCCCTTTCTCTCTCCGTCGGTGGACACTGCAATGACATCAAGTAACATCACGAGTAGCAACAGATTGAATCGCACTATTTCACCAAGCGATGTGACAAAGATAAAGAGGTAAAACTGCTCACACGGTGTTTATACGCGGTGTTTGAAAAGCGCTCTCGCCTACACCACGCCATTTAATCCGATGTCCTTTAAATAGCGCACTTGTGCCCACGAATCTCGCACCGCACTAACACCCGTAGCACATATCTCGTTTGAAACACTCGTTACTTGCACAAGAACGTATCTTCACCGTGAAATTTTATTGTTTTTCAGAACCGATGCTTAAATATTAAAACAAATTGATTAACGTGATACAAGTCATGGCACGTATGATGCATAAAACAATCTTGTTTCTTTCTTCCCTGCGCACGCCTCGGCTCCACCCGCGCCTCGGATTCCTTCGCCTTGAAGTGCGTGCCCTGCTTGTCTTGAAGTGCGTCTTGAATCAAGCAGTGCATGCGTAAAAGGCCGATCACGGTGGTCACATCCTTTGCTGTCGCCGATTACGTCAAATCATGTCATGTCTCGTTAAACATGCGTTTAATTTACTAACAAAGTAATTAGTTATTAATAAATTACATGCTAATGATGATTTAATCACACACTCGGCTATATAAGGAGGAGTGATCCTCGTTTCTCTGCACACCATTTATACCCAGACGGTGCTCACTGCGCTTACACATTCGTCTTTGCTTCGATTGCTCAACAACTCTTCTATTCTAAGTACTTCACTTCGCAAACCTTTCAAATTAAGATACCATATGGAGTTCCCATCGCCACCAAGGAGTCTCTCCACGAATCATCCCTAAGGTGTTCAACGGCCAATGTGTCTATGCGGCAGTCTTTGCGTTTTGAGGAAGTCTCAAGACTTTTCCTATACGTATGGGAGAAGATATTGGAAGTGCGCGAACTATGCGTACGATCGAACAGCCGACATGGAGAGGAGGGCAAAGTACCCTGTAAGTCACTTCTTACTTATTTCTTCCCTAACGAACATATACACGCAGATGCTAACCTCGATCTTTTTAGCCTCCATTATGTGAGTTTATTCAATACTTGGACGCCGAGCAAACTCCCGATATGGAGCGGCAGATGCACCGGGAAAGGGCGGAACGCAGGGCCAGGGCCGAGGAACGGTGGCAAGATGCCCTCTGTGAAGAAAGAAACAAGCAAGCGAGAGAAGAGTTTCAGGCACAGCGCGAGGCTGACCGACAGCGGCAGTTCAAGGAGCGTGAGGCAGACCGTGCCAGAAAGCGCGAGAGAGCTGCTAGAGCCAGGGAAGCAGGACCTAGTGCGTTTGCGAAGGGAAAATACCCCACGCACCCAAGAGTATTATTATCGTGTATGACAACTATGCTTTTTAATCTCCTAAGGCATGTAGGTTTAGTTATGATGCACTACTATGGTAGATTGTTTTATGCATCATGCGTGCCATTGTTTGTATCATGTAATCCAAATTTTTATTATTTAATCTCCGGTTCTCTAAAACCATAAACCGTTTATTTGCTCCGACAGAAAAAAACTAATCATCATCTCGAATTTTACTATTATTTACTTCTTTTTATTTTTCTACTTAATTGAACGGAGTTAACAAATTAATCAAATAATGATAATGTCATAACGGTATCGTATTTGATAATGTGAAAAAAGGAGGGAATCAAATAACAGAATGGAAAACGCCCTAGATAGGGTATGAAACGACCTAAAACCCTAAGCATTGCGACATACTTTCTCAATCTCCATATTAATCGACCAATTTTTCCCAGGCAGGAATTGATGGCAGTGGTAGGAGGAGGCAAGGAGGGGGTCCACTGGCATATAAAGCGCCCGTTGGACGGGCGCCAATTATTAAGCGCCCACTGGACAGGCGCTCCATATTAAACGCCCGCTGAACGGGCGATATTTAAATAGGCGTTATTTATACGTCGCCTAATTCACGGGCGATATATAATAGATCTCCCGTCCATCAGGCGTTTCAAATTTAACGCCCGATCAGCGGGCGTCGGGAGGCTATTTTTTTAATTTTATTAAACGGGAAATTATTTTTTAAATTTCGAATTAAATTAAAGCTAGTACAGTAAAAAATTCTCTTGTAGGATGTAGCCTGTTGGGTGCAGTGAGTTTCCCTGTGCTTGGGGCGAACAAGTTGGAGCCCAGGATGACCCTTGATGGGATCCGCCTCGTGCCGGGCTGGCCAGGACACACTCACATGTACGTGTATCCTGGTCAGGGAATGTGGCTGTGCATGGACCCCTCTCTTTTTCAAGGAAAGATGCCTAAACATTGTGTTGCTTGAACAAAGATAAATTATATTGTATAGGCATATTATCTTGTAGGCCTATGAACACACCCTTGAGCCTACAATATAGACAAAAGAACTAAAGCATTTGCGTTTTCAAAACTAGAGATAAGTAAATAGGTCGAAAAGGCCAGTGTATAAGGGATGATTGATAGCAAGTCGGTTAGGCATCCATACCTGGAAAATCCATCCTCAACTTTTGTACATTCTAAACTAAACACTACACAACATTATTTTTCACAAAATACTTCCATAGTATCATACTTTATGAATTTTCACCAGTATAAAGTTATGAAAAGTTACACGTGTCGGGAACCATGAAAAAAAAAACATACATCTCATAGGATACCAAGTTCTTATTATGAAATAGATGTTGTGCGCTCCAAATTTATACAAGGCAGAGATATCAATACAAGGTACACCGACCCTGCTCCACTCATTACTATATAGTATACCACGCACAAGTACAGAGTGATACACCAATGTAACCTAGAATAACAAAGGCATTCACTTCCAGAACTCGGATGCCGTTCACCAAACGTGTGTTCCTTTGGTTACCCCCAGGAGGATAGCAACGGCCGCAATCGCAGCCTGCTCGTCAATTGTCATACAGAAAATTTCAAAGTGAGGTCAGCCCAAGTATTCGATGAAAGGAATTCATAATTCTATAGCTGGTAATAGCGACATATAAGAACTAAATTTGTACAAGCAACATGTACTTCTATGTTGAAAGGGGCTTTCTCAATCCCCACCATATCAATCTTTCAGCATATGAGAAATTTAAAGCTGATAGAAGCGCCGGAGTATACTCTTAAAGTTAAATTATTTAATCAACACAATAAATGTGATCATACAACTCTCCTCCATAAAGTTCAGAGTGTGTAATTAATTTCTCAAGGTGAAATAATTGAACAGAGGGCTCGCATTAGAATGGTACTTACAGCAATAGTGCAGGCTACATATCCTGGTTTCTCTCGGTAATCATGTACTCGGACACAGATTAGAACAAAAGCTCCAACATACCAAGGAATGGCAGCAAGGAAAAACCCCGCGATGAACCTTCGTTTCAGCAATAGAATGGAACTCCATGAGGAGCTTAGCTCAACTTCAGAAAGTAAGGCAAAATAACAGCTGTTCGGAGGCACTCACAGAAACCAGCCCAAGCCAAGGCCACAGCAGGGAAGGCGTCGCATCCTCACAGGCCTTCCTTCAACAACAGGACCAAAACCTGAGATACCAGAAACCAAATGATTACATAACATGGATCTCTATTTTCGATGTTACGGAATAGTTTTTTTAGCCAGCTAATATTCTGCCTTTGGACTTTGGAATTCTTTTCTTGTTTGTTTGCTTGTTGAGTAGACACAGATAGCAATACACTTTCAAACTAGCAGGCAACATTGGTTTTGGTCAGTAAATTCAGTTATCTTAGAATCTGCTGAACTGGATGCCTCAATTGTTGCTAGAAACATAAGATCATGGCCACGAAAACAATAGCAATACATGATGAGAAAGTACATGGTTAAGTTTAAACACTTTTAGCCTTATAGCAACACACATTTCTGCAAAGAACTGAGGTGGAAAGGTGCTGAATTTAGTTCACCTACACACTTGACCTAGCATCTTGCATCCATCTATCTGCACAATTGCAGGTCGACTTCGACACTGCCCGCGGGTGGGGGGAAAAGTGAGGGTTTGGGATCCGGATCGCGCGCACAAAGGGCGAGGCTCCCAGAAAGCGTGAGGATCCGCATCAATAGAAAATCAAATGAGCTGAAGTTTTCCGGTTGCACGAGCTGCCCGTTCCGCCCACCATTACTAAGCATTTGAGCAAGATTGCATAAAGAGATCGGCGACGGCAATACCTGGCACAGCCTGGTACCCCTGGGCGTAGTACGGCTCCGCGGGCGCGTAAGGCTGCTGGTGGTGGTGGTGGTGGTGGCCGCCGCCGCCGCCGCCGCCGAAGCCGGGAGGCGGCGCGGGCTGGGGGAAGCCGACGGGCGGGTGGCGGAACTCGGCCGAGGCGGCATGGGGAGGGGGCTGGGGCTCCGCGGGCGCGTAAGGCTGCTGCTGGTGGTGGTGGTGGTGGCCGCCGCCGCCGCCGCCGCCGAAGCCGGGAGGCGGCGCGGGCTGGGGGAAGCCGACGGGCGGGTGGCGGAACTCGGCCGAGGCGGCATGGGGAGGGGGCTGGAAGGTGCCGTACTGGTATTGGTGGGGTTGCTGGTCCTGTAGGTGTGGTGGCGCCGACGGCGGCAGATCGCCGGAGGAGTAGGCCGCCTTGCCGCCGGCCTCCGCGTCCTGGCCTCCGCCCATGGTTAGGTTCGGTTGACCTTTGACGCGTCCCGGCGTTCGGTGATGTGTGGGGTGTGGGCGTGTGATTTTTTTTTCTTTTTTCAAAGTGTGGGCGTGTGAACTTGAGCAGCGCGTCGCGGACTCGCTGCTTCTATGTATTAGTGGCAAGGTTAGAAACTGACAGTTTGGATAGGTAGAGACCGTTGGATTTCGGCCTTGTTCTTTTTTATTTTAGCTTAAATTAAAATTAAAATCTAACGGTGAAAAAATGTTACTCTCTCGAGTCACGAAAAGAAATCGCCGTTGACTTTTGCACATGTTTTTAACCATTCGTCTTATTCGAAATTGTTTTATAAATATATAAAAATATAAGTCATACTTAAAATATATTTAATAATAAACTAAATCACAACAAAATAAATGATATTTACGTAATTTTTTTGAATAAAATGAATGATCAAAGATGTCTCCGAAAATGAACGGTTTTTGTGGTAGGAGCTTGTGCTGTTTTTTACGAGACAAATACAATGGCACTTTTGTAACTATTTTTATTTTATAATAGGCCAGCCTCAGCGTCCCGTCCTCTGCCCATGGTTGGGTCGACGTTTGACGCGTCAGCGTGCCAGCTTGCAGAGCTCACATATCAGTCAGAAAAATAGGTATAGCATTGAGCCTAGCATTTAGACATGTAAACATTCAGGTTGCCTCTATGACTATGAATGATCGGCTAGTGTTACCACGAATCACAAAAATCCAGCGCCTCAACACCAGGCATAAGGTCGATGCATACCATGAATACGTATCAACCCTTTGCCGGACAGAATACACCGTTATAAAAATCAGCTTACACTAGTAGTAATAACACATCATAAAAATGGAACAGATGGCCAACTCGTGCAGATTGCTAATTCTTTCAGGTCTTCCAATGCATTGAGCGCACACGACAGCAAAAACTGCCTCAACACAACAAGACAGAAAGTGTGTGGGTCACTGCAAACTGGGAATGCAGTCAACATGCTTAAGAGGAATCATCAGCTACCAGGCGTGCCAAGCCTTCTTCGTACACTTCAAAGTCATCAGACGACCAGCGGCAGACAAGGTATAGCTGGAATGTTGCCACTTGCATCCCAAGCAGGCGCTGCAAGGCAGAATTTAAGAGGGTCCTTAATGCAAAGAAACAAACTGGGCAGAGCATGGGCAGATATGTACCCGTTGTTATATATATCACCAAAATGGCATCGGAACACCCGATAACATGTAAATCTCTGCATCAAGCGATAGCTGCTATTGTGTTATGGAATCTAGCTTAAATCTAGCTAGTGATTTTAATCAACAAGTTATATATGTAACCTTTGGAGCATGTAACGACCAAGAAATTATAAAAATGGATATAATTGCATGACCATAAGATTAAGGCACTCAAGTATGCATCTGATTATGCAAATCTATTACGTATCTAACAGTACATGCATAATAAGTTTATGCATACCAGAGTCTGGGCTCCTTCTGGTGAAATACGCTTCCCTTCTTCACATACGACATGATCTGCAACTAACTCTACAACACCTGCACCAACAATAGTAATTTATATTTCCAATCAGTCTGCTTGATAGCTTGAAGCATATGTGCAAATTTTGGGGGAAGCACAAACCTTTATTCAGGCGGACTGGCAGTCCTTGTTTGCGTAGAAAGGGTTCCATTTCATGTGTAAACTGTTCCAGAGGGCCTTCCTTTAGCTCCATCTGAGGGATCATTAAGTTGTTATTTGAGCCAAACCCTACCGTAAACTAAAACTGCTAGCTATTTCGGAACAGGGGCACTATCTAAAATTATGATGTACCTACTTTCTAGTGCAGGCAAGGCAACTATAACAAACAGAAATTACTGTGAAGATGTAGGGTGTGTTTATTTGGTGGCCTTCCATTACAATTCCAAATTTTGGTCATGCCAACATGAATTGGCTACCAATACCATTTGGTTGATAGTCAAGATTTGGCTCGCCACAACCAAAATTTGATGTGCCAACCGTTTCCCATACATTTTCTGCAAATCCATGGGCGCAAGAACTGCTCATCCACGCCAGCCAATGCACGCAGAAGCAGTTTGTATGCAGCATGGTGGGCCAGCGCAAGAAAAGTACCGAAATTTAAAATTACCATATTTATTTTATCGGCAGCCAAAATCCATAGCAAAATTGAACTATAGAATCTTATGATTTAAATTCCTTAATTACTCTGTAGCCAAACTCTGCCCCTATGGAATTTTTTATATTTTTTAATTTTTTAATTTTTTTACTTAAAGATACAAACGTTATGGTTTATATTTTTGTATATGACAACATTTGGCAAAATAAATTGGCAACAAACCATACCACCAAGCCTCACCAAAATTTGGCACAATCAATTGGTTTCAATCCAAACAACACCAAATTGCCAATGAATTGGTCATGACCAAATTCGTTGGCATGGCAACTCAGGGCCATGAACCAAACACCCGTATTACTTTTAAGGCCAAAATGGCAAACTGCAACCATGCCATTGCCCATTTTAAAGTTTCAAAAACTGCATGGTAGTTCAAAAACATTCCACTCAGTGGCATTTTTTTGTACTGTCATGCAATTTTGCAACATTAATGGCATGTATGCAATTAATCCTACTTCTTTTATGCACCCATATAAGATACTACCAGTACCTACTTGACAAATTAGCAAATGCTTTCAGTAACCATGGTACGTGTTCGGCATAATATGGGCTTTCTAGCTTGTTTGTTCAAACTCCAAAACTACGAACACATACATGGAAATCAAAAAGAATAGCAACAGTGATTAGAATACCGTTTCGGTTGCTTTGGTTCCTGTTCTTGCAAAATCATGCCCCTCGAATTCTCGAAATAATCTGCATACAGGACATATGATCATAACATTCACATAGATGATAGATGCAACAAGTACATAAACAAACATAAAAAATTACTATGTACATTTTTTTTAAAAAAAAAAACAGATAAGGAAAATACCTCTCGACATCATCCCTTGGAAGATTAGTAAAGAACAGTCCAGATTTGCGTTGAAGGAACTATATACAGAAAAGTTATTCTTCGCAAAAATTCACAAGAATGGTGTGGTTGTATGTACTCGCTACTAAAATACCGAGTAACAACTCACGCTGGAAAGTTTACACAGGCCTGTTTTAGCTTCATCAGCAGGTGAACGTCCCAATGCTATTTGCATGACCGTCTTTGCAGCAAGAAATATCCTGAGAGAAGAGTATGTAGCAGTTACAAAAACGTGTGGACAAAAATTCCCAGCTCAGTTAAGGTTAGCAACTTAGCATTAAGCAGTATGTGGTAGTGCTTTCACTACGATCTATTCTTGTGACTTGTCAGGGTCTCAATTGTATTCTCTAGAATAATGACGCTGTGCGCATCAACAAACGGACACAGATTATGTAGATTACCTGCTGGAGGACTTGAGTTGCTCCCTGAGGTCCTTGAGCTTCTGGTTCCTCATGTTATTGTAGGTGAAGACATACGCGGTGCTGTAGTGCTCGATGGCATTCTTGATATCAGCAACCACCTTACCCTTGCGCTCCGAATCCGTCTTCTTCTTGGTCTTCGATAAGGTGACTGCGTCCATCATCAAACATCGAATTTGCGCGCGTCAGGGAGTTCAGGCAGGCCATTACACTTCTTTGAAAGCGCCTACTTTCTGTCCGCGCCCGAAAGATCAGGAAAGCACGGGAATTTGGGTGCGGATACATGAGAAGCACATGATTCATATAGCTATCCGAACAAGAAACAGCTACCAAAAGCATTTTTTTTTTTTTGCTGCAGATTACTTCAGCTTGCACTGGAGACAGAGAAACAAGAAGCAAGTCGAGATGGAACGGGATGGAGGACCTGGGCGGTTGCGCTTGGATTTCGGCATCGCGGCGTTGGGGTGGATCTATGGAAGAGTTGGTGGCACCGATGACCTTCGGTACTAGATCAAGATGAGGCGGGGTGCCCTCGACCTGCCCCGGCCTGGACGATGGAGGAGCAGACGAGGAGGGCGGCGCGCCGCAGCCGTGTGGGGAGGAGGAGGAGGAAGAGGACCCGTCAGCCCTAGGTATTGGCTTCGGTGGCTCGGAAGTGGGAAGGCCCAACGGACCGGACCGGTTGGTCCACAGGCCGAAGCCAGCCCGCTTACTGACGGGCCGACCTATTTTTATCAAATATTTTTTTAGAAATTTGAGGAACGTACTTAAAATTCAAAAGTATATTGTGCATAATCTCAACTGAAAATGAAAAAATTAATGTATGTGAAAAGGTTTTATAATACGTAACTATGTTGTAAAAAAATGTTTGTTATATGTGGCTAACACTATGCAATTTTTTCAATGAGATTTTTTAATAAGATGGCATCCATGTCCCTATAAAATTCAAAAAAAGTAAAACAAAATTTAAAAAACATTTTTACTTTATATTAACAGTGATACATTGCTTGCCATTTGGGTTCCTGGAATGACCGTGCCAAAGATAAATGTAAATTTAAATTTTTTTTATTCACTTTGGTTCAATTTCGTTTATAGATTAACGTAACTTCATATGTACTATATCCATGATTTGATGCATTAACGGTAGACGTTTTCCATTTTTGAGCAACCACAATAATTTGGTTTAGTAATTTAGTTTAAGCTTGCAAAGGACATCAATAAAAAACATATTTTTTTGGAATTGTTCTGATGAACTTCAAATTTATGTGGGATTAAATAAATTGTGAATATTTTAATAAATGAAATAGAAATCAAATTTAGTGAAAACCACTATTGACCTATCAAGAAACAAATTCCAGAAGACACTGTAAGTTGGCAACTACTTCAGTTTCAAAATTGGGTAATTAAAATGAGATACAATAGCTTGGGGATAAAACTACATTGTAGAGAATAAGCAAATGACCTTCAGGATTACAACCAGAAGAGCTACATTAAAGCTAAGCCGCTAGCCCGCTACACAAGCCACCATTCCTGCTTCTAGTAATGATAAGCAAAGCAAGGATCAATGTACAAAATCACAAAACAAAGAAAAAAAAATCAGAAGGGCAACAAAATTTTGCACAAACACCAAAAAGATAGGTGAATCTATGACTGCACCAAAAATGGAACTGCTCCAGTCATATTGAGGAAAGTTCAGTCTATACTGTTCCATAGTACACAATTCCACTATTCCAATAACGAATACATTCATATAGGCATTTGAGTTCACGCATGTGCAAATAAGTTTCTCAAAAAAATGGAGATGATGCCGCAGGCTGGACTTGGGGGTGTGTCTGGGCAACTCTCTCACAAAAGCCTGCATGCCAAGTTCTAAAAAGTTAGAAATGGGTAACTTCTTGCATAATTGAGTGGGTCCAACACACACATGCATCAGTAATGAGATAAGGTTCAATCTGATGCCTGGAAAATTACAAAAGCTCACCTGACACGGTTTTTGTCATCACAAAAGAATGGTGTCGATGACTGATAATCATCTGTTCCAAAGTATCTGTCTCCAAACTCACCCATCCCAGGGATGACACGGAAATCATCATTTAGACCAAACTCAATCTCTGAGGTCACAATCTTGAGTCTTGGGAATCTCTTGCTGACAACATGCACTCCTTGGGGAGCCTAAAGGTAAGTGTGAAGAGTTAATTGGTCTTCAAACACAGTAAGTTTCTAAGTCAATATCATGGTCGTGTATAACAATAAAGAAAAACACATATTTTCTCAATAACTTCTTGTTAGTTATTATCATCTACTTTAACCGGCATCAGTTTACCATCTACTTCACCGTATCTTTTTTTTCAGCCATTCAAAAGTTGACAAATGCAGTACTGAAATGACAAATGCAGTACTGAAATAATCCTTAACTAGCAAAGTAGCAATTGCAGACACCAAGGTGCATAGGTTAAAGAGTCAAAGGGAAACGATTAAGGTTATAAAGCTAGAAACAAAGCAAGGTTAAAATAAGTTCCAACAAACCATGCTCTTATCATACGGAACAACAAAAAAACTATAATTATAGAATAAGAGGAACCATTTGAGAGCCTAAGAAAATTTCAAAAATGACCGCTATACTCAAATAAATAAATATATAAACCAGCACTTTAGAGGACTTACTGATATAAGATTGAGGAATATAATGTTTGCTTCCTGTACACCCTTCTTCAAGAGCAGAGATATAGCTTGAACAGCTGAATTTCCTGGAGGATCAAAAGGGAGAATATGATAATGTGAGATGAGCATAAATCCGTTAAGCAGGTCCAGCTATTTGACAAACATCCTCTCCTTGACAACGTATTGAAAATTTGGGAAAATTTCAGTATGTCAATAGGTAAACAATAGCAATAAGGACTGATGAGCTAGGCAAGGGATACACTCAGACCATGACAGATGTATTAAAATAAGAATTCTTGAATATCATTATATTGATTCGGTACCTTCTACACTCCAAAAAAGAGAAGATAAAAGGCTTTGCTATTTTGTCTCTTTATTTAAAGTTGCATACCTAGAGGTACTGAAAAATAAGATGAATGATAACATTAGTGTTTAGATAAGAATCGTCAACTAACCTGTTCCTAGTATTGGGTCCAACAACAGAACATGCCTGTTTGCAATATCTTTTGGTAAATTGTGATAGATGAGCTGCAAAGAAATTCAGAAGTTAGCAATTTGACTTACCCTAATACCTATGCAAAAGTAGATAGGAGGTTAAACCAAACCTGTTGGCCATTATCTCCCTCCCTATGAATAAGAATCTTCCCAATCTTTATACCTTTGCAACATGCCCGCAGTGCATTCTCCATACTTTCGCCACTGAAAGGAAATCGTAGGAAATCATGAACACATGTATGCAATATGTATTACTATCTGTAACAAAAAAGGGAAGGTATGTTGCTATTCAAGGATGTATTTTGTTCTTTGTCCACAGATGCTCTAATGATGAGTTAAATTCTAGTTTAAAAGTTGCTCAAAAAAGGTATGCTTACTAAATACTAGACAACTTCGATATTATATTCACAGGAATAAAGGCCATAAAGCAAAGCTAGAGATTTTTGCAACACTTTCTGGTGTATAGGAAAAAGGGAAGGTATGTTACTATTCAAGGATGTATTTTGTTCTTTGTCCACAGATGCTCTAATGATGAGTTAAATTCTAGTTTAAAAGTTGCTCAAAAAAGGTATGCTTACTAAATACTAGACAACTTCGATATTATATTCGCAGGAATAAAGGCCATAAAGCAAAGCTAGAGATTTTTGCAACACTTTCTGGTGTATAGCATTTGTATCAGATCTGTATGATCTCTCGGAGACTCACAACACTGACATACTACGTAAAATGGCACAATGTTTTTTCATTATTCTATAAGTGACAACATAGGCTAAGGCCCTGATCTTTTCAGCTTAACGGCTTAACAGCTTAATGACTTATGTACGTTTTGAAAAGACATGCTTTGAGTTTTTAAGTTTGTTTTTTCGTTGTTTTGAAGTTGGGTCCTAACGCTTTAAAAAGCAAGTTAAACAAAATGGATCCGAATCTCGAGACTACATCGAGAAAGCTCTCGAAATTCAGTCATATCAGCCGTTCAGCTATTTAGCCGATTAGATCAGCTCAAAAGAACAGAACATAAATCAGAAATTAGATCCTCGAGAAAGTACAAAATCAAAATATCTTGAAAAATTAGGTACCTTCTAATCACTGAGATGCCACACAATCTTTTCGAGAACTCCACCCCAGTGTAAACAGACCCTGCATGGATATGGAAGTACTATAGATTATTTATGCATATGGAAGTACTATAGATTACTTAAGAGAGTACAAGCGCAGGTATCGTCAGTAAACAGGCTTAGGATATATTACAGAGGTAAATAAAATTATTTCCCTATCAGTGACATTGCTTGTTCATAACAAATGCTGCAATATTCCTGTTATGAACCACAGAACTTTGAGTAAGCAGTCCAAAGCAACTGTAACAGTTCATTTGTAAATAGCATTTGAGGTTTTTCAGGTAAAAAGAAGGCCCCAAGCAGATGCATGCTTACAATGCAAATACTAAATGAAAACATGAAAGAAATAAAAAACCATAAGGCCAAGCCACACCCTTCAAGCATAATTAAAAGGAATACAGTCATGCATTAGCACTTTGATACAACATAGAAACGAGTAAAATCCACATTGCATTTAAAGAGATGACCTATATATATAAAATACAACAATCTAGGTGAGCATACGCAGACAACTCTGTGCAATACTACTACTTACCGGTCGGAGTTATGACCTGCTTTTCCTTGAAAGGAAGATGGCCAAGACCATGCTCGACAACCTATTTTCCACAAGGAATTTCAAGGTACTATGGGAACCCGCAGAAAATAAAATTCATCAAATATATGCATATACTGACCAATCGAATCAACCGATCAGCATAAAATATGAAATCATGGGTTGTCGTGGCAGCATCCCTTATTATTGTATGCATGCCTCGTATCTGAAAGAAAGAAGCATTAAAAATTCAAAAAGTATACACCATAGAAATACTACAGCAGTTGTTGATTAATTTTGCATACAATTTACTATGGAGACATCAAACAGTGATCAAATGGTTTTACAAGAAAAATAAAACTTATGTTTACATTAGATACCTGATAAGTTGTTTGAATGACATATAAATTGGGGTGTATTTTACAGAGATCATGTTGACCAAGCTTAGTGCGAATATGTTGAACGATTAGATCAATTGCAACATCATTATCTCCGCCTCGTGGGATGATAATATCAGCATACTTCTTTGTTGGGAGGATGAAGTCTTCAAAAGCAGGCTTAACAAACTTTGAATACTGCAACAAAAAAAAACTGCATTCAATGCTAATACCTAAATTCTCAATAAGCTGAACATTGCTTAAACTAATGGAAAGTAAGTGGTAATAGCTGAGGGTTGTACCTGATCTAGCACAGTTTTGATGTCTCTACCTTTCTCGATGGTGTCACGACGGATCCTCCTTGTTAATCGCACATCAGCATCTGCAAAATTTATAAAATTGAATGAAACAACAAAAGATAATACACTCTGTGAATGGAACAGATAAAGTACAGCTCAATTTTCTGTGTATTGAAAACCCTGGTCTACAGACAAGACAATATTAAGTTCAATGTACAGCATAGAGGCAAAGTTACGACAACAAATTGAAAGGATCTCTCTTTTTTTTTTGACACAGAAAGGATGTCCCTAAACTACTCATTTTGCGCAACTGTGCAAGTACTGAATATTAGTCTTACGCCTATAGTTGCACTTTGTGCAATGCACACTCAGAAATATTTATGACTTGAAGAACAAATGTTTCTTATTAAAACTACCAGCATGATCATCACAAAAACCTATGTGAACAATGTATCAAAATTTTAAAAATGTCTGAAAATTGATTGTATAAACATGCAACTTCTAAATGAAAAGCTTAGCAGTCAAACTAATACCTGTATCAACAAAGATCTTCATGTTCATCAAATCCCGAACACGCGAATCATGAAAAACTAGAATTCCTTCCAAAATAATTACATTTGAATGGTTGACCTGGCATCAATCATAAAATTAGGGTTGCTCTTAAACAAAAAGAAACAGAAATATAAATATAAATAAATAAAAGTGAACAATGATTTGTAAGCAGTGAACGAACATTGTTGGAGCAAATATTACAAGATAAAATGATGAAGATAAAAGGTGTTAACACTATATTTTCTTACAACGAGCTGTGAAGAAGTTGCTATCGAAAGTTCATAGCACTGTAAATTCTTTAGTACAACTGGCCGTTACTGATTGCACATACAACGCTGAAACCCCAAAGTCTTATAAAACTCAAGACCAAGAAACTCACTATGCTAGGGCATAGGTTACAAATAGCACAAAATGTAAAGTAATACCTTCCTTGCATGTGCGACACTCTTATAGGTTTTGAAGTTATAGCTAGGAATGTCGACGTCCTTGCCATGTTTCAACTTCTCCATAGAAGAGAGTAGCAACTCCGTATCGAATGCATCTGAAATTAGACAGAGGTGCAGCGAAAATTGTCAGTGCATATCAGACATTAAACTCACAAAGACATGTAATCTACCTGGATGATCGAAGTTGTAATCATGAACATGGACCAATTCCTCATCAGACAATCCGTAATAAAATGACTCCTGTAATATTTCAGATAAACAGTCATGTTGCTTGGAAGATTATAAATAACATATGGGGACAAGCAATATTAAGCAACAAGGGTCTATACCCTGCTGTTCAGAAATATAGCACGGTATATCAGTTGGTAAATACTGAAACTGGCTTGTTTTCAATATCAGTTTCCTTTTTGTAGTTTGGCGTGGTGCATAATACATATCATAACAGAATGTATTATATATAATAATATAATAACGCAAAATAAAAAAAATGAGAACGCATCCGACATGTTAGTATAACATCACAAAGGTAGTGAGCTAAGCTCAACGATGTCAATAAAAAAAGTAAATGAAATAAAAAAATCATCATGGTCCTTTTCAAGATGATGAGGGCAAGAGCATTAAGTTTACCCAATGACAGGGTTTTGGTTACGTGAATCAAGTTCTAAATTGTTTTGGGGGTAGAAACAAGAAAAACTTGTTAGACAATATATGTAAGGGTTCAAGATGTAACTGCAAGCATTTCAGATTATTGTAAAGGAGAAGGTAAATTGCAGAAAAAACTACAAATCTGCCATCATATTATTCGCTTAGCATTTTGGGTTATGCACTCGATATAGGTCGATGTATAGTCAATTTGACACACAATCAGCAGCCTGGAATAATCATTGTTTTGTCAGCTTCTGCACATCATTTGAACAATGTACTTAGGGTTTGGGAATCTGATACCCTGTTTGACGGAGAAAAGTTATCTGTACTATAGGTCTATAGCATCCTAATACCATCCTCCTGGCATATAGACCACTCATATGACAATACGAAGTTTTGATGCATGATGAAGGGGACAAAGTAAGGAAAAACTATAGGTCTATAGCATCCTAATACCATCCTCCTGGCATATAGACCACTCATATGACAATACGAAGTTTTGATGCATGATGAAGGGGACAAAGTAAGAAAAAAGAACTGAAATGTGGATATATCTCATCTAAATCCTATAGATATATAAATTGGAAACATAAAAGTGTAATCATATTCACTAGATACTTTACTTATAGGAAAAAAAAATAAATGTACCATTGGATATATTTTAAGGAATATAAACAAATGGGTGGTCCAAATACCACAAGACGAAAGGTGCTATCAGAAAACAAAACGGAAGCTGTGACAAACCTGAGTAACAACAACTACACGCTGATCACGTAGCTGATCGATGATCATTTTGCATACAGTGCTTTTGCCTGAAGATGCACCGCCAGCGACACCTGCACAATCCAAACCAAATCAGGGTGCAGCGCATTTGGGAGCAAACAGGCTACAGCCACACTGAACATCGCAATCGATGTTTTGCTAATTCCACACAAGAAATAGATATGCAGCAATCAGCATCCACTAACCAATGACAAATGGTTCCTGGTGCCCATTCTCCAGGCCTGATGTCCTCGGCTGTTCCTCCTGCCCCGACATGGAGCCCTGGAGATCCAGCTCTTCCAGACGGAGTGCCGAGTAGTGAACCCCGGCAGCGGCATCAAGCACATCGTCCACCGGCTTCGAACCCATATATCGCTCCTTCCGCAGACCTGCCACAGCAACCAGGATATCAACCACCATTGGCGGATCCACCGCCCGGGCAGGGGGGCAGCTGCCCGGGCGTGCGCGGAAGGGAACCCCGGTACCTGCGGCAGTCGCCGGAGATCTTGCGGACGGCTTGCACGGGCGAGAGGAGCTAGAGATCTAGATGGGGCGGGTCGGGGACGGGTCACGCCTCCACCCGCCTCGCCCCGGCCTGCCCCACCGGCGCGCCCACCCTGCCCCGCCTACCGGAGGGGAAGCCCACAGCCGCGTCGCCCGGGGAGGAGAGCTTCGGCGGCGTCGATCAGGCCACGGGAGGAGGCGAAGGCCAGCGCCGTCTCCGTCTCCGTCGCTGGCGAGGGGCGGAGGGTCAGCCGGGAGGAGCGCGATCAAACCAAATCCGAACCCACAAAACAGCAACGACACAAAACGAGGGAGAGGACGACGAATAGGACCAGGGCGGCGGCGGCGGGATCTGCCTGGGAGGGAGGCGGCGCGGCGGTCGCCGGAGGGAGCGAGCGGCGAGGGAGGGAGCGCAGAGCGTGGCGTGCGTGGGACGTGGAGGTGTGTGTATGTATGTGTGTATGTATGTATCCGGCAGAAGAGGCGCACGGTGATTGCGGTTGCGCCGAGAGGAAACAAACGCCAAGTCGGCCGCGGCGCGGAGGCGTTCGTGTCGTCCCGTATCTTTGCTTGCTATTAAAAGAGCCCGCGGTGATTGGTGTATGCCAACTTTCACCTCACATTTTCCTCGCCAATGGAGATGGGGATGGGGATCGCCTCTTCTCTTCGGGCATTCCTTAATTACCTCGCGCAATTCCGCCGATTTAGGGCGCCTTCCAGAATTAGCGAGTGCTAATGTGATTGGGGAGCAAGCGCGAGGTTTACGGCTCTGTTGGATATTGGAAAGAAGTGGGGCAATACATCTGAACCGGTGACGACGGCCCTCTCTGGTTCGTGTTGAACGGTTCGATTTTATTTGGTTGTGCTAAAATTTATCGTTTTTGCATATACTATTTGGAGTATTGTTATATTTTTTTAGATATTTGTAGGATAACTTTTAATCTTTTCATACCTCTTTGTGGAAAGCCTTTAAATATTTGCTCAACCGAACAAAACCAAACTCAACCGCGAACCAAGGAGGACCAATGCAACGAATCGCTGAGCTATGCTGTGATATGGTATCCTTCCCAACCTAATTGATCTTATTCACAGCACTACCAATGCATCATTTTTAGCCTATTTGGAATCAAGAAATTGAAAGCAGAATAACTAGATTATAGTAGTATAAAAAAAATAATGAGATGAAGGGTAAAGTGCACAAACATAGGATTTTGAAACTAGATAAGGCAAATAAAATAGTTCGTTTACCCAAAGGAAGAGAAAGTAGTGGGAGAAACATAACCAATAATACAATTGATTCCTTTTGAGTTAGAGTGAACCTTTATTTTCCTGTGAAAGCTACTACGGAGTAGCATTATATCCTTTCCCTAGAAATGGAAACTTGATTCCCCTTAGTCCTAAACATCATCCTGCTTTTTACAGAAAATCAAAACACCAGAATTTATTTCAAGAGCATTTGACCCAAACATGGCCTGTTGTAGTTGGCACCCAACTGAGATTCCCGTAAAAATTACATTAATAAGATCCATGAGCCCTTTTTCCATTTTAGAAGCATTGTTTTACTTTTTGACTTTTGTAGATTTGATCTCCTCCTACCTTTATCTCTATCTCTATCTCTACTATTAAAATTTATATCCCTACTATAAAAAGTCTTCCATAGTGATAATGGCCGTGGTACGTCATCCATCTCCACCCACCATGTCTTGTTCAGTGGCCGGGCAACATGCAATACTTTCTATGTTCGATTTCTTTCTTACCATATGTTGCATCATATTTTGGAAAGTTCTCAATCGTTCAAGATATACAATCATCATATTTATATTTTATCTTATCTTTTTGATAATTTTAAAACATATCAAATTAAAAAATGTGGAAACAAAACATAGTCGAACATGGAAATGAAGGTGAGTGTAAAGAAGCATGATACGGCCAAGTGTGAAAGTCTAATTGCAGAGTTAAGTGTTGTGAGCCAGTCAAATAAAATATAATACATGAAAAGTAGTACATTTGTTCCTTGCAAAACTAGGACGGATGACTTTTCTAACACAGGAATAAAGCATTTTATTGATCTCCCACGGAATCATTACAGTCAGACCCAGAGCTAATTAGTGTTAGCTTTCCGTTTGACATGGTTGAAATAGAAAAGCATTGTAACACGAAATAGGGAAAACAATTCTCAGGCAGGCGTCACCGTGAGTTGTCTGTCGATCATTTAGCACTCTGAGGTGCATAATTTGTTCTCGATTCCCAATGTAAATCAGAACTTTTCTGAGAACACACCATAATGGGTTTCTTCGGCGCTTTTGCAACAAAGTGATCAATATTCTAGACAGTATGCTATAGCTCCGTGATGACAACTTGTAACTTTTTTGAATATAGAACGTTATGTTAAGAACTAAAATTTCGCAAACAAAGCTATTCTTGCTACGGCTATTAAATTGACTGCTATTTTCACTATTTTTGTAACCGCTATACCACCGTTATGCTGTTTTTAAATTGTCTTTTAAAACCCAAACTTTTAACTATACGTTGAGTTATGTTCGAGTACTTCATTTTTACATCATATAATCTTACTACTGTTAATAAATGATGACTTAGAGCGATGGTTCGGAGATACATTTGTACTTTAACCCTTCATTTACCTCACATGTTGTCATGGGCGGTGCTTCACGCTGCGAACAAGCAGAGAGTTGTTCTTCTTTAAAAAATATATATCTTTGCTAACGGGTGCAACTTGGGTGGATGATTTGGAATTAAGCGTTAGTATGGAAAGACGGATTTTTTTTAAAAAAAAAGTTAGACCTCTTTGCAATAGTAATAATTCAGGGAATTTTTATGGAGCAACTTAGACCTCATTTGATATTTATGAATTTAACAAAGTTTTCTTTAAAATAGAGGAAATAGTTATTGCAATTCCAGTCATGTCTTGTTATTTGTAGGAGATGAAAAAATTCTCTGGTCTAGATGAAGTTCTCCAATGAAAAACTACCTTATTATGCTAAGGATATCAAAGTTACCTTCGGTTTCAAACTGAACACTTATTTTATAAATCATGTAGTTGTGGTATAGCTAGCAAGTATTTCTTTTTCAGAATTGCTCCTTGTCGCTTCAAAATAGATGAAATTTTAGTCTACGTATTTACACTAGAAATAACTAAATTTATATATGGTTTGATGTTGTAAAAAGTGTACAATTTAACGCTAAGAAATTTAATGTACTATTTTGCCACATACCTTTTATGTAGCCTCTCGTGTATCTTTTTTTTCCCTTGAACAACTAAAAAATCATATACTTGATTGTTGCACCTTTTTACGCATCAAACTATATGTAAACTAAATTACTGACTAGCGTAAAAGACGTCGACTGAAATTTTCTCTATTTTCAGTCGACCAACGAGGACTCAGATCCTTTCTTCTTTTACTCCCTTAGACCAATCAATGAAAAAAAAAATCATTTTCCAATATGTGTGGCAAAATTTTTTAAAAAATCTAGCTACCTACTTTCAAAAAATATGTTTAATATCATTTTTTTAAGAAACTGGCAAGAGCACTGCCTAAGCTTTACTGAGGAAACAAAAAGAGAAAAACAAACTGATAGTTCCACCCAAACCACACACAAGTGCAAAGGAGCTCAACTATAAACAAAACTAGAGCTAAGACCAGGCCTTTCACTTAGCCGTTCACTAAAACTGAAACACCCACACTCCTTAACCTCTTGTGAGAAAATACAGACCCAGGTCGATATAGCGCCAGATCTTCTGGATGCCCGCCGAACAGCGCCAGCGACCAGATCATCTTCTGCTCATCCAGACCTCGGCTCCATTTCGCCGCCGCCACCTGACCGCGACCAGATCGTCTTCTGCTTCTCTCCATTTCATTCTCTGTCTCAATGCAAGAACACCATGACAGCAGCCAAGATCCGATGTGCTGCCCCTGATAATCAACCATTATCATCAAAATTGAAAGCCATCATCCAATTCACCAAGTCTTGCTTAATCGCCTGAAGTGTTTAATATCAATCATGAGATTCATCTCAACAACATACTTCCATCGTATTGTACTTTTATTGATAGTTATTAATAATTTACAATAGCAATTAGTAATGACAAGATATTTTCACAACCGTGCCAATGCATGTCCAAACAACAACGAATGAGGGAGAATGAGATTGCCGAATTCAAAATGCATGCCATTAACACACACAAAAAAAAAATGCATGCCCTCCCTATCCATTCGTCGGATACTGTCGATGTCAAATCGATCCGACCTATGCATTTTACATTATTACATTATTTTGAGTTGTCTGTGACGTGACCAAACTGTTCAAAGCCTCTCAAGTCACACCTGAAAGAAAAAAAAATAATTGGCTAAAGAATCTAGTGTATGTCTCGTACCTTGAAAAAAAAACATAGGACTAGCTAGCAGCCAAGGCAATAAAACAAATACATCGTCATGGCCCTTCCGCAGAAAGAAAAAACGAAAAAGGCTAGGAAATCTCGTTTCGTATACAAAAAAATGATGAAAAGAATGATGAAATTTCCTGTCTATATGGTTCCTGTCGCCAAGAAGACATGACTGCAATCCAGAGATTCAAATTTCACTTTGCTCTGGTCTGTGGATATGATCTTCGCAGCATCTGCGGTCACTCGCCGCTGTCGGCGCATATAGCACGCAGCATCACAAAGCTAGGCAGTGGTGACTCGATCTAGTGTTTGCGCTCTGCAAGAAGAATACTGATCTCCTCGTTGATTTGCCTCGTTTGTCCTGTCCTTTTGGTGGTGCCGCATCACGCAGTTCGGTGCAGCATCGCGCTCTCGCCGACTCGCCGTCGCCAATCGATCGTTGAGACGAGAGCCCCAGGGCCCAGGCGGGTTGGCGCGCGCTTCCTCCGTTCTTCTGGACCGTGCAGAAGCGTGGTGTTATTGTCGCTGAACATTGTCTTGGATTGCGTCTTGTGCATTGCATCTCCTCTTCTCCACCCACGAAAGGAAGGAGAACCTAGCGAGAGAGACTTGGTGTCAGCACACTGCACACGCAGTGTGTTAGAGTAAGAGGAACCAGGAGAGCATTTTGGTCGCTCCCACATGCAAAAGGAAAGAAGAATCAAGGAGGGCCTTTTAGGCTGCAATGGCCAATGGGGGCAAGCTCATGTCGAAACTAAACTAGATCCACCCCAATCTCTGTAACACCCCAACCCATACGAGCTTGGAATATTACTAACTTTACACAAAATTACAAATTTCGACAGCACCTCCTTTGTTTTCAGGACATCCACGACAGGCAATTAACATGTTTGCACATATAATCAACCATCAACACCAGATAAATAAACTCCCATTAACGGTAAACAACCGACAATCACACATTCCATTCATCGAACCACTTCATCTCAACTAGAACCAACATCATAAATCAAATTCACCTTTTACCTTTAACGACGGCGACAAAGTCATTAAACAATTAACAAACCAAATAAGCAATGAATGGAATAAACATTCATCTCCACATTAGACAAGTATAATGAACGACCATCTAAATAGCCTAGGAAATGAGGTGACTAAATTACTAAATCAAACATTCATAACAATGTGAGTTCTTGTGCCAACTGGGATTGAACTACACCCCTCCCATGCATGTCGCCTTCATCAATCACCTAAAAACATTTAAAAAGCAAGGGTGAGCCCACGACTCAGCAAGTATACATTAATCAAAGAGATTACTTTAACAATACCACATTAATATCAATCCTCATCCATTATGCCACTGTCTCTGTAACCAACACATTTCATCAATGAATACAATGCAATGCATGCGTCTGTATCTGTGAGCTCATACCGGTATAGCTAGAGTGTCACCCGTCGGTGCACACCCTTACCCGTCCTCTTAAGGCCGGGGACCAATTACTCCACTCCCGTGGAGTGCCTACCGAAGTAGGACTTTCCCTCCCACAACAGTGGGATGCCTACCCGAGGGTAGGTCCTGTCATATGAATGCAATACAGGAGATGCAACTTATACCAATAAACAATTTCAATAGCAAGTATACTCAATAGAACTTGCATTGCCTCAGTAATCATATCTTCACCAAACACATTCATCGATTGTTAAATCTTTAAATAACATATACTTGCCTTTCTATTCCCGAGGGCTAGCACGGCGCACAGTCGACGACGATGTCGCCCCACCACCTACAGAAGGTGATACACCTCAATACAATACCATACAAACAAGGCAACAGATAAGGCATCTCGCTCCTACGCGCAACCCTTAAATTATTCCCATTCACACCACTAGAACCCTTAAATATCACTAAATAGGAATTCTGGACAGCAACATAAAAACAACCGTAACTTCTACATCTCTCGCCCGATTCCTGCGTTCTTGCATTCAAAACGAAGATAAAGTCGCTACGCTCCTCTTTTGCAATAGGATCGGATGCTAATTCCCAACCTAAACATGCCAAAACTATTAAATAACCTGCTGCATTGGTGATCATCAAACCAACTATCATCATCCTCCACTAGCCATCGCTTAAACCCACAATTTATCATCTAATGACAGTAGTTTCACAGGGGATGTTCCTAATCACACCCCAATCAGCAGTTAATCAAGAGAAGTACTATGGAGGACAAGCCCTAATCTCGATCTTTACCTTTGTTCCTCGCTGTCACCTCTTCCTCTTGCCTCACTCCATCGATCCCCAACCACAACAAAGAAGGCGGCGGCGAGACCACGGCAGCACGGCCACAAGACAATGTCGGCGCTTATGCTAGGCGGTGGCGGGCGTGTGTGGCGCTGGCCGACAAGGCGCCCGGCAGCAGAGCACCACGGCTCGGAGGCGGCACAAGGCGGCGGCTCGGAACGGCTCGGTGGGGAGGACAGGAGGGCGGCGGCGGGGTTGAGAGAGGAAGGGCAGGGGCGGCGGCGGTTTTGCCCAGGGAAGAAATCCCGTCGGTTCCCACTCCTCTCCCTGCTTATAACCCTCACGTGGGCCGGCCTGGGCCAAAGGGCCCATGGGCTATCACAATCTCATGTGGTTGGGCAAATGATGAGAGAAGAGAGGGTCGCTGCGGCATTGGGAGAGCCACCGACGATGTTGTGGAGAGGAAGGACCGAAGGAGTAGCCAACAATTGTATCCGGAGAGGAGGAGGGGGAGTGGGATTGGAGGGAGAGATGAGGAGAAAGTGGTCACTAACATGGAGGTGGAGGCATTGTTACATCTATGTGGAGCAGCAAAAGGAGATGGAGGTGAACCGACAGCGACACTAGAAATTTAAAAAAGGAGGGGGAGGTTGGCGGCGTTTTAGGTTTAAAAGGTGGAGCTAAGGACCGATGATTTATAGAGAAGAGGGTTGGCGGGTGGAGTTAAGGACTGTAGAGTCCCAAAGAAAAAATTATGATTTTGTCACCCTGCAAGGGATGGCCTCACTATTTTGTCACTCCTCTCTTGATGACATGCGAGACCATCGATGATAGTGTGTTAGAGTGACAAGATAGCGATACCCATTGTTATGGGCAAAATCCTCAAATATGAGCTAGGGATTCAGTGCGTGAGGCGCAATGGAAGTGAAAAGGTGAGATTGATTGTGTATAGGGATGGAGGCATGAGCGTGTCGGGCTATGGGGCAAACCGTGAGCGAGGTATCTTTGCTGGTAAACCGATGCATGCTTGTTTATCATTCATCATTAGTAGAGTTTTTTTTAGAGCGGAGATGATATCATAACTTTTTTTATTTTATAAAAAATGTTCTAGTTATTAATGCCTAAAGTTGTATTTTAAAGACTATCACGGTCTAAAACACGAGAATTGTGGATGAGATGTGATAGGGAGTTATAAAAAAACTAATGCAACACCTTGTGGAAAACACTTATTATTGCAAATTATTGATAAAACCTACTAAAACTATAGGATCATTTTTTTTATATGGAATTAGCAAATGTGAAAACTATTCATGTTCAAAGATTCAAAAAAATTTAACTTGCACGCATTTGTATTTGCAAGCGAAGGAGCTGTATTTTCACTTTTTTGGGACAAATCCCTGTGTGCCATTAAAAAAAAATTAATCCTATGCAGTGTTCGCCTAGTCGATGACTAGTCGCTAGCCGGTGGCAATTCACACTGATCAGGGATTGATTGGTGGGTTAGTCGGTCAGACCGCCTAGTCAGTCAAAGTCGGTCAAAATCGGTCTAGTCGGTGCTAGTCGGTCGGTCCAAGTCGGCGACTAGGCATTTAGTCAGACGGACTAGGATAATGAAAATTGGCGCGTGGGCTGAATTTTTGGCCCAAAAGGGTGGGTACACACTAGTCACTAGTACACTACAGACCACACTAGGGTTAGGCAGTAGCCGTAACACACACATCTCTGGGGCGGCGCTGACGCCTCCCTTGGCCGGCGGCCGTGCTCCCTCAACCGACGGATTGTAGATTGTAGATTGTGATGATTGGAGACTTAGTGCCTATGTCTATGTCTTATGTGTGTCAGTGTGTGACTTGTATTATTATTTTCTGTATTTATATTTATGCTTATTTATATTAATATTTCTTGCTGGTCATATTGAAGTCTCTGACTAGTTTTCGACTATTCGCCGACTAGTCAGCCTAGTCGCTAGTCACTAGGTAACCGACTGACTAACGACTAGCGACTAGGTGAACACTGATCCTATGTATGCCATCCTATGTATATGATATGTGGAACTGTCTGAGTATGACACGTGGGCCCAATGGTATACAGAGTATTTTCTTTTTTTTCAGTGACACGCAGAGTATTTTTCCCTTTGTTGTTTGGGTTTTTTACATCCATACCATTATTAAGTTGCATATATTCAGTTCTGCCATTATTAAGTGCCTATTCTTTAAAATGCCATTATTTCTGCAATCTAACCTCAGCACTGCCATTGTGAACCATTTTGAGGGATTTCTGGAATATACGAAATCAAAATACGGTTGAAAATACGTCTTACAAGTAGGACCCGCGTGTCATACACACATCTCCTTCTACCTCATCTTCTTCCCCAACTCCAGCTTCTCCTCCTCCCTTCTTCTTCCTCCCTCATCTCCCCTAACTCCGGTGAGATCTCCACGACGAGGCGGCGGCTTAGCAATGCATGGCGTGCGCAGCAGCGGCGGGCACGCGGGAGCAGCCCAATGGAAGTGGCAGCAGCGGCAAGGAGAGCTCGGGCGCTGAGCTCCGCCGTCCACGCCTGACGCCGGCCTGGCTGCCCTCAGTTCATCACATCATCAAGATTGGCACAACAAGGCCACCACATGCATGCCACTTCACTGGAGCTCTCCCGAGCCGCCGCCCGCTGGAGATGAGGGAGGAAGAAGAGGGGGGGAGGAGGAGGAGCTCGGGGGCACGGCGGAGGAGCTCGGGCTGGAGGCCGGCGAGTTGGAGCTCGGGCTAGAGGGAAGAGAGAGGAGTGAAGGAGGAAGAAGGTGGGAGGAAGAAGAAGGTGGGGAGAGGATGACAGGTGGGGCCCAGTTGTCAGATACGTATTTCTCTATATTTTGGTTCGTATTCGGTCGGTGTATGCGTCAAAAATACAAATAATGGCTCGAGAATGGCAGCGTTGAGATTAGATTGCTGAGAAAATGACGTTTTAGACAATATACACTTAATAATGGCAGAACCGAATATATGCAACTTAATAATAGCATGGATGAAAAAAACCCTTGTTTCTAAACCGAAAGCCACAACTTACTGCGACAGTAACCTGTACGCCATACCCATAACACGTAGCAGTCGCGAGGCAGACAGACAGCTTGGAGCCAGGCAGTAGAAGTATAGATCCGTCGTCCCTGATGGATACTCATGGCCTGGTGATATCTAGATCGACCAATCCATGGACGACATCAACACACACACGCACGCACCAAAAAAAAAAAAAAGCGACGGCCGAATGGCCGATGCCACTGTCACTCGCGATAGCCGATCGAACCATCTCTTGACGTCGCTAGCCGTACGTCCGCTACGTTACTTACATATCCAGCATAGTAATTAAGGTAGCTGCAAATCAGGTGATTAAGCACGCGCGCGCGCGTTAATTAACCACACCTTTAGGGAGATGTAGATGGGGGAGATTGGATAGAGATCGGTGATCGAGCACCAACACGGCGTCCATATCCACTGCGATAGTAGGCACGAGCTGCGACGAAAGGGATGCAGGGCCGTTCCTAGTGCCCTCAGTCCTCGCGCCTCTGAATGAAATAAAGGCTATATTCTCTACTCTCTGGGAAGCATATAAAAAATGTTTTTAATATTACATGTTTCTATAAATTCAACCACAAGTTTTCGTCTCTTATTTTCTCTCGTATTCACTTCAGGACGGACATTTGTTTTCTGTATTATGACGTCGGAACAAAGGACTCTTAGATATATCATATATCACTAATAATAGCTAGAGTAATTAGCAACAAGCACATAATGATATATATATAGGGATTAGGGATAATTAGCAATAAGCAACGAGCATCTTAGCCCCGAAGAGAGCGTTAATTTACCATTAAGTTTGTGATGTAATTGCAATGTGCGAGATGAATTATCTCATCCACTCGAACCTGAGCACACTTTTCGTTTAGCTAGGTGGCGCGCTGTCTATCTTGGAGGCGCACGTGCTCTTGTTGACCGATGAGAAGTTTCGACGAGTTTGTTTAGTCGCAGGGCAAGTCCAACTCGAATTCTCAATCTCTTACTCGTCTTAATCCACACTTGCACAGCTAATTGTGCGTAGCCAGTGTCCATTCCTCAGAGGCTCAGAGAGTCAGTCGCTCTCTTATGATGATGCCGACCTAGGGCAGTTAGGAAGAGCGCCAAGTGCACCTGCGAAATTACGAGGATGCGAAGAATCATCGAGTCGCCTATGTCTTTCTTAGTTTCTTTATTCTACTTCGTGTTTTTTGTTATCAATTTACGGATAAAAATACGTTCTTTGAATCAAACACTCCGGCCTTTTATATTTTTTCTTCGATATTTTGAAGTCCTTTCGCAAAATATAGTCAAACTTCTCCGAGCAGCCTTTCGAAGCTGTCAAGTCTGGATGTTTCAATTTAGCCATAGTTGAACAAGACATATGAATGAGATAATAGACAAATAAAGCAAGATCCATTAGCATTTCCCATTTGAAAAGAGTCTGTAACTTTTCCAATTGGATGTTTCGGATAAATGGCACCGCACAACCTCTATATTCAAGATTTATCACTCTTGTTTTTTATCACGATAAATGTCATTATGAAAACACGTTTATTCGATAAATGCCACTCCGATTGCCACACATGTTCCATTTTTTTATTTTTTCACATTTGCGTATTATGATGATTTTGCCTATATTCTTCTTCCTCCATTCCTCTCACCTCTCCTTTATGTCTTCTTTCCATGGCGTGCTAGCCGCCACCGCTGGCTGGCGTTCCACCCTGCTCTCTCAATCCTGTCCCCCCTCTGGTGGTGAGGCACGACATCGATGGCACACGTGTGGTGGGCTAGAGCGGCGAGGCGTGGCAGCGGATGGGGAGGGGAGGTGGTGAGGCGCCGGAGCGAATGGGTCGAGGTGGTTGGCGAGGCAATGTTGGAATAGCAGGCGGAGCGATAAGCCAAGGTAGATGGAGCGGTGAGTTGAGGTGGCGTGGCATGTCCAACGGAGGGGCCACGACGTATTCGGATCTGGAATAGGGGACACAACCATGGACGAGCTCTCCAGGTTGTCGTCGTCTTGAGCTCGCCGGGGAGGAGCAAGCTAGGGAGAAGCTCGTCTGGGAGGAGAAAGTCGAGGAAGATGCAGAGGGTGGCATTGGGGAGAGGTGGTGGGGCGGCACCAGTGTGGTGGTTAGGAGGAAGAGGGAGGGAGAGGAAGGATGAAGAAGATGGGATGACAATTTGACATAATTAGATAATAGAAATGATGGCAAATTTATCTAGTTTTAAATATAATGTTAAAAAAGGGGACATGTGGTGCTCGGAGTGACATTTATCGAATAAACACAGTTTCACAATGATATCGATCACAATACAGGAAAAATGGTAAATCTTGAATGAAGAGATTGTGCAGTGGCATCTATCAGATTAACTAATTTGATTCCCTTTTCTCCTCGTTTCAAATTTAGCTCTCCTTGTGATGTGGTCAAATAAAGAGAATATCACAACATGAAATATAAAAAAGAATTCAGGGCCAGACAAAGCTGGAAGTGGTCTGGACGAGCTTTTCAACTTAATAATACACCCAAATCAGAAATAATTATGGCCCCTAGACTTGGAGAACCTAAATTGTAACAAAGTGTTTTTTTATGTGAAAAATGACTTCTTCTTCTTTTTTTTGGCTCCTGGCTACCGTCTTCAACGAAAATTATTGCAATCCAGCAAGATCCAAATTTCACTCTACTCGAGGACAACATCCTAGTTTTGAGACTTTTGAGTGACCTCCGCAAGATCGTCCACCACTTAGGGCTGTCAATTTGGCACTTAGGTGGGCCATGCATATCAGTCTAGTCGTTCATTGGGCCAGGATCGGGCCATGTAAATTGGTTCAGGCCCGTTTGATTTGCATGCAGTTGTTAAGATGAAACAACACACATATTTTTCATGCATCCTTTAGATAGAAAATGAATCCCAGTCTCTGCATCATTTTTCACGTACTAGGTCTAGATATTTTTTTAAGAGAAAATTGCGAAATTGCGATTTAAACATGCAGTGATTCTCGCGTAGCCCTCTAAACTTGAGTTTTACTTCCCCCCCTAAACTTGTCTCTATTTGCACGGTTGCCTAAAAACCGTTAAGTGCTGACGTGGTAATTACGTGGCCGTTAAGCGCTGATGTGGCTACCACATGACCGCTGAAGCTAACATGGATTATTGTTAGCGAAAAAAATCATAAAAAAATAGTGAAATTTTTTATTTTTTAAAAAACATAAGAATTCTGAAAAAGTTGAAAAAATCATACAGATTCATTTAAAAACATAACTAAATTAAGAAAAAAAGTGCAAAAAATCATAAAAACAAAATAAATAAATAAAAATTTTAAAATCATTGAAACCGAAACAATCGAAAAAATCATAAAATCTAAAAGGTTGGGAACATTCGAAAAAATCTAAAACAAAAGTTATGTTTTTAAAATGTAAAATTTTTCTGTTTTTTCATTTTTTTTTAAAATTTGAAAGGATTTTTATGGTTTTACCGAATTTGTTTTTTAAATGTTTTCCCTAATTTTTTGAGTTTTTCTCTCGGTTTTCCTTTTTTGTCCTTTCCCCTTTTTTTATGTTTTTAGATTTTTTTTATGTTTTTATGTTTATTTTTTCTAATTCTTTGAATTACATGTTTTTTTGTTTTTTTCATGATGTTTTATGAATTTTCATTTTTTAAAAAAATTCCCCCCATTTTTTATGAACTTTTTTTAATGTTTTTTTCTTTTTCTTTTTTCCCAAATTTATACTTTTCCAAATTTTTATGATTCTTTCTATTTTTTTGATTTTTAATGATTTTTCCAGCTTTGTTTTTTATTTTTTTTATCAACAACTAGCCATGAGGATTGCCATGTCAGCCTTCAGCTGCCATGTGACAGTCACATCAGCGCTTAATGGACACATAATTGCCACGTCAGCACTTAACGGTTGCCCTAACGGTTTTGAGGCAGCCGTGCAAACAGAGACAAGTTCAGGGGGCGAGAAAGTAAAACTTAAGTTCTGGGGGCTACGTGAAAATCGCTGCAAGTTCATGAGGCAACATTGTGATTTTCTCTGTATTCAAATATAAGGTTTCATGACTCTAGTTGGACATATCTCGCTTGGAAGTTGGAAGCTAGCATTTGTGAAACAGATGGGGTACACTAATGTAGAATAAGGGATATTTCTCTCCCCTTACTCAATACATTTTTTACTCGATACATTTTTTACACTACTTAGTTCCAATTAGCAAGCAAGGCTTGTGCGTCATGCATGCGTCCAGTGACATGCAGAAATCACAAACATTCCAATTGCAATTAACCTCCCAAAAGCAACCTGCGAGCGTGCAACGGCCATCATCAGAATGCACAACTCGAGCCTGGTCACCAGTTCCTGCACCCGGAAGCGTCTATCACTTGTGACATTTCCTGCTGCGACGTACGAGCAGCGCAACAATGGCCGGACGCCATCTCCTCCACAAATTAAGCCAGGGCTCCAGCCTTCAAGCAAGCGCATGATCAGAAATTCAAAATTCAAAACCAATGAATCGAAAAAAGAAAATGACTTGCAAATGAAGCAGGCGCATGCATAAACTAAACGGTGCAGTACGTGCATGTCATCAGAAGCAACTTGCCAAAAAAAATTATATGCATGGCCATGAAGGAGAAGAAGAGAAATGTTCAGGTTGAGTGATCTTGTCAGCTCGATTGACTTGTGGGATAAGGATTATAGTAGAGCGCGTTCAATGATAAGACGCACAGATCGTTGTGGACGCGATGATGGAAACAAGTGGCTCCATGCATCCGTATCTGCTTACTGCGCCTACAATTTGCATGGCTTGTGAAGTGAACTAACCGTTTCTTAATCTCAGGGAAGAGATGATCTTTCACTGATGGCCCAATCATTAGCAGATTTTCTTGCTCATGAAGGGAATTATAAGCACTTGAGGTCAATTTGTGCTCCTGAATGCCCGGGCCGTTGGCTTATTCTTTTGGAGAATCGATGGGGATGTTGTTTGCAATACAGTATTGTTGAGTTACGTTTTACCAAAAGACTATAAAATGCTGTGCCTGTGGCATGCATATATATGGGTCAGTCTATCTTCAGAGTTAGATGACTAACTGGGACAGCAAGTAGTACTTCTGCACAAAATTCAACAGTAACTAAGGTCCTGTTCTGTTCTTTTGAGCTGATCTGAACAGCTGAATAGCTGAAATGACTGAATTTCGAGAGTTTCTCGAGGTAGTCTCGAAATTCGGATCTATTTTGTTTGACTTGTTTTTTAAAACGTTATGACCCACCTTCAAAATAATGAAAAAACAAACTCAAAAAAATAAAATATATGTCTTTTCAAAACGTAGATAAGTCATTAAGCTGTTAAGCCGTTAAGCTGATAAGCTGAAAAGAACAGAGCCAAGTTTTTTAAAAAATTTAAGATTCAGCTGTAACTCAACTGCACGAAATCGCACCAAATTCCTGGAATGCAACTATATGACTACCAGTATATATACATTGCGAGTACCTGATATATATAATACCACTTAACAAGAACAGATGCACATCGTAGCTAGATCAGACTTGCCGATCACTGAAACACTGAAGCTGACATATGCATTACATGATACAAGCACTTAGTCAACCCATAGAGCAAAAAAGAAATCATATCTAGTGTAAAATCAACCGCCGCAAGATACCATGCACGCATGAACATCCCTGAATTTCTGCAGAGATCTTGCAATTGAATTGAAATCTCAGCTAACTTGTTTGCAACCCAGCTAAGCTTCCCTCTTATTTTCACTGGGTGGCTTGACAAACTGGCTACATACTGACTTGCTTCGTCAGAAATCGCCAACTGCCAGCCAGTGTCAGCTATGACACCACCAGCAGCAGACCAGCTCGACTCAGAAGACATATATAGCCCACTGCGATGCACGGCGCTACTATTCACAAGAAAGTTTCAGAGCTTCCACAGCGCATTCATGGCGATCGGAGCACCGGCTTCCCATCAGCCTCGAGACACGAGCAACATCCTCGAGAACGTATGGGCCAGCATCATGACGGGGTGCACCACCCCGACGTCGTCGTCGACGGCGATCACCGGCGAGGAGAAGCCGGTAGCCTTGCAGAGGCTGCCGAGCCTGGGGAGGTGGATCTCCATGGGAGCCGAGGAGTGGGACGAGCTCCTGAACGGAGCGGCGGCGCTTGCGTCGTCGGACGCCTCCGGCGAGCTGCTCGCCGCCGCGTCGCCTGCGAACCAGGACGGCCAAAGCACCAGCTACTGCTCGCTGCAAGACGGCCAAACCAAGGAGGCGGCGGCGGCGGCGGCGGCGGCTGCGAGGAGCTACAGGGGGGTGAGGCGGCGGCCGTGGGGCAAGTTCGCCGCCGAGATACGGGACACGCGGCGGAAGGGCGCGCGGGTGTGGCTGGGCACCTTCGCGACGGCGGAGGAGGCGGCGCTGGCGTACGACAAGGCGGCGCTGCGCATGCGCGGCCCACGCGCGCACCTCAACTCCCCGCTCGAGGTGGTGGAGGCGCACCTGGAGCGCGACCGGCTGGCCGGTGGCGGCTGCTCCGATCAGACCTCGAGCCGCGTCCGCCGCCGCCGGAGGAGGAGAAGCGCCGATACGAGAAGCGATGCCATTGCCAATTACACCGCGATGACTGCAGGTTACGATCAGATCGTGTCATTCGCTTCAGATCGAGATCAAAGAACAACGCAAGACAGTCTGAACAGTAATGCAGGAGTGATTGAGCTTGAGGAGATTGGTAGCGAGTACTGGGAATACTTGTTCCCGCCTCTTGTCTAGGACTCCTACATAGGGTTTATTGGAAAGAAGAACAAACTCCTACATAGGTCATGCATGAAGAGACAAGGCTGCATCTTGTCATTTGTCAACCTCGATCTCTGAATATCTATGTTATACGTACGCGCACTAGAGATTGAGGGGCTGTTTGGTTGGTGCCTCCATTTGCCTAGCCTAAACATAGTAATTTGCTACACTTGTGGCATGACTAACTTAACTAACTTTAGTATGTGTTTGGTTCGCTGCCACGCCTAACATCCGGCACGCCTAACATTTTTGTGGCAAGCGTTTGGATTATTCCCATGCCTTAACTTAGGCAAACTTGGCATGTTTCGGTAGCCGTTTGGATGCTTGCCACAACAAA
The DNA here is from genome assembly GCA_036346415.1 of Raddia guianensis. Taxonomy (NCBI): domain Eukaryota; kingdom Viridiplantae; phylum Streptophyta; class Magnoliopsida; order Poales; family Poaceae; genus Raddia; species Raddia guianensis. Next base: position 2,717,169 of record CM070538.1, on the reverse strand, counting down.
TGCGCCACACATAATTTTTCTTGAAAAACATGTTATTTTTGTTTACAATGGTCTTAACCGATTGTACTTCAACAACATTTGCTTAATAAAATTATGTACTAATATGTTCGCACAATCATATCATATACTGCCAACATCATGAAGTACATTTTGTAAAAAAAGAAAATTATAGATTAGCAATGCGTTCACACAATAATATCATAATTTCAACATCAGAAAGTAGCATTTCCTAAAAAAAATCTAGAAGTACCAATACATTCACACATTCATAAGATACTTTCACTAATCTCGTACTTAGAAACACAGCATAACATCACAGGAACATTCATAAGGTACTTACAGTCCACATGTTTCATTACAATATAACATAACATAATATTTATAAGACACTGACAGTCCACATGTTGCATTACAATAGGAGCATATGTCATAGCTTTCGTCCTCCTTCTTTTTAAAATCTTATACCAAAAGAGAGCTGCACAAATTGCTATGCTAATGATGAGTCTTCTCCTCCTCAAATAATAGCAGTGATTATAGTATTGAAGATATAACTTCTGTGCACCCATCTATGCAATCATTTCAAACATTACCATAGATTAACAACTTAGATATATATAGTAATATAGATGCACATCAATGTATTGATGCCCAGATCGAAAATCCTTACAGTCTATGAGAGGATGTACAGAGTGTTCCCTCCAAGTAGCTCGATCTGCAACATATACATATGAACAAAATTGATGAGGGCATGGCCTTTAAAAGATTGACAACAGCACGAATGAAAACAGGGTACTCCATATGGGTGCAACGGTCACTGTACGTTAGTAATTGTGCTTTTGCAAACTTATTTTTTATAAAAAGTGGAAGCAGTAAGCTGAATTCGTAGAAGAAAATGGAAGATAACACCTACTTAAGATCAAATCGGCCACATATTTATTTGAACCACTAAAAATGATCAGTTTTTCCTCACAATTTAAGGTCGGGCAGAGAACCACTCTGGGAAGTAATGATAATTCTCCTGGAAACAAGCTCTTAAATCACCAGCCATTCGATCTGGTACGGGCTAATAGATGGCGCCAAATTCTAGCTAAGCTCGCAGCAAGATGCCTCCTCCCAAACTGCAGAATTCAAGCGGAGGCGGGGGCACCCACCCCGTGCATCGATCTACTGCCCCGAGAAAGCCATCGTGCAACATCCGCCTCAAATTCGCCGCCAATCTCGCGGGCTCGGGGGCGGATCGAGGAAGCAGGAAGGGGGGGTACTCACGATGAGGGAGGCGATGGCGAGCGCTAGGTAGCAGCCGGCCCTCCGCAGCAGCCGCCGCCCCCTGCAGCAGCCGGCCCCCGCAGCAGCCGCCGCCCCTTGGTCGCGCCCTACGCGGTGGCCGCCGCCCCTCCTGTCGCCGGCCGCCTTTGCTGCAGAGGGGAACCCTAGTTGGTGCTAGAGACTCGGGAGCGTGGGGAGAGAGATGTGCGGGCTGTGGGTTGTGGCGTGGGGAAGTTAGGTGTCTTTGGCGCTGGATTCGTGCGCCAAATGTTGGCGAAAAATTACATGGCGCGGGAGAGCAGACGCGCCTAACAAGTTGCGGCGTATCTAACCTTAGCCTGCAACTAAACACCTCCCTAAAGCCCTTTGGCGCGTCTAACCTTAGTTGTGACTGGCTTAGGCACCAACCAAACAGCCCCTCATATTGTTCTTGATTTTTGTAGATAATTTGTTTGTTCTTAATCATGTATATATATATCACTTTTAGTCGAGAACACTTTACGATGCACCACTAAACAGTTAGAGCATCCCCATCTCACCCCTCAAATGCACCTCTATTTCAAAATTTTTCAAATGCAGCAGGAGTGAATTTGGTGCATGTGAGAGGGAATTTGCATCATAATGACATCAGTAGAAGCATCTTGTAGCGATAGAGGAAATTTAAAAGCCTCACGGATGCTCTTAAGGGGCTAGATGATTTGGCTTATCACAACCGTTCATCTCCAATTCCAGTTAGTCCATGTCCCATATTGGTGATTGGGATTCCATTTCAAATTATGGAATCAAATTAGCAATTCAAAAAATTAAATTCAAAATTTCAATGGTGTGGTTCAAAATTCAAATTCAACTAGAAATATAAGTTGAAATCTAATTTTGAAGTGTTTTCTACGAGAGAAAACGGCACAAATAGGCCCGACCCAATAAAGGCCTACTAGTCGAGCAGATAAATGCAGCCCACGTATTACGACCTATTAGGGTTTCCACACATAAAGGAACACTTCGCCTCCGTCCTCCCCCGTCGGCCGCCATCTCATCCTTAGGTTGAGGTCTCCTCCTCCGGTCTCGAGAGCTCGCTGGAATGGTCGCCTACAGGGTAAGCTTCTCTCGCGCTCGCCGCCGTTGTATCCTCGCGATCCACTGCGCTATTATTTTTCCTGGGAGGCTGATCTGTGCGTCTCTGTGTTCGCGAATTGCTTCGAGCACGCAGTTCCACCAATACCAGGTGGTGGGTCGCGCGCTGCCGACCCCCGGCGATGAGCACCCCAAGATCTACCGCATGAAGCTCTGGGCCACCAACGAGGTCCGCGCCAAGTCCAAGTTCTGGTCTGTATGCCACGCTGCAATGCCAAATCAATGGTTCATTGTGTGATTTGGCGTGCGATTCTTGATGATGCCGTGTGTCTTTTGTTCGTGTGTTCGCGCGCAGGTACTTCTTGAGGAAGCTGAAGAAGGTGAAGAAGAGCAATGGCCAGATGCTCGCCATCAACGAGGTACTCCACTCTTTGCCCCTTATGGCTTAAAGATTATAACTTTGCTTTCTGGGTTGGTGCTATGAACCAAATGCCACGATATATCTGCAGATCACTGATGTTGGCGTGTTGCCTTAGTGATGATTGTAGTGAAGATGAGTGCATTTTCTGGATGACTAGGAAATGATGTGCCCCCCGCCTTGATTTGACCAAATGCGATTTATTCATCCTGTATGTGTTGCTTAGTTCAATGCATAGGAGATCATGGATGACCTTAGTATCGTTTTTATACTTGGACTACTTCACATCCTGTGATTTCATGGAATTCATGGTTTTATGGAGCTAGGGTTTACTTCCCAGCCTGATTGCTTGGGAAACATCCATTGTGAAGTTCGTTGTTTACACGGATGCAATTATAAAGTCCGAAATTCCCACATGGCGTCATGAAGTGCCAAGTCTCACATACACGCCATGTCAGTATTGTGAGGCTGCTGCCATAGTGTTTGGAAGGAGTACTATAAGGAAGTCCTAACAAAGCATTGTATTTTTTTTTTTGTAATTATCATTTTTCTAATGCGTGAGTGTTAGACATAACTCTCCAGCTATCAAGTCTTATTGGTGCAAACTAGGTTGTCTTATCCAAATATCAAGTCTTCTAACTATAATGGATATCGCAGATATTCGAGCGCAACCCAACCACAATCAAGAACTATGGCATCTGGCTGCGTTACCAGAGCAGAACTGGTTACCACAACATGTACAAGGAATACCGTGACACAACCCTGAATGGTGCTGTGGAGCAGATGTACACTGAGATGGCCTCTCGTCACCGTGTGAGGTTCCCCTGCATTCAGATCATCAAGACCGCGACAGTTCACTTCAAGCTCTGCAAGAGGGACAACACCAAGCAATTCCACAACTCAAAGATCAAGTTCCCGCTTGTGTACCGTAAGGTCAGGCCACCAACCAGGAAATTGAAGACCACCTTCAAGGCGTCAAGGCCGAACTTGTTTATGTGATCGGCTAGAATTTATTCCCATAATAGGGCTTTGTGTACCATCCTGGTCATGTCGTTTAGCTCACAAGAGAAGATTTTGCCTTTGGAAGTTTTGATGCTTGCAGATTGACCATTTATGTGTTCTGTTATCACTCTGAATGATGCTTTGCAAACTATCTCTACTATTTGTCGGGTTGTCAATTTGTCATGGAGCATGTTGGTTGGGAATATTGTCGTTTGTAAGTGAGTTTTTTTAGATTTTGAAGTCGGATTTTATTGCACGCTATTCTGAATGGCAAAACGAACTTGTTTTTTTGTTGATTGACCCCCGAGTTTGTGCCCCTGTTTGGGCCGGGCCTCATGTAACAAATTGTAATTGTCTTCAAGACCTTAACGAGGGAAAACAGCACAAATGGGCCGGCCCCTACATAGGCCTACATGTCGAGCAGATAAATCAAGCCCACAAACTACGGCCCATTAGGGTTTGCACACATAAAGGAACCCTTCTCCTCCGTCCTCTCCTGTCGGCCGCCACCTCGTCCTTGGGTTGAGGTTTCCTCCGCCTCCGGTCTCGAGACCTCGCCGGAATGGTCGCCTACAGGGTAAGCTTCTCTCGCCAACGCCGCCGTTGTATCCTATCGATCCACCGCGCTGTTGTTCTTCCCCGGGTGGCTGATCTGTGCGCCTCTGTGTGTGCGAATTGCCTCGAGCGCGCAGTTCCACCAATACCAGGTGGTGGGTCGCGCGCTGCCGACCCCCGGCGATGAGCACCCCAAGATCTACCGCATGAAGCTCTGGGCAACCAACGAGGTCCGCGCCAAGTCGAAGTTCTGGTCCGTATGCCAAGCTGCAATACCCAACCCATGGTTTGTTGTGTGTGATTTGGTGACCAATTCTTGATGATGCCGTGTGGCTTGTTTTCGTGTGTTCGCCCGCAGGTACTTCTTGAGGAAGCTGAAGAAGGTGAAGAAGAGCAATGGCCAGATGCTTGCCATCAACGAGGTATCACTCGTTTGCCCCTTATGGCATAAAGAGTATAACTTTGATTTCTGGGTTGGTGCCGCGAACCAAGTTCTATGATATTTCTATAGATAACTGATGCTAGCGTGTTGCCTTAGTGATGTTAGTTGTGAATATGATTGCATTTTCTGGATGACTAGAAAATGATGTGTCTTGATTCGACCAAATGTGATTTATTGACCATTTATGTGTTGCTTAATTAATTCGATATATAGCAGGTCATGGATGGTCGTAGCCTCATTTTTATACTTGGATGACCTCACATCCTATGATCTGATATTAACAGAATTCATGGAATCTCTGGGGTTAAGGTTTACTTTCCTGCCTGGTTGCTTTAGATATGGGATACATGCCATAAAGTTTGGGGTTCACATGAATGCTATGATAAAGTCTGAAATTGGTCTCATGGCATCATGAAGTGCCAAGTCTCCTCATATATGCCATCTGGATTTGTGAGGCTGCTGCCATACTTGGGTGTTTGGAAGGGGTACTAGAACTCTAGAAGGGGCCATGAGAGCAAAATAGGGGAATGGACTTGATAGCAAGGTATACAGATAATAGGAGAGGAGCTATGCCGAGCGCACTGCGAATTACTGTCTCTGCACCATCGCCATCATTCCTTTCTCCTCCGCATTGATTAATGTGCTCAACTGACAGTCATGCTGACATAGCATTGGCCTAACAAAGCATTGTTTTCTTTCATAACTATCATTTTGCTAATGCGTTAGCGTCAGACATGACTCTCCAGCTACCAAGTCTTATAGGTGCAAGCTAGGTGTTCCTATTCAGCTATCAAGCCTTCTAACTATATCGAATGTCTCAGATATTCGAGCGCAACCCAACCACAATCAAGAACTATGGCATTTGGCTGCGTTACCAGAGCAGAACAGGTTACCACAACATGTACAAAGAATACCGTGACACAACTCTGAATGGTGCTGTGGAGCAGATGTACACTGAGATGGCATCTCGTCACCGCGTGAGGTTCCCATGCATTCAGATCATCAAGACCGCAACAGTTCATTTCAAGCTCTGCAAGAGGGACAACACCAAGCAATTTCACAACTCAAAGATCAAGTTCCCGCTCGTGTACCGGAAGGTCAGGCCACCAACCAGGAAGCTGAAGACTACCTTCAAGGCATCGAGGCCGAATTTGTTTATGTAATCAGCCAGAACTTGTTCGCGTCATAGGGCTTTGTGGCACCACCCTTGTTCTGTGCTGTTAGCACACATGAGAGTATTTTGTTGGAAGTTTTGGTGCACTGGGTATTAATACTTTGTTTTTCGCTATATGTTTCTCTGCAAACCCTCCTCAAGTGTCAGCTTTTACCCTGTATGATGCTTTGCAAACCCTCAGGGCCTCCTCAAATTAGTAATCAGGAAAACCCCATTTTTATTTCTGATTCAGCTGGTCTGCAGTTTTAGCTCTTAATGTGCTGCCTTGGCGATTTAGACGGCTGTTTTGACGCAAATTGGTTGCTAAGGCCTTGTTCTTTTCGGTTTAAATAAAATTAAAATTAAGATTGTCATTTTTGTACGAGCTAAACGATGTAATGCTTTAGAATTATTTTTGTGAGGTTTTAAATGGTTTTATAAAATTGTTAGAACAATGTTTCATAAATTTTTGGACTTATCAAGGACTTCTCAAGAAGTCATAACTTTTTAGACTGAAAAAAAAGTGCGCCTAAGATGTGCTTGTTTTTCACTGTGATTCTTCATTTAGCTGTTCTTCCAAGCTATCATGTTTTCATGATTCCGTGTGATTCCTCCCTTCCTCACTGTTTGGCTTGACACACTCTTCTGAAATGGTGCGTTGCACGAGCTCAAGACGCCACAAACACTTGCGTCCGCCAGTGCGACATCAGCGGCACATATGCATGGCTCTGCTCGGTGCGCTTCCTGCTGCTTTTGCTAGCTACGTCATGGCACAGCACAAGCCTTACCAAACCGCTGGAAAGCTTAGCGAATACTATCAATGGCTAATCAGGGATCACTCATACGTGGTACATGGTTAGGTTTCAGGTTGTTTGCGAAAGCAGATCCGAGTGACACATCGTCACCTTTGGCTGCTCCTAAAAATTATTCGCAGCCGGGACCAACGAGCCCAGTGCTTTTGTGAGCTGATAATTAGCGAATGGTGGTCGTTGGAAAGGAGATAGCAGCCATGATGCTTCAGAGTTTGAGAGATAGCAGCCATGATGCTTCAGAGTTTGAGAATATTGCTGCGTTCTTCGTGAGCCGGAAACTAGTATAGTAGTTTCAGTAAGCAGCTTCAGAAAAATTTCTTCACTGCAAGAATGCCCAGGCAAGATGAATTGAAAGCTCAGCTCCCACCCATCAAAACGGGTGAAATTTTGCACCCGAAAGGAGGAGACAGGCGTGGTGATTCCTGCAGTGAAATGATCGGCCATCATCTCTCGTAGACTTGACCACCACACACACACACACACACATACTGACATGTCAACTTCACCCTGTTACCTGTACAAAAAGAAAATAAGAAGGTCGGTCCATGGAGAAACAGCAGAGCAGATTTCACCGCCTCTGGAAAAGAGGGGGAGCAGATCATGGTGGCCTGAGGCCTGAGCCATGAGATGAGGCTGCCCCTGCCCAAGCAAACGCCTTTTCGCTCGCTTGATTCGTGTGGAGTCACTCGGCCATCAGTGTGGGTGCTGGCCCAACGCCCGTGGACTAATGAGTGCACTCGCGGAACGCAATGGCCAATGGAAGAACACATGTGCATGTCCTTTTTTTTTTCCTTTGTTTTGTTTTTGGCATCTCTCTCTGAAGCCTGAACCCCGCATCAAAATCTCGCTCGCCATCGGTATCCCTTGCTGGATTCTTTCGCGGTCGAGCTGCTTTGAGATTGAGATGATTGCTTCTTTGGAGGAAAGGCTAAAAGAAGTAAAGAAGGTGTATCAGCTCATCAGCTGGTCGGTTGGTCAGGATATCGGCTCATCAGCTGCCAGTTGCTCTCATCCAGTTTCAGTGCTTCGGTTTATCACTGAAGTCTGAATTCATCACTTGCTTAGAAGACATATATGCATGGATTTTTTTTTTGAACAAAAAGGCGGGAGTTCCGCCGCTCCATTAATAGAAGAAGGGTAAAAACAGAGTCCGTTTTCACGACCGAAACACCCGTTTTCACGTGTTTCGCCCCATTTTTTGGCCCGTTTCTGGCCGGTTCGGCATCACCTGTGCGGCCTCCCCTCATATGCATGGATTTGATTTCCTCATCAAGAAACGCTCTTTCCCAGCATATCACGGCAGGCAAGGCACTGAATTATGCACAGTTCTCCAAGGACTGAGAAACCCCCTAAGCTTGTAGCTAAGAACTAGACGACGATGATATACTGATTTAGAGTACGCTAAGCTAGCTAGCCACTTTCCGCTTTGTACAGCAAATTCTCTTGACCAAAGCAGGACCATGGCTGTCTGTGATTGACAGGGACTCCTTAACTGATCCTCCCATTAGCAACTACTACGAGCTTTGACACCTCCTACGCCATGCAAATCCCCCAACTTGATCAGCCTTTCCACCCCTTATTCCCCTCCTCATCTTCTTTTGCATGAAAAATCACATGAGCTAAAGTGATCGCTACTCTTGAACAGAATTCAGAAGACACATCGATGTAGGGCTAATGGCATCTAGCACATTGCCATGCATGTTAATGTGAGAGGTGCTAGCATCAAACATGCAGGCATGGAGCTGGTGGGAGACCAGGAGGACACTCCGTGCATTGACCTAGAACTCACTGGCTCCCGTCAAGTGTTGTGGTGATGGTGTTTACACTAGCCCGCTGTTTAAGCAATCTGAACTGCTCCACTGAGCAGATTTGGATCCCGGGTTTCCGTTACGACAACATCTAATCTTGAACTCCCTTCCTTCGTCTCTACCTGTCTTTTATTGTTCTTGTAATTGAGCTGCTTAGATGCGACAATACTATAACTGCAATTTAGGGCCTATTCTTTTCGGCTGATCTGAACAGCTGACATGACTAAATTTCGAGAGCTTCTTGAGATAGCCTCGAGATTCGGATCCATTTTGTTTGACCTACTTTTTAAAGCGTTAGAACCCACCTTCCAAACAGCAAAAAAAAAAGAATAAAAAAACCCAAAACATATGTCTTTTCAAAACATGGATAAGTCGTTAATTGTTAAGTTGATAAGCTGTTAAGCTGAAAAAAAAGTGCCTTAATCTTAATCTGGTTGGTGGTGATCAAACCCTGCAACAACCTTGATGCAGTCATTTCACGGATGATATTTTTAATGTTCTGTGAGAGATCGATAGTAACAACGAAAACCAACATGATTACAAGCATCAGATGTTATGTCAGAAGTTCAGGCTTCCGTTAATATGTCCACAAGCTGCACCTTTTTTTTGTCAAGCTGCTGTAGCCTGTAGTACTGTACTCACTGTAGACATGTAACGCCATGAGTCCATGACAGTATCTAAAAAAGAAAATGTAATGCCATGGCCCAAGCAGAAAGCTTTTGCTGTGCGTTTGTGCTGATCTAGAAGGTTTGTTGGCCATTGGACCTAGCTAGACACCTTGCCTGCAAACTCGAACAGCTGAACACCCAACTTTCAGGCCTTCTTTTGCAAAATTTCCCTGGATGCTGATAGAGCAGAGCTAACAATATCTTGGTGCTTCCTGCAGCAGCACCACAAAGGCCTTCCTTTATACCACGGGGAAAGCACAGCCAAATTGTGCTCAAAAGCACCCATCTCTGATTCCATTCCATTCCCCAACAGCACAAAAGTCCACCACACTACTATATTACTGCTGAGCAGCAAAAGCAGTTGCTGCTCATATCCAAATCATTCATAGATCAGCAGCTCTCTCAAGTTATTGGCCAAGACCGGCCAAATCTTATTCCTTAACTTGCTTCGCAGATTCCTGCATTCGCCTACAAGTTATCCCCGGAACACGGCCACATTGTGTAGGGGATTTGCAGGCGTTGGTTTCTGCTGTTCTTTTTGTTCATTCTTTAGTGAAGATAGGTTTCTTTTCGCTTCTTGTAATGCCTGTATTTAAGGCGAGGAAGACCTCGGAAGAAAGGAATGGCTTGGATGGTAGCATGAGGTGATAGTGAGAGAGATCAAGAAAGCTTGCCTGCTCTTCCCTTCTGCCATTGTTTTAGCACAGGCTCATAAACTTTGTTTCAGTTGGCTCTTTTGCTGAGGTTCATTTCAGCTGCTTGCCCTTTTTCTTGGTGCTTGTCTCTGCTGAGCTGAGGCTAAATTGACTAGCATCAATGCTACTGTTTGGAAGAAAAAGACTGCTTCCTGCATTGTCAGGTTGTGTAGTTCTTTTGCTTCTCACCCCAACCCAGGGAGCATCAAATAGCTCAGAAAATTTGAATCAAAGCTACAAGACTGCTCAGCTGTTGGAGGTAACTTTCATGTCATCTCCTGCAATTTTCAGGGAATTCCCTGATTATATTCTTCTCTGATAAAATCTGAATATCTCATAGTAGATGTTGTATCACTGAATACCAACACTCTAATTTCTTCTGCAGCTCACACCCAAACTGTCATTGCAACTAAAGCTACACGCCTTCCTGCTGTGGTCTTCGGTTGGCTTCTTGATGCCGATAGGTGTACTGCTAATCAGAATCTCAAACAACGTTAAAAGCACCAAAGGCATCAAGGTTCTTTTCTACTGCCATGTTGCTTTACAGGTATGTGAATTAAGCTATATTTTTTTGGGTCACTGAAATTTCTCAGAAAGCAGCTGATGCAGAGTCATCAGTCATGTCATGAACTGCGCCTAGCAGATCGTCGCTGTCATTCTCGCTACTGCTGGGGCGGTTCTGTCGATAAGTAACTTCGAAAACGCCTTCAACAACACTCACCAGAGGATAGGACTGGCGCTCTACGGCTTCATCTGGCTTCAACCACTCATCGGCTTCTTGAGACCCGACAGGTAGAGTACCATGAGCCAAAATTTCATCAAAGTTTTCAATTTTTTCTAACAAACGGATAGAGCATTGTCGTTTCACTGAGAACGAACAGACGTCGAGCTACGCGTCTCGTGACTGTCCTGGATAAAAAATTCTCGTGTTCTGAGCATAAGATTAGCCCTGTTCTTTTGAGCTGATCTGTGTTAGGTATCGTGTCGAATATGTGTACGATCAGGTTACATGGACTCTGTGTTATAATAGATAGAGTTGGTTTAGTGTTAGAGTCGGACCTATCCAAGCCTCTACTATATAAAAGGGAGGCAGCCTTGGTGTAACAAAAAACAACGACCACATAATAGTAGCATAGACAAGAGGATGTATGTGGCCGGCATGTGGCCGTGACCTGGTTAGCCGGTGTGCTGCGGTATTATAGATTAGGGAGGAGCGCCCATAATCAGAACCCCGCAGATGTAGGCGAAAGTCGAACTGCGTTACCAAACATCGTGTTTCTTAGTGTCGTTCGTGATCTTGCATCGGCGCATATTCTAATAATCTGAACGGCTGAACAGCTGAACGACTGAAATAACTGAATTTTGAAAGCTTCTCGATGTAGTCTCGAGATTCGGGTCCATTTCATTTGACTTGCTTTTAAAAACGTTAGGACTCACCTTTAAAACAACGAAAAAAACGAACAAAAAAACTCAAAGCATATGTCTTTTCATAACGTAGATAAGTAGTTTTCCTGTGAAGCTCATGACTGAACATGCTATCCAATTTCTTGTTATTTAGAGGCGTGAGGATATGGATCAAAAAATTTTGTGAAGCTCATGACTGGACATGCTATCTCTTGTTCTTCAGAAGCGTGAAGGGACGGAGCATGTGGTACTTGCTCCACTGGCTTCTCGGCATCGCCATCTGCGTGGTGGGCATCGCCAACGTCTTCATCGGCCTCCGCACGTACCAGGAGAGGACGGGGAAGAGCGTGCGGCGGTGGACGGTGCTCCTCACCGTCGAGGTCGCGGTGGTGGCGTTCGTCTACCTCTTCCAGGACAGATGGAACCACATGGTGCAGCAGGAAGACGCCCATGGCGGCGACGGCGGCGACGACGACGAGCAGACGGAGCACGCGTACCCGGCCAACGACCACAAGGAGGTGGCAGTGGCGCCGTGATGGTCTCCTCCGGCGTACGGCACGCCAAGCTGCCACCTCTGGGCAGGCTGAAGAAGCAGATGAAGCGGACGGATGCTTGCCAAATACCAAACAGATTACCAAAACGCATTGACGATTTGACACTTGTACAGTTTCTGTGAGCCTCTGGTAAATTCACACAGGATTGCTGGTTATAGAATGGTTAAGATCTCACTCTCCGAGAGTGACAGTGTGGCGCATATGCCGCGGCCACCGGAGTCGGGGACGGAACGGCAAGCAGCCGCAGCTCGGAGCCCGGCCAGTGGTAGTTAGGCGGCGGCGCTCGCACGCGCCGGCGCCGGCGCCGCGCGGGTGTCAGCGTCAGCGTCGCGTCGTGGCCGTGCGTATCGCCGTATAGGACGGCGCGGTGGTTGGCGCGAACGCGTCGTCGCTAACCGCCACCGCGCCAGCACGCGCGCCGCCGCCGCCGCAAGGTACATGGCTATCGTCCGTGGCAGCGCCACCCCGGGCCACGCACAACTGCACAAGCGCGGTGCGGCCCACGGATGGCTGGCCCATCCCATCGAACGTTTTTGCGGCCCATTTCTCTCGAGAGGATTACTGGGTGCCTCGAGGCCTTGCACTGCGGTGCGCGCCTAAAGATTATCGGACTAGAAGCTTTCAGAGCCAAATTTTATTCTAAATAGTTTTTCCGTTTTGCTCCCTCGCAGTCGCCTGGGCGGCAGCGAAGCCGCCCAGGCGACTTCTCCTGCCAGCAATTTTGGGGGAGGAGGCAGCAAGAGGGGGAGAGAGAAAGAAGGGAGTGCACACCTGCGCCGTCGCCTTCTTCCTCCTCGCCGCGCCGCCATCTTCCTCCTCGCCGGCGCTCGCCGTCGCCGCCGTCGACCTCGCTGCCGCTGCTTCGGGTTAGGGAATATTAGGGTTTCGGGTTAGGGAATATTGGGGTTCCCGGGATGTAGAGGAAGGTCAGGGGAGGCGGACAACCGGTGGTGGGTGGGGCTCGTCGGCGGCGGCGGAGGCGGTGGCGCGCCGAGCTGGGGGGAGGGCGGGTGGGCGGCGGTGGAGGGATCCCTCACCCCTCGGGTTAGGGTGGCGGCGTCGGCTCGGCGGCGGGAGGCTGAGGCGGCGAAGGCCGGCCGTGGCCAGGCGCACCGGCCGGGGCGGAGGAGGAGGTGGCGGGGGTGTCCGGAGCAAGAGGCAGGCCCGCCGGGGAGGAGGAAGGAGGTAGCGGGGGCGGCGGGCGGAGGAAGAAGAAGATGAGGGTGTGGGAATCGTCGCCTGGGTTGCAACGAAGCAACCTAGACGATTGTCGCCGAGTCACTCCCATAGTTTTTATCCTCCTCATGTTTGATATAAAAAAGTTGTATGATGCCTAGCATATCTAGTGAAGGAGCGACGATGGACCCACTAGCCCTGACACGAGTCTAATTGACTCCTATGGCTAGGCCATTGGTCAATAGGTGATCAATTTGTTGGACACAGAAATCCTAGTACCACATTGGTACCTATCACTCGATGGTTGGATGATTTATCTGATATGTGGGTCTATGTTGCTACCTAATCTTCCAACGGTTCATTCAAGGCTTGACGGGCTAGCCCATCAGACAGTGATTGCCTACTTCGTCAAGCCACCTTGTAGGGCTACCCGAGCTGAGGGGAACTCGGGTCGGCTTGGGAGTGCATTGAGAGTGTTGATTTGAGGAGGCCAGCTGCCTGAGCTATGAGTACGATGGGTCATTGCTAGGGGCATCACGAGTCCCTTTCAGTTGAGACTTTGATAGGGCGTGTTCTCCTTATGGGGCAAGCCATTTTCATTGAGGGTAAGTCTTGATTTCTAACAGATCCTATCATCTATCTCTTGAGTGTTTGTCCTTTTAATAATAGTCTAAATCTAGGAAAAAAACATAGGAGTCCATGCATTTGGTCTCAGTCCAAGGTCTAATCTGAGCTCATCCCGAAGGCCCACATCGATATTTTAGCTGCAGAAATACTAGGTGACAACCTCCATTAGCTCGTGCCTGCTGTTGTGGTCCACCTCTTCCCTCCGTAGTTGTCATCCTCCTTCCACGTCGTCGCCAACCTCACCAGTGCTAGCGCCAGGATCGGATTCAAGTTAGGGTTGGGGATGGTTGGTGTTCAATGGGTTTAGAGGGAGACTGAGGCAACATCGGACTGACGTTAGGGCGGGGATCGTTGTGAGGTGGCGAGGTGCTAGCAGCGACGACGAAACCACGGGTTCGGCTGGAAGCTGTCGGGCGAATCAGCGTCAGCATCCGGACTTAGGGTTGGGCAAGGTCGGCATGCGGCAGCGAGAGGGAAATGAACGGGGTGGTAAAGCGACGTGGGCAGTAGGAGAGGCGCATGGAGTAGGAGGCTCTCGGGAAAGAAGAGGAGAGAGCCACCGATGTAGTGAAAGAAATGGGACAGGACCACCGTGTCGTGATGCTATTTGATCAGGACGGAATTTTGGCACCTATGCCTTGTTCTTTTCAACGTACCGTTGTGTTGGCATATTGCTGTAGCAAATTTGAGAGCACTCGAAAAAAGATCTAAATATTTAAAAATAATTTTAAAATACTTTTAGGATAGGATCTTTGGAATGAATACTAAAAACCACGAAAAAATGTTACAAATTATCACAACATATAGGCTATATAAAAATAACAAAATTTGCTACAATAATACGCAACGGTATAACGCTGAAAAGAACGTAGCCCTAGTCCGACTCTTTCAGCTATTCGTGACGTCTTTTCTCTCCAAAATCTAATCTCGTGAACATACAACAAATTCTTTTATGGATAAAACTTATAGCAAGATTCAGTTAATAAATAAATAAACGGTTTTGCTCGGTGGCAGTCGTTTGAGCGTCTTGGCGCTAGCCGATCACTGGCTGAAGCGACACGTCTTGTGTGGCAATAATCGCCGCCTGATCGCTCCATAAATAGAGCTGGCCAAACGGCACTAACCGGGCCGGCCCGGTTCGGTTTGTCACTGTAGCATATTTATTTAATTAAATGTATTCATTTATATATTTTTTTTAATGATATATAGTGTATTTATGCAATTTATAGTGTATATTTGTAAAATATAGTGGTTTTTTCTTAATTTATTTAGATTTTTTAATTAAAATAAACCGACCGGATAAAACCGGCCCGGCCCGGTTCAGTTCGGTTACTGTGCGATTTGGCCCGGTTCGCACAGTAAACAAACCGAACGGGCCTGAACCGGGCCAAACCGGGCCGGCCCGTTGGCCACATCAACCCATAAATAAAAGCAACAAGCAGCAAGATTCACCGTGGGCCGTGGCGCTCTGACCATCTCGTTTGACGGGTTTACCTCGTGAGAATCCCAAACTCTTGAATCATAGAAGAATCACAAGGTCGACGACCACTCCAGTTTCCACTTCCAAGTTCTCCCATCCATCCATGGCGTCTCACGACCACCATCACCACCACGACGGCCACTTCCACGCCGACGGTGACAACCGCCACCACGGGTGCGTCCATGCGTGTACCCTTCTTATCCCCTGCGCCCTTCTCGCCGTCCGCACAACTGACCCAGCGCCCTATTTGGTTTTGCACTTCCAGGGATGGCAGCGATGCCGCCGCCGCCGCCGGTAAGGGCGCGAGCTCGTGGGTCGGGGAGGACGGGCGCATCTGGCACTCCCACGACGGCCTCGCCCCGCACTCCCACGAACCCATCTACTCCCCCGGCGACTTCTCCAAGCGCGCGCCTCCGATTGACTCCCGCCGCTTCGCCGACCGCGCCTTCACCGTCGGCATCGGCGGCCCCGTCGGCACCGGGCACGTTCACTCCTCCAACCTCGCACATTGCGTTTGCTATCAATCTGTTAGGAGTTTAAGCCTTCTACTTAGTAAATTTATTGTGGTTTTTTATTCTGCCACGAGTCAATGTTATGTCGTAATAACAGGCAAAAAAAAGGCGCCTCCTTTGCATTCTTTTCTGAAGTGGTTTGCATTTACAATAAGTTAGTTCCAGTGTCAATTTCAACTCACGCTTGAGCTTTGGTTTGGTTTGGGATGGAGAGATCGAAGTATCTCAGGATCTCTGGCGACAATGCTGCCTGCTTCCATAACTCACTGCAAAAACTGGGGTTGAGGCATAGTTTTGAGCCGAAAAGATTAGTTATGTTTAGTTCGGGTAGATTTGTTTAGAGATTTACTTCCCCACTTATTAGTCCCTCACCCCAAGGTTTAATCAGTTAGAATATTTTCTTAACTCTTTTTTGCTAATAAAGATGCCTCAGTCTAGACATTCTTGCTAAGCGTGAACGGTTGGAGGGAATTGGGAGAAGGGAACGGGAATTAAGAGATAGGGGTTTTAAGTCTCTTGATTGTTTGGAGGGAATTGAGAGAGGGAATGGGAATTTGTCACTTAAAGAGAGAGAATTCACCTCCCTGTAGTGAGGCAGGGAATTTTCTTCCCACCCACTCCCCCTTTCCCTTTCTCTTCACATTCCCTAGCCACATCAAACAGGCTGTTAGGACTCTGTTCCAATAGGCAATGACATCCTGACATCTAAAGTATGATTTTCACTTGATCTATTTGGTATTAATGCATGTGTGCATTTTTTCTGTTGACAAAACAGCGTCTCTATTTGTCAATTTCTTATATGCATGTAATTACTTTTGAAATTAACAGAAGTGACATGATTCCTAAAACTGCTGCCTGTTTTGCTTATCCAGGAAGACCGCCCTGATGCTAGCACTTTGTAGATTCCTCCGTGACAAATATAGTCTTGCAGCAGTATGTAACATGATCCTTACATCTACTTCTTCCACAAAAGCTATCTAATTTCTGATTACATTATGCACCCATGGCTGTATGTAAGGGCGTCATACTTTTTGTGTGCACCATCATGTAGTTGAAGATATTTGGTATTCTATTCATCATGGAGTCTTTGCTTGTTGCCCTGCTTCTGAGCTTTTAAGTATTATTAGTTCATAAAGTGGAACTTCTGTTTGCTGCATCCATTGTTAATTTGAAGAAAAGGCTTGTTTGTTAATCTCAATCAGTAATTTACAGTGGACTGGCGCTGAAAAGATAATAACATGATTTTTTTAGTGCTTTCTGAAGCATTGGAACCTACTAGTCTCTACCATGTAAGGCTAAATCACATGCTTGAATTTTTGTTTCTTTGCTCCTCTGTTTTTCAGGTTACAAATGATATATTCACAAAAGAAGATGGAGAGTTTTTGATCAAGCATGGAGCACTTCCTGAAGAGCGTATACGTGCAGTGGAAACTGGAGGATGCCCTCATGCAGCTATACGTGAGGACATCAGCATAAATCTGGGCCCTCTTGAGGAGCTGTCAAACTTGTACAAAGCTGATTTGCTACTCTGTGAATCTGGAGGAGGTAATGAGGTATTACTGAATATGAAGCATGTTTTGTATATCTTCAAAACTTTTTTTTTTGTTGTTGTTGCCTGTGCTATCGGGATATCTCAAGCACCAATATGCTTTGAATAATGTACCTCACTACCTCCTGCATAACATCTCCAAGCCAGTAACTTCAGACCAGGCTGTTAAGGAAAACCATTTGTACATCTCTCATGCAGATAACTTGGCTGCCAACTTCAGCAGAGAACTGGCGGACTACATAATCTACATTATTGATGTCTCTGGTGGGGACAAGATACCTAGGAAAGGTGGCCCTGGAATAACCCAGGCAGATCTATTGGTGTGTTACTTTACATTTGTCAAACCATTCTGTTACAGTGCAAACTTGTGCGCTTGTTATTTCTTACCTGCTAGATATGCATTTTAATTTCTGCCATTGTTCTGAACACAGGTGATAAATAAGACAGATCTTGCACCAGCAGTTGGAGCTGACCTGGCTGTGATGGAACGAGATGCGCTTCGCATGCGGGAAGGAGGACCTTTTGTCTTTGCTCAGGTTCAGGGTTAATCAACACAAATGTTTAATTCCTTATTTGTCATGAACTCATGCTAATTGCCAGAAACATAGCTACTTATTCACACATGTTTATTTTGTACTTCGTGCAGGTGAAACATGGAGTTGGTGTCGAAGAAATCGTTAGTCATATACTGCAAGCTTGGGAGATTGCTACCGGCAATACACGCCGATAAGCTTGCATGATTTTGAGTGCGGAGCTGTTTGCACTCTCATGCATAAATCATGTGTTGATTTAAATAAAGTTTGCATCATTTGGTGGCTTGGTGCTGCTGAAAAGGTGTTCTACCTTAGAAATCTGGGAGATTTGAATTTTCACTTCTGTTTGGACAAATGAAATAAAACTTGTGTTCCAGCCACACTTGTGGGGATTTTTCTCAAGCTCCACCACACTTGTGTTCCAGCCAGCCGAGACTCGAGAGTACAAAAAGTATAGAAAGCACTTGTGTTCCAGCCAGCCGAGACTCGAGAGTACAAAAAGTATAGAGAGACTCGAGAGCAAAAAGTATAGAAAGCACTTGTGTTCCAGCCAGCCGAGACTCGAGAGTACAAAAAGTATAGAAAGTAAAAATAAGTTTCTGCGACTCCACTGGGGATCGAACCCAGAATCTCTGGTTCCGTAGACCAGCGCCTTATCCATTGGGCCATGGAGTCCTTGATGCTAAGTTTGCAGGTAATGATTTTTAACGCAGGTAATAATTTTTTTATCATTCACACAGACCGAAGATGTCACCACAGGTGTACAATGCCATGATTTGTATCTGAGAATCTGTTCGCTGCCATAGTTTTTGCCAGGTCTCACTGGCGGTCGCCTGTTCTGTCGCCCAGGCGACTGCCTCCCCTACCTTCGGCGCATACAATTTGGGGGGAGGGGGCATCGAGAGGGGGAGAGGGGGGAGAGCACATGCGACCGTCGCATCTTCCTCATCACTGGCGACCGTCTTGCCGTCTTCTTTGTCCCCGACGACCGCTACCGTTGTAGCCACCACGAGTTTTTGGGTTAGGATTAGGTTTCAAGGGTTGGTGTGGGGATCTCCGTGCCGCTGGGCTTAGAGGGATGGCCGGGGAAGGCGGTGGCCTGTCGATTGGTTGGGGATGGAGGGAGGGTGGCAGTGGAGGTGGCGGTGGCGGCGCCAGTGGCGTGGGAGGGGTGGGGGTTGAAAGCGGTTGGGACGGCGGTGGCGGGGGTTGAAGGCGTCGGCCGGGTTAGGGTGGGTGGGTTGGCACGGCGACGGGAGGGAGTTGGGAGCGGTGCGGCCGGCGGCGACGAGGGAGGTGGCAGCGACGGTGGGGGTGGAGGAAGAGGGGCACGGGCAAGACCGAGAGAGAGAGAGGGACGCGGGGAGGGAGGGGCCGAGGGGGAGAAAAGAGAGGGAGGGGAGATCTGGGCCGTTGGATCTCAATTCAACGGCCCAGAAAATCGCCTGGCACCCCTAGACCCAGGTGACTTTGAGGGAGTCAATCCCTTATTCTTATGGTTGCCATTATAGAATCAGTGAAATAGGGAAAAAAAAAACCCACCATGCTTGATAGATGGCACCTTTTAACAGTTTATTTTTAAAACTAGACGTTTTGCCCATATCTCTATCCTCTATTTCTTTCAAATTGCCACTCCACCTTCTTCTTCCTCTCTCCCTCCCTCCCTCCCTCCCTCCATGACAACGTAGACGTCGAGCAAGTGAGCTCCGGTAAGCTCGGATCAAGAAAACGAGCTATCTAGGAGCGAAAGAGGGGGCAGCGGTAACGTGCAGAGGCCAGAGGGAGAGGAAGGCGGCAGCATGGAGATGGAGAGGAAGGGGTGGGCCGGTGTGGAGATGGAGCGGAAGGGGTGGTCCGACGTGGAGATGGAGAGGAAGGCGGTGGCGGGGGCGTGCAGATGTAGAGGAAGGGGGTGGTGTCAGCCTGCGTGCAGAAGCAGAGGACAAAGGAAGGAAACAAGAGAGGGAGGTAGAAGATGAGGGCAAAATTGTCCTTGTACGAAAATACAGGCTAGGTCTACACAAAAAGGTGCTTTGAGATTCGGAAAATGGCAGTCTTTATATTACACTAATTTTGTAATGGTAATTATGGAAAGAGCAACTCTGGGGAGGCATTTATCGAATAAACACAACTTAGCAGTGGCATCTATATATATATAAAAACTAGTTGGGGTTGCGAAGTTATGAATTTCTTTTGAACCGGAGAAACAGACGAGACACATTCCCAAGAGCAAGATCTGATATCTGTTGGCACAAATTGTGTCCTCCAAAGTCCAAATAACACCTATCTGAAGCTTGGTGTGAGTTTAACATGGACAGTACTAGCAGAGGCTACATTACAAACGATGGTCTAACAACACCCGTAGACTGAATCTGGATGAACACTTCTCTAGGGCATTCGGATGCCCACGACAAAAGGCAGCAGACAGAAAATGCTAAAACTGCTGCATCTTTTGATTTCTTATTTACTGCTTGAATTTGTTCAGAAAAGGCCAAAAAGGAGAATACCACCACTAAAGATGAATTGTCCTCGTTTTTTCAGACACATTTCTTGAAGCCGCCCCTAATGCTTCTGCGATGCTTTTCACCTCAGCGATCATCGCCACAACGTCGTTGAGTTTGTTAACAGCAGAACCAACTCCCTGCATTCAGGGGGAAACAATCAGTTGTTCTGGAAACTCTGATAAGCTCCAGCAAGCAGAATCAAATATCTGAAACACAGCAAGGTACGGGATCAAATATTTGGAGCACAGCAAGTTTACTGTGCTCCAAAATGTTCTGGGGCAGTGCTGGTTTATTTTGGGCTACAAAGTTCCCACTGTCCTACACTACAAGCTACCCTACCATCCTGCAGCAGTTTCAGTAAAAGACATACCACACCAGCAGCTCCTGCGGTTACTGCCATTGGTGCGGTCACTGAACTTAGCCCTGATGCGCACATCACTGGAATGCTGACAGCCCGAGAGATGGAGTATGCAGCAGCCAATGTTGGTGTTGCCTACAATTTGCTTGACAGTAATTATCAATTTATGGTGCAATAAAATAGTTGCATCATACAACGTGTTCTGGTCTGTACTTTCACATTACCTTTTCAATTAGTCCAAGCACTCCAGGCTTTGCCGGACTAGCACTCTTTCCACCTTCAGTCTGGATGATATCAGCACCTTCCTCTTCGAGTAGCTCTGCAAGTCTCATCTACAATTTTGCATAAAATTTCAGATTAAAACACTTCTAAACCGTCACACCAAAAAATCATGCAACTAAAAGTATGACAGAGGATGAAATACCTGATCTGGGAGGCTCAGGGTGTGAGGAACTGTTACTGATAATGTGATACCTGGAAGCATCTCCCTTGTCTCCCTGGTCAACTTTAATATCTGAAATTGATTGCCACGTAGTTGTATTATAAGATTGAAATGTTGGACTGTTTCAGCAAGCAGATGAACCATTGGCATAATCCACAGTTTTTTTAAAAAATAGGTTTTGTGATTTACCTGGTCAGAGGAGAATTCAATGCCCATGTCATAAAAAGAATCGTAGTTCCCAATTTCAATCTGCATGGAGAAATATTTGTCAATGCCAGTGGCTAGCAGAACAATATTTTGGGAAGGTTCAATCCAACAGAATAAATGAAGTGCAGTTCTGTAGAGTTTTGTTGCATGATTCTTATCCAAAGTTAGTGACTGACCATCTTCGCACCAGCTTCTACAGCAGAATGGAATGCTGAAGGATTTACAGAGGAGACACAAATCTGCAATATGCAATTCCCAAAATGCACTTAGCATAGCTAACACCACAGTTCAGTAAAGAAAATAAAAATTGATAGTTTCCAAGTGGGTGAATGTTTGACTCACCGGAAGGGAAGTAAGTTCTAGAGCAAGCTTTACTAGGTCCTGGTCACATGCTATGTCAACATGGGTAGCACCTCCCTGCAATCATTAACAAGAACATGACAAGTTTGTGGCTACGAGTAGTCTTTTAAGTCTCTGTATGATATATACAAGATTGTGAAGATAAGCATACATAATATAATCATTATGTCAGTGGATCGTATGTTTGTTGATCCAAAAAAAGAGAATTAATGGCTTTGGCCTCCTGAGAACCTGTTACCAGACTAATTATTTGCTTGTTCCCATAAATACTATAAAATTTTCAACCAATTCAGTTCTTGGAAAAGAGTATGAGGATGAGATGATGATAGATAAGAATTGCTTCCTAAATCCTGATTTCCTAGACGCTGATTAAATTTAAAGAGGATACGTGATGCAGCTGAACTTGCATTGACAATGACTTCTCCAGGAGATGTCACACAGGTCACAACTGATGCACAGGCTGCATGATAATATCTGCTAATTATGATTCTTCTGATCAGATAAACAACAAATCTTAGCCACTGGTCATACATTTCTGTGTCCTCGTAGACTACTTCATTGACAAAATCATCAGTGACATAAGGTGGCATTATTTAGCTCCAGAGTACATCAGCAGACAACTCAACGTTATTATATATGTTACGTGATGGAATTTATTGGAACTAGACAATACCCTCTCTCACTTTCTGTTGACATGGATTTAGACAAAATGAAGTCTGCAAAGCTATTATATTTACCAAAAATATGATTTTTTTTGTCCAAACAGTTTTGCTATATCCATCGAAAGAGATAATAAACAGCCTATACAGTATCCACACGGACCACACCTATTATATTTACCAAAAATATGATTTTTTTTGTCCAAAAATATGTTTCATCTATCTGCAAGAAACATGCCATAAAGAAACATGAAAGATAAATGCACTATACAGCCTAAACAGTATCCACACCTTATCTGCAGCTCTGACAACAGATGCAACACTGCCCCTGTCGAAATTTTGAAGCCCTGAAATGATCTGCGGTGCAAAGAGCAATGGCTATGAGAGTTCAGGCTGTTCAGCAAGGAAACTAGCATGTAAATTTTGTGTCATTGATGTTTTGTCTGAAGAGAACACCACATCTCCACCTCAGAAGCGAAAGCTCTTGTTCTATGAGAAATAATATTTGAAGCATGCGTCTGCGTCCTAAGTCCTAACATCAAAAACTAGATAAGGAGATAGAACTAGGAGAGACCTTCAGAGCCCTCTTCTCGCGGAAGGCCTGGAGGACGGCGTCCCTGGTGGCGGCATCAGCAGCCGAGGCTCGAACGGCGAACAGAGCTCGCCGTGCAGCTGGCCGGCACGCCGTCGTCACCGGGTGGCACTTGGCCACTCTGAAGGACGGCACCTGGAGAAGTCCAAGCGAGCCCTGTGCTGCCATTCTTGCTCTTCTTCTCCTCCCTTCTGCTGAAGATTCTTGGGAGGGAAAGAGATAAGACAGCACTACACAGAGAAAAAAAGGACGTCTTTACATTATCATCTTCGACGATGCGCGGTTGCAAATATCCAATACCTGAAAAATCTCACATGCCTGACAGCCTGAGCATGCAGCCCCTCAGCTTTTGTAGGCCTTGCAAGCTGGTCCTGGCCTCCTTGGCCATCAGATTAACTAGCCGATTGTTTTAATTTTTTGATATTCTTTCTTAAAAAATCTCAAAGTCACATGATGAAAACCATGGAAACCAAACAGAATTAAAAGCTCTCAAATTTCAGTAATTCTGCCTTTTGTTTCCAGCGCTGAGATAGTGAGGTTTGAGACGATTGACAAATCGGCAAAGTAAAGCATGACACATACATCAACAAGAATGAATCCATGGAGTGTTGAAATGATGCCTTTAAACACCTGGGAATCGAATTTCCTGCGACATTATGCCGATCACTTCCCCTGCGTTACTCGCGGATACCGTTCAGGCGCTCGACGGCGGTGATAAGTCCGTGCATGCCCAGGTCACCGTCGCCGTTCGCCGCCATCGCCGAGAACATCTGCCGGAACAGCGCCGCCCCTGGCAACGCGTTGGCCTTCTCCTGGCCGTCGCTGACCTCCAGCGCCATGCCAAGATCCTTGATGATGTATCGCACGGAGGCCCCCGACGCGAACTCGCGGCTTACCATGCGCTCGCTGAAGATGTCCATGATGCGCGACCCCGCCGCGCCCTTGGACACCGCGCCGAGGAATAGCGGCGCGTCGAGCCCGGCGGCGTTGGCGAAGGCGAGGGCCTCGCTGACCCCGACCACCGCCCCGGCCACCGTGATCTGGTTGGCGATCTTGCTGCTCTGGCCGCTGCTCGGTGGGCCCATGTAGGTCGGCCGGCCGAGGTGGGCGAAGAGTGGGGCGAGCCAGGCCACCACGGCCTCGTCGCCGCCGGCGAGGATGGCGAGAGTGCCGTCGCGGGCGCCGACGTCGCCGCCCGAGACAGGGGCGTCGACGGCGTAGCACCCGGCGCCGCGAGCGGCCGCGGAGATCTCGAGCGCGAGGGAAGGGGAGGAGCTCGTGCAGTCCACCAGGACGCCGTCGGGGCGGAGGCCAGAGAGGGCGCCGGAGGCGGCGTCCAGTACGACGGCACGGACATCGCCGGGGTTGCTGACCATGGTGAACACCACGTCGGAGGCCGCTGCCACGGCAGCCGGCGAGTCCGCAAGTCTAGCGCCGGCGGCGACTAGGGCCTCCGCCTTAGCCGGGGACCGAGCATACGCGGACACCGTGAACCCAGCGGCGAGGAGACGCGTGGCCATGGCGCCGCCCATGACGCCGATGCCGATCCACCCCACCCGCGTGGTCCCCGGCTGCACCGGCGCCGGGAAGCCATATGGCGCCGCTTCCACCTTCCGCCCCTCCTCCGTGACCATGACCGCTACTCTACTTGCAGTACCTCCACAACCTGGATTGGCAGAATCGAAGTTCCACTGCAGAGGATCTCAGATCCCAGAAACAAGCTCCAAATGGCCAGTGCTTGACTTGTCGCGTTTTTCGTTTTTTTTTTTTAAAAATTTTTATGGACCTAGGTTGCAAATTTTTTATTTTTGATAAAACCATAATTTTTTAAATTACCATGGTTTCAAAACCATGAGGTATTTGAACGACCAAAAGATACTCCATTTCAAACTATGATATTATGGCATTTTAAATCATGGTTTCAAAACCATAAGGTGTTTGAACGATCAAAAGATACTCCATTTTAAACTGTGATATCCGGCAAACGACAGGAATAGAAAGGGAGATGGTGGCGCCTGCACCACCAAGCATAACTTCTTTACCACGCGCTATCTACGCCGATGGCAAGAGAACTGACTCCATGTGAGGATGAGACCCCCTCGCCCCTATTTTTCTATTCATGTCTACAGTGGTAGCGAATACAAGCATAATAAAGAAGCTATGCTTGCTGGTGCAGGCGGAGTTGGGCAGTGTGGCAAGAGGATGAGGGAGAGGGCGCGGGAGATGCTCCGACAAAATGCGAGACCTCTACTCCCCTCCGATGGTCTCACCCGAGGACTTCGCCGCCAGGCTCATGAGAGAGAGAGAGAGGGAGGGAGGGAGAGAGAGAGAGAGAGCCAAGGAAAGAGGTAAGACACGTGGCGGAGGTAACGTTCTGGCCGGTGGTGGGGAAAGTGTGAGAGAAGATGGAAAAGCTAGTAGAGTGCTTAAGAGGTAAAAGTGGAACTAAATAGTGTTACTAGGGGCAAGCTTCGTGGCGTGGCTGTAGGTGAGAGACCCGTCGACCGTCGCATAGTGCTATGTGAGCAATTTTCTCCTTTTCTATAGAGTTAGCGAGTACATGCCACCATTTACTTATTTAAAATATGTCATTATAGAATAGTAAAATTTACCAATACTAATTGCTCATGGAGACTTCTACAAGAAAAGGCATTGTGAACATCCCCTCTCCACCTCTTTCATCATTGTTGCATCTAACTAAATGGTTTATAAAATTGGCTAACATGAATGAATAGTTTGTTTGTTAGTGCCAATGGATTGGCAGGCATGTCTTGTGTTGCTAAGTAGTTAGGGGCTCGGAGCTATCCAAAGTTTGTAAAAGTTCATGCCATCAATTTTGCTACTTGATGTTGAATCCATGACGATGAAGTGTTGATACGGTGCCTTAAACGCATGGAATCGTATTTTATTTTAGTAGAAATGAAGAGGTTTGCATATTCCGTGGGTTTACATAACATAGCCGACCTGACCTAAAAATCAAATAACCCATCGATTTAAAAAACCGTTTTAAAACCATGGCTAACCCAGAAAGTCGAGAATCGAACGGTTAACCAAAGTGACAGGTTTTTAAAAGTCAACCACTCAAAAACCGTGGTTTGCCCAAGTTTTTTTCCTTTTCTTTTTTTTTTGGTTGGGTGTTGGGGGGGGGGGTTTGATTCCTGACGCGGCACTACAATGTACACTTCCCACTTGCGATGGGCCTGGTGGGCCCACGTATGTCGATCTGCCGAGGTGGAGTGTGGGAGAGAAGCGGGGCGAGGCAGGCCACCACGGCCTCGTCGCCGCCGACGAAGATGGCGGCGAGCCAAGTGCCCAAGCTACCTCCTTTATACTCTCCATGACCAACGATCTCTTATTGGCGCTGAATGGAGACTCCGAAATGAAAACCAGATCAAATTCAAGCCATGTACAACTGTCCCCTTCGCTCTATCAAACAGCGCAAAAACATATCTTGCAATGGCTCCCATCTCATTTTGTCTGGTTTGGTCTCTGTATTTGCAGAGTGTCTTCTGTATTTTTGAACCCAACACCCCTCATTTTAACTCACTGAAACTTCAAGCTGAGGCAGTTTTCTGCCAACAAGGCAACAACAACCTAGTACGAGACATCTCTTGTATCACAGCATCCAAAGAGAGGCAGATCGCATATTTCCATGGTTGTAACGAAAAGGTAGGAGATTTACAGCATCATCATCAAGACAAGAACTAAAGAACCAAGAAAAAAAAAATTACGGTTGTTGTGTCGACTGTCGAGCAGAATAGCTCACAGGTGGCAGCCGCAGCAGAGGAAGAAGCAGGAGAGCGCGACGCCGAGCACGACGGCCTCCACGACGTACATGACGCGGAAAACGACGGCGTCGACCACCGCCGACGCCGACCCGCTGCGCAGGCTAAGGGAGAACCCCGGGAGCCGCTTCCACCGGAGCGACCGCGACAGCGAGGCCAGCCTCGACGCGCCGCCTGCGCCGGCGCCGGCGCGCAGCTTCCACCGCCGGCTCCGGGGCAGGTACTCCGGGGTTATGAGACGCCGCAGCCACCCACGCCGCGCCGCGTCCGGCGCGATCGCTGTCCCGGGCCCCGGCGACATGGGCGCCGCACTCGCCGCCTCCACGGCGTCCGCCTCGACGCCGACGGCCATTGGCGGCGCCGCGCGGCTCTGCCTTTGGAGCGGACTTGGTAAAAATCAGGTCTTTGGTTGGGAAACTGGCATGAACCGAAAGAGACGTCGTGGGAGGCGACGTGGTTCCTACGGGGTGAGGACGACGACCGGAGGTTGGAGAGGCGATATATGGGGCCGGCAAAGGGCTAATATTCTATACTCTGCACCCCGGGATTTATTTTTAATCTCAACTTGCTCCTTGATTCTGCTTCGTGGACAAGGCACCACACGGCTCAGCCGCTATGCTGTTTTGTTTGACGAAACGGATTTTTCTTAGTGGTATCTTTCCTCTAAAACATAATTAATAGGGACTGTCTATTTGA
This sequence comes from Raddia guianensis, assembly GCA_036346415.1. Classification (NCBI taxonomy): domain Eukaryota; kingdom Viridiplantae; phylum Streptophyta; class Magnoliopsida; order Poales; family Poaceae; genus Raddia; species Raddia guianensis. The sequence goes on along the minus strand of CM070538.1, from coordinate 2,689,841 downwards.
CAATCGACTGAAAATCTTAACAAATTTCAGTCGACTGTTTTGGTTTCCATTTTTTTGTTGTTTTCAGTCGCTTTTTGTTTTTTTGGACATTTCAGTGCTTTGCTGTCATTGTTATAGCTGCACTGGAAAAAAGGCCTCTAAAAAAACTAAACTAAAACTAAAACTGAAACTAAAACTGATTTAAAATTTAAAATAAATAACTGATACTAAAAAAACTAAACTAAACTAAAACTGAAAAACAAAAACAAAAACTGGTTTAAAATCAATGAGGAACAAGGAATATGATTATCCTTGTCAGCAACCATAGCTATTGATTTCGTTATTCTCCCATTAGAAAAATTAGGTTCAGACATCTCAAAATCGCAAACAAACGCATAAATCGCGCGACGAGACACCTACAGATGCTCAAATGCAAAATCGAAAATTAGTATTCTATAAGGATACAGCCACGTACAGGGTGGTACTGTATACTCCGTATTATATTGTCTGGCCTGGCAATTACTTGCGCCGGACGCCGACCGCGCGCACCGCTGTCGCCGAACTGGCCGATGTCACGCCGGCGGCGGCGGCGGCGAGGCGAGCCGTGCAGCCGTCCATGCATGAGGCCGGCCTGTCCGCCTCAGGCCCAGGCAGCTCGACAATTGACAGGCGGAAACGCCTCGCTTTCTTGTGTCTCATGCGACGCCGACGGCAGCTAGGGCTGTGTCCAGCCACGTCGCCGTCTCGCCGTCCATCTCCTCGTCCTCTTTGCCTCGCCTTCGATGGTGTCGATCGGCTCGGCTCGAGCAGTTGAGACTTCGGAGATGGAGGAGTGAAACCATGGCCTCTTTCTGCAGCCATTGACAACGACCATGGAGTACATCAGAGCCGGCCTGCAGGAGTGCAGGTGCAGTGCCCAAGAGTACAACAGCGGCATGCATCTGTCTCTTGTTCTAGAATGTTTCATCTTCTCCTTCTCGGATTTATTAGACTCAGCTGCTGCAATTAAGTTAATTTGAACCGTTGGGAAACCAGAGTAGTTAATTAAAGTGGACCTAACGCGCAAGTAAGCAGACAAGTTTTGGCGCATCTGGAATTTTGGGTGAACTAAGAACAGAACACGCTGAAGTGTTGAATTGAGAGAACAAGCATGCTGTCCCGCTGCTCTCGTATAGCCAATCTAAATATTTTTAAAAGATATTTATATCTCAAGTTTTAGAGGCTGCATTTGGTATGAAAGATTCCATAGTTTGACAAAACCATTGGTTTTGAAGAATACCACAGTATTTTAGCGATAAGGTGTTTGAAAGCAACCTCAAAACTACATTTTGAAAACCACAGTATTAGCAATACCACAGGTATTTTTAAGATTGTAGACTCCACTCCAACCCAAAGTTTTCTCACTTGTGCTAGCAAACCATGGTAAAAACTTTGCTATCAAACAGTTTGTAGTTCCTAGAAATACCATGGTTTCAAAGGGGTTTAGTAAAACCATGGTATTTATGATAACTACACTCAAATACCATGGTATGATAAAACCATGGTTTTGAAAAACTTGGCTTTCAAACAGGGCCTTAAAGTTTTGATCAGCAGATGGAAGGGGGGCTTGCTTTCCAAGGCAGCCAGATTGGTCCTCATAAATTCCGTCGTCACCTCCATTGCTGTGTATCATCTCACGGTGTTCCCTTTAAGCAGATGGGCGGCAAAGAAGATTTATAGGTGGCATCGTGACTTCCTTTGGAAAGGGGGACCCCACCCAAATAAAGGGCCGGTACTGGTGAATTGGAAGAGAGTGTGTCGGCCAAAGAAACTTGGTGGCTTGGGGGTCAAAGACCTTATCTCTTTTGGAAGAGCGCTGCGGCAGAGGTGGTTCTGGTCGCAGTGGGAGCACCCCAATAGGCCGTGGGTCGGTTTCTCTATTCCTCATGACTCAGTGGATGCAGACTTATACAGGGCCAGCACGTCCTTCTCTTTAGGTGATGGGAGGCTGCTTAACTTTGGAAGGACGCCTGGCTGGAGGGCTCCTCTCCAATGATGGTCGCACCCGCTTGTTATGCCCTATCAACTAAGCGTTCGCTTTCCGTCCTTCAGGCCATCAATGAGGATACTTGGGTAGCTGACCTTGCAGGATTATCAACTGAGGCTGAGTTTCAGGAGTTCTTGAATCTATGGACAATTTGTCACAGGGTCGTCCTTCACGCGGGGATCGACGACAAAGCGGCTTGGAAGTGGACTGCTCATGGCAGGTATACCGCTCACTCTGCCTATCTTGCTCAATTCCAAGGCTCCATCCAAGACCATCACCATAATGCTATATGGAAGGCGCAAACAGAGCCTAAATGCAAATTCTTTATTTGGACTGCCGTACAGAAGAAAATCATAACTTCGGATATCCTAGCCGCTAGGGGATGGCCCAACTGTCATATATGCCCTTTGTGTGGTATCCATGAAGAAACAATGGAGCACTTGTTTGTTTCCTGCAGCTTCGCTAAGTCAATCTGGCGTGCCATCCTACATGAGCTTCCTGTAACTAATCTTCACCTAGCGGCAAATGGGCAACCTTTAAGTGATTGGTGGATGCACTTAAGGCGAAATTTTCAAGCAAGGACGACAAGATATTTTGATGGCATCGTCATTTATACATGTTGGAACATTTGGAAAGAAAGAAATGGGCGAATCTTCCAGGAGGTTTACTCGACTTACCAAGAGGTTATTCTCCTGATTAAAACTGACCTGCTAAACAGATGGTTAGCCTTCGGGGCAGAGGATATTGGTTCAGGTCCTTAGTGCTATATTGTTGTACCCGTGTTGTTGTGGATGCTCTTTTCTTTTATTCCTCTTTGTACATAACTTTCCGGTTTTTGTTCTCGGTATTTTTACTTCATCTATAAAGCTTTAGGCAGTGCTCTTGCCAATTAATTGAAAAAAAAAGTTTTGATCAGCACCCATCTTAAATGTCAAATATTTGTGATCGAGGCCTCGAGGGTGCAATAATTTGGTTCCTCTTTGTCTTTATAATTATCAGGCTGTTGATTAGACAATTTGCTAGCTGCATTGATAATTGGAGGAGGAGGAGGAGGAGAAGCATCAGGACGCTTTTCCATCGCGCCAATACGAAGATCCCGCGCGCATGCAAGCTGCGAGGGGCGCAGAGGCGCAATCGGCGGCCTGACAAAGCGCACAGCGAGCAGACGGCGCACAACGTGTTTCATTGACATATTCTTCGATCCTACCAAGGAAAAGATATACTAGCGGAGTATATGTTAATGCTAATGCTAATGTTATGAGTTAACGCGTGCAGCTTTGCATTCAAGCAGCAGGTGCAGGAAAGATTAGAATTTTTTTTTTTGAGAAAAGGAAAGATTAGATTTTGATATGCATCTTTGGGTGCTGATGCAAGCGATAGATGTACGTAGCTGCTCCAAGGCAAGTAGTAGACAATCAACCAGAGGAAATTAAAAGACCAGCTGATGCTGAGCTAACGAAAGCGAGGTTAGCCATAGCCATATCGTAAAATGAGCTGCAGAGAAGGACTTTTGCAGCTGCGGAATATATGCCCACGCCAGAAAATCATCACGCGCACTCGGTTTTCCCAATGCTCTTTATGCTGGCAACTGCGAGTGGATAAATGCTATTGCTGTGTATTCGTGATGGATGGTCACATCTTCATCTTTTGCAAACGTGTTGATCTCTTGCGCGTAGGATTATTTTCATCGCTTTATTAATTTCTTCTTCTTTGGTGGAAGAATATGTTCCCTTTCGTTTCCTTTGTCGACAAATTTAAATCTTTTTCCCCATTGGAGGAGGGGCGCATAGCCCTCTTGTAATCTCTTGTTCTTTTGATCAATATACGATAGCTCTCCTGCTCTTTTGCTAATTTTTTTAAATTTTTTTCAAATAATTTATTTCGTTTCCTTTCCAGATTACATTAGCTGCGTCTAGCATGCATACAACCTGCACCTAAACAGGCGCAGGAGAATAAAATGCAGCTGCTTGTCTTAATTTCTTGAGCTGAAGCTGTTAGGAAAATAAAGTTGTGTAGGTGCAGTCGTTTTATGTATCACGTACTCTGATCCATCGACTGAAAGAGAGCCATTGCAGCCAAATAACCAAATTCCCCGTCTTTTGCCAAGCAAGTCGCTGTATCTTGCTTGCAAGAACCAAAAATTGAGGTCGCTGGGGAGACTCACGCGTCGTGATGGCTCGTCTCCAGCTCGGAAAAGCTTCAGCTTTGTCTCGGAAGTGTGTGGGCTTAAAATCACGCGGTCTTCACGCTTCACTGGTTTCTGAAACTCTCTAGCTACAGGCTTCTAGAAATGCTCGTTCACTTTTTGTGAAGAAGAAAGAATATATGGCCGCATAGGACATGACGGTGCAAAGGTAGAGGATAGTGGATGCCATCTTTTCTTTTTCTCCACGCAGAATGCTCAAAAGCGCAGGGAGCGTATGTGGAGTACTCTACTCTCGCCATCGATCCCACAACCCCATGAACACGTTTGGGCAATGCATCTCGCTTCTGTACACATTACCCACAAGGCCACAACCAGTGCTACATGCAACATCATTATATGCATCTATCTGTCTATATATCTATCACACACACACCCAATTCTCAAATCTATTCTTTATCCTTCACACCTATTATTTATTATGGAGTAATGTTTTTGTGAATTTATAAAATAAATGTTTAAATCTTTTTATGGATCCTTACCGTTATTTTTTTCATTCTTATTATCTCTTAATTTTTTTTGTAAAACTTATTTATTTTAATGCCTTAACAATTTGAGGGGCCCTTACCATAAAAATGTTGTTATGGTTCCTTTTTTGAAGCTCTCTTTTTTTCTTTTTTTATTCCATGGAACCTTCACTAAAGTTTAATTTCAAAATCTACTTTTATCTTTAATCCCCATTATTTATTAATTTTTTGAGACAATTATTTTTAGGGGGCGACTCTGGGACGGACGTCCGTTCTATCGGATGCCCGCCCGAGGCCCAGCCCAGCTTCGCGCTTTGCGCACACGCAGGCTCTGTTGCATGCATGCATGCCTCCCGCATATGTATTAACCAAGCTTCAATGACCAGCAAAGCTTTAATGATTCCAGCCATACAAGCATTTGTTCTCTCCCCATGTTGCATGCGATGATGTCATCACTGACGTCAGCGAAGGTACGTTCATTTCCTCGTTTTTCTTCAAACGGACATAACTTTCTACTGGGAGCTCCAATTGACAAACCGTTTTCCCCAACATGTTCCTCGCATTTTTACGAACAAAACAAGATCCATGTTGCTATATAAATTTTACTAAAACAATTTGTCGGGGATAAAATTACGGCCCATTGCCATAGCCCACTCCCTGACGGCCCAATCGAACAGCCTGCCAGGGCCTAGCTACCTGGAAGGTTCTATCTGGCCCATATGCATCCTGCCGAACAGCTTTCTGGCTGGCACGGTGCGTAACGGTCTAGGATTCCTGTTTGAGTCCGACTCGAACAAGAGTTCTGCACGGCTGCGTGAAGACCCGGACGTGGTTTCCCGGATTGGATTACGAGTCGTGATCCCCAAGATTAGGAGCTTACCTTATCTACCGTAGGTTGTATTTGGCATGTATGAGTTCGTTACGATCTCGTAGTTAGCCCGGCCCGATATTCCTCGGTAGGTCGGTTTGTTCTGTACTATATAAGCAGGGCCCTTATGGCGTTTAGAGGGACCCTTAGCAGATAGATTTTCGCATACTACTCGCCGAGACCTGCTGATCTCGCCGAGCCACCTCTTGTAATCCTCTTTGACATATAAGAAAGGCTGGACGTAGGGCTATTATCTCTCCGAGAGGCTGAACCGGGATAAAAACCACCTCTCTTCGTTCTTTGTTAAGTGGTTGTTTGGCGTGTCTCTATCTCAATCTTCAAGAACCTTAGCGACTTGAGATCGATATCTCAACCGTCGACACCGGTCGTCGGGGATTAAATCACGCCCATTGCCATGGCCCACTCCTGACGGCCCATTCGAGCGACCTACCAGGCCCGGCTCCTGGAAGGTTCTATCGAGCCCATGTGCATCTGCCAATGACCTCTGGCGCACACGGTGCGTAACGACCTAGGATTCGTGTTCGAGTCCTACTCGAACAAGAGTTCTGCGGCTACGTGAAGACCGGGACGTGGTTTCCGGATTGGATTAGAGTCGTGATCTCCAAGACTAGGAGTATGCCTTATCTACCTCGGGGCGTGCCAGCACGTCACGAGTTCGTTACGATCTCGTGGTTAGCCCGGCCCGATATTCCCTCGGTAGGTCGGTTTGCTCAGCACTATATAAACAGGGCCCCTATGGCGTTAGAGGGACCCTGGCCAAGAGCTTGTGCATCTTAGCACCTCGTAGACATCAGATCATTGCGCTATCGCACTTGTACACCCATAATCTCGCCGAGACCTGCTGATCTCGCCGAGCCACCTCTTGTAATCCTCTTTGACATATAAGAAAGGCTGGACGTAGGGCTATTATCTCTCCGAGAGGCTGAACGAGATAAAAACCACATCTCTGCTTCGTTCTTTGTTAAGTGGTTGTTTGGCGTGTCTCCTATCTCAATCTTCAAGAACCTTAGCGACTTGAGATCGATATCTCAACCGTCGACACAATTTGGCTATGCTAATGAAACAATTAATTTGGCCTATTGAAACAATACATTACTCTGATAGAACAACTTAGAATTTGGTCTGCTGGAATAATAGGCTAAAACCAATTGGAACAATATGTCTAATCTGATGGAACAACTTGTATACGTATTGGAACAATGTATTTGGTCTGCTGGAACAGTGAAAGAAATGACTACTGGAACAACATGGTTTGTGTGAGCATCGTTGAGCCCTAATTTTTATTAGTGGCATTGATGACAAAATTAATTAATATAAAGGGCTAGGGGGTTTTTGGACTTCTCGGAACCCTAGCGGAGACTCGGCGATTTTATAAACCCTAATTTGAAGCGTCGACAATTTTCTGGAGCTGCTCCAAGGTTTTAAGTGCGTGACCGGGGAGAGAAAAGGGCACGTATAGATATGAGGTGGTGTGAGGTTTATTTCTGTTTTTCGTCGGATTTCAAAAGGGTTCGAATATCTCGGACTATGCCGGATCTTTGCGAATTCTTGAAAACTTCGGTTTCCATGATCCACCATCTCTAAAAATACCCAAATATCCCTATGTGAGATTTCTAGAGAGAGAAACCCACCTAAATTTCCCCTCACTTCTCACCCGAAAATCTATTACACGGACGGCGTCTGGTAAGCCAGACGGCGTCCAGCCAAAAAAATCAAATTTATACTTCTCGTCGGACGGCGTCCGTAGTAACCGGACGGCGTCCGATAAAGTTCATTTTTGGTCATTTCTCACGCCGGACGGCGTCTGGGGCGTCCGGTAGCTCCAGTGCGTGCTCGATCCTTGCTGTCGGACGGCGTCCGGTGGGGACCGGACGGCATCCGATAAACCTATTTTGGTGAGCAGTACGCTCTGTCGGACGGCGTCCGGAGCCCGTCGGACAGCTTCCGGTAGAGTGTAACGGCTAGTCTTTTTATCCTCTTCCAAGGGGCAACGGCTAGTTTTGCTCTTGGGGCTATAAATACCTACCTAGTGGCTGGCTATTTTGAGGTTTGCTGCTCCACTTCACCTACCACATTCATAGCTCATCAATTAGGTGTTCTAGAGCCATTCCTCCACCCACAAGATCATCCAAAGCTACAATCCATCAAACCCCAATACCGAGCTTTATGGAAGTCCTTCGATCCGCATGATCGGGCGTTTGAACTTGTTACTTTTGAAGACATCCTTCGTGGGGCGTGGGCTTGAGAGTAGGCCTTGGCGTGTGGCTACTCTTGAGTCGGTGTCTGGTGTGAGTCCACCTCGCGGAGTGGCGGAACGACTACCGGGAGTAAGTGAGGCGTGAGGCTCGAGAGCGAGCCGGTCCTTGTCGCAAGGGGTAGCCTCAACGGAGAGTAGGAGTTGCGGCTCGAACTTCGTCAAACAAACACCGTGTCTCCTCTCATTTATATTCCCGACTTACTCTTATTGCATTGCTTGTGTTGATTGTGATGCCATGTCTTAGTTGCTATTTAACTTGTTTATCGCTTCCGCTTGCAAATTAATTGTCACTAGGATTGGGTCACTATTAATTTGATGCTAAATCAACAATTAATCAAAAGAATTTAAAATTGCCTATTCACCCCCCTCTAGGCCTTAGGATCCTCTTTCAGTTTGTCTACTGAAACAATAATTTTTGCCTGCTGGAACAGCAAAGTTTGCCTACTGGAATAATAAAAAGTTGCCTAATGGAACAATAAGGTTTGTTCTACTGGAACAGTTGAACTTTGCCTACTGGAACAATAACTTTTGCCTTCTGAAACAATAACTTTTGCCTTCTGGAACAAATAAAGGTTTTGCCTACTAGAACAATAAAATTTGCCTACTGAAACAATAAAGTTTGCCTATTAGAACAATAAAGTTTACTCTAATGGAACAGTTGAGCTTGCCTACAGGAACAATAACGTTTGCCTTCTGAAACAATAACGTTTACCTTCTGGAACAAATAAGGTTTTGACTACTGGAACAATAAAGTTTGCCCTACAGGAATAGTTGAGCTTTGCCTACTGGAACAATAACTTTTGCCTACTGGAACAATAACTTTTGTCTTCTGGAACAATAACTTTTGCCTTTTGAAACAAATAAGGTTTTGCCTACTGGAACAATAAAATTTACCTACTGGAACAATAAAGTTTGCCTACTGGAACAATAAAATTTGTCTGTTGAAACAATCTTGCCTGCTGAAACAATGAGTTTAGCCTCCCGGAACAATGAGTCTTGCTTGCTGGAACAACTTGTATACCTGTTGGAACAATGTATTTGATCTGCTGGAACAATAGGCTAAACCCAATTGGAACAATGTATTTGGTCTGATGGAACAATTTGCATACATATTGGAACAATGTATTTGGTCTACTGAAACAATGAGTATAGCCTTTCGGAACAATCTATTTTGTCTGCTGGAACAATGAGTCTAACCTCCCGAAACAATGAGTCCTGCCTGCTGGAACAACTTGTATACCTATTGAAACAATGTATTTGATCTGCTAAAATAATAGGCTAAACCCAATTGGAACAATGTATTTGGTTTGATGTAACAATAATTTTTGTCTACTGGAACAACAAGGTTTGTCTACTGTAACAATAATTTTTGCCTACTGAAAAACAATACGGTTTGCCTATTGAAACAATAATTTTTGCCTCTTTGGAACAACAAGGTTTGTCTGCTTGGAACAATATTTTTTGCGGCGAAGCTTCACGGACGTGAAGAAAAAATATAAGCCTTGCGTTGCGTCCATGACCTCCCCATAGCGCGTGAGTGGTGGGGCCGTCACAGCTAAGCACGGACGCACGTCCGAGTAACGTGTCCCGTCCGATCCGTCCGGATGATCGATCAGAAGCATTTTCAAAAAACATAATCAACTGCACAATCCTGTACTGTGCGAGCAAGCTAGCTCGGCTAGTTATTGCGTCTTGCATGAGCTAGGCAGGCGTTAGATTTAATCGAGACGTCCGGCGTCGAGCATTTTCCTCTAATTTGTCTATTGAAACAATTTGTTTGGCTTGTTGAAACAATTACTTTGTTCTATTGAAACAATATGTCTAGCCTACTGAAACAATTAGTTTGCTCTATTGGAACAATCTGCATAGACCGTTGAAACAATTTGGTCACTGAAAAAATAAAAAATTCAAAAAAATAGAAAAGTATTTAAAATGAGTTTACTATGATTTTAGATAAATTATGAAATTTTTTCTATGCATTTTGGACTCTAGTTGAAATGAAAACAAAAAATGAGAAAATTAAAATATAAAAAATGAACTGCTTGTTTTCCTTGCTAGTAGGGAACAGGCACTGCACGTTGGTTTGCTCGGCTGTACGCTTGAATTAGCTTGCTGCGTGGGAGGCTGGACGTCGTGGGCTGGGCGACGCGCCGGACGCAGCTACGTGGGAGGTCGGGCGTCGTGAAATTTGAGCCACAGCCTTGCAGTCGTCCGACGCATCGGACGCCCGCTTATGAGCATTTCCGTTATTTTTATGTAATGCCTAAATCTTTTTAGGCAACCCTATCATAAAATTATGATTTAATTCATAAAGGTTTAGTATTCTAGGATACTTTTAGCTAACTACAAAAGCTAGAATGAGGTATTTGTTAATTCATTTTTTGTGAATTCTAAAAATTTAAGAATGGCTAAATATTTTTATGGACTCTTACAATGAAATTTATTTCATTCCTATTATTCTTAATTCATTTTTAGTGAAACATATTTATCTTTAACGTCTAAATCTTTTTACGCACCCCGACCATAAAATTATAGTTAAGGTTCCATACTTTGAAGCTTTATTATTTTATTTTTAAGGCCTACATCTTTTATGGACACCTATAATGAAACTATGGTTTAGTTTTGTAAAAGTTTGGATTTTTTTTAGAATTTTTTAGCTAGCTACAAAACGCTAAAAATGAAAGGAAAGAATTAGCTATTTCTTAATTTACTTTATAGTGAAACCTAAAACTCTTTAAAATGGATAACTCTTTACATGGACCTTTACCAGGAAATTATGACCGTTTTATTTTTTCCTTTTTTTTTTTTGCAATTTTTCGCGCTCTAGAAAAGTCTGAAAATGAAAGGCAAAAAATGACGAGGGCTAACTACCTTTACCATGAAAATAGATAATAGATAGATAGATTCAATCCCTTATTTTGTACGCAGTACCAAGCTGTCGACGGTTGGGATATTGACCCAAGTCAACTAAGGTTCTTCAAGAGGGAGATAGGAGACACGCCGAACAAGACAAACAACAACGAACAGGGAGACAAAGGTTTTTATCCTGGTTTAGGCCTCTCGGGAGAGATAATAGCCCTACGTCTAGCCTTTCTTATATATCAAGGATGATTACAAGAGGAGCCTCGACGAGATAAACAGGTCTCGGCGAGATTATGGGTGTACAAGGTATAGATCAGGTGCGCTATCTGGTGATGGCTTGATCTAATACTCGATGGCCCTAAACGCCGTAGGGGTTGGTTTATATAATGGTGAACAACCGACCTACCAGAGAAGAATTGGGCTGGGTTAACTACGAATACGTAACGAACTCATATCATGCCAAATACATCCCACGGTAGATAAAGCATACTCCGATTCTTGGGGATCACGACTCCTATTCCAATTCGGGAAACTAGGTCCGGGTCTTCACGTAGCCGTGCAGAACTCCTGTTCGAGACGGACTCAAACACGATTCCTTGGCCGCTACGCACCATGCCAGCCAGGAAGCTGTTCGGCAGGATGCATATGGGCCAGATAGAACCTTCCAGGGAGCTGGGCCCTGGTAGGCTGTTCGATTGGGCCGTCAGGGAGTGGGCTATGGCAATGGGCCGTGATTTTATCCCCGACAGCACACTGGTAGAACTAATTAATGCTTGCCTAAGGCATCTCCCGTGGCTGCTCACTTCCTCGAATAAGCTAGGGTTGACTTAGCTTGGGCTCGAATAAGCCGAGCCAAACCAAGCTAACGAGTAACTTGTGCCATCACACAAGCCCTCATGAGCTTCTGCAACAGTTAGGGTTTTGGACCCAGGAGGTGGGAGGGGATGACAGTGCCGACCAGGAGGAGGGAGGAATGGCGGTGGTGGCAATCGAGAACAGGGATCGGGAGGAGTGGCGACAATGTCGTCTAGGAGCATGGACGGTGGTGTTGGCTGGGACGAGCAGTGTAGTGACCCAAAAATGGAGTCAGATTCCCTCTGTACCTGCTCTAATCCCTGGATCAATTAGATAGAACATACAGATTTACAACACTTTGATCATAATCATAGCAGTTAAAATAAATATTACAATAATGTATCAGCCAACATGGCACTTATTACAGATTTTCAGCACACGGGCCATCAACAACAGAAAAAATGTTCGTGAAAAACCAAATAAAAACTCAAGTCCCATAGGCATGTTGTAGGTACCACTGTTCGCCTACACGGCCGTTTAGACCGTTTACACACCGTTTAAACGCTACTCAGTAGTCAACTGTGTAGGCCGTGTAGGCCGTTTAATCCGTATAATCCCGTTTAATCCGTTTTTTGGCCCATTTAATCGGCCGTGTAGTCCGACTATTCGCTAAACGAAGAGTGGCCGACTGTTTAGCGTTTACCGTTTAGGCTAACACTGGTAGGTACGCACTCCTAGACATCTCTGAAATCCTCATCCTGCACTCCCTTGGCGAAGTCCTCATCGGCATACACTTCCCCATCAACGCAAGCATTCATTTGCTAGTGTCCTACTTGTTGGAATGAGCAGTCCGCATAAAAGGCGAGGAGGGTACGCGAATACTTAACAAACAAGTATAACTATATGCAACTAAGGCTTACAAAGAAAGGGCAAGATTCTTTTGCATAAAGCCAGTTTTATAAAAGTTCTCCCTAGGCTTTCGAAACATGAAAAACCTTGTAAAACAAATACTGGAATTATTTTATTTTCGAAGTCCCGACAACTACCGGTTTTGCCCGGCTAATCATGGTTCCCCACCGTATACTTAACACCCTTGCACTCATAGTCCCACTGTGAGGAATAAACCAAGAAGCACGAATTCTGCCATGGTTTTCCTTTAAAAACATTTTGAAAACAAAATGTTAAAAGTACCAGAGAGGCAACTCACCGTCGTCCGTCCTTGACATCAGGCAAGGCTATCATGATAGTTATATGCTATCAAAATAATATCGCATCGACTGGTTGCGGGCTGCCCAATTGGCCTCAACATGGTACAACCCAAGACCATTGGACTCATCATATTCCCACTAGATGGGCACCAAACTATAATTCCAAAAGCTACTAAGTTAGGGCCTGCCCACATAGGCACTCGATGGTCGCACTGTAGTACTTAGCTCGACAAGCTCCATGATTCAGTCCTTAGAGAATCAGAGTGGATTCCGCGCTAGGCCCAAATCTCATGCAACATTTGACTCAGTGTAATGCACACCACCTTGCATTCAGCGACCTCAACCAGTTTTATAAAATACTTTCATCCCAGTAGCACCCACTATCATCTAACCCATTTAAAACATAACGAAAATAATTCTTTTGAAATCACACCAAAACAACATAACGAGACAACTCATCACAAATATGATTAAAATGGTCTAATCATTCTAAGCATCAAGCAAAACCTAGATTGTGAGTGTGATAATATAAATAAGTTGTAAATAATAACCTACAACAAAAATAAGAATTTTCATATGAATAATTATATTGGATTGGTGTAGGTAAACTAACTGATTTGACATTTTTAGTTTTTAACATATCATGTTTTTTTGACAAATCTACAAAAACATCTTTATAAATATGGGCATAAAAAGTTTAGAATTTGTCTTGGTTTGCATAACAAAAACAATCTTCCGCGATGCCAGCATATCACTCGACTCTAACATATGCGAATAATGAGTCGCAAATAATTAAACAGAAAACCCACATAATAAAAATGAATGCAAATGCTCAAGGTAAAATTACTGCAATTATAAATTAATTTTATAAACATTTTAAGATTTATTTCATAATTTTTGGATGCACAGGAATAAAGATATTAATTGTTAACCGCTGCAGGCAATATATATATGGGAGCTACTAGGGGACGGGATCCCGTCCCACCCCCGCCCCGGACGGGATAGCTCCCCAACCGCCACGTGTCCCCCGCGCCTCCCCCCACTCACCCGCTCACCCGCCCCGCATCGGCCTCACCCGCCCGCGCCGCCTCACTCCCTCACCCAGCGTCCAGATCCGCGCCTCCCACCACCCCGCCCGCCTCCACTACCACCCCGGCCAGTGGCGTCCTCACCGCCGACCTCTCCGACCTCGCCGCCGTGCCACCCGCCCACCCTAACAGACAGGGGCGGCGTGGTCCCCACGCGCCGCCCACCCGCCGCCCCCTCCCACAGCTCGGGGCGCCACCGCCCCTCCGCCGCCCAAGACGAACCCCACCCACCACCGATCCGCCGCCATGCGACCTCCCTCTACACCCCGAGGAACCCAAATATTCCCTAACCCGAACCCTAACCCGAAACGGCGGCGGCGAGCTCGACGGCGGCGGCGGCGGCGGCGAGGTAAGCTCCTCCTTCCTCCTCCTCCTTCCTTCTTCCTCCGGCGCGGGGACGGATCCCGTCCGGATCCCACCCAAACGGGATACCGTAGAAAAGAATTCCTCTCTATCTGTGTGTGTGTGTGTGTCTCTCTCTCTCTCTCTCTATATATATATATAATATAATATAATATAATATAAAATGTTTAGGACTCCATGGAGCCTGTGCTCCTGTCATATGGTCCGTCGGATTGATTGATAGACATGCAGTTGATTAACAGATTGTCGACGGTTGGGATATTGACCCAAGTCAACTAAGGTTCTTAATAAAGGGAGATAGGAGACACGCCGAACAGAACGAACAGCAATCAACAACGAACAGGAAGACAAAGGTTTTTATCCTGGTTCAGGCCTCTCGGGAGAGATAATAGCCCTACGTCCAGCCTTTCTTTATATCAAAGAGGATTACAAGAGGTGGCTCGACGAGATGAACAAGTCTCGACGGGATTATGGGTGTGCAGGAAGCAATATGCGACAATACGAAGACTCTTGACCCCTCTACACGTAGTAGGGGCCCTGTTTATATAGTGTTGAGCAAACCGACCTATGAAGGGATAATCGGGCCGGGCTAACTACGAGATCGTAACGAACTCGACGTGCCAAATACATCCCGAGATAGATAAGACATACTCCAATTCTTGGGGATCACGACTTCTATTCCAATCCGGGAAACCAACGTCCGGGTCTTCATGTAGCCGTGCAGAACTCTGTTCGAGTCGGACTCAAACACAAATCCTAGGCCGTTACGCACCGTGCCGACCAAGAAGCTGTTCGGCAGGATGCTTATGGGCCTAATAGAACCTTCTAGGGAGCTGGGCCCTGGCAGGCCGTTCGATTGGGCCGTCAGGGAGTGGGCCATGGCAATGGACAGTGATTTTACCCCCGACAGCTAGCCCCCGAGACTCAAGTGGAAGGACTCACTAGAGTGGGGTCTTCCTCTTGAGACTCAAAGTCACGAAGAGGGAAACTATGCTGTTACAAGGACGCGCAACAAGTGACCGAATAGGTTATGATTCTACCGAACAGAACTTGTCTGGGATCGAACAAACCCAATCGAGTCTTGAAACAACTCATTGCGTCGAATGTAAAAACACATCCATCCGAAAGCGAGCACTTTCGGCCCTCGGTAGCAGACGCTGGAAAAGTAGCCGTTGGCAAATCTCAACGGTAACTTGCGCTGCGCAGTGAAAACAGACGACCGTTTTTACTTAGCCGGTGAGGTAAAAACTAGCCGTTTAGTGGCAAAGAACCGTTGCGGAGCTGTTCGGTTAGGGCTATAAAAAGCTCCCAAGCCACTCGCGGGTTGCCACTTTTACTCTCACGCCTTTCCTTCCCAAGCCCTAATTCCAACCGCGCTCAGCATCAAGCAACCGAACTCCACCCCAAAACATGCTCGTCCAAACCTGGGGATTGCCATGGCCAAATTATCGGGCACTAGCATGACCGAGGAGGAATTAAAGATCTGGGAGGAAGAAGGGCACATCGACGCCGGTAGTTGGAGGCTGCCCGGGGAGGAGGAAACTCCGAAGCCACTCGAGGACGAAGTTCACAACTTCGGCGATTCGACTGCTCGGGTTGAGGTCTCCTGAAAGCGACTTCGTGGAGGCCTTCTTCAACATCAGCGGATTGGAGGTAGCGAACCTCAATCCGAACTCCATCCTCCAGATGGCCGTCTTTGCACACCTGTGCGAAGGCTATCTGGGAATCGATCCGCCGGTGGGGCTGTTCCTCCACTACTACACGGTGACGAGGAGCAGCTCCGCCGCTTCGGCGCTTGGGTGCTACTACCTCAAGCTCCGGGCCACTGCCGACGACGCGCCCTACCCTCATCCACCACTGCTCGATTCAATGGGCGTGTGGTGGATGAGGTGGTTCTACACCAAGAGGAGCGGCGACATCAAGCTCGTCTTCACCGAGAAGGCGCCGGCGAAGGGAACACCAGTGCCTCGGCCGGAGCTATCCGACGAGGACTGGTACTTGACGCGAAAGATCGCCTTCCTCGTGGGCCTCGGGCTGACGGGCAGGGAGATCATCCGCGACTTCACGGCGAACAGGATCTGTCCGCTGCGGAGAAGACCCTACCCATTCTACAAGATAGAAGGGTGGGAAGATATCACCAGGGAGAGCACGGGTAAGTTACTCAAACACTTAACCATTCTTTGATGATTCATCCGAACAGGAACTCAGAGCTTCTCCTGCTAGGGCAGAGAAGCCAACCGACGTATGGGTGACCGAGCAGGTCGACTCCATGCTGAAGGCTGCCAAGAAGGACGGCGAGGTCACCGACGAGGTGGCCTACACTTGTCCGCGCAACGTGCTCGTCCGCACAGACGAGGTAAAACACTTAAACCCCGCTTGTGTTGCTAGACTTGCACTTGTTGAAGATGCTAACATTCGCTTTCTGAACAAGTAGGAGGACCAGCTGATCCTTGGCGGGATCGTGGAGGAGCTCTCCGACTCCGAGGGAGCGAGGAAGGGCAAGGCCAAAGTGGCCGAGAAGTCTAAGATGGCCGCCGCACCGACGCGGAGCTCACCGCACCACGGCAGTCGCCAACCCTCAAGGAAGCCGCCCGCGGCGACGAAGCGCGCCGAGCAGACCAAGCGAGCGCGCTGCCAGCCAAGCGGGAAAAGACCAAGCCCCTCTCTCCTCATCGAGCAAAGCGACGAAGATGTAAGGGTCATGACCCTTTGGGTAGAGCGCTATGCGCAGGCTCACCCGGGCCATATGGAACGGCTGCAACAGGTCGTCGAGCAAAGGAGGCTCTAGAAGGAGGTAGCGCGTAAGGAAAAGCTTCTTGCGTTGCACCAGAAGAGTGCTCAGCTCACCAAGGAGCTGAGCTTGTCGCCACAAGCTCCTGGAGACCAAGGCAAAGAAGCCGAGGAGCCCCCGAGCAAGAAGCGCAAGCTCCACAAAGGAGCGAAGAAGAAGGTATCGTTCCCTGCGGCAGGTATGTAGTAACAAGGCTGTTCCTTGTACGTTATACCAAACCGTGCATGAACTAACTCTTTCCTTTTTCATCAGCTGCCCAGGAGGAGGTCGACGCAGACTATGTGTACGAGGCGATCGAGCGGTCCTCATCGCCGAAAGCACTGCACGGTGCCAGCGACACGAGGCCGCTTTCGTCTTGAAGGACAAGCTGGCAGCGTGGTCTGCGCTCCCGTCCGGCTCCAGTGACCGGATCGACGCCCTGAGGCTTGCAATCAACAGGCTGGAGGCCCAAGAAGAGGAGCACGGGGCCACGGCGAGCGGAGCCAAGGTCTTGGCTTTGCCGGCTGCCCAAGGCGGGACTGAGCAGGCGGTCCTGCAGAGCACTTCGTCGCAGGGGCAAATCGTCCCTGTGGCGACGGCTGTTTCCGGCCGGCAGGAAGAAGTTCCTGCTGCCGGGGAGCAAGAAGCAACTGACGAGCAGGGCGAAGTGCCTGCGCCCAGAGAAGAAGTGGGAGGCCACGGACAGGGCGAGCAGGTCGCCCCGTCCATGGATGCTCCGGCGCCTCCTGTCTTGCCCGAGGGCGAACAGACGGAGGGTTTAGAAGAAGGGGAGGTCCCCCCTGCTCTCAAGCGGACGCGCTCTCATACGGGGAAGACGAAGCGGAGAGATCGCCGCGTGGGTCTCATCCCGAACAGAAGAGGCTTCGTGACCCACGGCCTTGAGGATCGCCTGCGCCAGGGTCTGAAGCGCAGGCTTGGAGAGGTAAGTTTCGAAACCGAACTTTGTCTGTTCGAGCAACAACTGCCCAAATCTTGACTTGGTCTTCTCTCTTTCAGTTCATGAAGGACACCATGGAGGAGCTCGTGGAAGGCATCACCGTCGAGCGCAGCGCCGTGATGGCGGCCTTCCAGGAGCAGCCCCCTGCACCACCCAAAAGCTGGAGCCGGCTGAAGGCGAAGGTGAAGAAGCTGAAGGCCCAACTGACCGAGGAGAGGCAGACTTCCGCGGCTCTCCAAGAGAAGATCTCCACCCTGTGGGCTTCACAGGAGGAGGCCGAGGAGACGCGCGAGCTGGCCGCAAGGGCGAGCACCGCGGAGGACAAGGTCAAGGAGCTGGACGAGCAGTTCAAGACCGCCGAGCAGCGAGCTAGTCAGAGCGAGGCTTTGAACGAGCAGCTTGCTTCGAAGTAGAAGTAGCGGAGCAGCTTGCGCGCCAAGACCGAATAGGTCGAGGCTCTCCGTGCAGAAGCAGCGGAGCAGGCCCGGCTCAGCAAGGAGGAAACTGATCGTCTCCGAGCTGAGGCCAGAGAAGGCTTCAAGGTGCAAGGGGAAGTCCTGCGCCTCAAAATAGAGAACGAGGCACTGAAGGAGCAGCTTGCTTCGAAGTAGAAGTAGGGTTGTACTCCTTGTACCTGTAAAATTTTGGCAATGCAATAAAGACTTACCTTTTGCACAATAAAGACTTACCTTTTTTCTGCAAAAAAGAGCAGCAAAAAGACAAGAACGAACAGGAAACTAAGAGCAAAGGCACGACAGCGCTAGAAAGTTTTAAGAAAAACCGGTAGAACGCTTAGCCTAACTCCCAGCCCCCGTTGTGCATCTGATTGAAAACCTGAGTTTGCGAACTCGAACAGGTGCACAAGAGAAGGAGCGACACCCTAGCCCCAGGTACGGACGATGCTTGAAGTCCTAAGTTTGTGAAATCAAGCACGTGCGTAGAGAGATAGAGCGACACCCGTATCCTGACCGACTTGTTCCAAGAACTGCTCGTCGACGTAAGTTAGGCGATTCCCCAATAGGGGTGGAAATGAGCCGAGTTCGAGCGAGCCAGCATCCGGCTCGGCTCGGCTCGCTTCGTAACCGAACCGAGCCGAGACGAGCTCGACAGGGTACCCGAGCTGAACATTGGGTTCGGCTCCTACTCCTACATAAAGGAATTGCACAAGCAACAGGCCAGGCCAACACATCCTACTCCTACATACACTTGACTGGCTCACGAGCCGAGCCCGAGCGAGCTAAGGTTTGGCTTGGCTCGGCTCGGTTAGAGTGACGAGCTCAAAAGTGTGTTCAGCTCGTGCTCGTTTATAAACGAGCCGAGCCCGAGCCGAGCTGGAACCGAGCCGAGCCTGAGTAGCTCGCGAGTTTTCAGCTCGTGTTCCAGCCCTAATTGTCAAGTAGTATTCGTCCTGTATTGTGCCCGTACCCACGTATAATCTAAGTACATACTACTCGTACCCGTCTACTCGATGGGTAGATGTACGCACTGACAATTTCTAATTGTTCTAGCATCAGGTACGTATACGGCTCGGACAATACCCACCCTATTTTGTGTCCTAACGAGGGAATGATGGGTCGATGCCAACCAGGTACCTATACCCAACCCATATGCGCTTGGTTGTCTTATTTATATATCTGTTCTATAATCACGCATCTGATAGGCCCACGTTGGGTTAGCAAAATGGAAAATGCATGGAGTATGAATGGTGGTGGACTGTATGATTTTTGAATAATTACGAGATTTATTTTTTGATAGGGGTGGAAGAGTAATTTTTGCATTACTCTGCTAGTTCTGCAGATGGTAAGAATTGTAAGAGTACGTGATATCGATATTTCATGTGTGGATCAACGACTTTTTAGAGATCGGGGTCGGCAGCAACAATGTGGTTGGAGTGGGTCGGGGGTGAGTTTTTGGCGGCGGTACTCATGATCACGAGTTGCCCGGATGGACATGCTCCGATGGTTGCAGGGGGTTTGGTGGTGATAACGCAAGCTAGGCGGTAGTGAGTGGCATTTGTTGTCGTTGGAATTGGGCTAGAAGATGTTCGAGGGCATCAGCAATATGATTCCATTGGACAGCGGTTACGTCGAGAGGTCCACGTCGAGATCGGGGTCGACGACAACAATGTAGTTGAAGTGGGCCAAACGACGAGTTTGTGGCGGCGGTAATCACGGGTTGCCTTGATGGAGTTGCTGCGATGGTTATCGGGGTTTTGTGCTGATGGTGCAAGCTAATCGGCGGTGAGTGGCACTTGCTGGTGTTGGAATCGAGCAAGATGATATTTGGGGGGTATCAACAACGTGATTCCATTGGATAGCGATGACATCGAGTGGTTGACGTTGAGATCTTGCTTTATTGAGCTAGCCGTCCGATCTAGATACATGGATTATATGGAAGTTGTTGGATTTTGCTCTATTGAACCGGTATGCGGACAGTAGTGGAGGATGATGTGGCTGATGGATCATCATATCAACAAAGGTAAGATTCGAACCTTCTACAGTCAAAAATGGTTAGGTGGGCTACATAGTTCAATGGGAGGTGGGCTTTTGGGCCAGGCTGCGGCTGCGGGAAGGATGAAATGTTCATGTCGAAGTCATATCTCGAATAAAGAAGGCGTATTTATTTCAAAAAATGGAAAGGTGTTTTACAAATTTAATGATAAATTCTACAAAATGGTTTTGACTTCAAAAAATCAAACGAAGACGTTAGGAGTTCACAAAAATGTGAAAATAGGACTCTAAAAATTCATAAAAGTTGGAATTTTATGGGACATAATTCCCAAAAAATTTTATATTATTTATTGTTTCTTGGTAGCTTGGAGAGATGCTCTATACTAAGATGAACATGTAACTAATTTACGCACCAAATAAAGTTGCAAACAAAATCGGTGCGCCCGAAAACACAATGCTGTTTGATTTCCCGCCTCGCTCCACAGCCTTGCTGCGTGTTTCCCGCCTCGGCGCCACATGATGCTGTTTGGCGCCTCGCTGCGTGTTTCAGCGTGCGTGCGTTTCCCGCGGCCTCAACGTCGCCCTTCGTGCGTGCGCGTGCGTTTGCCGCTCGGCGCTGCAAAGTGCCGAAAAAAAATGCGCCATGCAGGAATCGAACCTCAGACCGGCCGGTTAGATGCGCAATCGCTTGACCAAACCGACGCATGGTACGTGTTGGCTAGCAGCGCGAGTTATTTTTCCTTAAATCTGCATATTGCATGTGCGACCAACCTGCGCGCTGGCCAACAAACCGCGATTTAATAGGAACCAACCCTTGGGAATAGACCTGTATCCTTGGGAATAGATCGGTAATAGGATTAAGTCAATGGGAAGTCAAAATAAGTGGGGTAAACACCATTGAATTAGATTAGATAACGCTCCAAAACAATTGGGGTGCGTGCTAAAAAACTACATCAAGATACTGTTGAATTTCCACTCTTCCACTTGAACATCAGGAGCGTTTTTGGGTCCGTGCGAGCTGTGCGACCGCACAGGGCCTCCAAAATCAAAGGGCCCCCAAATTTTAAATAGGGTCCATATATATACATACATAAGAGATTTTAGTCAGGCTCAAAACTTCCTAACGGCCTGCTCGGCAACTCGTCTAGCCTTGCTTAGAAAAAGCATCGCTCGCCTCATCATCGACTCATGGCGACTGGTCACGCGACGCTGTACTCGTCTTGACGTACTCGGTAGTCGGTACATTAAGTTAGGCCCCTATTTATTGTTTCGCACAAGGCCTCTAAATTCCCCGGGACGCCCCTGTTGAACATGTATATTTTTATTTTTAATGCATATGAACATGAAGCCAATAGCCCATTTAAAGTTAGCATTGTTTCTTTATCGGAATGTAAGTACTAACTGAAGTTTATTTAACCATGATAACTAGTGGGTTCATCGGTTCATATTGCGGTATGGTGTCTTCTTTGTGCTTGCTGTTTTCAACGATCTGCCATGCCTCCAGCCCTCCACGCCGTCCAGCCTACTAGCCTAAGCCCTAAACAGATGAATATGCCACACAAGCCACATGTGCATTGGAATTTAACGATCTATGCACTTACGCACATTTATTGGGTGATTGTACGGCTTATCATGCATCTGGAGTTGACTAAGCTCATAACAACATTTTCTTATTTCTTTAAGGTCAGATCTATTTAATCCTGATTAATACCCCATAGGCAAAGCACATAAATAATGTTCATTAGCTCACTGTTTTAATGCTTTCTTAGTTTTGTTTTCGCCACCTTTTCACCTAATAGGATCGGCTCTCCATTCAACCATTACATCTTCCAGTGCACTTGGAAGAAAAAGATAATTTTATATCACAAAATTAACATGGTGCATTTTTATATGTACTTCCTCCCTGGCTTATATTTTGGAAATACAGATACCGTTTTAGAGCTATACAGCTTGGTGTATTCTTTCATATGCCGTTTAAATTTAGTGGTGCTCTTTATACAGAGAGGGTTTGAATTATTGAGTTGGCGAATTTATACTAATACAATATATGAACCTCTTGTGCAGGATGCTCATCCTCCCTTTGGTTGCCATGATATGGTATGTATTGAATTTTCTACTTCTGTTTTGCTGCTTGCCATGACATGATGTCTTATCTTGTGTTGGAGGGTAGCCGTTGGTGTCTATGGATTCCAAACGTGCATTAGGTGAATGCTTCATGTATGCTTCATCTATTTCATCGACATTAGACAAGCTACTATTGGTTTAACTTTATGTTCATTCCTTTTGGATGGCCATATTTAGTATACACTGAGCTGGTAGATATATGAATATGGTCGTTCCTAGCCTAGAGAGAGGTGGCAAAAAAGGATTTATATAATTATAGCCATCTTTGCATTATATGACTATAAATATGGTTTGCATATCCTTGGGTAAATCATTGCTACTGTTGCATAGTTCTTCAAGCATACCGACGATCTTGAGTTATTGCTTCCATAGTGTTGGTTTGCATGAAATTCTTGGAAAAAAATCAATCAACTGTCCTGAAATTTTGAAAAAAAAAATCAGTCAGTGTTCCGTATAATGATAATTTACTGTTTCAAGAAGTTACCAATTCAATTATTCAGTTATATCTACCGGCTATTTCAGTTTCAATTAGTTGCCTTATCAATTATTTAGCTATGCAGCCTATACTTACTACATTTATATGTTTTTATTTCTCCAGATTCATATTCCTAGCATCAGATATGGACGATTCCACTATATGCAGACTGATATATGTTGCCAATGTTTTTTCAATCTGTGTCCCTGGAATCTGCATTTAGAGTCTATTCGTCTAAATATATCATTTTCCCTGAAAAGAGAAAAACATATGATTTTTTTTATATTTACGCTTTTCGTCTGAATATGTCATTTTTTAAGAAAATATGCAACCTGCACCAATAACTGTGACTCCTGCATTTTCTTAAATAGGATTGGTGATGTGGTACAGACATTACATATACTGATTGGTGATGTTTTACACGGCCATAAGTTTTTTAAAGAAAATTCGTGTGAAAGAAAATTCGTGTGATCCATATCCTTGTCTTAGGTGCTAATCCTTCACTACTAGATTCCTAACTTTTTCCAAGGGTGGAAAAACTGTCGGTTATTAGTAAAAACCGTAGACCACATGAATGGCCGAGTGTACACCGTCGGCCATTCCCCCTCGGCCACACGTTGTGGGGAAATGGTATGATTCCCAAGGGAACTTTCGGCAATTTAATTAGCGACGGTACTTAGGGCACTCGGTATTTGATGCACATTAGTGATAGGTCTGCTAAACCGTCGGTTAATATGAACACTCTTGTATAACATGGGTGAAGATTTTAAAACCCCGTCAGTGATTTAATTTGTGATGGGTTTTGCGAAACCTTCGGTAAATGGAAACGCTCACACATTGCATTCGTGATGCTTGACATAACTGCGTAAACAAGTGTATTGTCATGTGTTCTATGAAACCCATGGTTAATTATTTACAATCGGTTAATTACATTGTTAATGACGGTTTGCACAACCATCGTTTTACCATGAGGTTCGCTAAACCGTCGCCCATTATTAACCCTTGGTGAGACATTAATCTGATAACCATTAAACGCTCGGTAAATTATATAGGGACACTCGAAAATGAGTTTCCAAAATCAAAATGCATTCCAAAACATTCCGGATTGTGAATTGCGATGCATTGAATTCATGTACAAAGCTAAATATAATTAATTATACCCATTAACTATAGGCATATGCCATAAATATTTCTCCCATATCGGTATTTTATTTAATGAACCATAATATTTATCATCTAACAAATACAAACGTGCATGATAACACATGTCCTTGACTGATAGCAAATTATTCAAAATAGTGAAACGAACAATGAAACTAAAACTCCATCTTAATCGTGCTACAATATTGTCAGCCCTTGAGCTTTAGCAGCCCTAATCGTTGTTGATACCACCTTCCATGTCATCCTCCTCCCCCTCACTTTCTCCCATGCTGTAATCACCACTAGTTTCATTGCCACCCATTTCTTCAAGGTTGTGGCTGATTCCTTGTTGACCAAAAGTGCTCTAAAATAAAGGAGAGCATATTAATCAATATAAGTAGCAAACATCATCAACAATATTTTTCCTATGTTTTCAAAATTAAAAAACGTGTCACTGACCTTGCCATTATTGCTCCTATCTTGTCCTTCTGTAAGAACATTTGAACCAGAAGTATCCTATGAAACATAGAACAAAATAATAAGCAAAATAAATTAAAACTTTGTCATGTAATAGATAAATATTGTTTGGTGCAGTTTGTAATACCAATGCATTTGCAAATGAATCATAATCCAATCCTCTTTGTGCAGCCAATGCCTGCATCAACTCTAAAATGAGTCACATGAATGCTTATATTTGTAAATTTAATCTAGATAAAAAATTACCTTCACGACATTTTTCATCCGACGTAACGCGACCTCCTCTCTTTCTTTCTTCTCTCTCTCTCTCTCTTTGTAGTTGGATGACCTGCCCTTCTAGATATATCTCTCTAGGAGATTTACTTGCATATGGCGCACTCCTTTTTCTTGATTTTAAAGAAACCTTTTCCTTCCGATGATTGCTTCATCACCAATTGCCGCCTACCATGTGGCATTTGACCCGTAGTGTCAGTAAATTATATTAGCATCTAAATCATGCTTCTCAGCTTGCCAATTTTCTCCATACTGATTCTCCATGGCACTTGAGAAATGTTCCTTTACACATAAACAAATGAAAAAGATATTATTGCTAAATCAAACTATATTTCCAAACATAAAGTAAGCGGAACTCACCCAATTATTCTTCGCTTTCTGGCTGCATAGCTCTTTGTTTGTCCCTTGTTGCATCCTATGCGTGTGTTGCCATGAACCAGCGAGCCTGATAAAATATTGATACAATATACACGCAAAACGAGATATAAACAAACAGACAATAGCAATTATATTTTAATAAAACTACTTAAACAATTTAATGCCGATGATGCCTCGGTCTTCAAAACCCGCATTGGATTTGAGCGAACCTAGGCCGGAGTATTTTTTCCATCGATGGCGTCGCTAAACGCTCGCCGGCGAAGTTGGTGACTGTGACATGCAAAGCGAGGCGCTCGCGAAAAGGCGTCTGCAAACAAACTTCTAAAGTATATGAAATTCACACAGTAGGTAGTGTGGATCAAACGGAGATTAACGGAACTAATTTGGAGGAATCCGTCTTACGGTTTAGGAGAAATAGATAGGTGAAGAGCTCTGCTCATACTAAATGGTAAAAGGGTGGGGTTTTGGTCCACAAGAGCATCAAAAGGGGTAAAATCCCCAATCCTTGTCTCTTCCTCCTCACCAAACACTAGTGAGAGAAAAAGAGAGAAGAGGGGAGTACCACGGAGAGAGAGGAGGAGAGAGGCGGGGCTCTGCAGACAAAGAAGAAGACGGCGCAAGGCGCCGGCGCAAGACAAGGAGGCGGTGGCGGCGGGTCTGCAGCGGTGGCGCTAGGGCAAGGCTCGGCTGGGAGCGGCGACCGTGGGGCAAAGCGGCGGCTGGCAGCAGCGAAGGCGCAGGCGGCAGCAGGCAGGCGGCCGAGGGCGGCTCCGCGGCGGGTTGCCTGGTGGCCGAGCCGGGCAGGCGGCAAGGGGTGAGGGAGCAGCGTGGGCGGCGCGGCTCGGGTATGGGCGGTGCGGCAAGGAGAAGGCGGCGGCCTCCGTGGCGGCGTGGTGAGGACACGGCTGGACGGGCCAGCGGTGGTTAGGCGAGCGGCGCGATGCAGAGGTGGGTCGGCGGCGGGTGCGGCGCTAGGGCTCTCGGCGCGCTGTGTCCATGGGCGGGGTGGCGGCTCGGGGCGCAGGGCGCAGCCGGCGGTAGTAGGGTGGCGGGCGGCGATGGCCATGGGTGGACACCGAGAAGGGCGGCGTGGAGGTGATGACGGCCGTGAGGGGATTAGGTTTAGGTTAAACTTGTTTAGGTTCTCTTTATATTCTGAGGAGATGGGCTTTGGGCCCGAGTCCCATTGGGCTTGATTCGCACAAATCGTCTTCGATGTAAATCGCCGAGCCGGGCGTGGTTGGCGAAGTGTGATGGACGCCGACTCGACAAGGATGCGGCTGTAGCGTCAATGGTCTTCGGCGATGGGGATTCGGTGACATGAGGGTTGGCGGATGGCGATGGAAGGGGAACGAGGCACGACAGCGGCGGCGACGTGGCACAGTGGTAAGGCGCTCGACGACGGCGGCTAGGGTTTTTGGGTTTTTAGGACGCGGGCCAAGGGACGGCGCTAATGACAAGGTTAGTTTAGGGTTACAACAGATGAGTGGAGTCAAGGTCCAGACGAGAGATAGGAGAGTCGACCAGAGTAGAGGTCCGGGTTGGGTGTAGGGTTTGGTCGAGAGAAAGGAGAGTTAGGGTTTCGAGGGTCAGCGGCGAGTGGGACGGACGTTCGACGGCGAAGGTTGCGATGGAGGTCAACCGGAGTTAAAGATTCGATCGAGCTAGGTTTCAATCGAGAGGCAAAGTCGTGGTTCCACCGAGGAACAAATAAAAGTGAGGAAAGAGCTTTTGTATTTGAAATTGAAAAATTTGGAATTTTATAATTTGTAAACTATAATGAAAAATTATTAATTAAACAAATTCTTAGATGTAAATAATTGCTTGAAAATTTAGGGATTTTCATATAGAAAAATAATGGAAATTATTTTACCTAGTTTTTATTTTTAAAGAAAACTTGGGACATTCTAATATTTATTAGGATGTCACAAAAACCTGATGGACGGCATAATTAGACGTCAATTAGACAATAAATCAATGATTCATCATTTGACTTTAATCTTTGAATTAATTTTTTAATTCCTATTTACTAATTACTATTTTATAATCACCTGTGATCTGAATCTGATGCTGTCGTCTGACGAGATGAATCGCGATGGGTGATCTCGATGGCCAACGGAGGTGATACAAGCTAGGACGACCGAAGTTATCAGAGCACGCACTGCCGTGACGAACTGATCTGCCGTCTGCTGAAGAGGTGAAGTGGTGAACGTGATTAGATGAACTATCAGCCGCCGTTGCCTACGTTATTGTGTTGGCATCTACTCTTCGTCTCTTCGTGAGCTTTGCTTAATGGGCCTCCGGAAAGGCTGCGGCCAGGTGTACATACAGAACCAATATGGCATATTTACTTCAACATACCAATATCCATGGCCACCTATTATTGATCCAAGGGCAATATAGAAGAACTCATACTTAGCCGAGTGCTTGCCTTCCCCATCGATGGCCGAGTGTTCGGCTCACCCCCACGGTAAATGTGTTTTTTCGTCGGCTATTGGTTATGAATATCCGAGTGTGCTTCTTCCCCGTCGGTGATTTTATGCAATAGCCGAGTGTTACAACTGTACACATGGTAACGTGTATTTCACCATCGGTAACTGTTTGCAATGACCAAGGGTTGTACTTCCACACACGGTAAAGATTTTCCCCTGTCGGTGATTTCGTCAAATGGCCGAGAGCCACTAACGCACTCTAGGTAAATGGCCTGCCCCGTCGGAGAAAGTAATAATTACCGAGCGTTCTCAACGTAACCGTCGAAAAATTACAAACCGTCGGCCACTTTTTTATTTACCAAGGGTCCGTAGGATTTGCCTCTTTATGCTCGATAAATGTTACATTTCTAGTAGTGCTTGCTTCTAATAGCTAACCCAATATTTTTTAAACCGTTGTTCTTCATTTTCGCAAAATACGCTATGTTGTGATAAGAAATATGAATGATATTGCACCAAATTCAGTTTTACCGTCTTTCTCATAAATAAGTATTTTTTTATTTACACCATTCGCATGATTTTGGTTGCACTTGCATGGAATCAAGTTGTTTGTTTTGGGTGACCTAATCCTCTCTACAGGGGCAATAACATAGCCATTTCTAACCCTGTCTTTGGAGCTTTGACCTGAGTTTTACTCTTTTCCTTCTTACTCCCTCCGTCCCAAAATAAGTGCTCTTCTAGCTGCACAGTACCCTAGATTTCCCTCTCTCTCCACTATAAAGTACCCTTAGATTCTCCTTCCACCACTATAAAATACCCTTAGATTCTCCTCTCACCACTATAAATACTCTAGATTCCCATCTAAATACACTTATCCTTAGTTTCTCCAAAACAACCTTAACGGGCACTTATTTTGGGACGGAGGTAGTACTTTTTGTCAGATGCCAATGGAAGAAGTATATATCCTGTTTATGGCAGTTTTTCTCAAATCTTGGACAAATATCCTGGCGTAGGATATTTTGGTCAAATCTAGGAATGATCTTGTAGCTCAGCTAACGATCTCCCAATTAGATGTAAAGGTGCATACATGAAAGTTGTTGATGAAAGTGAATGCATAGAGGGGATGACATACAAGATGTATTGGATTCAGAATGAGAAGCTCCAATGCATTTTCAATCGTCATAATATGTATTCTTCAAATCATAAATAAACATATATCAGATTCTTCATCTCTATGTTTATTTGTGTATGTGTACGTGAACGAACACCTTATATGGTGGTGTTATGTATGAACTATTGACATTGGTATTGTGCTTCAAACTGATTAGCTTCTATTACCCGCAACATATTATAAAATCTGCAAATGCTTTGAAATTACATTTACAGACAGACTTGTAAAATGATTTTTATGTAATAATTCTAATACGATAAAAGGATTTTTACGTAATAATTCTATTACGATAAGTCTGTCCCAGTGCTCATACAAGCCTTTTTAACCTCTGTTGCTATCCAAATTTTAAATCTTTACCTTATAAGTCATCCTATATAATTTTATAATTGTTTTGATTTATGCTTTCCTTTCATCCCTTTAAAGTCCGTTGCAATGCACGGACATTGTATTAGTTAGATTAATACTCCATCTGTTCTCGAAAAGAAGTCGCCGTTGACTATTGAACACACATTTGACCATTCGTCTTATTCAAAAATTTATTACAAATATATAAAAATAAAAGTCATACTTAAAATATATTTAATAATAAACCAAATCACAACAAAATAAATGATATTTCTGTAACTTTTTCGAATAAGACGAATGGTCAAACGTGTGTTCGAAAGTCAACGGCGACTTCTTTTCGAAAACGGAGGAAGTAGAGTAATAATAAGGTACTAAGAACCTAGACGAAATATTTATTGCAAGATTCAATGCATCATACATAGTTTCAGTTTCCTTGTTCTGTAGTACACCCCACAGGGACGAGGTAGGCGTGCACGGGTGACCTGGGCGGCGACTAGGGTTTCCCTAGCCACCGTCGCCGGCGGCGGCTGCTGCTCCCCGCCGCTAGGCCTCCTTCCCCACACTCCTCTCTCCCTCCCAACCCCCCTGGTTTTCCTCCTACACCCCGCCCCTGCCGCCCTCCGGCGGCGGCGTCGGCGGCCTCGACCGCCATTGCTTGCTGCCGTGGCGGTCCTTGGCGCCTCACGCGCCTCCACCGTGTGGAGTAGTGAGGCAGGTCCCGAGGCGGCGGCGTCGTCGGTTGGGCGGCGCTCCTCGGCGTCGGCCGGCGGCTCTCCGCGGCGTCTTCGTAGCGGCGGCGATGTATGACATGTATGGATGTACTAGCCTTGTGACTTGTATGCATGTATGGATATACTAGCCTTGTGACTTGTATGCATGCATGTATGACATTATGCTCAATGATATGGAGCCACAACCCTTACAGCTGTAGGCTCTTAGCCAACAAGTACATAAAACATGGTTTCGCCAAAAAGATTTATAGTTTCAATTTGCAAAAATGAAACCTTGGCTGTGCTGATGCAGGACGTATACTCAGAATACACAAGTGATGGGTCACTTGATATCAACAACCAGCCTGCTCTGAAGCACAATACAGGGAGTTGGAGGGCGTGCTTCATGATTCTTGGTACCACAGTCCACGGACGACCATTCTTGCATTAAACCAACATCACTCTCAAAACTGCTCCTGTTTTTTTACTTTCTCAAGAGTTTATTAACCACTTGAAAATGTCATAGGCGTTGAATTCTGTGAATGCACTTCCTTCTTTGCAATTGCGAAGAATTTAGTTACATACCTCACCACTGTGCTCCACGAGAGCAAAGTTACTGCTGCGGCAAATGCCTCTGCCTGGGCCGGCACTTGCTTCCTCACACCGCTTATTGGGGCCTTCTTGGCAGACACGTATTGGGGAAGATACTGGACAATTGTCAAACAGAGAAAAAAAGTTATGAGGGCCACTAGAGCCAAACAGAGAAGACTCAGGAAAAGGGTCTGCCACTGCCGCGCCACTAGGGATGGCGTGTCAGGTAAAACACTGCCGCGCCATGTGAACTGGCGCTACAGCGAGGTAGGGCTCTGCTGACGCACATCCTTGGCCTCCAATCCAGTGAGATCGGGGAAGCCCTGCATACGTGTTC
Source organism: Raddia guianensis (assembly GCA_036346415.1). Lineage (NCBI taxonomy): Eukaryota > Viridiplantae > Streptophyta > Magnoliopsida > Poales > Poaceae > Raddia > Raddia guianensis. The sequence goes on along the minus strand of CM070538.1, from coordinate 2,659,076 downwards.
CAGTTGGTGAGGTAGCCAATAACTGCCGCGCCGCTCACGATGGCGCGTCAGATCTATGCTACTGCATAGCCATGAACCGTAGACCAGTGCGACCCCTACCTCTTTGGATTTTGGCTCTAGTATGTGCGGGAGCAGAGCCCTGCCGCGCCAGCTCTAATGGCGCGTCAGACCTGTGCTGCCGCAGAGCCGTGAACCTTAGACCAGTGCGACCCCTATCTCTCTGGATTTTGGCTTGAGCCTGTGCGGGAGCAGAGCCCTGCCGCGCCATCTCAAATGGCGCGTCAGCCTTGAGCTCCCGCACAGACCAGAGCCAAAATCCAGAGCGAGATTAATTTTTGGTTTCGATGTGCAAAAGCAAACCATTTCTACTAGAAACATTCCTATAATGAATTTCTTATTTCTAAGTCCTGATATTTACTACCGCTCCGAATTAGATAATGGAGGAAAGACGTATGGTAAATAGGAGTTGGTTTGGCTATGAATGAAAATACCAATATGCTACTTAGGCGATCGTGAACGAAGACGTGTCGAATTTAAATAAATAGCGACCATGACACATCGAGTACAATGGTGTCACACTAAAGTGTTCACAAACATAATCATATGTTTAATTGTTCAAATAAGGTACGTGTCGGGGATAAAATCACGGCCCATTGCCATGGCCCACTCCCTGGCGGCCCAATCGAACAACCTCCTAGGGCCTGCTCCCTGGAAGGTTCTATCAGGCCCATGTGCGTCGTACCGAGCAGCCTCCTGATCGGTGTGACCCGTGGCGCCAAAGACTTTGTGTTTGAGTCCGACTCGAACAAGAGCTCTGCACGGCTACGTGAAGACTCGGACGTTGGTTTCTCGGATTGGAGCAGATGTCGTGATTCCCAAGACTTGGAGTATCCTTATCTACCTCGGGATAGATTTGGCATGTACTGAGTTCGTTACAATCTCGTAGTTAGCCCGGCCCGATTATCTCCCGGTAGGTCGGTTGTTCAACACTATATAAACCACTGTTAGCCTAAACGGTAAACGCTAAACAGTCGGCCACTCTTCGTTTAGCGAATAGTCGGAATACACGGCCAATTAAACGGGCCAAAAAACGGATTAAAAGGGATTATACGGAGTAAACGTCCTACACGGCCTACACAGTTGACTACTGAGTAGCGTTTAAACGGTGTGTAAACGGTCTAAACGGCCGTGTAGGCGAACAGTGATATAAACAGAGCCCCTACGGCGGGTAGAGGGCACGAGTTTACGCACCTGATCATCGCATTGAAGCTTAGATAGCATATTACACACTTGTACACACATAATCTCGCCGAGATCTTCCATCTCGTCGAGCATCCTCTTGTAATCACCTCTGATATATAAGAAAGGTTGGACGTAGGGTTGTTATCTCCCCGGAGAGGCCTGAACCAGGATAAAAACCCCTGTCTCCCTGTTCGTCGTTGATTACTATTCGTTCTGTTCGGCGTGTCTCCTATCTCCCTTTTATTAAGAACCTTAGTTGACTTGAGATCGATATCTCAACCGTCGACAGTTGGCGCCGTCCATGGAGACCTAGTAGATCATCGTCGTCCCGATCACCATTGTCGGTTTACGCTATTTTGCTTAAGATCACCTTTTTTCGGGGTGGGCATTGGGCCCTTGCCGTTGTAGAAATCCTCGAGCTTTGCAGCCCAGGTCCTGCAATGGCGTGTGTCATGCCCGTAGTTCTAGTGGAACTTGCAATATCGGCCACTAGGACCTTTCTTGCCTTGATTCCCTCCCTGGGCGGGCTTCTTGCCCTTATAGTTATTGTTGGGCTTCTTCTGCCCGTTTTTGGGAGGAGGTGTGCGGTCTATACCGGCGACGGTGTTGTTCGCATCACCCTTATTCTTCTTCTTTTGGGACTTCTTGTCACCAGGATTGTTGCTGCTCTTTTTCTTCTCATCCACACCAGGCTGGGCGGGCAGCTCGCCCTTGTCAAACGCCTTCTTATATCGAACGCTGTTTCGCCAGATTAGCATAGCGATCACCGCCTTTGAACAGTCGTTGGCGGTCCAGTCTCATTGATCTCGAGATCTGGGTGAGCCGCTCGTCATGACTCCATTTTTGAAAGCGCGACAACAGATTCGTCCGAGATGTTCGGATCGTGTTATAATCTTGATGAAACGCTTCACTAAATTGCGGAGGGTCTCCTGCTCATCCGGATCATCCGTGCAGATCATCCTCCTTACTCAGACGCGACGTAATGCCTCTCAAAAATTAGCAATCGAGGCGCCACAAAGTTGGTTCCACGAGCTTAATGGAACCTTCTTGCCGGTTGAACACCCACGTCCCGAAAGCAAAGACCTTCAAGGACAAATGAAGGTAATTTGCCATGACTAGCTCGTCACCTCCGACCGCCACGATGGTCATTGCGTAGATGGAAAGGAACTCCTCCGGTTTTGAGTCCCATTGTATCTCCATGTGACCGGCTTGAACTTGAGGGCCACCCGACAAATAAGCTCACAAAGAAAGCCTTACAGCCCAAGACGTATGACCGACCACCTTCTCCCGTAGAGCCTAGTCTCGAGAAGACGTTGGTAGGGCTGGGAAAAAAGCCCGCGGCTCGCAGCTCGGCTCGGGCTCGCCCAGGCTCGGCTCGGCTCGAATCAGCTCGTTAGAGTAATTTAGCCCGAGCCGAGCCTCTATTGGTGGCTCGTTTGGTGCACGGGCCGGCTCGGGCCAGCAGTCGAGCGGCTTGTCGAGCCGATGCAGCCCGTCACCAGTTGGCCTCGCGCCCTCGCAGTCTCTCACGGGCATGGCCCAGTTGGCAATTTGGCATCATGTCCTCATGGTCACAGGCCACGACCCAGTTGGCTTGCTAATTGCTAGGCGCTAGGGCAAAAGTGAGAGGGAGAGCGAAGCGGTCAAGCGCTTAGCGGCCGCAGCGGCGTCAAAGACACGGCGGCGGCGGCAAAGCGGCGAGTCATGGCCAGCAGCTGCCATCTGCCCATCTCCATCTCCGGCGGTGCGGCGATCAAGCGACCATCTCCATCTCCTAAGAACCGGCGGCGGTCTGTGACCCCTTCATTCCTCAAGGCCTCCCTATTCACATTTTGATACTGGATTATTGGCTCGTCGGCTGTTGGCCTCTCGGCTCTCGCTCTCTTCCCACTCCCGGTCCCTATTTGTTTGTTCTGGGAATCGGCCTCAAGAGCGGCGAGACCACGGACCGCAGATTTAATTTAGAAGTTGGTGCGAGGCCCAACAACCACCCTTCTCGGCAAGCTTCGGCGGCGGCCAAGATTCGCTGGGGCTAAAGCCTACTGTTGTTCCCTGACAAGGGCTCAGTGCGACTTGATGATCCGAGTACAGATCCTCCGTACAGGGAGAAGAAGAAAGGAAACAATACAAACCGTGAAGACACCAACGATTTACCCTGGTTCGAGCCCCCACTGCCGGGTAATAACTCTACTCCAGTCTTGTTAACTATATGGTAGAAATCAGTACAGAGGTGCCGAGACCGGGCCTAGAGGCACCGATCCCGAGGTTACAGTGGTGGTGACTAAGGACTAGAACTACTTGCTAAGGAAGCTTCGGATGCAGGAGTTGCTTGGGCTTGAGTCAGATGGAGTCGGATCGGGGGTCCCGGGGGGTTCCCTTCGAATGTCCAGGAATCCTCCTTTTATAGGCGCGGCGGGTCGCCCGAAGCTGATGCGGCGGGCCCCGTGCCGGTCTTTGCTTTAGTGGCGGAGCTCTTGTCTCGTTCCGGGGCTCTGGCTGGTTCGGAGTCTGCAGGGAGAAGCTAGTCAGGTTAGTACTGGGCACGTGTTTGTCTTGAGGTGCCTATTCGGGGAGAAAACTTCTTTAGGGAGAAAGCACTTTCCCTTTATCCCCGATATAGCCTTGATCGACTAAGTCATTGCGCCACCCACCCGTCAGCGCCGCGTAAGCGAATAACTATCTCGCCGCTCGCCAAAGAAAGCAAACGGCCAGATGAGCTGTCCGCTTGTTCTTCCCCGGGCTGCGGGTTCCTGGGGAGACACAGTTCGTTCTGGTCAAGGCCGGAGAAAGTACGGTGGGCCATGACAATTGTCGCCGCCTGCCTATGGGTGAGCGGATCACCCACGGGACCTTCTCCCGGGCTAAGGGATAGCCCGGGAAGGGCATAGTGCCGCACGGTTTGATCCAGTCAAGCCCGGGGCAGCCGCGAGTGAGTTAGGCGGCTCCTTTAGTACGGATAAGAATAGCCTTCTTGGTCCTCTGTTCGTGTGGTGGGCTGGTACGGAACCGGCCCAAGGCCCGTGTCAAGATGGGCCGTTTATCAATCACCAACAGCCAGGCCCCGAGCCTCGAGCGGGTCGCGCAGTGAGCCGGTCTGCGGTTTAGAGGAGATCCCCACCGGCCACCACGCGCCGCGCGGGAAGATTTGCCTCAGGAACCAAAGCCTGAGCATTGAGCCTGATTTGATGTAAAGGTGGGGCAGTTACGCTTCCTCGGGCACGACTCCCACGATCTCCGCTTCAACCGTTGTCTTCTTTAAAGGGGAGCGCCGCGCAGGGGGAACTCGCACCGCATAATCATCCCCTTTGCCTCTGTCTTCATCTTCTCCCCTCGCTCCTTGCCTTCCTGTCTCTTATTCCCGCCGCCATGGTTGTCATCGGGGAGAGCGTGCTGACGAAGGAAAGAATGGTGGAGCTGGAGAGGGACGGCTTTGTCAGGCCGGGCTCGTGGAGACTCCCTGGCGCGAACCCGGAGCCAAGGCCCAATCCCGACGAGCTGGTCTGCTTCGAGGGCTCGGCCATCTGCGGATTTCGCATGCCGGAGTCGCAGTTCATCACTGACTTCTTCGCCTTCACGGAGCTGAGGCCGGAGAACCTGTCTCCGCAATCCTATGTCCATATGTCGATCTTCGCGTTCCTGTGCGAGGCGCACTGCGGGGTGCGGCCGACGGTGAGCCTTCTTCAGTATTTTTTCGAGTTGAAGCCCGTTGGCCACCGAGTGGGCAACGGCGGGGTTTTCTACTTGACCGCACGTCGAGCCCAAGGCAGCCAATCGTACCCTGAGTACGAAGTGAGGACGAAGGTCGACGGTTGGGCCCGGCGGTGGTTCTACCTGAACCGCAGGGCTCGACTCGAATACTCGCGCAAGACCGACACCCCAATCTTCCAGCGGAGCGAGCCTCAGCCGGAGGATCAAGCCACAGAGGGTGTCACCGAGCTGGAGGCCACGCTGAGATCATCGCGGGAGAAGGAGCAGGAGGCCATGACGAGGCTCGCCCGAGCCCGGGAGGTGGAGGAAGTCGAAGAGCCAAGCCTGCATGTACCGCGAAGAAGCGAGCGTGGCTCGGGTTCTTTTTGATGAGGAGTACAAACGCAGAAAGGCGGCCATCAAAGAGCTGGCGGCCACAAAGTTTGAGCATGACTCCGTTGTTCGCGGGCTCGAGGAAGCCCGCAACGAGCTCATGGCGGAGAGCGCTGCGTTGCGTGAGACTGGGGCAAAGTCTGTGGCAGAGTCAGAAGCCCTGAGGAAACAGAAGGAGGAGCTTGCCGAAACCCGGGTCAAGCTGCGCCAGGAGCAAAATGATATGGCCGCGCAAGCCATAGAGTTACTTCAGGCGCAGACGCGAATCCAGGATTTAGAAATCGAGCTAGAGATGCTCAAGCTGCAGCATGGACCGTAGTTTGACCTGGTCCAACCGCTCCCGGGCTCTGTGCCACATACTCCTGTATATTTTCTTTCGAACGCCCGTTTAGTCGGATAAACATTGCGTAATGTGTGGTGGCCGAAGAGCTTAGCCATTTTTCATCTTAGTTTATTATGCCAAATCACAAGATCGTGGGGCTCATGGGCGCGTACAAGGTTCACCGACGGAAGTACGAGCTCGCTCGGCACAGATACGGAGGTGAAACCGCCCGCGCCGGTTCACGCACCCGACCTAAGCCACGCTGTCAGTCCGAGGGCGCTACCGGCGGCCCGCTAGGGGGGCCCGGGTCTAAGGGGTAGGCCTTGACTCGTAATGATTTCTCCCTCGCCACTGACGGTGGGGTAGGGCACGTGTCCTGCAACGATTGGCGCGGTTGGTATTCCACGAGACGGCGCGTACGCTCGCGTCTCTTCACCTCGGGTAGTAGGTTTTAATTGCTCGCCCCTTTCGCCTAGCCGATGACGCTTTGGGTAGCTCCGCAGTATGACGGACGTTACATACCGCCGCCTATAAAGTGAGGCGCTGCACGTCGCGCTGCAATATCTCCCACTTAGCTTCCCTCGATCTCAAGCCAAAGAAAACCGAGGTTCCCAGGCGGTGAGAGGGAGATAAAGGAGAAGACATGGCTTCTGACGCCAATTCCGATGATACGTTCGCCTGGCTGCTGGCGGAAATCGATGATCTACCGCCATTGTCTCCTCTGCCCGGGCCGATCCAACCCGTGGCGGGGGAGGCAAACGCGCCGGCGCCGATCGTGGCGAGCCAAGCAGCTGCGCTGGCGGTGCATGCTCAAATTCGCGCCGATGAGGAGGTGGCCATGGCGCTAGCGGCCACGTTCGCGGCGGAGGTGGACACAGTGGCGGCGTAGGTTGCCGCCGATGTGGCGTACGCTGCTGTCCTAGCGGCAGAGGAGGAGGAGGCTCTAACGCTGCCCGCAGCTGCGGCGGAGGAGGCTCCGCCGCAGGTCACGGCGGGACAGGAGATCGGGGCGATCGCGGGGGCCATCCTACCGGCACCGCCTCCGCTGCTGATGGACTCCGCCATCTACCAACGGCGGCGGAGGCGCGACCCGAAGCGCCGGGCTGCCAAAGCCCGCGCGGAAAGGGCTGGGCGCCGCGGAGTCGTCTGAATCGATGGGTGCGCTGGTGATCCCAACCACGGCCGGAGGCGCCATCCGAGTCGCCAGCCGACAGACCAAGGCTGGACTCGCTTTCGCCGTCGTCGGCAAGGCGGCGGCGGAGTCTGTGGTTCCGGCTGTCTGCCAGCGCCCTGTAGGCGTGGCGAGGTTGTAGGATTTGGGCCGCCAGAGTAAGCGTAGTAGCGCGCCTTTTTGCGATAGTCTAGGGGCCCAGCCTCCTTTTGCCTGTGAAATCTCTTTGTTCTTGTAAGATCCTCTGTGTGAAATGCGAACTTCTTTTAAGCAACTTTGTCTTGGTTGATCTTGTTCTTTCCTCCTTCCTGTGCGATTTCACGAATCTGAAATGCAAAAACAGAAGAACTAGATGAACAGTAACGAAGTCCTAAGTAGAACTTAGGAAATTTGAGCAAGCGGATTGCTTTTAGGGAGGTTATTTTTGGTGCGCCTAATCATCCAGCCCCGGGCCGTGGCCAAGTCCAAGTGCGATCTTGAAGTTGGGCGCGGTCTAGAGATTAGAGTGACTTAGAAAGAATTCGCGCGAACTCCCAGCCCCCGAGCTTCGTTTGGCGACACAAAGGTGCGTGCCTTCCGAAATTAGGGACTTAGAAAAATTCATGAGAACCCCTACCCGAAGCTTTGGCGGGCACAAGCGGCGATGCGGAACTCGGCGAGGCTAAGGACTTAGGAAAGATCTGGCAAAAATCCTTCACCCCGGCCATGCCCATGTTAGCCATCCAAACAAACCCGACGGGCTTATCAGACCTTTGGGCAAGGGAATTCCACATTGCGCGAGATTCACTAGGGTGCGAGAGATCGGCTTATCCTGTCGTGGAAATGCTCCTGAATGCTTTATCCTTAGCCTTCGGCTTTTGGCCACTAGGCTTGCTTGAAACGGTCAAGACTTAGACCAAAGATGACTTCGTGAATGGGGAAAGGTTTTTTTTTTGAAACGAATTGAAATGAAGGAAACTTACGACCGATTAAGCGAGAAGCGTTGCGTAGGAGATGTTCCATGAGCTAGGGAGCCTGCTCCCATCCTTGTCGAAGGCGATCGAGCCCGTCGCAAGGTCGCTAACTACTTTGTACGGTCCCTCCCACTTGGGGCCGAGCTTGTTGGAGCCCGTGAGGTTCTCAATTAAATCGTAGAACTAGGTCTCCCACTTGCGGGGTCCTTGTATGTACGCTTCATCTTTGAGTGACGCAGGATCACTTTAGTAGGCCGCAGCCCGGAGTAGGGATTGCTCACGGCGCGCCTCAAGTAGGTCGAGGTCAAGCTGCCGCTCCTCGTCGTTGACCACGAAGCCGGCGAAGTCAACGCGATTGGATCCTAGTCTCATTTATGTTGAGAGGATAGCTTCCGAGCCATAGACGAGTCGGAAAGGAGTTTCTCCTGTAGCCCGGCTGGCTGTTGTCCGGACTGCCCAGAGGACTGACGGTAGCTCGTCGACCCAACCTTGTCGCTTTGCCTTGAGAGCGTCGAAGACTCGCTTCTTGATACCTTAGACTAGCTGTCTGTTAGCTCGTTCAGCTACTCCGTTGCTCTGTGGGTGGGCCACAGAAGCAAGGGCGAGCTTCATGGCGATTTCCTCGCAGTAATCGTTGAATTCCCGGCTCGTGAACTGGGTGCCATTGTCAGCGATTATCCTGCTAGGCACGCCGAATCGTGCAACGATGTTCGGAAAAACGCATCGCTGCAATTGCAAAGATGTTGAGACCGCTCGGCCTCGATCCACTTGGTGAAGGTGTCGATGGCTACGAACAAGTATGTTTTGCCGCCAAGACCTTTGGGGAACGGTCCTAGGAGGTCCATACCCCAAACCGCGAACGGCCACGCTAGTGGAATTGTTTGCAGCTCATACGCGGGCTGGTGCGTCATCCGCTCATGATACTGGCAAACTTCGCAGCACTTAACTAAGGCTTCTGCGTCTCTCATCACAGTGGGCCAATAGTAGCCCATGCGGAACGCTTTGCCGACGAGAGTTCTGTGTGAGGCGTGTGCGCCACAGATGCCCTCGTGAATGTCGGCTAGAAGGTACTTACCTTCTTCTTGGGCAACACACTTACAAAGCACGTCATTAGCACCCCTTCGGTACAACGAGCCCCGTGCAAAGCAGTAAGCTTCTGGCTCGCTTTTTAGCCGGGCGCTTCGGCGGCCCCCTCGCAATGTTCCTGCTCCAAGAACTGGATGAATGGCGCCATCCAGAGGTGCTTTGCTCGAGGAATGAGACAAGACGGATGTCTCGGTTTGGGGGTAACAGACGTCCCTTGGCCTCCTCTCCGAGGGAATGGAGGGCTTTAAAAGGTGCTGCACTAGCACCCCCGGCGGGGCCGGTTCTTGCGAGGATCCGAGCTTGGTGAGCTTATCGGCTTCGCCATTCTCTTCCCTGGGAATGTAGCTGATTTCGAAACTCGTGAAACGCTTCTCCAGTTTCCTCACTTCCGCCAGGTACCGCGCCATCAAGTCGCTGCTTGTTCAAACTCCTCCCCGACCGGCGGACGACGAGCCGCGAATCCTTTTCGCAACAAGCCGTTTGATGTCGAGCGCAGTGCATGCTCTTATGCCCGCAATTAGGGCTTCATACTCTGCGGCGTTGTTCGTAGCCGCAAAGTGTATTTGTATGACGTCTTTGACTCGCTCTCCGCTGGGGAGATAAGAACGAGCCCGCATCCCGACGCCGGACCGGTGTGAACTGTCGAAGAACAGAGTCCACCGACCTTCTTCCCCGTCTTGACCTGGAGAGCTTGACGTTTGCTCATCCGGCCTGGTCAACTCTGCGACGAAATCAGCTAGGGCCTGGGCCTTGATCGCGATGCAGGATACTGAACCGATATCGACCATTCACCGACTCGACTCCCTTCCAGCGACCCGGCCAATGGCCTCCGGTTTCGAGAATGTCCTTGATCGGGTAAGTAGTCGGGACAATGATCTGGTGGGCTTGGAAATAGTGACGCAACTTGCGCGAGTCCATCAGCAAAGCATAGCACAGTTTCTGAAGGTCGGGATAGCGCTCCTTCGGCCCGGTGAGCACTTCGCTCACATAGTAGACGGGTTGTTGCTTCTCCTCTCGTTCCACTGCCAGCACCGAGCTTGCGGCGTTTGGTGTCACTGAGAGGTACAGCAGGAGAGCTTCCCCGGGCTTGGGAGTAGTAAGGACGGGTGGCGAGGCGAGATACTGCTTTAGTTGCAGCAGCGCGGCCTCAGCCTCCTCAGTCCACTCGAAACTGTCGTGCTTGCGCAGGAGCTTGCAAAAAGGGGCACTTAGGTCTCCAAGGCGGGAGATGAAACGGCTCAAGGCTGCCATTTTGCCCATGAGGGACTGGATGTCCTTTACATAGGTCAGTGACCTCATCTTTTCGACGGCCTCGATCTTCTCGGGGTTCGCACCGATGCTCGCCCCGCCGATTACGTAGCCTAAGAGCATCCCGGACTTGACGCCAAAGACGATTTCTCGGGTTTAACTTGACCGGTCTTTGTCTCGGTCATCAAAGGTTTCCCGTAAGTCGGACACGTGGTCACGGGAGTCCTTACTCTTGACTACGATATCGTCAACGTAAACTTTTACGTTCGCCCTATTTGATCGTGGAGAGTTTTTGCATGAGACGGAGCGTGGGGCGCCAAAGATTTCGAGACCGAAGGACATGGTCGTATAACAAAATGTGCCCAAAGGCGTTACAAAGGAGGTTTTCTCCTCGTCCTCTTTACACAACGCGATCTGATGGTAACTGGAGTAAGCATCCAGAAAACTCATCAAAGCTGAATCTGTCGTAGCATCAACTAGCTGATCTATGCGCGGAAGGGGAAAGTTATCCTTGGGGTAGGCGGAATTAAGGTCGCGGTGATCGACACACATGCGCCATTTGCCTCCTTTCTTCTGGACGACGACTGGGTTCGCAAGCCAATCGGAGTGCTGGACTTCACGGATGAAGCCCGCTCGAAGCAGCTTGCTGAGCTGGTCTTGGAAGATTTTGGCCTTCCAGTCGGGGACACGCCTCTGACACTGCCTTACCGGTTTCTTGTCAGGCCGGACGGCTAGCCTGTGCTCGATCACCTCCCTTGGGACACCAGGCATATCAAACGGTTCCCATGCAAATGCGTCCTTGTTAGCCCGGAGGAAGGTAATGAGCTCGAGTTCCTATTGAGGCTCGAGGGTTGTCCCCACGTGGACCACCTTGGAGGGGTCTGACTCCGTGAGGACGACGGTTTTGGTGGGCTCCTGCGGCTGCAGTGCCACCCTTGGGCGTGCTGTAGGGCACTCCTTGCCGCTGGGACCATGGGTAGGAAGCCGTCCTACCATGGCCAGCGCGGTCTCGTCGCAATCGAGGGCTGTCTTGTGGTTGCCCCGGACGGTGATGACTCCCTTTGGCGCCGGCATCTTCAGGCAATGGTAGGCGTGGTGGGAGACCGCCATGAACTTGGAGAGAGCGGGGCGTCCCAAGATGGCGTTGTAGGGGAGCTCTGTTTCCACCACCTCGAAGGTGATGTACTCCATCCGGAAGTTGGTGGAGGAGCCAAACGTGACGGGCAGCACGACCTGCCCGACGGGGCGAAGCGACGATCCTGGGACGATTCCGTGGAAGGGGACGGTAATGTCCTTGATCTTGGAACGCGGGACCTGCATGAGGCCCAAGACACGCGCCGTGATGATGTCCAGAGAGCTCCCGCTGTCAACGAGGACGCGGTCGACCCTGGTGTTGCCAACGGTAGGGCAAAGCACCAGCGGGAGGCGCTGGGGTTTAGAACTCGGCGGCGATCCGTCACCAAAAGGTGATGGCTTTGGCTGGACCAGGCGAAGATTCGCCAGGCTCGCCACGGAGATGTGGGCGACCTCACGAGACGCGCCTTGAGCTCGTCGAGAGGTGTAAGCCGACGTGCGCCAAGATGACGGCAACATGGCCCGCGGCCGGGAAACCGGTCCCGACCACCACAGGGTGTAGGCGCCGGCGCCGTGCCTTGGGCAGCTCAAGCATGAGACCGCGACCAACGTAGAAGTCCTCGGTAGCGGGCCCATGTGCGGCGATTCGCGAGTCGTGGCGAGCGTTAGTGGAAGCGGCGAAGAGGCTAGGGTCATGGAGCGGGTCCTCACCTCTGTTACATTCTTTGTGGGCGGGGTGGCGGCCTTGAGGAGGCCTCGACCGCCTTGTGCCCGCCGCTTCATGGGAGGTCCTTTATTCTTTGGCGTTCTTTGTGGCGGCGCCGTGCGGCGGGCGACCGGCGGAGGCGCCGCGATGGCGGGTGCTCGGCTGGTCGGGCTCGACGGCGGCGATGAACATGGCGGGCTGCTCCTGCCTTTTCTTCTTCTTCTTGTCCGCCTCGGTCTTGCTCGGGCCGTCGCCGACCTTGGCCTTCTTCTTCGCCGACGGCCTCTCTTGCGCCGACCGCCTCGAAGGCGTTGACGTAGAGGCGGCGGTGCGGAAGAGCTCGCTTCGCGGTGTTGACCGGGTGGAGCTCGAGATCCTCGGTGTAGCGCCGGTCTCGCGCACCATCCTTGAAGGCCTCGATGATGGCTTCATCTCGAGATGCGAGGATTGTGTTGCGGGCTCGACGAACCGCACACAAAATCTCGAGACTCTCATCGTCTCATTGCACCACGAGCTTGAGGTCTGAGGGGCGTCTAGGCGGGCGTAGCACCTCTGAAACCGGTGCGGAGGGCATCCTGCGGTGGGATCGACTACGGATAGAACCAGCCGTTGGTTAAACAACCAGTCCGGCCATGCCCTCGAGCACCGTGGGGAAGTAGTTGACCATGGCGGCCTCGCTCTCCCCATGGCTCGGACGGCGGTGGTGTAGATGGAGAGGACTCCTCGGGGTTTTGCTCCGTCGAACTTCTCGATTGGCCGGTTTGAACCTCGGCGCCACGGCGCTTCACGGAGAGTCGCGGGAGAAGCGGGGCATCCAGTAAGCGGCCTTGAGGCGAGGCATCCCGGCGGGCCTAGACGGAAAACACTCCGGGCGGCGTGGCGACCCTCCGTCGGTGGAGGCCGTCTGCAGGTCTGGGCGCGATCGATCATGGGCGACGGCAGAACGCCCTGGCGCCATCTCGCGAAACGGTCTCGCAGGCCGCGGCGGTCGGACTCGCTCCGCGCCAGATGTCCTGGCGGCCACCGCCGTTTTCATCCTAATGCATGGCGATGCCACAGGTGATGACACCGAGGCCCTCAGCGATTGCCGGAGCGAGGTCCACCATGGTGAAACCGCGGGGGTCTCTCTCCAGGTCACGGATGACCGTGGCGATGGCACGCGCCTTTTGCTGGCTACGCAGGAGCAAGTTGCGCCTGGTTTCGACAAGGGAGTCGACCGGCAGGCATCTTGGAGGGGTGCGTTGGCGACTGTCCTCCTGCCAGATTCCTTCCTGGACGCGACGGACAGCATCCTTGAAGAATTTAGAGGCTGCGGTCTTGGCGACGAATCGCCTCTGAGGCCTCTTCATTGTCGACGCCATCGCCGTCAAGCCGCGCGAGACGCAGCAGAAGTCGCGAGGCCGGGAAGCGTCCGTATCGCCGGGCGAGCAGCGGTGTCACCAATGCTCGAACTCCATAGGAGTCTCGCTGACATGGGTGACAGAAGGGTCCAGCTCTGGGAGCGACTCCTCGGGGCGAAACTCTACCCCTGGGGCGAGAGAGGTGTCAACCTCCATCTCGCATTGATATGTGCCTCTAGTTGGATTAGAGGCTCACATGAAATGGAGAACACAGCTTCTATTTTTGTGGTATGCTCATGACCTCAACTAACCGTCCTCTTTCAATTATCTTTTGCTTAATTGATGCATGAGTTGGATTAATTTGATATGAATAACTTCAGGGAGATGACGACGATGATGTTGAAACCATTCAATTTCCGAAAAGTGTGGTAGATAGTAACTAGTAAGTTCATATCAATATATTATCTATTATGAAGTCATGCCATTTTATAAATTGAAAATAATTTTTTTCTTTGACTTATACAAACTAGGTTGGCTTGTTGAGTTGCTGACTTGTTGGGCACTGGAGCATTGTACCATGCAGATGAGTCACTGGGCACTGGCCAATGGCAATGGGTCATTGTCCCATGGAGTCAACTGTCAAGAACTTAGTCATTTTCTTATCAACTTATCAAGTGAACTTGTTTATTTTGTTATCACTTATCAAGTTGAGAGCTTGTTATTTTGTTATATTTGTTTGAACTTGCTGAAGCCATGGTCTTGGACTCTTGGTCTCTTTGTCTTGGATGATGGATTATATTTATGGTGATATACTGATATGGATGTTATATTGATAATTTGAATGACATTGTGCCAACTGCCAATGTACTGCAGTGTTTAGTGTACTTTATCTAAGTGGTTGAGGGTTTTATTTTGATTTTAGTATACTGGTAGTGTATATTTTTAAGTGGTGCCGTACGTGTACGGTGTACTGCACTGCAGGCTGCAAGTGGGCCTTGGGCGGTGGCCTTTTGGGCTGTCAACTACTCAACTCAGCATTATTTACAGCATGCAACAGGCCAGCAGATCACAGCAGCAACAGCAGCGTCCAGCCGTCCACCAAGTGAACCCGGCGCCAGCGCCAGTTCCTGCACCTATCTTTGGCCCGCCGAGCCAACGAGCCAGCCCGCGAGCTTCACCTGGCCCCGGCCGAGCCACCTTTTCCAGCCCGTTCAGATGACGAGCCGAGCCAGGCCCGGCCCGTCCCAACACGGGCCTGAGCGAGCCGAGCCCGAGCCCGGCCCGGCCCGGCTCGGTTCCACCCCTAGACGTTGGTCCTGTTGCGCGGAGGAACTCTAGTTGAGCGGGAGGACTCTGCCTGAAGGAACTCCCTCCGTGATAATCCACCTCGCTCCTCACGAGGGAATCGTCCGTGATCGTCGCGCGCACCCCTGTGGTCGCGATATCAAGAGCCCGTGAACCATATCGCCATCATCTTCGGCGGCTCCTCGGCTTATCCTTCGTGGCGCAGTCTTAAGGAGGCTGCCCGAGAGGTCCATAACGTTGAGAAGGGCAAATCATAGCCTGAATCAATGAAGTGGACCGAGGTCCTCATCTCCTTCTCTCAGGAGAATTGCCCCACTGGGATGACCAAGCCTCAGAGGCTCCCACTAGTGGTCGCCCCGACCATTAGCAACGCCAGAGTTGGTCGCGTCTTGATCGACGGCGGAAGTGCTTTGGACTTGCTTTCTGCTAAGGTCTTGGACGGGATGCAGATTCCTCGCTTCAAGCTTAAAGAGGTCGCGATGCCTTTCTATGGCATTGTTCCAGGAGAAGCTATTCGGCCGTTAGGGTAGATCGTCCTGCCTGTCACCTTCAGCAGCCCAAGCAACTTCCGGACAGAATTGATCACGTTTGACGTGGTTGACTTCCCATCTGCCTACAACGCGATCTTGGGTCGGCCATCACATGGCAAGTTCATGGCCGTGTCCCACCATGCATACCATTGCGTGAAGATACCGGGTCCTAACGGTGTGATCACGGTCAAGGGCAACTACAAAGCTGCTCTGGATTGCAACGGCGCCCCTTGCCCCGTCGACCAAATTTCTACCGCATGGTCCCGACGTTCATAAACCAAGTCACTGCGCCGCTTAAGGTTTCGTCCGGCCAGAGGAGAGAGACCAAGGAAATTCCGTTGTCTCTTGATGACTCTTCCAAGACAGTTCATTTAGGGGCCAATCTGGATCCCAAATAGGAAAGCGAGCTCATCGCCTTCCTCCGAAACTAATCTTGGACGTGTTTGCTGGCGCACCGCGACATGCCCGGGGTCCCAAGGGAGGTTATCGAGCATAAACTGGCAGTCCGGCCGGATAAAAAGCCTGTTCGCTAGAAGCTTCGACGCTTTTCGGACTTCAAGCAGGGGATCATCAAGGATTAGCTTGGCAAGCTGCTCGCTGCTGGATTCATCCGCGAGGTTGACCACACCGAGTGGCTGGCCAATCCTGTCATTGTAAAGAAGAAAGGCGGCAAGTGGAGGATGTGTGTTGACCACACATATTTGAACACTGCTTGTCCTAAGGACAATTTCCCGCTGCCTCGCATAGACCAGCTGGTCGACGCGACTGCGGATGCCCAGCTCTTGAGTTTTCTGGATGCTTACTCCGGTTACCACCAAATAAGCATCTCCCTCGAGGATGAAGAGAAAACTGCCTTCATCACCCCCTTCGGCACTTTCTGCTATACGACCATGTCTTTCGATCTCACAGAATATCGGTGCTACGTTCCAAATACTTAATGGAGAAGACTTCCCGAGCAGTAATGGAAGGAACATGGAGGTCTATGTCGATGACATAGTTGTAAAGAGCAAATATGCTCCAGATCATATAAAATACCTGGCCGAGACTTTTCGTAATCTCACCAGGCATCGAATAAAGTTAAATCCAGAGAAGTGTACCTTTGGTGTTCAATCTGGAATGTTGCTCGGCTACGTCATTGGTTCGCAAGGAATCTCTGCTAACCCTGAAAAGATCAAGACCATTGAAAACATGCAGGCTCCGACTACCGTCAAAGAAGTTCAGAGTCTCACCGGACGGATGGCTGCTTTGAGCAGGTTTATTTCCCGTCAAGGCGAACACGGGCTGCCCTTCTTTAAGGCCCTGCGCAAGCATAATGGTTTCGAGTGGACAGAGGAGGCTGATCGATCTTTCTAAGATCTAAAACAATACCTGTCCAACCCACCTATCTTGACTACCCCGCGATATGGCGAACAACTTTTGTTGTATCTTGGCTGCATGCCACAAGCAGTGAGTGCGGTCTTGACGGTGGAAAGGGAAGGCATCCAGTGGCCAATCTATTATGTGAGCGAGGTACTTTATGGATCAAAGGAGCGTTACCCTGAGGTCCAGAAGCTGCTCTATGCCTTGCTCATGTCCTCCAGGAAGCTTCGCCACTACTTCCAGACGCATCAAATAATGGCCCTGACCAAGTTCCCTCTTGGAGAAATCCTAAGGAACAAGGAAGCCGGCGGACGTATAAATAAGTAGGCAATAGAGTTAGCAGAATTCGACATTCTGTTTGCTGCCCGAACTGCTATTAAGTCCCAGGTCCTGGCTGACTTTGTCACAGAATGGACTTGCCCGCCCAAATCCCAGGAAGCTCCCGAGCAACCTGAAGAAACCCCCTAAACCATGTTTTTTTATGGCTCGCGCACTGGAATCTCGGGGGCTGGTTTTGTTCTCATCTCCCCTCAAGGAGAACAACTCCAGTATTCTATCCAACTACACTTTGCGGCGACTAACAACGCCATGAGTCTGAGGCCTCCTCGGGACTAAGAGCGTGCAAGTCGCTCCGCGTCCAACGGCTAACTGTGAAGGGAGATTCACAGCTGGTCATCAATCAGGTCAACAAGGAGTATCAGTGTTGCGATGACTCAAAGGCGCGATACCTAGTTGAAGTGAGGAAGTTGGAGCGGCACTTTCGATTTTTCGAGGTGCTCTTCGTGTTCAGGAAGGACAACTTCTTGGTCGACCAGTTGTCCAAGTATGGATCCTCACGTGAACCTTCTCCGGCAGGGGTGCTCATCGAGTACCTTTACAAGCCCTCCATCATGTCTCCGGACGAGGCAACAGAGACAGGTGGTGCTGTCTCCGTCATCGAGCAGGCTGCGGACTGGACAACGCCATTTGTTCGGTACCTTGCAGATAGGACCCTGCCCGACGACGAAGCCGAGCGTTCCCGGCTTATAAGGTGTGCTAGTCCATACAAGCTTGTGGACGGCATCCTTTACCGTCAAGGTGTTCTAGGAGTTCTCTCCAAGTGCATCTCTTAGCAGGAGGGTGTGTTCCTTCTTATGGACATACACGAGGGTGCCTGTGGCAACCACGCCTCCTTCAGGACTCTGGTCGGCAAAGCGTTTCGCATGGGATACTATTGGCCCACTGCGTTACAGGATGCCCGAGATATGGTAACCAAGTGCAAGGCATGCCAATTCCACGCCCGGAAGGCCCATAAGCCCGCCCAAGAGCTCCAAACGATCCCCCCATCATGGTCTTTTTCCACATGGGGTCTGGATCTGCTCGGCCCGTTTCCCAAGGGGTTCAAGGGCTGCACGCACTTGCTCGTTGTCATCGACACCTTTACAAAATGGATTGAGACAGAGCCTGTGTCGTCTCTTCATGCCAAATCGACTGTGCGCTTCTTCAAGAGCAATGTGATCACGCGCTTCGGGATCCCCATAAGCTGATCACCGATAACGGTCCCCAGTTTATGAGCGAGCTATTTCAGGAATACTGCGAACAGCTAGGAACCAAGGTCTGCTTCGCCTCTGTGGCGCATCCACAGAGCAATGGAGCAACCGAGCGAGCTAACGGACAGATTGTCCAGGGTATTAAACGGCGCGTGTTCGCGGCACTCCACGAGCACAACAAAGCCTGGGTCGATGAAGTTCCTTCCGTCCTTCAGGCGATTCGCTTTCTGACGGCCACGGCAAATCGAGAAACTCCTTTCCGATTGGTCTATGGTGCAGAAGCCATCTTGCCCGTCGAAATAGTACTCGGCTCGCCTCGCACGAGCTCGGTCAACTTCGTTGACTCCGAGCAAGAGCGCTTCCTCGAACTCGATCTCCTCGAAGGCACACGCGACCGGGCACAAGTCAGAATGGCGTGCTACCAGCAAGATCTTCGCCGGCACGTTGTCAAATCAGTTCGACCAAGGGTCTTGAAGGCGGGCGACCTTGTTCTGCGCCGTGTCCAGAACCCCTACGGCGGGTAGAGGGCACGAGTTTACGCACCTGATCATCGCATTGAAGCTTAGATAGCATATTACGCACTTGTACACACATAATCTCGCCGAGATCTTCCATCTCATCGAGCATCCTCTTGTAATCACCTCTGATATATAAGAAAGGCTGGACGTAGGGTTGTTATCTACCCGGAGAGGCCTGAACCAGGATAAAAACACATGTCTCCCCTTAAGTAGTTGATTGTCGTTAGCTACGCTTAGGGTCTCCTATCTCCCTTTTATTAAGAACCTTAGTTGACTTGAGATCGATATCCCAACTGTCGACAGTACGGAGGTTTTCAAAGTGCTAGATAGAACAATCTAATGGTAGATAACATACTAAGTATTGCACGTTACATTGATAAAAAACTAAGTTCATTATCATATGACATAACGACATCAAACCAAGTCGATCTCACCCCTCTCGGTCCTCATCATCATCATCCGGCACGACAGTAGGCAGGTTACCAACATGATGAGGACATCCCGGGTACCTCAACACATGCTACACCTTCAAATGCTATCCAAGGACCAATTACCCGCAGCCGTGCGAAGAAACTCTCAACACATGCTACACCTTCAAATGCTATCGAAGGACCAATTACCCGCAGCCGTGCGAAGAAACTACAACAAGAGGTGACTTCACTCCTTACCGAAATTAATATTACAAATGAAGAGAATTTTATACTACCTAAAAGTTCTACCCTCTTGTTGCTCAAGAGAAGGTACATGGACAAGTACGACGTGGAAGCTGACATGGTTCCTGCTCAAGCTGCGGTGCAACATGAACCACAACTTACAAGAGTTGGGTGCACCAACCTGTCACGTTTTGGTGGGCTTAATGCATATGGTTGGAAAGATAATTGAGTCTACTTTCCAACGCAACAAACGGTGTATCTTTTGGACTACCCATTAAGGAGTAATGACCAATTTACTGAAAACTGCACAGGCTGTTAAGTGCTGAGCGAGAAACTAAAAAGACTCCTCTATATCCGAGAGAACCTCTTTAGTTTCTTTTTGCTTTCACACCTAAACTAGGAGGAATGCTCCTAGTGTAAATACCCATGTACTCCATCTATTTGAGAACTTTTGATAATCTGAATACAAACCCCTTTGTTTAGCTGTGTGCTAACAAGACCAGAGAGAGATCTCTACCCCTTTGCTCTTGTGGTTTCCTCGCGGAGATTACAGAAGTTGCCGCCTCATCGGCACCCAATCTGTGCTCCTGCTCCTTCGTGTGCAGGTTGTGTGGCTTGGACCCCCGCCGCTTCATCGGCACCCAATCTGTGCTCCTGCTCCTTGTGTGCAGGTTGTGTGGCTTGGATATTAAGAGTGTGGTTGGGCGAATACTCGATTCAGGTTGCCGTATCAAGACGGTGGTTGGCTTCGAGGTGTTTTGTCAGGTTGCACTAGTTATCCCGGCTGCTTACAGCTAGTTATCTTGTTTGATATCCTATGCCGTGAAGATCGGGACAACATATCGCATCACAACAAGAGCCCTCATGGTCTCCATCTCCACCGTCCTCCTCGCCTTCTTGCGCTTCAGCGTTTGCAAATGAGCCTCCCATGAATTAGGCTGGTAATTGGCATTGAGGTCAATGAGTGAACCCTCAGCCATCTTCTTCCTGTACTGTCCAAGCTCGCGCTCCTTCTTCATCTCCCTCTGATGCCTCTCCACCTCTCTTTGGTATCTCATCTCTCTTGGATCAACTCTAGGTGGGTACCTCCCCCTACGCCTCCTCCAATATTCCAATGGTTTCTGAAGCGGTGAAGCAGCCACGTAGCGGCACGCCACGCTCCCTCCTCATATCATCCGAGACCTTCTTTTTATCCTTGGTGGACGGCATGAGCACACCATGCTCATGCCTTATCTTCTCTTTGCTCTTCTCTACTTTATTCTCTCGTTCAGGTTCGCACAAATTAAGAATCTCGGCTTCGAAAGCTTGTTGTCCCTGATATTTCTCCCAATCACACGTCCTTCCCTCCTACAAGATTTACCGTAAGAGTTATCGAACGCAACGTGCAATGAAATATAGGAACAAATAAAAAAGAGCTGTGCAAGTATAACGTACCCAAAAATCACCATAAGAGTTGCTACAATAATATATGTACCTGAGTTCCGATGGGACAACACCTGTACGGGCCAGTATCCCGCACTTACAAGTAGTGGGTGGATATTCCTCACATCGCCAATTCTTATTCCCGGAGTGGAAGGCCTTCACTTCCGCACTAGAAAGCCAACAGGACTTAGGACCATAAATATACTCCTAAAAATCACAGAAAGGCCATCCATCCTACGGAAAAGTCACTTTGTTATCGAATTTAGTATAAAATGACACTAATTTAAATAGTAAATGGCATGCGTACACTTACTGAATCATTGTGCGGGCAACGAAAGAATGGGGTAAAGTCCACCCTTGGGTTAGGCCTTACTAAGATGGACCGTTAATTGCAATGACATAAAGGAGGTGTCTTGCTTCCCCGCACTTCGATCGCTTTCTCCTCATTTGTCATTTCCGGTGGGTTTGCACGAGGAGGAATCCAACGCCTAAAATTCTTTACTGGTTTAGTGTCCATGGAGCGCCAGGGGAATAGCCGGATCCTCGGATCGTACATTTCTGGGCCATCAATCCACTCGAAAAAAACAACACGGCCGAATAGAACACCGTATATTGTTACTGTGCTTCAGACCACAAGTGTAGAAGGCTCTACCGGCAGCATTAGGATCCCTTGACCGTTGAACCTCCGCAGGAAGGCCGTGCTCACAAACTGGAACCGAAAACGGGGAGGAACGAACTGGAGCATCCTTACTCCTAGAGTAATCCTCATATTTGAGTCTTGCCTTCCCCTTGTCGGCATTGTTTTCTACATTAAATTAAAAATGTAAAGTCTCCGTATAATTTAACATACTTTCCACCACCATTAAACTACACATACATACTACGGATTCATATTTACAAGAATCAATACTACAATAATACCCGCAAAACATAATCTAACCCTAATACTAACCCTAAAGCAATCAAAAATGTGTCAAACATGGATTAATAAAACATCAATCGAGAGGAGATCACCTGCCATGATGGAGGAAAGCTTTTCCCCACAAGAAATCCAACCGGATGGAGCTCAGATTATTGCCAATGGAGTAGGCGAATGGTTAGGGAAGAGAAGGAGAGATGGGAAAATGAGGGAAGGGAGAAGGAAGGAAAGAGGAGCCTGTCGCTGGCCTCTGCACAGGGCCTTGACGCGCCAGGAGGAGTGGCGCGTCAAGGTGGAACCCACGCCGGTCCGCGCTAGCGATCATTGACCGAGACCTGCCAGCGTGGCACCTTTGCGCATACCACGCACCGCACGTCGGATAAAGCACGCTAAATCTTATAAGCGGCAAAAGGGTTATATTTGAAAATAGTTATACCGGAGGTTAAAATTAAAATTATTTTTTAAAAAGGATTTAAAACCGCCTCCCTCCCCCTCGCCTCGTCTTCTTGAGTTCTTGGAATCAATTCCCCACCTCCACCGCCTCGTCGGTCGGTAAACCCTAGAGCTAGACACCGCGACCCAGTCCCAGCCGCCGATGAGGATCGTCCCAGCAGATCCGCCTGAGGACGAGGACGCGGCTCCCCGTCCCCGACGGCCCGAGCAGCTGGCCTTTCGTCGTCTGCCCTCGATGACGACAACGACGACCTCCTGGTGCCCGAGGACGCCCCCACCGTCTCGTCTGCCTCACCAGCGCCTCCCAGACTCGCGCCCGTCCGCGACCACGTCTTCCGGGCGGCCGGTGCAGCCAAGGACGTCCCCACCGTTTCGGAGCGGATTGAGGCCTCCCTAGATCCTTCCCGTGTCGGATCCGTCCTCGTCGTCCCGGCTCCCCAATCTGATGTGAGTGCACTGAAAAACAACTGAGAACTGGCCGGTTTGCAGAGTCTTACATGGCAGATAATGTGTAGTTTATCAGTGGAACGTCACGGCTATACATCCCCATGCATCGACCTGCCCTTGCAATCATATAAAATGACATCAGATCCAATACCGAGTTTATTTTCGTCTTCCCTGTCTTAATCATTCAGATCTCCGTGCCAAGTGAAATCTGAAACTTGATTTCTTCAAACCCTTCTTTTGTATGATCACGTGCAGCATTTGTTCTTCCTTTTAAGTTATTCAATTGGGGCTACTTGCCTGATGCTTAACATTTTTCCTACTATTTTTGTACTGCGTGTGATAAGTTATAGATTATGATCTGAATAACTGAGGAGGGCAGAAAATATATTGAAATTAGCATGTGTGAACAAGGTACAGATTCATAGGAAGGAAGAAAATAGTAGTCCATTAACGACTAAGTTGCTGTCTTGTAGATCATAAGTATAATAATTGGAATGTTTGATCGATGCCGGATACCTGGGAGAAATCATCTAGCACACAGTGTTCAATTTATTTTCCCATGTTGTTTTGAATTGCATGGAAACAAATCAATATTTTCTTGGTTCATATTTGTTTCAGATTCCACCCCCTTGGATTACTGCAGCATCAACCACCTTCAGGGGAGCTGGGATTATTGCATCGTCTACAGGCACTTTGGTAGATGACTTGGCAGCGTTCATTGTCATCAATGGAGGAAATAGGCTATATCTTATCCCACTAGCAACAACCTTGGCGCAATTTGGACTGCTTTGTCATGATTCAGCTCGTCTGTTTATGAATTGGGGTAGAGGACTCCAACGCATTGACGAAATACTTGCTCAAATCATAGATAATGGCCTGTCTGCCAGTACAACCAATGATGATGGAAGGGATTCCTTTGCAAGGCCACAGGACCCTGAACCTGAGTCATTCGTGTTAATAACCCAACCTGATGTTCAATTCTCCACCTCAAACCCCAATGGGACAAGGTATACTCCTGTCCCTCAAATATGAAACAAAAAAATTTCTTTTCTTAATATGATTAGAGTTCCAATGTCATAGCTTCTTTACCTTTCCACCTTTTTGTTGACATTTATTTCAGGTACCATGCCCCTGTCCAGCTTCAGTCAACCAGATCCTGAGCCAATTGGCAGTCAGTTTTCGTCTCACAGGATCTCTTTTTTCTTCAGCAAGCATGATGACAAAGGATTTACACATCTGGATTCCCAACAGCAGCCAATTGTGAAATATCATTAGCACAGCTCACAGTCATCACTATAACATTCTCATGTACTCCAGTAGAGTGAGAAGGCTGATCCACTTGACTGACAGAAGTCGCTGCAGCATTTGCGGTTGGTGGTAATGCCAGATTCTGTAACCTTTCAATGTTGCTGCTACTCCTTCTGATGGAAACAGAATTGAGTGCAGAACAAATGTTCTCAAACCAACTGTTCCTGTTTCTAAGTAATTGTGAGATGTGTTGAAGACTGCCCCCCATTCTCCTACCAACTGAAGCAGCTAAAAGAATAGATTCGTTTTCTGCCCCATACCTCAATAGGAAGTTGTGCAAATCATTGAACATTGAGCTAGCCGACATGAAAATAGGCCCAACTTGCTGAGATGCCTTAAAAAACTGCATAAGCATTAGATTGGTTGCAGAATGCCTTGAGTTAGGTATTTGAAAAAAATAAGAACAGAAAAGGGCGAAAGGTAAGAAAATCAATGTCAATCACATTGGAACTTATTAAATGTGGTCCATTGAAGTTTGAGCTAGAAAGGTCACCAACATGTATTCTTGAGTCCATTGACGGATCATCAAGATTCAGTGGGCCTCAAGTACTAAGCTGATTGACTGAACACTGACACTAATGCTTTGATGTTCTCTTGCCCAGTTTTCAAATAACTAAGATAGGTCTTGACAAACACTAGCCATCTGTCCTACGAGGGATGTAGCCACACGAATATAGTGTTCCTCCCTTCCATATCTGAATAGGAATGCATAAAGTTCCTTTGTCATCATGCTTGTTGATGAAAAAAGAGATCCTGTGAGACGAAAACTAACTGCCAATTGGCTCAGGATCTGGTTGACTGAAGCTGGACAGGGGCATGGTACCTGAAATAAATGTCAACAAAAAAGATGGAAAGGTAAAGAAGCTATGACATTGGAACTCTAATCATATTAAGAAGAAAAGAAATTTATTTGTTTCATATTTGAGGGACAGGAGTATACCTTGTCCCATTGGGGTTTGAGGTGGAGAATTGAACATCAGGTTGGGTTATTAACACGAATGACTCAGGCTCAGGGTCCTGTGGCCTTGCAAAGGAATCCCTTCCATCATCATTGGTTGTACTGGCAGAGAGGCCATTATCCATGATTTGAGCAAGTATTTCGTTAATGCGTTGGAGTCCTCTACCTCAATTCATAAACAGACGAGCTGAATCATGACAAAGCAGTCCAAATTGCGCCAAGGTTGTTGCTAGTGGGATAAGATATAGCCTGTTTCCTCCATTGATGACAATGAACGCTGCCAAGTCATCTACCAAAGTGCTCAGAGACGATGTAATAATCCCAGCCCCCAAGGTGGCCGATGCCGCACTAATCCAAGGGGGTGGAATCTGAAACAAATATGAACCAAGAAAATATTGATTTGTTTCCATGCAATTCAAAACAACATGGGAAAATAAATTGAACATAGGACCAAATATCAAGAACGAATAAAAAGAACATCAGAGCAGCAACAGCCTTCAGCGACGATATCCAAGCGATTGACCCGGACTCCCGCAGCTAGTCCAGCACATCTGAGTTCGGACCCTTTCTGGTCCTGTTTAGACTTGCAACCTGAATAATAAAATTATCCGCGATAGATATAATGAGTACGCGGCTACCCAGCAAGCAATCCTTAGTAAATGTATGCAATGGCAAAGATCGGGGGAATTGGCTATTTTACACCAAGACCTATCTACTAATCAAGTTTTAGCAAAAATGATGTTTTGTTGAATGCATGAATCTATAATATCACGAACATCGAGGTAAGGTGCGTCATTACACCATACCAAATATCAAAGGAAGGTGCATCATCACACCAGGCCAATCCCAACCTACTCTAGTCAAGTTCAATTATTAAAAAGGTGAATCTACATGTGCAAACCTTTCCAGACTCGTCCATAACCATGGACACGGCTATCATGATAGTTTTAACTCTGCAAAGTGTGTACAAGTTTCCCCATAAGCCCCGTCTCATCCACTAGGAGAAACGGTACAAGACTTTTTCAGCCTACTACGCCCACCACTTCGCCAGCCCTCTCTTTAGGTTTCCCCGGCCCCGCCGGTGCCCGCCACAGTAGGGCGCCTTCTACATCTAGGCACCACCCGAGGGCGTTCCCCATTTAAGCCATTCGGTTTCAGAGACGAACCCGCCCCTCAGGTAAGGTCCGGTTCCTTACCCTACGACGAAAGTATCGAACCGTAACCGGACAATTCGCGAGCCAGGGGTTAGTGGGTTTCGTAGGGTACTAAGCCAGGGCCGAAGGCACGTGGCTGTACGGTAAGGTTCGGTCCAGCAATACACAAACTTGAGTCCTTATTAGAGGAGACCTTCGAATCTCCACCACCATCCCGAAAACATCTCTGCCGGGTCTCCCCTAAACATTCTACACTGGTTTTAGTTATTTAGGGTTTAACCAAAAACACCATCACGAAGCATACGCCTCACACGGCACATTTTATAGTGAATCCCAATGCAATCCTAACATCTAGTCAAAAGATAGGCTAAGGAATAGTAAAGAGTTTATCAAATGAGGTCTAGTCATGTTAGTAAATGACTAACATGAATAAGGCACACACACTATTCTAATATGCATGCAAGGGTGAATCACAAAAAAAAAGTAAAGACGATTACTCCTTCCGTCCAAAGGTTGATGCCCTAAATCATAGCCAAGAGGGCACCTACTTTTAGACTGACGGAGTTAGTAAAACATAGGACAGGAATATGCAAACAACTAGTGCTTGCTTGGCAGCGATCGACCTCGCAACGAATCATCGACGTTAATGATCAACCTTGTCCGTGGTGACGTCTCGGTCCGAATTCCATGCCTCCTTGTCTTCTCTGGAGGTTGTCGGCATCCTCGGCTCCAGCGTCTTCGGCGGCGACGCTCTTGTGCATCTCGGGGTCTCGATAATTTTTCGGGAACCGATCGACACCCACGACACTGATAAAAATATCAGAACGGCCTACGCGCAAACCGACGCAATAGCAAATAAGCAGCAACATAGAAACATTGTAAAATCATGAAATAAATACAGTAGATAGTATAGAATATTACGAGACTAGGAAAATTGGTTTGGAGTGAATCGGACCTGCGATTTAGGAGATAAAAATTGGAGAAGTAGTACTGTTCATGATAAACAGTGCTGGGTTTCCCCGAATCGTGGCATCAAGATCAAAAGGGCAAAATCCCCCCGTCTCTTCCCCTGTTCTTCATTCTCTTCCCACGCAGAGACAGAGGGGGGAAAGAGAAAGGTCCATGAGGGGGAGGAGAGAGGGAGATGAGGGCGGCTCCGGCGAGGGCAGAGGCGGCGGCGGCTCCAGGCGGCTTGGGCGGCGGCTCTCCGACGAGGACGGCGCCTAGGCGGCGGCATCGGGTGGGGGGCGGCGGCATGGCGGCATCCGACCGGCGCGGCATCCAGGGCGGCGCGAGGTGGGACGGCGGCTGCTGGCCAGGGGCGGCTCCGGCGCACGGCGGCGGTGTTGCTCGGGTGGGCGCGGCGTCTGCAGAGGCGGCATGGCACGGCGGCGGCTCGGTTGGGTGCTTGGCAACGGGGCGGCTCGACCTGAGACCGGCGGCGGCATCCCGGGGCGTTGGTGGCGCGAGGGCGAGGCAGGGTGGCGCTGAGGCGATTACGGCGGCGCGGCTCCATGGGGCGGTGGCGAGTGACCACGGCACGGGCGCAGGCACGGGTAGCGGCCGTGGCGACGGCGGCGCAGCCTGGCAGCGGCTCGGTTGGGCGGCACGGCACGGGCAGGGAGCCTGGGCGGCGGCGCTCTGTCCTGGGCGACGCGGGATGGGGGCGACACGAGATGGGGCGGCGCGGCCGCACAAGGAGGCGGCGGCGGCTTGGCTACCAGGGCGGCGCGACGGCGTGGCACGGCGGCTTTGGCGCGGGGACACGGCACCGACGGCGACGACGTGGTGGCTCGGCATCGGCGCGGCTGCGGATGGGGACGGCGCGGCAGCACATGGGGCAGGGGCGGCGGCTGTGGGTGGAGGTGGCAGCACAGGAGGAGGGCAGGGCTAGGGTTTTTGCTGGGTTTATATGGGGTCGAGTTGTGAACGTGGGCTTGGGCTTAGGGATAAATTTGGGCTTGGGTTTGTGATGGGTTTCTGCTGGTTGGAATTGGAATTGTGTTTGGAGAACTTGGGTTCGGGCTCTCGGTGATCGCTGCAGGTACAACTGGTGAGGGACCACGAAGGATTTGGCTTTGGTCGAGAAGGTTTCGAATTTGGAATTGGGGTTTTGGAGGACGTCGACCGATTAGAGTTTTAATCAAGGAAGAGGATGGAGGATCGGCTCAACCAAAGGATTTTAGGGTTTCGGTCGAGCTAGGTTTCAATCGAGAGACAAAGTCAGGGTTTCGACCGAGGAACGAATTAAAGCGAGGAGAGAGCTTTTGTATTTGAAATCATAAAATTTGGAATTTTATAAATTGTAAATTGTAAATTATAATGAAAATAAATAAAATAAATTCTTATACGTAAATAATCGTTTGAAAATTTAGGGATTTTCATATAGAAAAACAATAAAAATTCTTTTTACTTGGTTTTTATTTTTAGAGAAAACTTGGGACATTCTAATATTTATTAGGATGTCACAGTTTAAAGCCTAGATATAGCGATTAGGTTTTGATAAAAATTAGGTGTATTTTCTGTAATTTTTATGTACATTTGATTTAGAGTTTTAAATTAGAATAATATTCTGATATGTTTTTTGTATGAATATGTAAATAAGTTTTAGGATTTAATGTTTAATAATATATGCGGTAGTTTGTAGTCTATATTTAGGGTTATAACTAGGGTTGTAAGGGAGGGCAATACGTTGATTTAATGCGTATGTTTATTTTTGTACAGTTTACGGTTAGGGTTTAATTGTTGCAAATTTCTTCTCTCCCTCAGATCTGCATGTGTGTACGTATGTTCAATCTAAGTGTGCAAGTATATTTCTTCAAAATTGGATTGCAGAATGGATTGGTAATGTCTGATATAGTTTCTGTTATGATGCTAGTTTGGGGTATATTATAGAAGTTGATAAGTGCTATTTGATAATTGATAATTATGTTATCACTAGCTCTGAAATTAGGCATTTGTAATTGTAAGTGTGGTTGTAGGTTCATGATATGACCAAACATGAATTTTGTCATGCTATATTTTCTTGGAGATACATGCTGAAATTTTTGGAGTAAGGTTTTGCCTATCGATTGCTGTGGAACATGTAGGAGTACTAGTTAGATTTGGAGCTTGAATTTTTTTGTGGTAGTGGTCGCTCCTATTCTTCTTGTTGAGGGCCTTGTCCAGATTCCATGCTTTACTAGTTGGGCATTGGCGACAACCATCTAACATGTATACTTGATGTAATTAGTGCCATCTTTTTGTTTCAGTGTAATGAGTTTTAATTTGTAGCTTACTGCACTTGATCCTTGTCCGCCAAACAATTTTTCTGTTTGTGAGGTTGTCTAGTCAATTCTTAAATTTCATCTCCCAAAAAGAATTCTGCATAATTCAAAAGCTATTTTTTTGAATGCTTACCTTGTCTTGTTATGAGATATTTATTATTCTTAATTTCTTATATCAGTTTTAGGTGTCAAGAACATTACCTTTTCTGTTTTGCTTGAACTTGGTTTCGAGAGTAGCAAGTAGCACCATTTTGTCAAGAACATTACCTTATGAAGAGAATATTTATGGAAGCAAGTGTGTTTTTTTTTCATTTCAGATGGGACAAAGCGACATTTCAGATCCTGAAATTGATATAAAACTTCAAGAATTAAGGGCTGAAGATGAACGTGATATTTTTGCTGAATGGTCCATCATGCAGAAAAGGAAGTTTTATGAAGATTACTTGGATTCACTACCTCAGCCAACAGAAGTTAAAAATCTGGATTCTTTTAAGAAGATTGCTTTGAAGTTTGGGGCTAGAGAGCTAGTAGATGTTGCGGTTAGTTTCAGATTCTCCATGAGTCCAATTCAAGTCCATAATCATGTCTAACATGTTTGCTTTTAATTTTGGAATTTGCAGGACAGTTGCCTTTTTGATGCAAGTGATATGAAAACTATGCCTCATAGCTACATTGCATCACTTACACATTACCAGTCCTGGCAACTTGCTGGTACTGACAAGATCTATACATTTGGCTCAGCAGACAAAACTCTGTTTGTAACAAGGCCCAGAGGGACCTTTGTATTCTGGATTAGGTACGCAGTACAGTATTATTTATAATAGAATGTTCAATATTGCAAAACCAAATCATCTGATAAATGGATCACATCCTTTCTTTTTGCCTCTATAGTAAATATGGTATTGTATTCACTATTGCAAAACCAAAAGTATTTTCTCATTGCCTTATTGTGTTTTCAGATACATGCAAGATGATGTTGGTATGGTAATTGATGCACAGACTGGCTGGGTGGAGGGTTTTCTAACAAGGGAGGTTAATGATGATGGCACCTTTACATATGGTACCGCCCTCCAATTTAAAAAAAACACATATGAAGTGAAAGATGTTTACATTATGAGCAAGCAACTTGTTAAACTTGATGCTGATGGCAGTTATTCATCTTCTGTTTGTGAGATTAGTTTAGCACCCGCTAATCTTCAATTTGCAGTCTATCTTTTGCGGCGATATAACCCAGGAAATCTTTTTGATTCTACTCACCGTATGACTTGTGATATTTTACTACTTTTCATTTCGAGGTCGCCAAAAGCGAGCAATTTTGCAGTATACCTTTGATGCACTAAATTCTGGTTCAACTGAAAAGATACCAAGATGTCTCGATGCAACAGTGATAAAGTATGACAAATCAAGTCAGTCAGCTAATAATTGTGTTGGTGGCTTAGCTGATAATTAGAAGATTGTCAAAGGCTCTCACATAAGAACTATGTCACAATGTACTGATATTCACCCATTCATTAAGAGGAAAAGGTGCTTTGATACAAAGTTTTATCTACCAGACTGTGCAGCTGAATATTTCACAAACCGGAAACAAAAAAGTTTCCCCAAAGAAAAGGGAGAAACAAAAGAAGAATAGAAAGATCGAGAGCGACAGAGTGAGCTTAAAAGGGGGACTTTGTTTTATGAAGCCCAACACAGCGGCTTGATTCCCTTCGGGCGTGTAGACCTAATTATTCCTTCTGCACCTTGTGAGTTAACAAAGTTAGTGTTTCTTTATATAAGTCTTTGACAGAATTTATTTTCTTGCCACGTTAACTGATCAATGATTATGTTCTATGCAGATGGTATAATTATTGAGATGCATCTCTCCTAACTTTCTCATATAAGATGAGTATGAGGTCTCTTGTTCACTGTCAAACTGTGTAGTTAAGAGTACCCTGCTCGCATAAAATGAATCTAGGTGTAAACAACTTTAGATTATGGTGGCATTTGTACTCTAGCAAATCTTTTTTTTCTTGAATCTCAATTCCATTTTTTGTAGTATTTTAGTAGATTTAACTCTGTTTATCCTTTAGTTTAATTCAGTTGACTTGACCCTAAACTTCCACCCCTTTCAACAAGAGACAGTTCCTTGTATGTCATTGAAAACTATAATGATCCCTTCAATTGCAGTAAAAACATTAACTTCCCTTCATTGCCATTGATTAAAGTTTCTCATCCCCTATGTGCCATTTCTGCCTGACGACCAATAATAGAGGTGTGAAAAGACTATAATGCCCTTATTTCTTTTTCCTCCCAAATCACATACATGGACATAGATGAGAGATGGGCATGGTTGGCATTCTGCTTCTTGCTACTCTCATCTTCTTCCACTTTTCTTCCCTTGTGGGTCATGACCTCATGACTCACATCCAACCTCCCAATCTAATTGACACATGATCAAGGAGCATGCAAGAATATGGCCATCCGCCAATAGCAAAAAGCTTTCAAGTTTTCATCTTCCTCCCCTTGTGTTGCTTAGCATCATGCGGCATTAATGTTGTTGGCCTGCACAGCTGCGCTTGCATTCGCACCATACCCATCTGCTCGGAGGGCTGCAGCTTGCCTTCTATTCTGATCATTGACATGGTGCTTGATTTTTAAGTCCACCATGGATTGATGAGCTCATCCGCAGTCATCCGGTTTTGATCTCTGTGAGCTGCCCCCCATGAATCGATTTGGGATTGAGAATCCATGTGGGGTTGGGGATTGATTTGTGATTGATGTAGGGCTAGCTGCGTCCCTCACCCTTGGATCCCTTCTCTTCTGCTCTACACCTTGTAAACTCGGCACTGAGAGACCTCACCGAACTCCACCCACGTCGCTCTTTCATGTCCATTGCTGCTGAGATGAGGTGGGCTACATAGAGATGAGGTACATTGCAAGAGAGGGGGAAGAAAGGTGATGACATGTAGGTCCAGCTACTCAAGGGCATTTTAGCCATGAACATGGAAACTGACAAGGAACACTGCTCTAGCGGTGACAGAAGGAGAGCAGACTCATGGTAGTGGCACAGAAGGAATAGGATATTAGAATCAAGGCACAGGAGGGAAGTCAAAATTTTGGATGCATAGAAGGGATCAAACGTTTTGTCGATGGCATACAGGGAATTTCCTCTTCAACCAAAGGCATTGTAAAATCAGAATTTCTTCTATCTGGACAATTATCACATGTGAAGTTCTTGGCTATTTTCCATGTTTCGTTGTGTGTCCATTGTCCAAATGTGATGTTTATTTGAGTTGTGTCGAATTAAAAATAATCCTATACTTGCTTTCACTTAGGAAATCATGATTGATTACACTACAGTTGTTTTTGTTGGTCAAAATATTGCGTCTTTTGATTTTGTCCTACAGATAAGCTAAACGATTTAAAAGTGTACAAAATCAAAAGACGCATTATAGTTTTCAATGGCATACAAGGAACTGTCTCTTGTTGAAAGGGGTGGAAGTTTAGGGTCAAGTCTAGAGATTCAAGAAAAAAAAAGATTTGCTAGAGTACAAATGCCACCATAATCTAAAGTTGTTTACACCTAGATTTATTTTATGCAAGCAGGGTACTCTTAACTACACAGTTTGACAGTGAACAAGAGACCTCATACTCACCTTACAGGAGAAAGTTAGGAGAGATGCATCTCAATAATTATACCATCTGCATAGAACATAATCATTAATCAGTTAACGTGGCAAGAAAATAAATTCTGTCAAAGACTTATATAAAGAAACACTAACTTTGTTAGCTCATAAGGTGCAAAAGGAATAATTGGGTCTACACGCCCGAAGGGAATCAAGCCGCTGTGTTGGGCTTTATAAAACAAAGTCCCCCTTTTAAGCTCACTCTATCGCTCTCGATCTTTCTATTCTTCTTTTGTTTCTCCCTTTTTCTTTGGGGAAACTTTTTTTTGTTTTCGGTTTGTGAAATATTCAGCTGTACAGTCTGGTAGATAAAACTTTGTATCAAAGCACCTTTTCCTCTTAATGAATGGGTGAATATCATTACATTGTGATATAGTTCTTATGGGAAAGCCTTTGACAATCTTGTAATTGTCAGCTAAGCCACCAACACAATTATTAGCTGACTGACTTGATTTGTCATACTTTATCACTGTTGCATCGAGACATCTCGGTATCTTTTCAGTTGAACCAGAATTTAGTGCATCAAAGGTATACTGCAAAATTGCTCTGTTTTTGGCAGCCTCAGGAATGAAAAGTAGTAAAATATCACAAGCTGTACGGTGAGTAGAATCAAAAGGATTTCCTGGGTTATATCGCCGCAAAAGATAGACTGCAAATTGAAGATTAGCGGGTTCTAAACTAATCTCACAAACAGAAGAGGAATAACTGCCATCAGCATCAAGTTTAACAAGTTGCTTGCTCATAATGTAAACATCTTTCACTTCATATGTGTTTCTTTTAAATTGGAGGACGGTACCATATGTAAAGGTGCCATCATCATTAATCTCTCTTGTTAGAAAACCCTCCACCCAGCCAGTCTGTGCATCAATTACCATACCAACATCATCTTGCATGTATCTGAAAACACAATAAGGCAATGAGAAAATACTTTTGGTTTTGCAATAGTGAATACAATACCATATTTACTATAGAGGCAAAAAGAAAGGATGTGATCCATTTATTAGATGAATTGGTTTTGCAATATTGAACATTCTATTATAAATAATACTGTACTGCGTACCTAATCCAGAGTACAAAGGTCCCTCTGGGCCTTGTTACAAACAGAGTTTTGTCTGCTGAGCCAAATGTATAGATCTTGCTGAGCCAGGTGGTCAAAACTGGAACTCTGGAATGCAACCATTTTTGAAGAAGGCCTTAGTTGTTGATCATTCTGCCCTTTTGCTTGTTTTACATGGCGGTTTGGCAATGGTCATGGAATCATTTGTCTTTGTGATGCTTATGAATGCGTGTGGTTGATGACTGCCTGGTAATAGTCACTCTTTTATTGTTGTCACGCTGAAATCGTATTGGGATTGTTGATGTTTGTATGAAACTGGTCGCGCCTTTTTTGTTTCAGTTTGTGGATTGTGTTGCTAGGGAAATAGATTTTTGGATAGTAACAATTCTGACTTAATGTGGGCCTTCTTTTTAAGGCTTGTGTGCTACAGGAGCAGTCGTAGCAGTCACAGGTTTGAGGGCTGAATGGACATCAGTCCCGCAATTAATGTTTGGACGTAAAGGTCCGGTCGATCATATTGCTCCATTTCTTCTTATCCTTTGAAGTGCAGGAAGGCTGCGCACTCCCCAGACCCTAGGAAAGAACTAAAGTTGCGGATTGTTTTGTTTGGTTAGTGGGGATTGGAGGGGATTAGATGGTTTAAATCCCTTATAAGTTACAAAGCATTAAAGTTTGGCAGCATATTATCTTCGTGATTTCCTGTGCACATATACTAACGATTTTTTTACCAACAGAAAAGAATTCCCTCACCCTTCCAGCAACTCACGTGACGCGGCCAAGTGCTAACAAGTAACTACTCCAAGATGAGCTCCTCTCGTGTCTGCACCATTGTCCACAGCCGCGCGCTGCTCTGCGTCCTCGATGATTTCAGTTTTTGCGTTGCCGTAGACCCGGACGACCCAATCGAGTAAGTTTTGGAGAAGCTTGGAAGGCGGCAAACAAGCGTGAGCTCAGACCACAGCTCCAAATTTTCAAGCCATGACATCAATTTCGATCCAAAGCAAAAACTGAAAGCGATTTGGAAACGGTGCTCAAACAGGAGATCCTGCCCAATCTGTCCTACGCTCCCAATTTCAGGCCAGGTGTTGACACGAAAATGGGCTGCGCCAAACACTCACATGTCGCGTGCAGCACGCAAGACCGGTCCTTGCAGCGCCTCCGCGTGAAACCTATCAGGCCAGTTTGGCAAGCGGCCGGTTTTGTGAGCTCGACGAAGAGCCAATGAATGCCCACCGAGAAGGTACCCCATCAGGGGAGGTACACCATGGCTTATTTTATGGTCGGCATGCCATCGATCTAGAACGCCTTCAATCGTCGTTGAAACGAAGAACATATGCTTAGGGTTTGGAAAAGTAGGGCAGAGGAGAAAGGTAAAAAAGGCAAAATGTTTTGATCGATACCCTCAATCAGTTGTGACCCTTCATATATATATATATATAGAGAGAGAGAATGGCTAGCGTGCTCTGGGGTGTACGGATCTCTCCGTACACCCAACGCGTTTTCGAAATTCGAGATACCTAACAACTGATCCGAACCGTTGATCTTGTTCGTCTCACTGAAATGTAGCCAGTGACCAAGTTTCGTATTTTTTTGAATTTATTTACTATTTATCCGGAAGCGGGGGTTCTAGGGTTGTGGAGAGTGAGGCTAGAGAGAGAATGGGAGAGAGCGGAGGGAGAGGAGAGAGAGAGAGAGAGAGAGAGAATGGGAGGCCAGGCGGCGTCTCGATTCCTTCAGCGCAGCTCGAGGCGGTAGGCGAGAGCACGAGCAAGGCGCCACATGGCGAAATCGAATAGTGAAGAGAAGCAAGATCGCACTTGCAGTAGGCGTGACTGTGGCTCTACTGTCGATTCTCGATGATGGGAACTCTCTCTCTCTATATATATATATATATATATATATATATATATATATATATATATATATATATATATATATATAGGACCCTAATCTACACCTGTAGATTAGAGTAATCTACACCCAACCAGACGGTAAACGGGGCCAGCGAGCCAGGCGCGCTGGTGGGCGTGTTGTCCAATAACTGCACGCGACGTGGGCGGAGAAAACGGGCGGTCCGGCGCACTGCTGCGACTCGCTCCAAATTGAGAGTAATTAATAACTAACTGGTAGTAATTATAGCAGCTAGCAGGTCGGATTGACGGTAAACCAAATGGGTTAGGTACGATTTGGATCGTGTTTTGGAAGTAATTATTAAGTTTAAAAGTAATCGCACGTAGCCGTGGGATTTGGATTTCGTTTTTTTGAAGTAACGAAGTAATCGCACATAGGAAAAAGATGAAAAATGAACAACAATTAATTACTTTGCATTACGACACATTTGTTTCAGATTTTGGGCTTGACCACTACAAGATCGACAGTAACTCTTTCTAAAAAAAAAGAACGACAGTATTAGAAAGTAAATGCTGGATAGGAACGTAAACGATAGTAAATAGTAATTTTGTGAGGACCAGAGTGCACCAGATACATTCGTACATGTTTAAAAAGGCTTCCAGCAAAATTACTTTCCAATACCAACAATTTTGAAAGACAAAATCACACCGTATTTACGGTTGAACATGGATTACATTCCAAATTTGCAAATGCACATGTATGAGTTGCAATCAAATACAATCAATTATGTCACCGTAATGCAAGGTAAAGCTAAAAAATGCAGTGAGTACAAAATTACACACAAAACAATCTAGCACGTTTACGATGGATTACTTCTTCGTAATCGCACGTTTACGATGGATTACTTCTTCGTAATCGCGTGTTGAGGACGCCGGAGTACAGAGTTCGCTAGGACGGCCATCTTTGCCCTTCCGCCGGCCACCTCGCTGGAGCGGCCGAGCCAATGCCTGAGGCACCACGGCACCCTGCAGCATGCCGCCGCCACTCGCTGTTGAGCCGTTGCCTAGAACAGCTGTTGAGCCGCATGCCGCCGCCACTCGCTGTTGTCTCTCGACGTCGGCAGCTGAGAGGAAGATGGTCAGAGGCACCGTCGCCCTTGTCCGCCTGTAGCCGACGCCGTCGCCAGGGGCCCCCTAAAGCCGGCGCCGGCGCGCGCCGCCGCCCTTGTCCGCCTGTAGCCGACGCCGTCGCCAGGGCCCCTGCAGCCGGCGCCGGCGCGCGCCGCCGCCGCCCTTGTCGACGCCCGAAGCCCCCTACAGCCGGCGTCGTCGCGCGCCGCCGTCCTGGAGCCGCCACCGCCCTTGTCCGCAGCCGCCGCCCTTGTCTGCAACCGACAGCGTCGCCCGAGGCGCCCTGCAGTCGGCGCCATCGTCGGGAGCCACCGCCTCGGAGCCGCCTGCCGTCACGCGCCGCCGCCCACGAGCCTTCTCGCCAGAGACCGCCGCCGCTCTGCTCTCTCTCCCCTTGGCTTGCTGTGGATCTGGTGGTTTGATTTGGGGGAAAGTGGGGAGGAGGTAATTAATAGGATCCCCTTTGCAAAATGGCAACCGTGCATTTGCTACTGGGTTGGACTAGAACCGGCTCGGCAAACCGACCTGGGTGTAGAATTACTAATTCTACATCTAGGTGTAGTATAGGATACCTATATATATATATATATATATGTAGAGTAAATTTCACTGGCGGTCCTTGAACTTGTTCCGAGTTTTCATCTAGGTCCCGGTACTCTCAAAATGCACCTCTGGCTCCCTAAACTCGCTTTATTGTGCCCATCCGGTCCAAACCCGCCCCTGACCGCGCCTGGAGGCTGATGTGGCACGCCAACTCAGCGTTGGCGGGAAGAATCGCGCCTCTGTCCGCGCCAAGAGGCCGATATATGCATATAACCCCCTCTATCCTTTGCATCTTCTCATTCGAGATCCCCCACTGTCATTCTCTCTAAGTTCACCTACTCCCCCCTCTAGCACCTACCGCCATGGCGTCGAGCTCGTCAAGTTCCGTGATGAGGAAGCGCAGGAGGCCTCACATCCCTTTGGTCTTGTGCCCGGAGTGCGGATGGCGGAAGGTGATGGAGCTGACATCCAATACCCCTGAAAATTCGAACAAGGTCTTCTTCACTTGCCCTAATCAGAAGGTAGGCTTGGATTTGTTGAGTTGTTGTTGAAATTGGTGCCTTGTTTCATTGGTTGTCGATGTCAATTTCGCAGAGAGATAAAAGTGGATGCGGTTTCTATTTATGGGAGGAAGACTACGTGAAGTTCTTGAGGGACAAATTAGGCATTAGTGTTGATGGTGGTGGATTACAGACAGATGCAAGTGAGGGAGGCATGTGGGCAACTCGTGCACAAGATGATTACCAAAGGAAAGGTGGTCCTGTTGTTGCATATGCAAGACATGAGGCTCGGTTTGAAAGTGCAGTGAAGATTGATGATCTATGTGGATTGCTTAAGGCCTTGCTAGTTGTTTATGTATGTTGTCTGTGTACAATGGTTTGTATTCTTGTTGCTGTAATCATGAAGTGAATGCAATTTGCAATGAGACTTGATGACAACCTCTTTGCAATGATGTGCTATTTTCAATGATAAGATGAATTGAATCAAATTGCTGCCATTTTCACAACATCTGTGACAACATTTGACATGTCATTCAGATTAACCAACATATCATTTAACAATAGGTGACAGAACTGAACATAGCATTGATTTTGCACTTGGAAGTGCATGTGGTTGAGTGCCATTTTCACATAAATATAACATATAGACAATGTTTAGGTAATGAAGTGAAAAGCACCTTAAGACATTGTTTTGATGCAATTTACATCACAAAAGTAACCCTATCTCTCATTTGCAAAAGGGGTCAGCAACTTCTATCATTCACAAAAGGGGTCAGCAGCTTTTGTCATTCACAAAAGGGTCCTAGTTTCTGTCTTCTTACTTCTCTGCAGTCCTACCTGCAGCCTTGGACTTCTGTCCTCCAGCCTTGTTCCCTCCACCCTTTCTCTTCCTCAGTGTAGCCTGGATAGATGTTGATGCAGTGGTGGGTGGAACTGGCCTTGCAACTGGACGGTTTGATTCAATGTATGAAGACTCTGACAGTGGTTTAGGAGGCATGTCTGCTGGAGCACTTGAAGACTGTATGAAGGATATGGTGGTTCAGGAGGAATGTGTGGCTCAAAGAGGCTTACAAGGACTTGCAACATACCTCATGCAGCATCTGTGACAACATAGTATTCTGAAATACTATATCAGCAGCTTGTGGTGCTCCCATTTCCTACAAGGTCTTGCATTACAAACAAAGCACAGAAAAAAAAAAGTTACAACATGTGAAATACCTGGGTGATGACTGGTTCATCTTCCTGAAAATCTTCATCAACATCTGTTGCAGTTGTATGAGAAGGCTTTATTCCTACTTTCCTAAACATGCAACTAGCCCTGTTGTGATTCTCTCGTTTGCACCAGCTGCAAGTGATGACAACACCATGCCTTGACAGTTTAGCACCTTGACTCCCCTGAACTTCAATGGGATGCTTCCTTCTGGACTTCTTTGGCCTCCCAACCTTTTTCTCATATTTTGGTGGAAGAACTTCAAGGTCATTTGTCTTTTCCCACATGGATTTGTCAGAACATGGCATGATGTTGAATCCATACACAGAATTGTATGTCTGAGTTGAATAACAGGCTGTGAGTAGTTCCTCTGCTGGGATCCTATCATGTCTAAGGCAGGCTATGGCATGGCTGCAAGGGATTCCAGTGAGATCCCATCTCCTACACTGACATGTTTTATTGAAAATGTTTACAATGTAATCAACACCTTTGGATTGAACTTGGAAAATACCATGACCAGACGGCAGCACATAGCATAGGTTGGCATACTCAGAATTTTTCAGCAGTTTCTTCCTGATCTTAGGGCAAACAGGGCTTGTCCACTTGTCTTTGACCTCTATTTGCTTGTTGTAAAACCTGGTCATAAGCTGTGACTTAATCCTCTCCAACATACTAAGAATGGGAAGTTCTCTTGCCTCAAGTGTGTATTTGTTGAATACTTCACAATTATTGTTGAGAAGACTGTCACACTTAGGAAATGTACTAAAAAAATGCCCTAACCCAGGTGTTTGGTGCCATCTTATCTAGCCAGGCATGAGCATCATGGTTTAGAACCTTCATGGCTTCCATATTCTGAGTCCACTCTCTAACAGAACTGGACTGAGCACATGCCCACAGTTAGTTTTTGAGATTCTCACCTTTGAAGTGTTCCTGGAAGTTTTGGTACAGATGTCTCACATAGAACCTGTGCTCAGCCTCTGGAAAGACTTGCTGCACTGCTGGAATCAATCCCTACATGCACATGTTACAGATAATCAGCCTAGCAGTATAAAATTAAGTACATTCATTAAAGAAGATGTATAAGTCCAATTACCTTTTGTTTGTCAGTCATAATAGTCCAGGGGTAGGTGTTCTCAATGTTCAGTTCTGATTTTAGTGTCTCCAGAAACCACTTCCATGTGCTCAGGGATTCCACTTCAGCAACAGCCATTGCAATAGGAAAAATATAATCATTTGGATCCACACCAACAGCAGTTAACAGTTGGCCACCAAATTTTGTTTTGAGGTGGCAGCCATCTAAGAAAATCACTGGTCTACAACCACTAAGAAAGCCTCTCTTGCAAGCATCAAGTGCAAAGTACAGATTGCTGAAATGCCCATCTACAAGCTTCAGGTAGAATGTGCTGCCAGGGTTAGATCTTCTAATCTCATTCCCATAGTCCCAAAGATGGTTGTACTGGTCAAGCTCATCTCCATATATCTTATTCAGGGCCATTCTTCTAGCTCTCCATAGCTTGGTCCTTGATGGTGTCATATTCCATTCTTTTTGAACTATCCTAGAGAAATTGGCCAATGTCATCTTCTCATTAGCTCTGAAACTCTCAATGTACTTCTTAGATAGCCACTTTGCAGTGCATTTCTTGAGAACCCATTCCCTCCTACAATTGTGCTCTGCAACATATTTCTTCACTAGGAATGTCTTCACCCTACTGTCATATGAGCAGTACAATGTCCAAGGGCAACCAGGTGCACAATGAGCACTAATCCTCGTCCTGTCATTCCTAGGCATCTTGATGTCAACTCTATGCCTCAAACTATATTCTGTCACAGCTTTCCTGACCATCTCAACAGAAGGGAAGCACATACCAATAGCAAATGTAGGATTATTAAGGTCATCTGGCATAAATGTCTTGAACTTCAGTCTGACTCCACTTGCTCCATCATCATCTTCTGGCAGGTCCAGTTCTTCATCAGTATCCTCATCTGGATCACTATCACTGTCTTCTTCACCTTCAGGCTCTTGCACAGTTTTTAAATCCATGTAAAAGGTAGGAAGCCTCTCACCATCATTCCTCTGCACATGTACCACTTTTCTAGGGCTCAAAACCTTTGGCAAGTCAGCAATGGGATTGATGACTACGTCGTCCACAGGCAGACCTCCAAGATGATTAACATGATCGAAAAAAAGAACAAAGTTATTGATCTTCTCTACAACTGTGTTCATCACTCTAGTGTCATCATCAGAGGCTACAATCCTCAAGCCATCAGACATATCCTTCCCAGGCAATAACCAATATACTTTCAAGTTGGGAGGAGATAACTCATAATCAAGCAACATCGTCATTTCTTCTATCAAAAAAAAAAGACCAGCTCCCGGGATCAAAATCATCAAACCAACTAACTTTGCCATCAACATACGCACGATTCTTTCCAATCCCACATAAAAACCCACCATGATTAACTTCTACAGAAAACTTCGCAGCATCGGCTTCTACATCATGAACAAACCCGAAATTTCTTGAGAACTACAACAAGAACCGAAATTTCTACCAAGAATCGAACACAGACAGCAATAGAGGGAGAGGGAACAAGGGATCGTCGCACTCACCGTACTCCGGCGGTGGATCCCCTTCCTTCCTCCTCCGCGGGGCCATGGCGAAGGCGTCCGCCACCCCTCTAGCCGCGCGAATGCCCAACCCTATGAGAGTGGGGGATCTCGAATGAGAAGATGCAAAGGATAGAGGGGGTTATATGCATATATCGGCCTCTTGGCGCGGGCAGAGGCGCGATTCTTCCCGCCAACGCTGAGCTGGCGTGCCACATCAGCCTCCAGGCGCGGTCAGGGGCGGGTTTGGACCGGATGGGCACAGTAAAGCGAGTTTAGGGAGCCAGAGGTGCATTTTGAGAGTACCGGGACCTAGATGAAAACTCGGGACAAGTTCAAGGACCGCCAGTGAAATTTACTCATATATATATATATATATATATATATATATATATATATATATATATATATATATATATATATATATAGAGAATGCTAGCGTGCACCCAGCACGGATCACGGCAGTGCTCCCAGCGTTTTGAAATCCGAGATGTCTAACAAGCTGATCCGAATCGTTGATCTTGTTACGTCTCATTTGAAATGTAGCCAGTGACCAAGTTTAGTATTTTTTGAATTTATTTACTATTTGTTTCCTATTTTCAAAAATTAGTTTTTTGGGCGCACCAGACTAATTGGAAGGCTGATTTTTGAAAATAGGAAACAAATAGTAAATAAATTCAAAAAATAAAACTTGGTCATCTACATTTCATGAGACTAACAAGATCAATCTGCCTTGATCATTGTTAGGTATCTCGATTTCAAAACAGTTGGGAGCACGATCTCTCCGCGTTCTGGGTGCACGCTATTCTATATATATATATATATATATATATATATATATATATATATATATATATATATATATATATATATATATATATATATATATATATATATATATATAGGAAGCCTGTTCGAGGCTCCATGGAGCCTAGGCTCCATTGCCATCCACCGTTGATTTATATCTGACCAAAAGTACCATTTGATTAACGGGTATAGCTATGTAAAACCCATTAACAAATGAATTAATTAATCATCCGTATGAAATTCAAATTTGGAATAAAAGCCCGCATTAATTGTTAATTGTTTGATTTATTAATCACGTAGGGTATATACTTCCATACTTACATGTATACAATACATTTCAATTACTGGGGTCAAAATACCTCCATATAATTATTTTTCAACGAGAAAGTTGATAGCATAAACTATATCCGTGTATATGTTATTCATGTATATACTCGGATATGCAAGTGTATAATTTCAGCCATACACGCCATGTAACTCATGTATATTCGTGTATACAATTATATACTCCATACAAGTAAATCATATACACGCATGTATAAACCCAGGATTTGCTAGGTATGTACACAGGAGTTACTTATTCAGGTATATACATGCATACATGGTA
This sequence comes from Raddia guianensis, assembly GCA_036346415.1. Lineage (NCBI taxonomy): Eukaryota > Viridiplantae > Streptophyta > Magnoliopsida > Poales > Poaceae > Raddia > Raddia guianensis. Next base: position 2,616,058 of record CM070538.1, on the reverse strand, counting down.
CCGTCGAAAGAATGATGAACTAACTCGCTGGCGGAGACAACGAAATGCCAAAAATAAACGAAAAATGAGAAAGAATCGTTAAAATAATGCTCGGCGACGGAGCAACCGCAAAATTCGACGAGGTGGCCAACCGTGCCGGTTGTCCCATTGCATTATCGAAGTTGGGATGGCGCAGCTCAGCGTCGAACCCGGCGTCGGGGAGGCGTGGGGGCTAGCATTGGAGCGGCGCCGAGTCAGCGGTCGGTTTCGGGGCGGCACGACATGATGACCGACGTCGAGGCGGCGTGGTTGGCGCGGGCGCGGGCGTCGGGACGGCGAGGCGGTATCGGAGCAACACAGGCGCCGTCGTCAGGTAGGCGAGGCAACGTGGTGCGGGGGCCAGGCCCCGCCGAGGAGGAACGCGTCGAGGCCTCGAGGGTGCGAGCTTGAGGTCGGAGCAGCGCCGGCGAGGAGGCGTGGTCGAGGCGAGAGCAGCACCGGCGAAGACACTGGTGGAGGCCGGTGCAGTACGGGCGCTGTCGTCAGGGAGGCGAGGCGGCATGGTGTGGGGCCAGGCGACGCCCGCACTGGGACGACGCGGCGCAGCGCCGCGGGCGGATCTGGTGGCGCCGTCGTCTGGGAAGAGAGTGCATCGCGTCGGCGCCGAGCGATGCGGACAGCACAGACGTCGACGTCGAGGCAGATGTGGTGGTGCAGGCATCGCGGCGGATCTGGATGAGCCGGCGTTGGGCGGCAGTGCCATGATCTACGGCCGGCGAGTGGGAAGAGCAACACGGTGGGTGGTGGCGCGGCGCGCTGGAATGGAAAAATGAATAGGACAGGCGGGGATTAGTATAAGGTATTAAGGAATTAATTCCATGATTAAGGCGGTCATTAAATGTAAATGGATCCTGTCTTGTAATCGGGTTTGATGAAAAAAATCCTATTTAGTAGCACGATCTGAACAGCGAATCCGACGGTGATTAGGTGGGGAGCCTAGGCTCCATAGAGCCTTAAGTAATATTCCTATATTCCTATCTATCTATCTATCTATCTATCTATCTATATATATATATATATATATATAGAGAGAGAGAGAGAGAGAATAGGTAGCGTCTTATGCAGGAACCGGAGCTCTCGATGCTCGTAGCGTTTCGAAATTCGAGATCTTTTAACAATGATCCAAGCTGTTGATCTTATTAATCTTATTGAAATGTAGCCAGGTGACAAAGTTTAGTATTTTTTTTGAATTTATTTACTATTTGTTTCTTATTTTCAAAATCAGCCTTCCAATTAGTCGTAGTGCGTTCAAAAAGCTAATTTTTGTAAATAGAAAACAAATAGTAAATAAATTCAAAAAAATACGAAACTTGGTCACTGGCTACATTTCAATAAGACGAACAAGATCAACGGTTCAGATCAGTTGTTAGGCATCTCGGATTTGGAAAACGCGTTGGGTGCACGGCAGCGATCTGTGCTCTGGGATGCACGCTAGCCATTCTCTCTATATATATATATAGGGTGGAGTGGTCTTATCCTATCCAGAGATTGTTTTACATTTAATTCTCACACTAATCCCCAAATCCTACTCATACATGGCCTAGTCGGGTTTCCTTGGTGAGGAGCTCCCCGAACTGATAACTCTCTCATCCGAACTCCAAAAGGGATATTCTATATATGCATTTCGATCATCATGCAATGTTGGAATCCGTCATCATTTGACAAATTTGTCCAACCGGCTAGGCCGGTTTTTTCAAAACCGGTTAGGCCAATTTTGCCCAGCCATGCAAATTTTGGTCGTTAACACATACCCAACCTGTTTTTTTGGTAAAGCATGCATGAAAAAAAATAGTCTTTTCGACCAAAATTATCTAAGGTCGATGATAAACAATAAATTGACCATATTTTACTTCTAAGGACGATAAACTTCTATCAGCCATAATACTTGAGCTTAATCAAGTTGAAGCTAAAGTTGTGTGTTCTGGCCTCCACACCTTCTTGGTTCAAGTTGATCTTGGTGATTCACTTCAGTTTGTTGCTCTATTGATCCTAGCTTGCACATTCGTTGCAATCTTCTCATTGTGTATGAGATAATAAGCCTAAGGGATGCCACCTCGGCTGCATATATCTTGAATCTTGCTTGCTGCTCTTCTCAACCCTTTAATCTTAACAAATACATTTTTGACTAGATTATTGCTAGCAACAATCGGTTGTATCACAACTAGAATAAAGCATCTAAGGCAATCAACATAAATCGGCTTTCATTAAATGATGGATATAACACATAACACAATTACCTTGCAAGTGTAAGGATCCGATTACTCCTGATGCCTTGATACGCACTTAGAGTTTCTTATTGTTCATCTTGCTTTTGAATTCATTAAATATCTCAACACAACCCGCAAAGGTATATCATTCAGCACCCTCGCGAAAGCCAGATGATCCGATTTCCAAAAACCGGATGTTCCGATTTTCTAGAATATTGATTTTGGTAATTTCAAGCATCGGTTTTCTAATAAAGGTAACATGTCATCCAATAACAATATAACCAGATGCTTTCTATACCAAAACAATTGTTCTAGAATCAACATGCCAAAATAAATATAATCAATAATTAAAATATCATATATAGACATTTATCAAGATAAGCTTGTGATGATTCATCGAATACTAAAATCATTAAAGACATGGAGTAGGACCAACAACAAACCATTCCAAACTCAAATATACCTTACTCCCATAGATTGTAAAATTTCTTAACCGAATAAAAAACCTACATTCGGTTTGGTTGCCTTATATGGAGTGAATTGCTTTTATCTTGCCCCCCGAGTGCTAAAATTTATATGTGAATCCAAGTACAACACAAATATACTTGAAATCGGCTCAAATCCGATTTATTAAGTCAAAACCCGAAACCGGCGTAGATTTTGACAATGATCATAACTCTCTCACCCGTAGTTCGAATTGGACGATCTATATATGCATTTTGATCATCTTAACGAGAGCTACGCAATGGTGAAGTCCAATGTTCAATTTGATACTTGACAAAAACCGGATGCTCCGGTTTTGGAAAACCGGAAGTTCTGGTTTTTTCCAGACCTGTGAATTTCGATCGTCAACAATGGTTCTGACTGATCATTTACCAGGGGCCACTGTCCTAGGATGATGATGAAGGACATTCATCGGCCATATATGCTACTGAGTGCAATAATACATTATCAGCTATATTGAATCCATCCATAAGAATATAATAACCGAAATAAATTGAAAAGCAATGTAAGTATAAGAACAACATTACCATCAGTTTACAAGCATTTCGGTTTTCAAATTAGTGGCAACACCACAGCAACTAATCAATATGCACAATAGTTTGGTAATAACCCTCCATGATGCGAAAACCCATGTGACAACTAGGGGTCAAAATAAGGCCGTAAGGGGCAACCAAACATACCAAGGGATGAATTCCATGACATAGGCATTATTGGCATAGATAAAGAATGTGAATGAGGTAATGACCAATAATTTTGATGATTTGGTGCAAACCTGTGGCTTAGTGATTGTTTCCTTGCTCTTTTCTTCTCCTTTGTCTTCAATGTGCTTTTTGCTTGAACATCATTGTTGGAGTGTGTGTATTAGGCCCATGTATCAGGCCCATGAGGCCCATGTACTCTATCCTATATATACCACCTATCTAGGGTTTGGAATAGATATACATAGCAATCATTCTCTATCTCTAGCATGGTATCGGATAGCCTCTTCCCTTCTCTCTCCTAGCCGTCGGGCGCCGCCGCCGGCCGCCGGCCGCCGCTGCCGCCATGGCTGGCCTCCCTTTCTCCTCCTCCTCCTTCCCTCCCCTCTCCTCCTCCTCCTCGGCTCCCTCCCAGGCCGCCGCCCATCTAGGGTTTGGAATAGATATACATAGCAATCATTCTCTATCTCTAGCAATCATCTTTGTCTTGGTCCTTAGCACTCCCTTTAGGAATCCACGCCATGCTCTTCCTTTTCAGCTCCTGGGCGCTAAGTTTTTGCAACTTCTTCTTTTGCCATATTGATAAACCGAGTGGGTGCATCGGCTTTGTTTCAATTTCGGGCAGCGGCACTTCTTTCTTGATTTTGGGCTCTTTCAACTTTTTTCGTTCAGATTTCGCACTTGGGATATCAACAATTGATTTTCCCTTTTCTTTGTCATTAATAGCCGAAGTCTTCAACACATTAATCGGCTTTTTGTCACTTAAATTCAAATCTGAACCTTTATCCTTGCGGGCATCCTTTTTCACACGCCAAACTTGCTTGACCACCTTTTGCTTCTCTTGAACTCCAGACCGATTCTTTTGATCAAAACAGTCTTTTTGAACAAGTGGTCGACTTTTAAATGTTGGAGTTCTTGGAGCTGCATACTCTACATGACATGGTCTGAAATATGAAGGAGTATGTACCAATGGATCATGCCAACTCCATGAAGAATAAGGATGAAACCCAGTAGGATATGAACCATATGGCATTGGCATTGGCGGCCCAAAAGAAGAATATGGTGCTGCTGAATGAACTTTCTCTCCTTGCCAATTCCAATTCTTGGAATTGTACTTTGGAGGTACTCTTGCTGATTTAGTTTGACTCGGCCGATTAGCACTTTTTGCCTTATTTTCTCCTTGATATTTAGCCAGAAGTTCCTCAAAAGTGAGCTTCGGCTTTTTGCTTCCATGCTTAACATGGCCTTTACCTCCAACTACTGAATTTTTTGATTTCAACACATTCGGCTTGACATCGGTATCAAACCGGATGTTCTGGTTTCCAGAAACCGGATGTTTCGGGTTTGTCTGACCAATCTTGTCTGACTCAAATTGATTTGAATTCAATTGGTCATTAACCGAACATGGAATTTCTTGCTGCCCCCAGTGTATTCCTTAGTTTTAATAGATTCATCGTCCTGAAAACTATTTTTCAAGTCATGGACGATGTCCTCACCATCACTTGAGGGCTTAGAACTATTGATTTCCTTTTCACCTTCAAATGAATTGGCCTGTGCTGGCCAATTTAGTAATTTCTTGCCATCAAGACCAATTGGAACCAACTGGTCATTCTTTTGTGTTTCAGCAAATTTCAATCGTCCGGAATTAATGGCCGATTGTATTAATTGGCGAAACGTATTGCAATCGTTAGTACCATGATCAAATGAATTATGCCACTTGCAATATATCCGCTCTTTTGACTCAAGAAGTGATGGCATGACTTTGTGATCAAACAGCTTAATAAAACTATTCTCTAGCAAGATATCAAATAAATCATCACACAAAGTCAAATCAAAAGTATACTTTATTTTCTTTAGCTGATTCTTCTGTGGAGACGGCTTTAGGGCTAAGCAAACAAATGGTTCAAATTTAATATCCATCCCTTCGGCTATGCCTTTGCTTGTGCTCCTTTTAACCGATGCTTTGGAATCAATCACTATATTAACATCAGTTTTGACAATATTTTTTAATCTTGGTTTTGTCTTTTTAATTGTAGAATCACAAGCAAGCCATGTTGATAAGAATCTTGGCAATGATGATGGAGAAAATTTAAATGCCAAAACATTACTATTATCAGCCTTTCTAATTTTCACTATGCATTGGCTGACCCTATCTGAATTTATTCTATTGCTAGCAAGTAAATTACTTTCCTCAATCGATCTCTTAGGACTACTCATGATAGTATCACTAATAGACATATTAATTGAAAACATAGGATCTGATTGGGAATTAGGCAAAAAACTTGTAGAGCGTACCTTGTCAAATATGTTGAAGAGCCGTGGAACCTTGATTTGAATGACATCGTGCTTCACTTTGCAGCAGCTCGCATCAGCATGTTTTGTAGAAACCGGAAGTTCCAGTTTTCTAAAACCGGATGTTCCGGTTTTTCCAGCACTGCTGGAAATCACCGAAGACTGGCACGTTGTTGCCTCCTCCTTGCTTTCAAGGTTCTGGCCTCCAATATCTCGATGTTGCTCTCTAATTGACCTTTTTCAGCCGAAGCTTGCTGCTTACCAATAATGTAATAGTCGCTAGATAAATGCACAACCCCTTCGGCTTCTGGAAAATCAAGCATAGCTATATTCTTATATTTGACACGATTTTGTACAGCCAAGCTTGTTCCTTTTGATATAGCAGATCCAGAACAAAAAGTATTTTGTTCAGCTTCAGTAATAACCGAATTATTGCTCATATCCGAATCATTGTTTTCTTTATTTTCAACCGATAGAATAATCGGTTTTTCAATTTCAGATTTCATCTTTCCTAGTCGGTATTCTGTAGTCATGGCGCTTAACTGCACATGGCTAATGCAAAGGAAACTAATACTGTAATAGCCCGTAGGCCCGTTGGGCCATTGGCCAGGCCCATCCGGCCAATTGAGATAAACTGATGGTTTCCCAGGGGAGACCTAGCCACCGCCGCCCCCAAACCTTGCTCCCGGCCGCCCTGCCCCGTGCCGTCGCCTTGCCGCCGCGCTGCCGCCGTCCGGTGGCCGCGCCGCCGCCATCCCTAGAGGTGCTGTCGTCGCCCATCCGCGCCGTCGTCGCGCCGCTGCCCCGTGGCCGCGCCGACGTCGCCGCTTCGCTGTCTCGTGGCCGCGCCGCCCCGGTGGTCGCCGCCGCTGCGTTGCACAGCCTCCGTTGCCGACGCCGTGCTTGCATCGTCGCGCTTTGCGAGGTAACCGCCGCCGTTCTTTAGTGTTGCCCACGATCTGGTATGGGCACTGTTGTGGAGGCAATGGGGAAGAAGGGAGGAGGGCTAGGGGGAGTAGAAGGAAGAAAGGTGCAGATGATCTAGGGTTTGATGTGTGGTTGTGTTTATTTCGAATCTGTGCATGATTAGGGATTCACTAGCAATATTGCTCCAATATTAGTTGTGTAATTGGTGGTGATCGGTGGAGATGGAGAATTAATAGATTGATCTTGTATGCAGCAACCTTCGAGGAAGTTTTGGTATGTCTAGGTTGGAAATCAACAGTTGGTCTTATGAAAGAAATTGTGCGTCTGGATCTTAGCTCCGTTTCGAGTACAAAAGCACGAGAATCGGATAAGCGGATTGGGAGTTATGTCGATTTTAGTGTTTGCTGTCCGGAAAGTTAATTTCTGTCTTTAAAAGTCTATTAGTCCTAATGGGCTATTTTGGGGGAGAGCGATTGTTGGTATGGTGTAGATTATCTATATTGCTCTTATAGATAGCATTCTTTGAAGATTTATTATTATGCTCTATATATAGGTGGAGGTATGAAATCGACGTCGATTACGCATCATGCTTGGTTGAAAGGCAAGTATATATTAAACATATAACCGGTTGGTTGAATATAGCTTGTTGATTTAATGCTTTGTGCCGGATCATGACCTGTGGTTGGATTAAGTTGTTTGTGCTATACATGACGGAGTTATGGTGTCGGTTGCATGTCATAAGAGCATTATTGCATTATGTTGCATGAGCTAGGTCGGTGAGAAAGTCGTATAACTAGTCCGGTGAGGTCAGTGAGAAAGTTATACGACTAGTCCGGAGTGCTCGGTTTAATGCATATGAGCCGGGTCGGTGAGAAAGTCACTTTTGACTAATCCGTTTCGGTCGGTGAGAAAGTCAAAAGTGGCTAGTCCGGAGTGCTCTGAAGAAGACATACGCATATGCATTGCATTGCATCGAATAGATGAGAAGTGGCTTGGTTGGAGTATTTGGATTGACGATTGTCTTTTGTTTCTAGTGTGAAGAGAATGAACTTATGAAAGTGATCTTCTGGTTGTTGTATTTGTATTCCCTGATTGTTTATATATATACTTTGCTGAGTATTCTTCGATACTCACTCTTGCTTTTATTTAGTTTTTAGGTACATGTGAGGTCAATCATGCATGGGACATGGGAATGTAGCACATCTATCTGAGCACTCACTACCTTCCACTCTAAACTAGTTGATATTAGTTTCTTATGAGTTTATTTAAATAGTCGTCATGTGTATAAGTGAGCATTGCAGTTGTGGTAGGATTTAAATTGGTTGATGGTTGATAGAAACGTTTATTTGTTCTCTTGTTTAAATTGCCTGTCGTGGATGTCCATATAAACAAAGAAGATGTTGTCGAAATTTTATAGATTTTGAAGAGTTAGTAGCATTCTGGGTTCTCGAGAAATCGGGGTGTTACAAATACCTTCTAGCTTTTCTTTAAAATATGAGTTTAGACCATTAAAAGCTAGAACAGCCAAGTCCTTTTCAGAAAGTGATAATTTGAAACAACGGTTCTTTGTATCATTGAATCTCATGAAATAATCATTAATGAGTTCATCTCTACCTTGTTTAACCGATGTCAAATCACTATACAATAAATGAGTGCTCGCTGATTTTTCATTAATTCGGTTAGAGTTAAGAGTATCGTTTGGAGCCGAATTCTGGTAATTAGGATTTGCATATGATGCTGAATTTATAGGTGCAACTTCCACTCTAGTAGCATGATATGCAGCATAAGATGGTTGAGAATAACTGGCCGGACAACTAATATTAGCATGGCCAATTTTCTCATTCACCGGCGTACTTTGCGCTGGAATCGCATAGTGTGAATCTGCAGCCGGTGAATAAAAAGGTGAAACACCTCGCCGAATATTGCTAGAATTAGTAGCATGCGATGCTTCATAAAAATAGGCCGAACTCACCATGTTAGTTTGGCCTTGATAATTGTTCATCGGCATGTGAGCTTGTCCTGCTGCCGATGTATAAGCAGGTGTATGTTGAATGTTGCTAGGGGCATTAAAATTCAGAGTATGCACATCATTTGACATAGACCTTTGCATATGATTTTCAAAATTATAATTTGCATAATTAAAAGCACTATTTGAATAATCATTAGCCGATGCAATATGCGTACTGATAATAGGTTTAGCAACATCAACATATGAATTCCTGGTACTTGCAAAATAACTATGAGACATAGGTAATGTATTTGCAAGTTGTACCTCAGACGTGGTGTAGTAATGTTGCCGTGCAGTACTCGGATGTGGCTCCATATATGTTCAGCAAATAAACTTGATAGCCTTCCTCGCTGCTTTCTGGTAGCAGCAATAATCACCAATTCTCCTCCTGAGTGAAAAAGGAACAGCGGCAGCAGCAAGTGTCCCTCTTTGGTCCTTGACTCCTTGTGCACGGTGATGAATCCTGTGTGTCGCTAATTTATCTGCTCAGGCACTTGCGGCTTTTCCTTCCCAGCAAAAACACGCACGGTCGCAGGGCTTCAGCACGTAACAACACACCAGCAGTGTAGCAAAAGCATGCAGCGCACGCAATCGGCCACGAGGCCTGATCAAACAGCGACAAGAAACGAGGTAATAATGGACAAATCCTGTTAAACAATTTGGCTGTGAAGAGCACAAATCGATCGTTCCCAGCGACGAAGAACTTGCAATCGGCCTTGGGGCCAGATGCGATGATGACGGCGAAAGTAAAATAATAGATAGATCAATTAAATAATTGGCTAGTGTAGAAAAATCCGGTTACTAGAATAACCAAAATAATCTTTCCCCGGCGGAGTCACCAAAAAGTACGTTGACGCAAAACACCGAGCACCGAACGTGCAGCCCACGGAGAGGCTCTCCTCGCCGAACCTACGCGGGAACTGGATGTTCCGTATTTCCAGGGTTTCGCTGAAAGCAGTGGAACGCTCGCCCTAGAGGGATAACTATCACGCTTACGTGGTGAAAGACGGCTAGGTTTACGAGCAAACCGGCAAAGGATAACCAGCGCACTTACGTGGCGAAGAACGACTAGTTTACGAGCAAACTAGCAAAGGCCGTCGAAGCTCTCGCCCAGGAGGGACCCCGTCAGGGCGTGGATGTCGTCGGCGTGCCCTAAGTCGACCAGCAAGTCTAGGACGCCATCAAAGTCGTGGAAGACAATGGATGAACAGCAAGTAGGGGTTGGAAGAGAGATTTAGGGTTTAGGAATTAGGAGTAAAAAGATAAATGCATAGTATTTGGTTTGATTGGATTCCTTCTCAATCGGCCTTGGCCTTTTATTTTATAGGGTGGGGAGGTCTTGCCCCGTGGGAAGTCGAATCCATGCCAAAAAAAAAGAGAGTAGAAAACCGACCTAAAACAGATCTAAAATTGGCCTCGCGGACTACCAAAACCGGATGTTCCGGAATGCAAAACCGGATGTTTCAGTTTGCTAAAACCGGAGGGTCCGACACCACAAACCCGGATGGTCCGGTTTTGTCCTCTGTGAGCACCTCATGGTCGCTATAACTTCCACGTCCGGAGTCCAAATTAGGCGATCCATATATCCGTTTCGATCATCTCGGCGAGGGCTTCGTCCTCATGCACTTAAACTCACGATTTGATCTCATCTTGGTGCTTCTTTAAGTGCTTCTTCGTCTCTCTAATGAAATCATGCCCAAACGTCCAATGAAATCGAGCGCTGCAACGCGCTGGCGACGCTCGCCCGTCAGCGGCCCTGTTTGGTGCCAGAGGTTCAATGACGCCGATCAAGTTGGCTCGATCAGACCTCATCAAGTGATTGGTATTGCAAAATTCTCTGATCTGTTATCAGAATGCTAAACCTATAAAGGAACGGTAGGTGCACGAATGAGTACGGAAATAAACACTTGGACAGTCTAGGTTTGGAAGCGTTTAGTCACTTGCTTTGTAGGTCCCATGCAAATGACGACTGCCCAATTCCAAGTACGTAAACACAATTCATAACAATTTATTATTTTTAATTCTGCACATGTATTGATTTAAAATAATGATGTTTGCACGTGACAGATTATGCGGATGAAAGAAGAACTCCTCTCCCATGAACGAGTCAGGGCAATTCAAGAACAACTCTATGGATTCCTTTTGGAGGAGGTCGTAAATCCGAACGGAGAATTTTTTTTCGATGGAACAAGTGTGGGTCTACTTCAAAATGATGCAGACTTCCCTTCGGATCAGGACGTGTAGTGTGCATTATTCGAAATACTTGTAATATTTGAAGTGTATATAAATTGTATATATATAATATATGTAATCTTTACTATGCTAGATCAATATATATTAACGTACAATATTACTAGTATACGCAAAGGGATACGAATATGAATACAAATACGAATTAAAACAAACAAATAAACAAACAAATAGGAAAAATAAAAGAAAAACAGCAAATAAAAAAGAAGAACCATTTAGTACCGGTTGGTAACACCAACCGGTACTAAACTGGCGCCAACCGGTACTAAACTGCGTATTTAGCACCGGTTGAGATGACCGGTACTTAATGCGTTCCATTTAGTACCGGAGAAGCGGTACCGGTCGGGAAACCGGTACTAAAGGGGGTTTCCCGATCAGTACTAAAGGTGAGTTGTGAGTTGATGCACCGTCCTTTGATGTTGTCCTGGTGTGATGATGCACCTCCCTTTGATGTTCTTGATGATACTATAGATTCATGCATTAACAAAACATCACTTTTACTAAAACTTGATTAGTATCTAGGTCTTTGTGTAAAATAACCGTTTCCCCGATCCTTGCCATTGCATACATATGTTAAGGATTGCTTGCTGGGTAGCCGCGTACTCATTATATCTATCGCGGATAAATTCTATTATTCAGGTTGCAAGTCTGATCAGGACCAGGAGGGTCCGAGCTCAGGTGTGCAGGACTAGCTGCGGGTGTCCGGGTCAATTGCTTGGATATCGTCTGTCGGCACCCGATTTACAAGATCGGATTCCACCTGCGTAAACCCGTACTAGTCCCAAGGATCATGGCTAGTACACACAGATATACAGAAACGGAATAGTGCCAACGATATTATTATTACAAACGGAACATAGTCCAGTACAAACAACATACAACGGCTCGCAGGCCGCAAATCAGAGTACACAACGATACAAGCCTAATACAACATCTAGAATTTTATTCATCCCACAGGCACGGAGGCTGTAGGAACGCGTAACCCTAATCTTCATACTCTTCATCGGAGAACGCCTCCTCGACGTAATCTGGGTCCTCCTCCTCGGACGGCGGGCCATACTTGGATGGACCAGCTGTTGAAATTTTGAAAAGAGAGGGGAGAAAAGGATGGTGAGTACAAATTGTACTCGCAAGTCTGGAATTATGCAAATGCGGTTCCGTACAAGGAAGGTTTAGGATATTTGCGGAAATCGCAGTTATTTAACCTAGTTTTGACAAAGCAATTTCGAAACTTTAAATCTCAACATTTTCTTTGGGCTCTTCTCAAACGGTTCTCGCCACTTGGCCTCAGTGCCATAGCAAGAACAAAATTCTTTCTTCTTTTCTTTTCTCAAACTCGCTAGGTCCATTCCGCGTGACACTTTCCGATAGGCCGATACCCATTTCGGAATATCACCGGTGGCCCCTAGCTCAAACGAAATCCTTCTCAAAGCCTTACGCATCTCAAGTCCTTTCTTAAAAAAAACCCCTTTTCTAAATTTATTTTAAAATGAAGAAACTACCATATAATCAGTCCTTCAGCGCTCATAACATGAAAGCACGGCTATCATGACAGTTTTAACTCTGCAGAGTGGGTTACGCCTTACCCTCGAGAGGCTACGCACCCAGACGGTGTTTCGCCACAAGACCATCAACCACGAGGGCCAACGATCGGGCCCGTCCCATTCCGGGGCTCGAGGTCGTACTGTAATGGCTCAGTTCATAGGATCATAGGATGAGCAGTCCTTAGACTAGGGGAGATTTGATATTTTAGCCCAGTTTCAAAACATGGTGCCCTCTGCACCAACCGACAAAATATCTCCCTAGTCGGAAAGATTTTGGGGTAAGAGGAAAATTATTTCCTACTCAGCATCACCCTTGATGCGCTATCTTTAAATCACCCTTTTCCAACCATTTCTCAAAACATTCACCTTTCACACAAATGATTGAATCATTCGCATAAATGATTTTAAGCATTTATCCTACCACAATCAAAGCATATAAATAAGAGCAATTCATATTTTAGCCTTAGGTTTAATCCTACCATATTTCTTACCTTTCTATTCGGTCAAGATAACTAAGTCTAGGAAATACGGCATTTAACTTTTAAACTAGCATGCATAATTTCAAGTCTAATAACATTTTCTGAATAACCGAAAATGGCTTCTCAATATGATCAAAGGGGGACTTGCCTTGATCGGTTCCGGGGAAAGCGAAGGGGACGTCGTCGATCGGGTCTTCGAGAGCTTGACCTCCTAAACGCGCACACGCATGCAAAGCAATACAACACACATAAGTAAAATATTTTATGCCATGCTATTTTTAGGTAATGGGACATGCAGCAACTTTTAATGCATTTTGTTAAAAGAGAGATCATGCCCAAATGACTTATGCGCGAATGCAATGATGCCATTATTAACCCAAGAATACTTCTAACAAATGTATGCTGCATGAATGGCATGACAACAATCATTTCTTAAGGTCCAGGGGCTTGTAAAGTATTTTATTTTCATTTAAAAGGGATAATATGACCATTTCCCACATGCACATGAAATGATGCACCTAGAACTTGTCTATTTAGCCAAAAATGGATCCCACATGCAAGACAAGTATAAATATAATTTTCTAGGGTCCAGAAATGGTTAAAGTATTTGCAGGAATTTTTCCAGAATTTTTACAAGGATCTAGCTATTTTTAATTAATTGCTTTTAGGGCCTCACAAAATGATTTATACAGAAATTGAAAAAGGAGATAAAGGAACGGGCCCCTTCCGGCTCCTGGGCCGGCTCGGCCGACACGGCCCGACGACGGGCGCCCTCGAACGCTGCTGGTGAGGCTCGACAAGACTGTGGTGGCAAGCGGGACCCTTCGGCCCCACTGGCAGCGACTCACTTGACGGAGAGAGGGAAAACAGGGGAGGAAGAGGAGAGGGGCTGACAAGGTGGGCCCACACGGCGGTGAGACCACGGCGCGCTGGCGAGGGAGACGACAGCGGCGAGCTGGGCCTGGCGCGAGGCTGGCGGCCCAATAGCGGAAGGAGCAGGGGGAAAAGGAGAGGGAGGAAAAGGGGAGTGGGCCGACTCGGGCCGAAAGGAGAATAAGACCCTTTTGAATTTTCCTGGTTTCCAAATAATTATACCTTCAAATAGCCTCTTTAAATACTTTAATACTTAGGAAATATTATTTGCTTTCCCAAAACTTATTAATATAATTCCAAAAATTTCATTGGGATTGGCTTAAAAGAAGTAGAATACATGCACTAAACAATTATTAAATTTTTCAATGAGAGCGCATGCAATGACAAGATTAAATCAATTTTCCAATTTAAATGCAGAGCATGCAATAATGATGCCATGATGCAATATGACATGATTATTTTGATTTTAAAATTATGCAATTTAGGAAATTGTTAACGTGCCAAATTGGTTTTTAAAAATTTGGGATGTTACATCGTCGCTGAAGGCTGTTGCTGCTCTGATGTTCTATTTATTCGTTCTTAATATTTGGTAATGTCTGTCTTATTGAAATAGCGTATTATGTAACATTTTAATACTCCGTTATTTTGACTAATAATGGAATGCCAGCGATGATAACCGTTTAATTGTCCATCATGAGGTATTAGTTTGGGCCTAGTATCAGATCATGGTGTCGGATTCTCTGTGGTGACGCAGGGGTCGTGACAAAGTGGTATCAGAGCGGGTGTTGACCTTAGGATACCGTAGCTAGTTGACCTTTGAACCTTAAGGATATATTTTAAATAAAAAGATTTGAAAACCACTTTCCTATTCTCTCCTGTCATCTATTTTTAAAGTCTAGTACTTCTCTACCCTATTAGGAATTCTTGCTATCAATCTTTTCTACATGTCCTCTGCTATTCATTCTTGTCTACTCGTCTACTCTTCTACCTTCACAAAGATTTATTCTATCTACTCCCATACTTCTATGTCTAGCCTTTACCCATTCGAGAAGATGGAGTTGTTTTGCTACTAGCATCAACAACGAAGAAGAAGAACTGTCGCCGAAGAAGAGAGGAATAGATAGAAGTCTTGTCCTTTCCTACTTAGCATTCTTTGCTTTCATTCTTATCTACTCATTCTCCGAATTTCATCCTATTCTTGTCTATTCTACTACTTGGCAAATTTTATTATACCATCCCCCATAATTTCAAATTTAGCCAGTATACCAATTTTGCTCAAGAAGATGAGGTTATTCTGCTATCAATATCAACAACGGAACAAGCATGTCGATGAAGAGATTATAGCCGAAGAATAGGGGAAATAGAAGAACATTTGATGAAGATTCGCTTTCTGAAGATTAAATGTCAGGATTCGTACAAATAAATTATTTTTGTGCGGAGTATACCGTATCAATTTTTGGTTTTCACATTGAGATGCGGATATTCCTTAATTATAAGTAATATAGATAGCTATTTATTTGGTAGAAAATTGTTTGGTGTGTTGCATGTTTTACTTTTTGCAACTACGAGAAGACCAAAAAGAAAGTCGAAAGAATGGAGTAAGAGTTGCCACAACAAAAAGACCGGAAGAAGCAACCGTGAAAATCCACCGCTGCAAGATTGACGAAGGAAGACGGTGTATGAAGATCAAGTTAATGAGTGAAGGTGAAGATAAGTTGAAAAAGGTTTTTGGAAAAAAAAAAGGAAAAGATTTTTATTGACTTTATACTTCTTATTTTGGTTAAAAAGGATAGATTTAAATAATTTATTCAGCTTACCTTTAAAAACAACGTCATCTTTCCCAACAAAATATTTATTTCAAACATTGTTGGTTTTCGAATATACCTTGGTTTTATTTAAAGAAAAGGAAATAACATTTAAAAAGAATAAAAAGGTTTTTATCATTTCTGTTATTGAAAGAATAAAAAAAACACATTTATTTTTGGTATTGAAAACAAATGATTTGTTTTTGGTTTAAACAAAAAAAGGGGTGGTTTTCTATGTGGTTTTAGGTGTGTTATTATTTTAAATTTTTACCAATCGTATTTATTAAGTTGAAATCTCCTGTTTTAGTTTGAAAAGAAAAATCATTTTCAAAGGTTTATGAAACTTCTTTATATAAATATATATGTATATGCATATATAAAAAAGGGTCATTTCTCCAAAATATTTGTTTTGAACATTAATTGTTTCGAAACCTAAAACACTTTACTTTCACTGTTTAGGATTTTGTTTTCTTTTGAAAAGTTTCGTCAGACTTGTTCGAAAGGAAAAGTTTTAAAAGTAAAAATAGTTAAAATAAATGTTGTAAAAAAAAGTGTCTTAAAAAAACAAAGGATTTTATTTAAAAACATTTTCTTTTAAGAAAACAAAATGAAAATAGTTCAAAAATAAAGTGTTATTAAAAACAATTCAAAAGATTTCGTGTATAAAAAAAAACATTTTATACATATAAAGGAAAATGAAAATGGTTCAAAAATGTTTTTTCCAAAAATGTGTTAAAAATAAAAATATTTACAAAAAGAGCATTTCTTTATAAACGAAAAGGAAAAGAGTTCAAAAAGAAATGCTTTTGCAAAAAGGTGTTTTTTTTAAAAAGGAAAAATAAATAACATACAAAAGATTTTAGTTACAAAAAGCAAAGAGGTTTTGGTTAAAAAAAAAGGTAATAAAAAAATGGTTCAAAAATGAAGTGTTCTTGGATGTTAAAAAAAATCCAATTTACAAAAAAATAAAAGTGCATTTTGTTTATACATAAAAGTAAAATGAAAATTGGTTCTAAGATAAAATGTTCTTGCAAAAAAGTATTTATAAAAAGAGAGTGAGATTTGATTTATACAAAAAAATGTCCCTAAAAAAAGGGTGTTTTAAAAAAATAATTAAAGTACATAAGATTTTATTTACAAAAAGAAAAGAGCTTTAGTTTAAAAAAATGGTTAAAAAAAGTTATTGCAAAAAGGTACTAAAAAAAAACTTGATTTGTATATATAAAGAAAAAGAAAAGAAACCGTACGACACACTCCCTCTGTTTTCGTATAAAAATATTTCTCTTTGTTTTAAAATAGTCTAGTGTTTCACTAAATAAACTTTAGTACTCCATATGTATGGAGAATAAAATAGCTGATAATACAGCACTAATATAATCACTAACTTGTTGCTCGCGCATATACACCATGTTTGCTTTGGTTTTAAATTGATAAATCTTTGTACCACCCTCGGTGTGTGCAAGATAATTAAGAGCGTGTTGGATTTTATTCGTTTGGATCTTTGTATTGAATGCTGAAATTTAATTTTCAAAGCTATTTTAAAATTAAGTTGGATGTTGCTTAGCCTCTCATCGTTTCCAATAATTTTGAAGCATGGAGAAGAAAGCAACATCGAGAAGGAATCAACAGACAAGAGGAAGCAACATGCAAGAAAGCCATTGATGGATCAAGATTTCTTTTTGTTCACTCGGTCCATTCCCTATATTCTTCCTATGTTCAAAAGTAAGACTTTCTTGCCTATTTCCGCTGGAATTTCGGATCGAAGAAAAGCCACATGCCAGAAGGAAGCAGCATGCGATGTACAAATCCTTTCGGGAACAAAATTTCTTTCTACTCTATCTTTCTCTCTACTGTACCCCTTTGTTCAATTGCTATTCCCTCTTATCTATTCTTGCTTGAAGATTTGATCGAGAATACCGCCGAAGACAAAGAAACTTCGGAGACCAGAAATGGCCACTCAAAAAGGTTTAAACAAAGGAGAAAAACAATGGAGTAAAGAATTGTGAGCACATGGATGACAAGCAAATTAAAGATCATACCAAAGTTGGGACCATACCAAAAAGGATACTGGATTGGAGCAACCAACAAACCCTGTGAGAGAGCCTAGGAAGATAGCGTGGTTGGACAGTTAAAGAATCAACGGTAAGGCGTTGGAAACCATCGTGTGATGAAACCCCAAGGGTTGCCATGGAGAAAGAGAGTATCGTTGGTATTGGAACCAAGTAAATGGAAGCATCAGAGTGCGCAGCTAACGCGTGATGGGTCGTAACCCATGGGCCTAGGATTTTGAAGATTCTTTCAAGACACTTCTGCGAACAACATTGGATGGGCGAGGTTCCGTTAAGGGGGGAGGAATACCCGCCTTGCCCTTCTCCGAATCTCGGGGACGAGATTCTGTTAAGAGGGGAGATTTTGTGACATCCTAATAAATATTAGAATGTCCCAAGTTTTCTTTAAAAATAAAAATCAAGTTAAAAGAATTTTTATTTTTTTCTATATGAAAATCCCTGAATTTTTAAACAATTATTTATATATAAGAATTTATTTTATTAATTATTTTCATTATAATTTATAATTTACAAAATTACAAACTTACATATAGGAAGCTCTTTCCTATTTTCTCTTTTCTCTTCGAAGCTCTTTCCTATTTTCTCTTTTCTCTCCATCTGTCCTTTGATCGAAACCTTGATCTTCAGGTCGAGTCCACCTTTCTCCCTCTCTCTTTCACCCGAAACCCTAACCGGCTGAACTTCCGTTTCTCTCAGTCGAGTCTACAGTCCCTCGCGACCCTTTAACCCATCTTCCCTTTAGCCCGGTCGGGCTGACCATTATCTCGATCAAAACCCTCACACTGATCGAACCTCCGTTGCTCTCAGTCGAGCTGACAATCCCCTACAACCCTTCGGTCGACCCTTGCTCTCAACCCTTCTCAAGCCAGTCGTCCCTCCATCTTCCTGACCGACCAGGCTAGCTCAGACAAGTCTACATCCAATTCGACCCGAATCAAGCCCAAATAGACTCTAGCCCAATCGAGCCCTATCTCCAGCCCATGGCCGGCCCAGATGTATTCCACTTTATTTCCTCGGTATAAATGCCACAAACACAGCAAAGTCATACTCAGCAAAACCCTAGCACTACTCTCACAGCCGCCGCCGTCGTCTCCTTCCTCAAGCCGTCGCGCTCAGGCCGCCGTCGCGCCCCTGCCCATGAAGCCATGCCGCTATGCGTCTTACCCCTCTGCCACCGGCCATGCCTGTGGAACCGAGCCGCCGCCGCCCGTTGGTGCGCCGCCTCCCCGCTTCCCAGGCCGGGATGCCGTTGCCTTCCCGTCGCCACCTGGAGCCATCTCCAGAGTCGTCGTCGCTGGAGCCCAGGCCGAGCCTTGCCCCAGCACCGCCGCGAGCCGCGCCTGGCCTGTCCTGCAGTTGCGTCGACGCCGGAGCCGCGTCGATGCCGGGACAGCCGCCGCCGCCGCCGCGCCCTTGCCATCGTGTCGCCCCGCCCTAGGAAGCCGCCGTGCCTCCTCAGCGCCGCCCCTCGCCAATGCCGAGCCGCAACCGCCGCCCCTGCCGTGGAGTGCCGCCCTGGCCGCGCCGCCGCCTCGCCGGAGTCAAGCCGAGCCACCGCTGCTCCCCTCTCCGCTGACCTTGGCCTCCTCCTCTTTCTCTCTTTCCCTCTTCTCTCTCCATTGTCTGGGGCTGAGAGGATGAGATGGGGAGACCGGGGGATTTTACCCCCCATTTGATGCTACGGCTGGGAAGTTCACCATGAACAGTGCGCCTTCGCCATTTTGTTTCTCCCAAACCGTAAGCCCGATTCGCTCCAAACCAATTTTACTAGTCTCGTAATATTCTATACTATCTACCGTATTTATTTCATGATTTTACAATTGTTTTATGTTGCTGTTTATTTGTTGTTGTCCCGGTTTGCGCGTAGGCTGTTCCGACATTTTTGCCGATGTCGTGAGTGTCGACGATTTCCGAAAAATTATCAAGACCTCGAGATGCACAAGGACGTCGCCGTCGGTGGTGCCGGAGCTGTATGCCCTAGCGGATTCGCGGAGAATCATCAAGACTCAGACCCTGGGTCGTGACGTCTTTGGTAAAGAACTAAGCTGGGATCATCAACGATTGCTCGAGAAGCGTGCGAGGCCGATTGCTACCAGGCAAGCACTAGTTGTTTGCATATTCCTGTCCTATGTTTTACTAATCCCGTCCGTCCAAAAGTATGTGCTCTCTTGACTATGATTTAGGGCAACAGTTTTTGGATGGAAGGAACTTAATTGTATTTACTTTTCGTAATTTATATTGGCATGCATATTAGAATAGTGTGTGTGCCTTATTCATGTTAGTCATCTGCTAGCATGACTAGACCTTATTTGATAAACCCTTTACTGTTCCTTAGCCTATCCCTTGACTAGATGTGTAGGACTGCATTGGGATTCACTATAAAATGTGCCTTGTGAGGCGTATGCTTCGTGATGGTGTTTTTGATTAAACCCTAAACAATTAAAACTAGTATAGATTGTTTAGGGGAGACCCGGCAGTGATGGTTCCGGGAATGTGGTGGAGATTCGAGGGTCTCCTCTAATAAGGACTCAAGCTTGTGTATTCTTTGGACCGAACCTTACCAGTCTGACCACTTGTGCCTTCGCCTGGCTTAGTACACTCTGAAACCCACTAACTCTGGCTCGTGGGGTGGCGATTCACGTTTAAATCCTTCTTTGCCCTAGGGAGACTAGCTATCTCCTCTGAGGGGTAGGTGCGTTCCTGAGACCGAATGACTTAAATGGGGAACGCCCTCTGGTGGTGCCTAGACGTAGAAGGCGCCTCTTGTGGCGAACCTTATGGGCCGGAAACCTTAAGAAAGGGTCAGGGAAGTGGTGGGCGTAGTAAATTTGGAAAAGTCTTGTACTGTTTCTCCTAGTGGAAGAGACGGGGCTTGTGGGAAAATTTGTACACACTCTGCAGAGTTAAAACTATCATGATAGCCGTGTCCACGGTTATGGACGAGTCTGGAAAGGTTTGCACATGTAGATCCACCTTTTTAATAATTGAACTTGACTAGAGTAGGCTGGGATTGGCCTGGTGCGAGGATGCACCGTCCTTTGATGTTGTCCTGGTGTGATGATGCACCTCCCTTTGATGTTCTTGATGATACTATAGATTCATGCATTAACAAAACATCACTTTTACTAAAACTTGATTAGTATCTAGGTCTTTGTGTAAAATAACCGTTTCCCGATCCTTGCCATTGCATACATATGTTAAGGATTGCTTCTTTGGGTAGTCACAGTACTCATTATATCTATCGCGGATAAATTCATTATTCAGTTGCAAGTCCGATCGGGACCGGAGGTCCGAGCTCAGTGTCTTGAGGACTAGTCATGTGTCCGGTCAATTGCTTGGATATCGTCATTGAAGGTCATTCTTTGCTCGATGTTCTATTTATTCGTTCTTAATATTTGGTAATGTTTGTCTTATTGAAATAGCGTATTATGTTACATTTTAATACTCCGTTATTTTGACTAATAATGGAATGCCAGCGATGATAGCCGTTTAATTGTCCATCATGAGGTACTAGTTTTGGCCTAGTATCAGATCATGGTGCCGAATTCTCTGTGGTGACGCAAGGGGTCGTGACAAAGTGTTTTGTGATATAGAGGGATTAGTAATTATCAATACAATTTATTTATAATAAACGATAACATTGCAATATATGAAAGTACTATTCTATGCGAATTCATATGTATGATTTTTATGTACTCAATCTAAATTGTTCAAAAGATATTTGTAACTCAAAATTTTGACTCCTGTGTGCTTCAAACAACATGTATTTATAACCGAGGGAGAAGTATCTCTAGAAGAACTTGAAAGTATATTTTACTTGACTTTTTAGGGAAAGAGGAGTCATTGGAGGGACGGAATTGGTTATATAACATAGTGTAAATAGTGCAGGAATTTTTGTGTGTAGGGAATAGTGTTATAGTGGAGAAATTTAACAATAATGTTAGAAAACGGATGACCATTTCTAGCTTTTTCCACGGATGAAGCTGATAAGCACTAAAAACGCAGAGACGATGTCATCAAACAACACAATGATGTCATTAGTAGACTATATAAAACTTTATGGAACTATATAAGGCTACATGAAACTACATGAATTAACTATATAAAACTTTATTAAACTATTTGAAATTTTATGAAACAACTTGGCAAAACAATATGAAAGAACATGGAACCAAAATGAAACTAGTAGTAATAGGGAGCGACGGAGCGTGTATTTGAAGCTTGACGGAGCGTGTATTAGCAGTTGTTTGCTGCCAACCCCCTGGTATTTGACGTGCTGGCTGCGATCTCGCTGTATTCCTGTCCCAGCTACCTCGTCGCATCAGCTGGTAAATTTATTGGGACTAATAAAAGCGTCCTTTTTTTGTGTGTGTGGATATCAGCTACTCTCTCCCTGCATCTGCAGATTTGCGTTTGACTTCGGTTTGGCCGCTTCCTACAGTCCTACTCCACTTGCTTAATACTACTTTAATTAATCACAGTAGCAGTGCCAAAGATTCCAAGAAACCGCCGAATTAATGAACAGAGCTAAAGATTCCTAAACCCGTTTGTAGTGCTGCAGCTGCTACCCCATGTTGGTGTCTGAACTTTGAATTTCGGTAGCTACATATCATAGAATAGAATTGCTATGTAGAATAGAATTGCGGTTGTTGTAATAGATCTGAAATAGCATCATGCATGCAACGGTTTGCTGTGTATGTCTTGACTGATTAAGAGGTAGCGTGTAGACCAAACGTTGATGGGATTGTACTAGGGTTCGATTAAAGATTGAGACGCCTGTACGCATAATCAAATTCGAGTTATATATTAGCAAGCTAGTTCTTGCGATATTCAAACGCTCATTATTGCTGGCTGTTGGATTATAATGCTATTCTAAGCAGGAACAGCGAACCCTGCATCGGAGATAATAAGACCAGTTGTTGCAGTTCAACTCGATTGCAATATTAAAACGGACATTAGACGGTACTACGTACCGATCGTTTTCGAGAAAGTATATACCGGTCCTGCCTATAAATAAATCAAACTGAATTGCCGTCATTTAGTCAAATTCGCGTCATATGTTAATGTGAACTGAAAATACTCATAGATCATATAGGATGGAAAAAATATATAAAAATTAGCAAGAGGGCGTGACACGCGACGCGATGGAATCTCCTCATTCCCCAGCAAAAAAACAGGACCACCGGCAGCTAGGATGCTTCCTCTCTTTTTTTCGTTTTTATTTTTACCATGGGTTGCCGCATGAATGAATGGATTTTGCATGAATCAAAACGTAATTCCTCAAAAAAAAAAAATTGATTCGATTGATTTTTCGGAGGAATGAAAACCTGCCAAACACGGCGGCACGACACGACCGGCCGGAGGCGCGAGTCGCAGGCACTATGGGCCGCGTGGCCCGTTAGGCAAGGTTCTTTGTACATTGTTTGGGCCTTCAGCTGAATCCTTTATTCTTTACTCTAAACTCAACGCTCTTGGGCTTTCTTCCATCTTCTTTCTCCATCATTTTGGGCTGGAATCTTTTTTTTCTGTCTTTTCCTTTATTTTGTCCCGAAGAGTGAACACGTGCACCGTCACACCCACCATTTCTTGTACCATCAACTGCCGTACAGACACAAGTAACCCAGCATGGACTCCAAATTGACAGCACTTGACTTTTGTCTCTAAAGTTAACCCTGGTTAGCTTAATTTATTTCCAAAAGCAGTCTAAGATCAGTGTGTGGTAGCACACTGAACAGTCTCGAGGCAAGCTAGGCAGAGCTGTGAGTCATGAGTTTTGACTCCATCAGCATTCAGCAGCTATCTTTGATCCTTCAACCAATTCAACCCCATTTGCCCATAGCCATACTTGTCCCCTCGGTGAGACCAAGAAAAAGATGAGCAAAGAAACAAGGTGTCGCCACCATTGCTGCATTTGACCTGAGCCTGAGCTCGCTGTCTCCGTCTACCGCAGCAGCAAAAAAAGGGAAAAAAAAAAGAAAAAAAAAAGAGGTTTTTTTTTTTTACAAAAATGATCGGACCGGGCGTCCGCCCAACCCGCGCGCTAAGCATCTAGCAAACACCCACGCGGCTACACGCCCACGCCCACGCGCCCTAGCTTCGCACCTACAGGCAAGAGCTAACTAGCTAGTTTTTGCGTTTCATTTTTTGTTCTTATTTGATTTCTCATTTTTGTATCTTTTCATTTAGAATCCAAATCGCGTAGTACAAATTTTATAATTCATCTAAATTCCTAATAAACTCATTTTAAATATTTTTTTTATTTTTTATTCGATATATGGGCTAATTACAATAACCTATGACCATTTTTATCCGAGCCGTATGCTTTGGTTCGTACGTAGTGTCGCAAATATTGCGATTTAAATAGGTTGAACAAGCATTTCACACTGAATATAACAAAAGAAATAACAATAATACCATGAATAATTGTCAAAATCATGAATTCTCCAAGATTATGTAGAAGGGCATAAAAGTTCATGATTAACATGCATCCAATAAACATGGTCTCAACCGAATTCAACAAAATCAGCATAAAGATCAGATTTAATTGAAAAGGATTGCTCTCAGATTGCTTTAATGGGTTGCTAATCAAGTTAGCTTTCCGATCAAAGATGGCATAATATCATATATTATTAAACGAAAATTTAGGTCTAACTAATAGATGAACATCACTGCTCTAGGGAATTCAATGTACAACACAATATGCAAATCTGCCACCAATTTAGAAACAACAACAAAATAGTTCGGCTGCACCAAAACAGCCCAAATCAGTGGCAAAACATCACTAAACACAATACCGTATTGATCAGCAATCAACCAACAAAAGACAATGCATAAAGCAATATCAATTCTTCAATTAGATGTGAATCTAACAGCTAGCTGACCAACAAACTAAATGCAGTGGCAACAACATACATATAAACAATGAATTCTCACATAAACGAGCTAGAAGCAGTGCTGAACAAACTACACAACAGCCTAAACAGATTAACATATATACTCAGTTTACGCAATCATCATCGAGCAGTATATTAAGCCCACAACACCACAGTGCAAATACCTTGATTAGGATCGGCCTCTATTCAAAGAATAGGTCCTCAGATACCTAATCGGCCTGCTGCACACAAAGAAGGAGCACGAACACTTACGGTGCGCTGAATCCGAGTCGGCAAAGTAGCAAGCACTGGCAAAGCGTGCACAAGGCACTAACCCAGAAATCAGATCGCCGTGCTACGTAGCACAAATGACAAAAAGGATCGGAGATACGATGTCGTCACCCCCCACCACGCCCAAGCCGAGGAGAAGGGCCCGAGGAGCACGAAGAAGTAGCGCAGCAACACGGTGACCACCCCCGTGGCCTACGGGTACCAGAGACGAGGGAGGGAACACCAACACAGCACGCGCTGGCGGCGAGGATGCCGAATCTTCGGCGAACAGTGGCGACCATGGGTACTCCGAGTGTGAGAAGGGAAAGGGGAAAATTCATTCAAAAACT
Source organism: Raddia guianensis (assembly GCA_036346415.1). Taxonomy (NCBI): domain Eukaryota; kingdom Viridiplantae; phylum Streptophyta; class Magnoliopsida; order Poales; family Poaceae; genus Raddia; species Raddia guianensis. The sequence goes on along the minus strand of CM070538.1, from coordinate 2,590,871 downwards.
GATCAAGCCGAGAGAGAGGAGTGGGACTTCCCATATAGGCGACGTCGGCGTAACAAACCCCTAGAACGATGGCAACACGCGCACGCGCACGCACCCTCGCGCTCGTCAGGAGCTCCAACGGTCGGCGCCGCCGCCAACTAGGGTTCGGGAGAGCCCGATGCTAGCTCAGCCCGCTGCTGCCCCCTCTCTGCCTCCTAACCGGCCAAATGGGCTAGGCCCAATAACGGGCAAAAGCCCAACACGTAGGATCCATTATTTTTTTCGAATATCAAATAGTATTTTGGATATGCGCTCTGAAAACTATAATCGAACTAAACACTTTGCCTTCTCGTAACGGCTTCTCAAATCTCTCGAAAGTTAGATTATGTTTAAAGTGATTGAGCTAAGCTGACTAAGAACATGTACAACAGTCTAGCTCAAAAGTTTATAAGCCATCACTAAGCAGTGCCATGTCAGTTAATTGATGATGAATACATATTTGAGTCGTCTCTTAAATAAGAGCCGACTTTACACGAGAATTAAAAAACTTCGTGTGTGAGTAAATTAACTATAAAAACATGCAATCATATATACGATTGTATAAGCAATCTCTAGTGCCTCAGCCATTGTGTATACTCTAAGCTGAATTGAGTTTTATGTTAAGCTGCACTTTTAAATCTACTTCTCGAAGCTGATCCGTTTCGTCTATGTTATTTTTAATAGTTTTATATATAACTTTATAATTAAAAATGGATTAAAATATTAAATTTACTTTCTACGTAATTAAGCTTAAATCACTTTAAAACTCTTTAACATTACAGACATTTGACCATTTATTACAGCAGAAAAAACATCGTCTCATGCAACCATTTGCCTTGTCTTTGTTGGTAGGACATGTGCTCTGACTTTTTGGCGGCGACATGTTGGGACACGGGTAAGTAAATTGGAACTAATCTGACAAAAACCAAGGAGCACAAATTACGCGGGTGGCAGCTGCAACTCAGAGGAGGAGGGACAGACATCTCCCGTCCCATGCAACGCAATTGCATGCACGCACTCGTGCAATGAGTACTTCCTCTCCGATCCACGAGGCGTCCTTAATTAAGGCCCTAACCATATCTTAATCCTCCTAGCATGCGTTGTTAATTCCTCAATTGTTACTGCATGCAGTGCCGATAGATCGAGCACTTACCAATGGAGCAAAGCTGGCAGGAGTTGACCTTTGAGATGGACGAGCACGAGCTGAGTGCCTGCCGCGGCGGCACGTGCCATGCATCGCGACGCGGGCGCGCGTTTGTCTCTGCACGCACGCATGCATGCATGCCCTAGCTAGCTCGCCTGCGTCCGACACTGCGACGCGTCTCTGCTCGGCATCGGTGGCCGTGTCGCTCTGAAAGTTCAGTGCCGCGCCATGGCTGCACAGTAGCAGAGGACACGCATCCATGGCTGGACCTGGACGTGAGGCTGAGCGAGCTGCATGTACATTGCGGCGTTCTTGCGTTGAGTGGCTTCAATTCGCCGTCGTCGTCGACGAGAGCCGGCAGGGCGGCGGCGAGTGTGAAAGTGATCGCCGGCAGCCGGTGCAGAGCTTGACTTCGAGCGCGGTCTGCGCGTGCACGCAGCTTGGTGCAGATCAAGCGCGCTAGCTGTTGAGCTGTTCGTGTAATCGTGTGAGATGTGTATTGGTCAGTGCGTGGTCACCTTCTGGGCTCTGGCTGGCGGCCATTGCTGTGTCTCTGCCCAGCAACATTGCTACATTGGAGTACTGGACCATGGTCATGGACAGGAAAATTCAGAAACTTAAAAGGCGAAGATAGGTTTCGACTAGAATTCAGCGTGTGTAATGCTAAATCCATTTCTTACCTATTACTATCAAAATGGATTCCTAATAAAGTTGTGAATAGCGAGAACTGTTCGATCGAGTAAAATTCAAAAAAAAAAAAAGAAAGATGTGTAGAGATTGGAAAAACAGGCTCAACGTTATTTGGTGACGAAAAGAGTTTAGCATGTAAATAGCACAATGGGGCAACAAATGGACAAGAAAATTGAATATTTGAATATACTCAGCTGCATGCTCAGCGTTCAGGTTATGTTCTATAACTGGAGGATCTTTTTTTTGCAAAATTACATGTAAGAGGCGCATGACCAATAGTACGTGCTGATGATGTCTGAAAAATCTTGTACCGTTCATATTTCTACTTAACGCTACTGAAACGAAATTGTGACGACACTCGCCTAATTGCTGCTCAGTAGTGAGCAAGAAGAAAAACTGTAACAATACTGGTTGCACACAGCTAGCACACTTGCACTCGATCTCCAGCCTGCATGCCGATCGATCATTGGAGGCCCCCAGCATAACTGCAGTGTGAACCTACAAGGATGGGTTCTTGGCAAGAAGATTCCCTGCAGCTGCAAGACCGCAGCCCCAGAAAAAGAGGCAGATGATACTAAAAGCAAAATTATGGTGTGCAGGGAGCAAGTCAAAAGGGCCCAAGCATAAACATGATTTGTTTGGGAATAAACACCATGCACCTGCCACATAAAAAAAGCCTGTCTGTTTCTTGGTCTCTCCTTTAACAATCCTTCAAGGGTAGATCACATGAGGTAGACCCTGTCTGAAAGCTTTCAATGTTTATTGGCTGCTCATTGCGCTGGTCCAAAGGGAAATAAGAACAATAAACAACGAGGCAGTGGATCTCCACAGAATTGCCCTTTGCAACAGGGGTCATCGCTTGACTTTGCCCACCAAACTCCAGCATGCCATGTCCAGAAGATGTGTACTATGCGCCTTCAGATTTGTCCTTGTGAACAATCACATCGCCATCCACCAAGAAGTACTGCCCGATGATCAACTTGCAATTGGAGATTCCATTTTTACCGTAAATGTTCAAAGCAAAAGTTCTGGAAATCTGACTGACAAAGTGAATAATATGAGATCGACAAATCTATCCATGTTTTGTCAAAAGATATGCTACAGTGCTTATAAGACAATAATTCAGTCACTGGTATATGCCCTGTTAACCTGGTCTAGCTGCCCAAGAATATTTCTGGAAGGTAATACTGATTACTGACCGGTGACTGTGGTAAATCCAATTTCCAGTGATGTGGATAATCCCTTTAGCCAAAAGTCGAGGCTTGGATAGGACCTGTATGGCCATCAGCTCCAGCTCTCTACTCAAATCACTTTCAGCATGCATAGGATGTGAGTTTTCATATTACAAAAGTAGGATATAAAGAAAGGGAGTCTCTTTTTTTCAGATTAGAAAAGGCCAACCTCTTCCAAGCTAAAAAAGATTAGAAAAAACCAAGGTTCCTAGCCAAACCTTTCAACATCCTGTCTCTCAGTGGGGGTGAGGAGATATCGAAATGTGAGATCTTCCTACCCATTATCTTGCAACTAGCGCCTGAAAGCTGCAACCTTTTCTTACCCCGTCTCGTTTCTTATGGCCATTAGTAAACCAGCCCTGCTTTGCGACTCGGTCATGCTGATGGTTTCGCTAAGAAAGGGGATCTGACTAGGCGTGTTCGTGGTAAATCTAAACCGGGACGATTGAAAACTTTGGCGTTTTTAAGCTTTTGACGGGATCAGAACGTGCTCAATTCTGGCCTTCTGGGTGTGTGTGTTCTCGGTGGAATATATACGGTTGTACTACTGCCGGTGCCGATTCCGCTTTCAAGCTTTTCGCCGTTTGAACAAGGTAAAGATTCCGGCTTTTCCCCCATGAGCAACTGTGCGCCCTTTTGAACCTCATTCTAATCTGTCCGGACAGGCGAAGTGAGATGCATGTTGTTTTCGTCATAGAAACTTATTCAAAGATGGTAATTTCAACCAAGGAATAGTTCGGAAAAATTGTTGTGCGGAGAATTCAGGGTGTTGGGATGAACCTTGCACCGGATGAAAGGTTGAGGATTGTTTCTCTCTTCAAGGGGATAAAACAGTAAAACTGAAAACTTCCAAAGATACCTGGATTATGACAGTTTTAACGTTCAAAGGATATGCCATCAGCATCCGTAACAGTCCCCTCAAGAAAATTCTTTATATCTAGAGATTATCAACCCTTACATCACTATGAGACCGTCTTTATATTAGTATCTAAATTTTTTATATATTTCTCAGAAGGGATTCTATGGAATAGGGTAGGAATATAGGATTTACAGAAGCTGGTAGGGATGTCTTAACTGTGGGTGTTTTTAACCTGGGTGCCGGTGGTGTATTTGATATGAAATGTTTTACCCCTTTCTTGAGTAGATTATTAATCAGATGCACGCTATTTGAAGATAATGACGTGATGGTGGTCACTAGTCCAAGTTGAACATGTTGGAACGCAGTCCAAGAGCTGAACTTGACTTGGGTGAGGTTAGTCCAATTAACCGGATCAAGTCAAACCTGTGAAATTAATAAACATTGCCATGTTCATGATTGCCTGATGCCTTGCAAGCATCAAGTTTTGATCTTTTCTGCCCCTGTTTATAGGCCTCTCGCCCCACAAGCAAGCTCATACGCAATCTCCATTTTTTTTTCATTGCTGACACAGTACAGGGATGTGGAGTTGATTACGGCTGCTAACATTGGAATCTTACTCCTACCCTTAGGATGATCTAGTGGTGTGTTTGGCAGCCTAGTGATCCATATTATGTAGCTATACAGGTAGATTTGTTTAAAAAATATATCTAGATCGAGCAAGTCAATCGAGACAGTTGAGTATGCATCGGAATTTTTCATATATGATTTCTTCTACGTACTCCAGGACTCCAGAAGTATTATATTACTGAACCATTGGATCAAATATATATGATGCAGATGTATTCACTAGCATTGTATTTATTTGAGTAAATTATTTGTACCCAAAAAGCTAGCGCATTCCACAATCAGTTATCAGCCTTTTCGAACTTCACCATTTGTCCCTTCCATCAATTTTGTTATATTCAACGGTTAAAAAGCTCTAGAATACCCAAAATAATACTTTCATAATTTTTGGATCTAGCACTTTGAAAGATTTCATCTCCAGCACTTTAACTTTAAATTGAGAAATTCAAATTTCTAGATTTATTAGCTCAAAAAAAATTCTAGATATACCCAAAATTCTAGATTTCATCATGTCCTGCTAGCTTGTTGTTCAAATTATATATTTTCTCTCTTTTTTTATTTTTCTAATACCTGTTTCATGAGATATGGTAGTCAGGGGCGGAGCCAGGATTTGATCATACGGGGGGCCAGGATAAATACACCACGAAGAAATATTATAGCTGGTACATGCATATTCATGTATGTTGCTTATATATTGGCTAAGAATTTTCTTCTCAGTAAGGTGAAATTAGCATTTCTAGGATTTATTGTATCAAAACTTCATTCACTTCCTCATATAACAGTGATTAGCACAAGTAGAATTAGGGGTAATCGTAGATTACAGCTTTGTTAGGGGGGCCCAGGGCCCCTGCCAGCCCCCCCTTGTCTCCGCCACTGATGGTAGTCACTATTATTTTCTTTAAAAAAGATGGATCCCAAAATTTCTAAAATACATTTTGAGTACATGCAATTTTCTAAATCCAAGAAACTTTTCTCGCAATCTGTCTACTTTTTTAAATAAATTTTTCTATTTTTTAACATGTTAAAATGGCATAGGCAAAAAACAGACATTTCATTACTATAAGAGAAACGACACGTTGACGAAAATGGCAAACAAGGCTCAAAGTTCATGAAACACGGGTAAATGGTGATAAATAACGACATGCCGTGGAACGACCTAATCAACTTCCCAGGGGGTAAATAAAAAGTTAATTTCTTAAAAACCAAATTAATTCTCTCGGTTTTTTCATGTGTGTAAAACGTACGACGCCGCCAGTCACTCCCATGAAACCTAATTACCTGACCCATGTAGATACGACAATTAGCAAACCAATCAAAGTACCATGAATCCATGTGGCAGCTGCAACTTGGAGAGATCCATCCGGCCACTAGTTCATTCACATCGACCTCACGAGTCGCATGAAGCATGAGGAGGAGGAGGAGCAACCGGAAGAGGGCGAATGAATGTTCGCGTCGGAAACGGCGGCGCCGACGGTGGCGGCACGTCGGCCGGAGACGCGATCGAGCGGCGGCGGCGAGAGGGGAGGCTGCGCGCGCGCCGTTCAAAGCGCGCGATCGAGACATCGAGCCACCTGCGGAAAGGGATTTTCCATGGCGGAATTCGCGACCAAGTACGTGAACTCGTACACCCTTGGGCCGCCTCATGGAGTACTAGCTACTAGCGCTTGGTCAAAATTCTCAGGCTTGGCTAGTCCCCATGCCATGCGATCCACAAGAACGATTACCAGCACATGGTAATTAGGAAGGAATCGTGTGATAAATTAACCAAGTGTTGTAGCCAAATACCATATTATGCTGTCTTATTTAACCGCGTATATGCATTATAAATACGGAGAAATGTATTTTTTATTAGGAATTGCTAATCATCAGTCTACTGAAATCCGAAGGGATTTCAGTCAATTTCTCACTTATCTGAGCGCCGCCCGCCGTCTTCCTCCCATCTGGCCCACTAATGTATGGTAGAAGTTCTCTACGGATACATCACAACGACGCAGGCTTTAGGCCTCGATGACAAGTGAAATGGACGGATTGAATAAAAATAGAAAGCCAGAAGTTCTCTATGGATGCGTCGCATCGACGTAGCCTACATTCTCTTTTTTTTTTTGCATTTGATTTTTAGGCCACTAAATTTTAATCCAACAGTCCAGATCCATTTTCATTTGCCACCTCCTCCCCCACCTCGTGATCCCCTCTGACCCCGATCCAATCCCGCCATCGCTGTTCCGCACATCTCCTTCGGCCACCGCCCACTGCCAACAGCCCCCTCGCTACCTCGTTGCTCCACCACGTATCCACCCGCCATCAGCCACCCACCTCCACCACAAACCCCACCCACCCCACCTTCAGTCCGCCGCCATGCCCAGCCTCCCTCTAATCCGAAGGGCACAGGGGTGTCCTGAACCCTGAGACCTAACCCGGGATCACGCAGTGCGCGGCAGCATCGAAGACAGAGGTAGCCACGACAGCGCCAAAGTTTATCATAAATTTCATACACCTCCCTTCATTTCACAGTCGTCTACGACCTTTTACCCTTCGCAAGCAATTGGAAGCAGTAAAACCGAAAAAAATATTAGTGCCTTTTCCAGACTTTGAACTTCTGGCAACGTACTTGTGACGCCTGCTTGTACACATCTACACTTGAAAAACACACATGTTGAACGGACGCTCGAATAATACAGCACATATACGTAGAAGCATCGAAATTCACGCCATCGCTACCGCGGTAGGATGCTACGACGAGGACGAGGACCTAAAAAACTCGCATAGGACGAGGACGATGCTTGTGGTCGTAAATGATGCGGATTAGGTATGGACGGTGTCTGAACTCGGGTTAAGCAAAAGGATGAGAAAAAAACTATTGTACTCCGGAATTTTGTACGAGCATATGGGGACTTTGGCAAAGGTCAAACCCTTGGCTGGTCCATCAGTTTGGATCCACACAAAAGCCAAAGATAAAGATGTTTGCGCTCAGGTTAACATGCTAAGATAACCATATATACAAAACTAATTACATAGTTTACTATTTTTTCTCAGCCACCAGCATATAAACCTTGGTGGTTTTTTAAACCACGATTTGATTTCTTGACCACATGTTTCCCAGAAACCTCACTCTAGAAACTCTAAAAAACATAACCAATTGTGCTAGCTTTTCCTTCCCAAAGTGCCGGCCTTTTGCAATTCCGAACTGCTTTCATTGTATCAGAAAACATAAGGTTTTGGATATTGACTTAGTTTTAAAACTGTAACATTAACCACTCATTTTAAGTGAATACACACACACACAATATCTAATAAATATAATATTATGGAAGTGTTTAAGTGTTTTGTGATATAGAGGGAGTAGTAATTATCAATACAATTTATTTATAATAAATGATAACATTGCAATATATGAAAGTACTCTTTTATACGAATTCATATGTATGATTTCCATGTACTCAATCTAAATTGTTCAAAAGATATTTGTAACTCAAAATTTTGACTCTTGTGTGCTTCAAACAACATGTTTTATGACCGGGGGAGAAGTATCTCTAGAAGAACTTGCAAAGTATATTTCACTTGACTTTTCAGGGAAAGACGACTTATTGGAGGGACGGAATTGGTTATATAATGTAGTGTAAATAGTGAGGAAATTTTAGAGTGTGTAGTGAATAGTGTTATAGTGGAGAAATTTAACAATAATGCTAGAAAACGGATGACCATTTCTAGCTTTTTCAACAGATGAAGCTGATAAGCACTAAAAACGCAGCGACGATGTCATCAAACAACACGATGATGTCACCAGTAGACTATATAAAACTTTATGGAACTATATAAGTGTCGGGGATAAAATCACGGCCCATTGCCATGGCCCACTCCCTGACGGCCCAATCGAACAGCCTATTAGGGCCCAGCTCCCTGGAAGGTTCTATCAGGCCCATATGCATCCTGTCGAACAACTTCTTGGTCGGCACGGTGCGTAACGGTTTAGGATTCGTGTTTGAGTCCAACTCGAACAGGAGTTCTGCACGGCTACGTGAAGACCCGGACGTGGTTTCCCGGATTGGAATAGAAGTCGTGATCCCCAAGACTAGGAGTATGCTTTATCTGCCTCGGGATATATTTGGCATGTATGAGTTCGTTACGAACTCGTAGTTAGCCCGGCCCGATTATCCCTTGATAGGTCGGTTTGCTCAGTACTATATAAACAGGGCCCCTATAGCGTTTAGAGGACCCTGGCCAATAGATTTTCGCATACTACTCGCCGAGACCTGCTGATCTCGCCGAGTTCCACCTTGTAATCCTCTTTGATATAAAGAAAGGCTGGACGTAGGGCTATTATCTCTCTTGAGAGGCCTGAACCAGGATAAAAACACATGTCTCCTGTTCGTTGCTGTTCGTGGTTGTTCGGCGTGTCTCCTATCTCACTTTTAAAGAACCTTAGCGACTTGAGATCGATACCTCAACCGTCGACAGTTGGCGCCGTCCGTGGGGATACGCAGATCGAGCATGTCGAACTCTATCGGCGACGAGATTATCCACGAGGACTACGACTCGAAGGCGGGATGTCTCTCCCCGCCAGATCGGATCGATCCTTCGATCTTGATCGCCTTCGAATCTGGTGCCCACTCTCGTGCTCGAGGGTGGATCACTTCGCGCGGGCAGCTCTTCGCTGAGCGCGTCTCGTCCCCGCGACGAGCTCGTGCTCGGGGCCGGATCTCTTCGCATCGGGCGCTCTTCGCCGGCGCGCGTCTGTCCCGCGATGAGCTCCGTGCTCGAGATCGGATCAAAACTCCTTCGAATCCCGGGCATTACGCTGGCGGTGGGTGACGGAGAGAGTGACCAAGACTTGGAACATCGACCGACCGTAAGTTCCTCGTGTAGGTCTTTTGTTTCCTAGCTTCGCGCTTTTTCTCAAACTTCGTGCCTTAGTTCGTCCAAGTCTCTCGGGCTGCCGTGTAAAGTTCAATCCAGTAAACGGTGAATGTTCGCGGCCCCCTGCGGCCCTTCTCACCACTCGTCTTCTCAGACTACTTTCTCTCTGGTAACACTTGATGGCTGCCCGGTCTTGCGAACTCTTGGCTCCGCGATCTTCAGGTTTTCCCTGCCTGTATCTAGTCTCGGCAAGTTTCTAAACTCAGAGTTGCGTAACACGGCTTCCTGCCTCGCGGCTAGGCCTGCTCTCGTAAGCCCTCCGCGGCAGAGGCACTTACCGCTCACGGCACAACCACTTGGCAAAGCCTGCTCTCGTAAGCCCTCCGCGGCAGAGGCACTTTCCTTGTTCGGTTACCTTCGGAATCGCTTAACTTACGTTAACGACCAGTTCCTGGAACGAGTCGATCAGGATACGGGTGTCGCTCTAACTCTCTACGCACGTGCTTGAAGTCGCAAGTTCAGGTCTTAATGCATCGTCCGTACCGGGGGCTAGGGCGTCGCTCTTTCTCTTGTGCACCTGTTCGAGTTCGCAAACTCAGGCCCTCGAGCAGCTGCACAACGGGGGTTGGGAGTTAGGCTAAGCGTTCTACCGGTTTTCTTAAAACTTTCTAGCGTTGTTCGCCTTGCTCTTGGTTTCCTACTCGTTCTTATCTTTTGCTGCTCTTTTTTGCAGGGACTCAGCTGCTCGGTGGTCTTGAGCTGCTCGGCCAGCTCCTCGACCCTTCCTTCCGCGATGCTAGTCCTCGCGGCCAACACGCGAAGCTTCTTGGCTTCTTCCCGAAGAGCCTCGGAGGACTGCCTCTCTTCGGTCAGTTGGGACTTGAGCTGAATTTCGACAAACCCGGTACGTTTCCAGTTTTCCAATTCCTTTCTTTAGCGTTGGTTTTCCAAAAACCTCGTTTGTGTCTTTCGCTCCCATAGCGCTCCCAGCATGAGCATGTCTTTTATCCGCAACAACTCAGACGGCTCGGTTAACGGCGGTGCACCACCGAGGAGTTTACGCCACCGTAGCGATTCTTATCGCAACGGGCATGCCCACCGTAAGCCGATTCTCATCGCGACGGGCACTCCTGGCGCTGGTTCCGCACCAGCCGAGGCGACACCAACGCTATACGGATCCAAGCCCGGATAAGATTTCGCCTCGCACGTTTTGCCTGCGGCTAAGGTCCCAATCGCCTTCCCTGATTAGCGGTCTTAGCCACAGCGGGACTGCACTTGTCCGCACACGTCTTTTTTATCCATGCTACGTCCTTCCTGGCACTGTAATCCAGAGCAATGCACCACCAACGGAGTCTGGCCCACCGTAAGCCGATTCTCATCGCAACGGACACTCCTAGCGTCGGTTCCGCATTCGCCGAGGTGACACTAACGCTATCGGAGGACGTACCTGAAAAAAATTATGTCTTGTGCGGGTAGGTCGTCTTTTGCGTGTTTTTCAAAACTCGCTTTGCTCTTCTTAAAGCCTGTTCTTGCTCTCTTTTTCCCCTTGCTGGCTCGTTTCTTGTCTGTCTTCTGCAGGAAATACAGGAACGGGAAACGTCAGACTCCGGTGATGGTCGCGGCGAGGTTCCAGTCTTCCCCACCAAAACCGATGTCTGCATCCCTCTCTTCCCGGGCACGCTTCGCGCATGTCCGGAGACTGATTCACCTCACCCGCGTATGATTTCTCGCCTTTGTCCGGCACTGACCTTCACAGTTAAGCTAAGTTAAGGTAGTGTGCCACCAACGGAGTCCTGCCCACCGTAAGCCGATTCTCATCGCAACGGGCAAGCCCATCGTAAGCCGATTCTCATCGCAACGGGCACTCCAAGCGTCGGTTCTGCACTTGCCAAGACAACGCCTCTGCTGCCGCAAGGAATACGTCATGGGTAAAGCGTTGATTTCACACGTTCTCTTGCGGCTCTGACTGCATCGGGTTGTGATTCACCTCGCACCGGACAGCTCTTCGCCCGGAGCGCACGTCTGGTCCCCGCGACGAGCTCCGTGCTCGGGGGCTGGATCACCTCTCACCGGGCAGCTCTTCGTCCGGGCGCGCAGCTCCTACGGATACGTCTGCGCCTGGTCGTACTTTCTGGTTCCTTTAACGAGCTCCGTACTCGGGGACTAGATCTCTTTACCTGGTTCCTTCGACGAGCTCTACGCTCGGGGACTGGGTCACCTTACTCCTCGTATGCATTGTTTGCTCCTGGCACACGATCTACGTCTGGGGGCACATCACCTTCGCTCCTGAGCACGATAGTTGCTCGAGAGCGCAATCTCTATTTCCTCGGACAAACTCTAGCCCGAGAGTTGGTTTTCCTATCTTCGTTCACGCTTTCCTAAGTATCTTCATACCTAGATGCAGTAACACGAGTCCGTCTCGCGACTTGCTATGTTCATTCTCCCGGAAGATCTGATCTTACCGGATACGGTGGTACGCTCTTCACTACCAAGAATACAATCCCCCCTTGATGATGTTCAACCTCAAGGAGATGATTCACCTCACTTCTTCCGATTTCTGTATCGAGGGCTGGGTACTCTGCTCGGACAGATGTCGTTCCCTGTTCGACGCAACAGAGTTGCTCGGCGCCGGGCGGGCTTGTTCGGTCCCGAACAACTATTGTTCGGTTGAACCATAACCTGATCGGTCACCTGTTGCACGTCTTTGTAGCAGAAAAATTACCCTCTATGTGACTTAGAGTCTCAAGAGGAAGACCCCACTCTAGTGAGTCCTTCCACTTGAGTCTCGGGGGCTAGCTGTCGGGGATAAAATCACGGCCCATTGCCATGGCCCACTCCCTGACGGCCCAATCGAACAGCCTATTAGGGCCCAGCTCCCTAGAAGGTTCTATCAGGCCCATATGCATCCTGCCGAACAACTTCTTGGTCGGCACGGTGCGTAACGGTCTAGGATTCGTGTTTGAGTCCAACTCGAACAGGAGTTCTGCACGGCTACGTGAAGACCCGGACGTGGTTTTCCGGATTGGAATAGAAGTCGTGATCCCCAAGACTAGGAGTATGCCTTATCTGCCTCGGGATATATTTGGTATGTATGAGTTCGTTACGAACTCGTAGTTAGCCCGGCCCGATTATCCCTTGATAGGTCGGTTTGCTCAGTACTATATAAACAGGGCCCCTATAGCGTTTAGAGGACCCTGGCCAATAGATTTTCGCATACTACTCGCCGAGACCTGCTGATCTCGCCGAGTTCCACCTTGTAATCCTCTTTGATATAAAGAAAGGCTGGACGTAGGGCTATTATCTCTCTTGAGAGGCCTGAACCAGGATAAAAACCCCTGTCTCCTGTTCGTTGCTGTTCGTGGTTGTTCGACGTGTCTCCTATCTCACTTTTAAAGAACCTTAGCGACTTGAGATCGATACCTCAACCGTCGACAATAAGGCTACATGAAACTACATGAATTAACTATATAAAACTTTATTAAACTATTTGAAATTTTATGAAACAACTTGGCAAAACTATATGAAAGAACATGGATTCAAAATGAAACTAGTAGTGTTAGGGAGCGTCAGGGGCGGATCCAGGAAAACAAGTAGATGGGATCGTTGGGTCGTTTTAACACTAAATCCTTATGTTTAAATTTTAAATTATAGGTTTATATGTATATATACTAATAGGGTAGCAATAAAGAAGAAGAATTTGTCCGAAAAACAATGGGGTCGCTTGACTCCAATGCTAACACCATAGATCCGCCCTTGGCCTTGGGGAGAGTGTATCTGAAGCTTTACGCGGAGGACATACTCATCCACACCTGCTACTCTATTCCCACCCTTTATTTCACTATTAGCTACTCCCTCTATCCTTCACTCTAAATTTTTTTCAGACTTTACACTGTACTCTAAAAGATTCATTTTTTACGTCAGACACTCTATCCAAAGCTACAGTATTATAGAGTCCCTGCTACGGATGCAGTTGTTTGCTGTCGATCCCTGGTATTTGACGTGCTGGCTGCAATCTCGCTGTATTCCTGTCCCAGCTACCTAGTCGCATCAGCCGGTAAATTTATTGGGACTAAAAGCGTCCTTTTTTTTGTGTGTGGATATCAGCTACTCTCTCCCTGCATCTGCAGATTTGCGTTTGACTTCGGTTTGGCCGCTTCCTACTAGCTTAATACTACTTTAATTTAATTAATCACAGTAGCAATGCCAGAGACTCCAAGAAACCGCCGAATTAATGAACAGGGCCAAAGATTCCTAATAACCCATTTGTAGTGCTGCAGCTGCTACCCCATGTTGGTGTCTGAACTCTGAATTTCGGTAGCTACATAGAATTGCGGTTGTTGTAATGGATCTGAAATAGCATCATGCATGCCACGGTTTGCTGTGTATGTCTTGACTGATTATTTGATTAAGAGGTAGCGTGTAGACCAAACGTTGATGGGAATGTACTAGGGTTCGATTAAAGATTGAGACGCCTGTACGTACGTAGATATATAATCAATTCGAGCTATATATTAGCAAACTAGTTCTTGCGATATTCAAAAACGCTCATTATTGCTGGCTGTTGGATTATAATGCTATCCTAAGCAGGAAGAGCGAACCTCCTACATCGGAGATAATAAGACCAGCTGTTGCAGTTCAACTCGATTACAATATTAAAACGGTACTACGTACCGATCGTTTTCGAGAAAGTATATATATACCGGTCCTGCCTATAAATAAATCAAACTGAATTGCCGTCATTTAGTCAAATTCGCGTCATTTGTTAATGTGAACTCAAAACACTCATAGATCATAGGATGGAAAAAATATATAGAAATTAGCAAGAGGGCGTGGCGTGACACGCGATGGAATCTCCTCAGTCCCCAGCAAACAGGACCACCGGCAGCTAGGATGCTTCCTTTTTTTTCGTTTTTTTTTTTTTTTACCATGGGTTGCCGCATGAATGATCGAATGGATTTTGCATGAATCAAAACGTAATTCCTCAAAAAAAAATTGAATCGATTGATTTTTCGGAGGAATGAAAACCTGCCAAACTTTGAAGTTTCCTCGATCTCTAGCTTACGGGATGCAGCAGGCGGCGCCACCGGTGGAGCGGCGCGGCGTCGACACGGCGGCACGACACGACCGGCCGGAGGCGCGAGTCGCAGGCACGTCGCCGTCCGGCTCAACCAACAAGCTGGCCCTTTCCGGCCGGGAAGTCCATGGCGGCGCACACCGATCGAGCCACCGGTGCAATCGATCGATGCGTCAAAGACGCGACCGACCGCGAGGAGGCAGGGGGAGGGTTCGTGCAGTGTGTGCATGCGCCGAGTCAGGGCGGCGGCTCGCCGGATGGATCCGCCGCCCGTACTACGCCGGCGGCGGGGCCGGGGCGGGCGGTGGTCGGGCCGCCCGCGACCAACCTCGTGGCCTGTCGCGCGTTCACGGTGCGCGCCTCAGCGACACCGAGCCGGCTCGATCGAGCCGCTCTCAGGCCCGTCGTTGTCCCGTTCCCCTGTTTTTTTTGAAAGGAAATTGCATTAATCTCGTAACAGTTTTTTTTAGTGCACAACAAGAATTCGGTGCGAAAGCATTCTCCGTGCACAAGTGCAAAAACTTATCATGATCTCTTATATCCAATCTAGATAGTTCAGATGCATTGAGGTCAAACTCCTCTCTTCCATTTATGCATTTGTGCGCAAAACCATGATGATTGTTTTTCATGTTCCTGTGTTCTATCTGTACCATTAAGATGAGATCTAAGACCAAGATTAGTTTTTTACACTTGTGCACTGAGAAGCCTTTTGCGCCAAATATTTTTCCTTCTAAAAAAGTTTATTTTTATACATTGCGTTTTTAGTGCATCGGAGCTTCTAAATTTTAGGCTAATTCTTCTAAATTTTTTTCCTAAAACAAGGTTCCTTATCTCTATGGTCTTGTTTGTTTCAGATTAAATTAAATAAAAATTTGTTATTTTTGTATAAGCCATATGATGTAATGTTTTGTAGTCATTCTTGTGGGGTTTTAAATAGTACTTCTTAAAGTTTGTAAAATATTTTTTCATAATTTTTTGAACTCGTTAAAACGTATTTTGAGTGGGTCACAAATTTGCTACAGTAAAATGCAACTCTACGTTAATCTGAAACAAACAAGGCATATATTTATCTCTCTAAAAAATTTATATTTAACACTATAAATATTCATTTACTCTAACAACGACGTTATTTTTAAAAAAATAGTTATAAAGTTTCTACTATTATGCTCCACATCTCATATTTATTCAACTTTGTTTCCATTTGTCGTGGAATACGCTGGTGAGTACTTAACAAAGCAAGCTGACCAAAACCGGATCCGGACCCTAATCCTCTTGCTATATCAATATAGGATTTGAACTACAGCAATACCTAGTGTTGCAACAAATTTAATTAAGTACTGTCGTTGTTTTACGAGCTATTTGGTGTCAAAATGATATGATTTGGTTATACATGGAGGCTAGGATTTTATATTTTATTATTTACCACCTCCGGAAGCCCACAGCCCTCGGATAAGCATCTGTCGGAGGAGGCCACGTGTCGGTGGGCGCGCGCGTCTGAACGGTTGACGCGGCGGACACGTTTGACCCACCTGACCGGCTGCCTCCGGTGCCCATCCCGCTGACTCACGGCGGCCACTGTGCGACCACCTCCCGAGTCCGTCCGTCCTGCTCCCTCGGCCCCACCACCATGTTCGTTGTTAGGACTTCCAGTACTAGTGTTACTGTTGCTTACTGTGGTTAATGTCCTCTCAAGAAATCGACAGCTTCCTGATTAGCAGCAGTCAGCCACACGATAATAGAGTAATACATAGATATCTACAGAAATTTTATGGTATATTAAAATTACTTTAGAGGTCCAAACCACTTTGTTAGCTATAGTTTTTTTTTTTAGGAAAACTTTGTTAGCTACAGTTAACCATCAGAGCAAAATCAGTCAATCGGTTAACGGCGCAGTTTTTTTATTAGCTGAGAAGAAAGTAGTAAACCGGTAGGGTTCGATTTTTCTGGTTCGGCTTGGTAAACCCTGCTCCAAACAAACAACGTGAAAAAAAACTCATTAATTAACCAATGGCTTATGAATTTATAAGACCATAAAGACAGTCTAATGTACAGTCTCCTAAAAAATGTTTAAGTCATTTTTTTGAAGAACTGCATTATAACTATATTAAATTTGCACAACATTTACAACTGCAATTTTATTTTTATTGTGCGCAATTTTAAATTAACTAAAACAAACACGATGAATTGAAATATATGAAAAGAAAAGTACGTGGGCGCATGTATTTGACAAATACACATAGCAATAAAGCATAGAAAATCAGATAATAAAATAGATAATTGGCAAATATTGTACCATTTTCATACTAAAATTGCACCTTTAATAAGCAGTGTAGTTTTAGTGTTGCTATAGTGCAACTTTAAAAATAATTGACTGTTAAGACAATTTAAATGGTTTGAGTTTTAGCAAATCTGTAAAATCTTATACAAAGATTGACTCAAACAAAATTGAATCTTGTGACAATTGACGTGTTCTTTTTGTTGCATTTTGATAAAATGGGAAAGAATTAATGTCCGTCGATCATACGGTGGCATTAAAAAATAGAGTAAGCTTTAGTTTTTGTTTAGACCCAGCAACACTTGGAATGGGTAAAGTCTGGTGTTAGATTGTCAGCAGATGGTAAACCGGGTGACCAAATGCATGTGCAAGTGTGTAGTGTGGTAGACCGATTGACAAATCAAAATCAAATCAAGTTATTAATTTAAAGCAACCCCCAAAATTAAGTAGTCATTCCAAAGGAAGCCCCTGGCCTCCCACCCAACTACCTATCCATCTTTCCCCACACATGATCACACACTACCTAGCTGTTGTGCTTGTGCTAGCTTGCTCTCCCTCACATACACACACACCCTCTCCTTTTCCTTAGCTTCTCTCTCTCTCTACTGCACCATACTGCTAGTCACTAGCTAGGACGATCTGCATGCGAAGATCGAGATCGAGCAAGCGCCAAGAACCAAGGAGAAGGTAGCTCGAGTCGATCTGAGCAAGCTTCCCCATCCATCCATGTCGGGCGGTGCGAGCCATGACCACCACCACCTCTTCGGCGATTTCCAGTACCACGACGAGCTGGCGTCGCTGTTCGCGCAGCGGCCGGACGCGGCGGCGATGCAGCAGCCGTGGTTCACGGACTACCTGCCGGCGAGCACGCCGGCGCCGCTGGACTACGGCGCGTTCGCGGAGGAGTACTTCGACGACGTGCCGTCGACGACCGTGGAGGAGGTGAAGAGGGAGCCGGTGGTGGAAAGCGGAAGCGCCGGCGCCGGCGGTGGACCGGGTGGGACGGCTGTGCCGCTGACGCCGAACAGCATGTCCGTGTCGTCGACGTCGAGCGAGGCGTGCGGCGGAGCCGGCGCCGGAGGGGATGAGGAGTCGCCGGGGAAGTGCAAGAAGGAGGAGGGGGAGGGCGACGAGAGCAAGGAGGGATCGGGCAAGGGTGACGGCGAAGGAGAGGAGAAGAACAAGAAAGGGTGAGCTCATTTCCTGATCAGATTTAATTTCTTCAAATCTTATTCGATCGGTTCTAGATAAACAAGAGACAAATTTGCTTAATCTTTTTGTGCTTGTGCTTTGAGAAAGTTCAGAGATTTGCGTTGCCATTAGACCAACACAAAGGTTCAAGATCTGGAGTAGAGGTTTCTTAATTCCTAGACCGGTTGATTTTTCTTCTTGTTTGTCGCTTGAATTCTTCCTCACCCCAACCATATCATGCACGTTCCTTTTCATTTTTTATCTCCTGTTTGGTTTGGTCAAGGGTGTGAAGTTGTGAACTCCATCATCTAGGGTTTCTCATTAGATACCTCATACCTTTCCCTAACAATACAAAGCTAGCAGACCGAAAAAAAGAACTTGATCTTTAGGGTTTTGTGAAAAGCGAATCAATGTTTGTTCCGCACACCTTTTTGTCAAGGCTGGCTGTTTTGCTTTCTTGATTTCTTCCTTGCCTTGTCTTAACATAAACTGCCAACAATTTGACCGCACCAACTCTCGCATGAATCCATTCCGTGTTCTTAATTCGCGACCACATTATATCACGTCAGGAATGATCTTAGAGAGATCACAAGATCACTTCAACCAATCGACTCAATTAGTTGCTAATTACTCGATCGACAGATCATTTTCGTTGAAACTTACTTTGCAGCTTCCTTTTTGTTGCATCCGTGACCATGATGGATCTCCAAATCCTTAATTCGAACGAAAGTTAATTAAAACCTAATTACCAGCTGGAAACAAATAAAGACCATGGTAGCTAGCTGCACGGTGTGAACTTAGCTGCCACGTATATATGTTTGTGCGCCGTGCCGTACATACGTACTTACACATGCAGAGATCTCGTAGCCACCATGTTTGAATGGACCAGCTGATCATCCATGGAACGTAGTATGAACATGTATGATCCCAGCAGCACAGTACACACCTATTTTTTATTTCTGGACTGATCACGCGGTCTACACTCTACCATCGATCGTGTGGGGAGAGATTAGCCACCACTTCTTGATGTGTAGATTGATCGATAAGTTGGTTATGTGTATATATGCATCTTCCGACGTCATATATAGCTAGAGACCAGAATATTGTTTCCATTATCTAAAACATATACTTGCGTATGGATTTGCAGGACGACGAAGGGGAAGGGGAAGGGGGAGAAGCGGCCGCGGCAGCCACGGTTCGCGTTCATGACCAAGAGCGAGGTTGACCACCTCGAGGACGGCTACCGGTGGCGCAAGTACGGCCAGAAGGCCGTCAAGAACAGCCCGTTTCCAAGGTACGAGCTGATGAGCTAACTTCGATTAGGGATGCAAATGGGCCGATTCTAGGGCCATCTTTGGATAGCCCTCTCTAGTTCATTTGTTTGTACTAAAAAATTGATTTCTAATCTATTTAGTACAAATAAATGAACTCGTGAGGGCTAAAGGTGGCCCTAGGCCCTAGGGTCAACCCATTTACATCCCTAACTTCGATCGCCACCAGTTCGCCACGGATTCTGATTAGCTAGCTAGCTAATCACGTGTTTGCGACGTGTGGTGATTTTTTTTTTAATGAAAGAAATACTAGTTCCGATCTCTATGTCTAGAACATATATATACGGCCAAGGGAGTGGTGAATGGTGATGTTGATTAATTATGTGTTCGATAATGCAGGAGCTACTACCGGTGCACGACGCAGAAGTGCCCAGTGAAGAAGCGGGTGGAGCGGTCGTACCAGGACGCGGCGGTGGTGGTCACCACGTACGAGGGCAAGCACACGCACCCCATTCCGGCCACGCTGCGCGGGAGCACCCACCTGCTCGCCGCCGTGCACGGCCAGCACACCGGCCTCCACCCCCACGGTTTCCGGCTGCCGCCCCAGCCGCCGATCACCTTCCGCTCCGGCGCCGGCGCCGGCGCCGCCGTCGACGCGCTCGGCCTCCTGCCGCCGCAGCACGCCGCCGGCCACCACGCCATGCAGATGCAGCAGCTTCTCGGCGGCGGCGCCGCCGGGACGATGATGCATCAGGTGAACGGCGCCATGGCGAGCAGCCACGCGCCTGACCATGACTTGGCCGCCATGGCCGGCGCCACCATGGCTGCCAGTACTGCCACTACCACAGCGGCCAATGCCAGTGCTCCACTTCGGATGCAGCACTTCATGGCGCAGGACTATGGCCTCTTGCAGGACATGCTGCCGTCGTTCATCCACAGCGGCGACGGCGCCAACAACCACCACCGTTGATCATCGTCGGTGGATCGATCGAGAGCTAGCCTGATAGTGATTTGGCCCTTGTTAATTAATTAACTTTTTTGGTTCTGATATCATGCATGCACCAAATATGATAATACAATCTAGCTAGCAGCAGCTGGGAGGACGTACTGGAGGAGCATTAGTGCACTACCGTACCAGTACTAGTACTAGAAGTTGTTGTACATGTACCTAATTAATTCTGATGAGCTCGTGTGCATTGCACTTTGGGGTATGCACTATGCAGTACTGATGAGATGAGCAATGGTAATTTTATGCTCTAAAATTATTCCATTTGTTTGGCTTCAGCTAAGTACAGTATCATCAGTGACATGCTTGATTGCTCATGGGACCAGCAAAATCACGACCGAGCAAGGTTATTTCTTGCAAGGACTACATGCATGCCCATGCATGATTGTTCTTGATGACAAGATCATGTACGTGCATGCATTCATCGATCTGGTCGCTAGCTGCTTTGTCATGCATGATTGGACATGTTCTTGCGGTTGGTCCTTAATTGGTACAGAAGTTGTTAGTGGAAGGCATCGAGAGCCTTTCTGCTAGCTCCTTGCCTTCTCTATGGTGAAGTCTCTAGTATACTGAATCTTCAGGCTAGTACTGAACGTAAAATTCTCAGTTCTAGCTCACTAGCTTGTAGCTATATATGAACGTATATATAGATCTAAACGATACAGTGTGTACGAATTAATGGTGAAAAATTGTAAGGAATAGCATGCAGATGCATGCTATGATTTAATTTAGCTAGCCTGAGTGAAACTATCACCGGTACATGTAAGTTTACTACCAGACCCAATTATGCCCACCTAACTGAAAGCATGAAGCAGATTAAACATGCATTTATATTCTAGCTGCCTTTGCTTAATATGGTCACCGATCGATGGGGATACAACAGCAGCTCTAATTCTGGTTCTTCCGTTCCTGTGCCAAATGAGGGGCAAACTGATGATGTTTCAAGTTTCAACATGAAATATAGCTCCAATTTGAAGCAGCTAGACTATGTCTATGTATATATGAAATGCATGTTCCATGTTTTTTGCTACGTACTTGCATTGTGCAAAGATTTGCAGATGTAAATGTTAGCCCTTTGAGATCGATCAGAAAAGCTATATGATGTTGAAAGCCGTGGTCGGTACGGTACGGGTGAGTATGAGTATGAGAGAAGTCCAGGGACGCAACGCGATCAGACATGACCAGTACGATATGATAGCAGACTGGAAGAGAAGACTATATATACCCGGCGTCAAAAGCATATTGAAAGGCAAGGTGCAATGCTCCCCATGGCACCGAAATATATATGACGGTGCGCGTAAACACTGACATAGTGACATGTGTAGTATAAATTTTGGATTCGGCTCCTTGATGCATGCCTTTAGATAGAAAAGGCAGAAAGGTGCAGTTTTTTAAATATTATAGAATGAAATTATCGTGTTTACGCCTACACAACCAACAATCAAGTTCGCACATACCAATCCAGCAAAATGACTTAAGCCAATTACAGAAGAACAAGTTAAGGCTAATTAGCAAGCTAAATTACGTTTTCCATTAAGTAACGCAATGTCTAAAATTATTTATCCATCTATAATTGCTAATGGAAGAACGTCATGGACACCTGATCAATGTCATCCTCCTTAAGTACACAGTAACCCCAATCTCACAACTAGTTGGTTCTCTGAAAATTCTCCGTAAGAAAGAGAGATCTTTATATTTATAAAAAATATCACATAATTTCGATATAGCCAAATATATCAGAATATAGTTGCTATGCCACTCAAAATTTGATTTTTTTTCATACATAGATTAAACAAAAAGTGTCGGAAAGTATATGTGTGTTTTACCGACATTTCCTCATCATCTTAGTCTTGTATGAACTGGTCGGTGCATGCAGCTTGATATGGTATCAAATCCTAAGTTCTCGAGTTCAAGTCTTGGTGGACGTACTACTAGGGAACAGGCCTTCTATCCCGGCACATCAGTTCTGGTTAACTACAAACTCGGACCGATAGTGGCATCAGTCCCGGCTCATGGCTACTAGGCCAAAAGCAGGATTTTTCGTCCACGTTAGTCCCGGTTTATGTCACGAACCGGGATATAAGAGCGCTTTGGCATACGGGTATATGCCAGCTGGCACGGGCACAAATTAGTCCTGGTACCCGGTTCGTGTTACGAATAAGGACTAAAGTCTCGTTCCAGCATACTTCAAAATCTCAAAAGGAATGCATGTCCTAGTCTAGTAAATACGCATGGCTGGGTGGGTTGGTTAGAAGGGCGGAGTCTCGTGGTGGTAGAAGGTTGTAGGTTCGAGTCTTGAGTTCGCCATATTTTTTAGATATTTTCTACACCGTGGTAACGTTTGTGTCCCGGTTGGGGAAACCGGGACTAAAGGCCTGTGACCTTCACTACTGGAATATCCCAATTTCGCGAGGGCCAAAAAATATACACGAGGGCCGAAACTATACCCTCGTAATAACGTATTAAATAACGAGGGCAATTTCCAGCCCTCGTTATAAATAATGTAGTTACGAGGGCCAAACAGAAGCCCTCGCAAAAATAAGTAGACGCAGGTTACTCACGAGGGCCTAAATCTGGCCCTCGCGAATAACGGCCCAATAATTGCTTATTCGAGAGGGCTCCCAGGTGACCCTCGCGAATAGGACGCCTAAGCAACTACTATCGAGGGTTCTATTTCAGCCCTCGTGAATAAAAGGCCTATAAATTGAAAACCAAAAACTTCTGTAAGCCTTAAATCTCCCACACTTTTTTGTCTTACCTTGTTCTTCCGCAGAAACTTGGTTAACTCCGGTATACCGTGAAGGATTCTCCTTGAATTCAACTCCGATAGATAAATGACGGAGTCATCATCGGTCTCCGGAGGAGGCAAGTGTTAAATAGTGTGTAACGGGTAATGCGTAATGTGTGTAATTTATAAATAACATATCATATAATTTGGTGAAGTAAATTTTCAAAATATCTACTAGAATGTTTAGTATATCGGTAAGCTCGTAGTGTGGGATAAGAAAGAGTTAATATCGAAAAAATTCGTTTTATGTTTTTATTTTTTATATTGCCAAAATGGTACATTAAAGAATATTAGTAACTCAAACATAATTTAAACTATTATTTGGTATTTTTAAAAATAATTTGAGTGGAGGAGGTTAGGAGAATATATGTTAGTAGCGAGGTTTCACGAAAAACCCTCGTATATAAAAGATATCTGCGAGGGCTCAGATAGCCCTCGTATTTAGAAGTTCTGAACACGAGGGCCTACCGATAAGCCCTCGAAAAAATGGGTGCCGGCTTCACTGCAGGGCAAGGGGCCTCGTGATTAGTGATGTCTCGTCTTGTGGCTGAGACCCGGAAAGAAAGGGCCCACATAGCAGTGAGTATTAGTTATTCACGAGGGCCACCTGGCCCTCGCGAAAAGGGAGGTGACTAATTATTCACGAGGGTCTGCGAGCCCTCGCGATTAAAAGCCACATGTCCAGACAAGCGGGGCCCATAGTGCGTTGACTTAAGTTTATTCGCTAGGGCCACCGGCCTCGCGAATAAAGGCGGTGAGTAGTTATTCACGAGGGCCATGTGGCCCTCGCGATTTAAAGCGTCTGACGCCGCCAAACCGGGGCCCACACTGCATTGATGATGGTTATTCGCTAGGGCCTTCTAGCCCTCGCGAAAAGGCATGTGATTGGTTTATTACGAGGGCTATTTGGCCCTCGCGATTATGACATATAGATCTGGGAACCACTCCGGACTTGGCCAAAATTTGCGAGCCAGAAGCCCTAACCCGCCGCCGCCGCTTCGCCGTCGTCGCTTCGCCGCGCCGCCGCCGCGCCCGCCCGTCGCCTTCGCCGCGCTTCGCCGCGCCCGCCGCCCGCGCGCCGCGCGCCGCCCGCGCCGCCATCCGCCCGCCGCCGCCCGCCCGCCGCCCGCCGCCCGCCCACCCCCGCCGCCGCCGCCGCTGCCGCCCGCCGCCGCCCGGCGCCGCCGCGCCACTGCAACCTTCGCCGCCGCTGCCCGCCGCTCCCATCTCGCCGCCGCCGCTCCCCGCCGCCGCGCCCGCCCGCCTCGCCCGCGCCGCTTCGCCGCTTCGCCGCCATCTGCCGCTCCCATCTCGCCGCCGCCGTCCCCACTCTGCCGCCCACCTCCCGTCGCTGTCTCGCGGGCTCGCCGTCATTGCAGGAGGAGGTGAGAGAAAACCCGCCGCGACAGCGATGAGAAGGAGCTGCAGAGGAGCCCGCACCACAACGCCGCGCCCGTCCATCGGAAAGGTTTCTTCGCGTTTTTATGTTTAAATGTTACTTACGAGGCTGCATGTGAATACCTTTTTGTTTGAATGGTTAATTACGAGGCGATGCTAGGACTTAAGCACGAGGGCTGTGAGTTTAGAAGTTGACTATATGTGATTATATTATGTATGTCAAATATGTGCATTTAGAATTAACGTGTTTAGTGTGTATGTAACCTAGCCGTACGTCACCCGTTCGGGAACGCATAAATCGTAATGAAACCAGACGGTGATTCGTTAGGTTTCATTACGAGGTGTGATTCACGTTCTCGAACTGTCCAGTGGACGACCCCGTTTGGGCGCCCCAGTGGACAGCCCACGAATGACCGTTTGAGTACGATGCGTTGTGTCGGCCGTGGATTCGGGAAGAGATTTCGGTTGTATAACCCTGTGGTTCTCCAGTGCATAATATAAGTGTCGGTGTATTAAAAACGATACCTCGACCGTACTTGCACATGGGGAACTAGTAGGGTTATGCTGCCAAAATTTCTTCTCGAATCTACGGACGATACGACGTATCGTACTCGAACGGCCATTCGTGGGTGGGTTTAGAAGCCTTCCTAATTAGCCAAGTGTAAAACCCACGACGCAAAATGCGATATGTATCTACTTGTTCGTGAAGGAATGGAAGAAGAAAGGAGATGGATGTACGATGGGTGGGTGGCGAACGGACGACCCACAAATGCATGGTTTGAGGGGACTCGTCAATTCGTGTCCCGAGCTTTCCAAGGGGCGCAAGGCCCTGTCCGTTGCCCTTGTGCTGAATGTGGTAACTGTCGGAAGAGAACTCGTGATGAAATGGAGATGCATTTAGTGAAGAATGGGTTTAAGGTTGGTTACCATCAATTGGGTGTACCATGGGGAGATAATCGCGTTCAGGTTGAGCTCTTTGGACCCCTGAAGGTTTTGATGAAATAGACCGGATGGAGGACATGGTTGTTGATATTGGCCATGATTATGGCGGTGATGAACAGGATTCGCAGCCAGGCATGGCTGATTTCTTTAAACTACTAGATTCGACCAAACAACATTTGCACAATGCAACGTCGTTGACGGTCCTTTCTCATTTGACACGTATGATGGTTGTGAAGTCCAAGTTTAACATGTCCATAGCATGTTTTGATGAGATGTTGGCTAGTTGGTGTGATGCCTGCCCAAGGACATAAGATGCCCAGGACCTGGTATGAGTGTAGAAGACTACTGTCGGGTTTAGGAATGCCATATGAGAAAATAGATTACTGTGAGAACCTTTGCATGTTGTATTATAAAGAGGACGAAGGGAAGGCCTGGTGTGATCATTGTGGAAAGTCGCGGTACTTCGAGACCACTGACTCTAATGGCAACAAGTCTCGTTCTAGTGTGGCGAAGAAAGTGTTGCGTTACTTCCCGTTGAAAGACCGCCTCCAACGGTGTTTCATGACAGAGGACACATCCCATAGCATGAAGTGGCATAAGTTGCATAAACGGAAACCTGATGTGTTAGTTCATCCGTCAGATGGAGAAGCTTGGAAGCATTTTGATCGGAAACATCCCGATTTTGCAGCGGAACCACGAAACGTGCGTCTCGCGATTGCCACGGACGGGTTTACTCCTTTCAATATGAATGCTCGATCATACTCTTGTTGGCCAGTTTTTAGTATCCCTCTCAATCTAAAACCATCTCAACTTATGAAGGACGAATTTATGTTTCTTTCACTTATAGTGCCTGGTCCGAAAAGTCCTGGGAGAAATTTGGATCTATTTTTGCGGCCATTAGTAGATGAGTTGAACGAGTTGTGGGAAACAGGAGTTATGACTTATGACAAAGTTACAAACTCCAATTTTCTCATGAGAGCTGCTTACCTGTGGTCAATTCATGACTTTCCTGCATATGGCATGTTCTCTGGCTGGAGCACGCACGGCAAACTCGCTTGTCCGATATGCATGGGTGATACCGTGGCATTCACGCTCACACACGGCGGAAAGGCAAGTTTCTTTGACTGTCATCGAGATTTTTTGAAGCCAGATCATCCATTCAGAAAGCAAAAGAATAAATTTCGCAAAAATACCATTGCGAAAGGTCGAAAGCGTGAGCCTCTCACAGTTGGTCAAGTCAAAACCTGGCATTCAACCCTAAAGATAAATGAAAAAGATCAAACTGAATATGAGGGTTATGGAACCGTTCACCATTGGACACATAAGTGCGACTGTACTCCCTTCCATATGCGAGGATTTGCTATTACCTCACAATCTCGACGTAATGCACCAAGAGTCAAATGTAGCACAAGCTATCGGGCCACGAACTT
Source organism: Raddia guianensis (assembly GCA_036346415.1). Classification (NCBI taxonomy): domain Eukaryota; kingdom Viridiplantae; phylum Streptophyta; class Magnoliopsida; order Poales; family Poaceae; genus Raddia; species Raddia guianensis. The sequence continues at coordinate 2,564,075 of CM070538.1, read as the reverse complement.
GGACATAGCCGGTAAAAGTAAAGATAATGTCAAAGCTCATTGGATTACGAGATTCTATGTGATCGGCTAACATTTAACATGATAGAAGGACAAAGGTGAAACCTAAGGCGCCATCTTGCTTAACTAAGGCACAAAGAAAAGAGGTTTTAGAATGGTTTCGTGAAAAGGTTAGATTTCGATGGAGTGCGCTTCAAGCTTTGTCCGTGGTGTGGATGTCGACGCCGGCAAGATACATGGCATGATAAGCCACGACTTCCACATCTTCATGCGAGATCTATCGCGGTCATGTTTGAGGATATGTACTGACGATGTATGGACAGCTCTTGCTGAATTGAGTTTTTCTCGAAAAGTTGTGTGCTAAAAATCTAAGCAGATGATTTGAAAAAGTTAGAGGAAGATGTTGTGGTGCTCGTTTGCAAGTTAGAGAAGATATATGTCCCGGTATCCGGAATCCAATGGAACATATTCTTATCCATCTACCTACTCAAGCGCTGCTCGGAGGGCGATCCATGGGAGGTGGATGTATCTGTGGAACGCCATTTGAAAACTGTTTCGGGCAAATGTGAAAAACAAGGCCCGTGTTGAAGGATCAATTGCCGAGGCTTACCAAATTCAGGAGATTACAAATTTTACGAACAAATATCTAGCAAGAGAACATAATGTGAATATCGTTGTGCCGAGATACAACACACATGGTCGGAAGGTTGAATCCGATCTAAAACTATTTGATGTACAAGGAACTCCATCGGAAGAGCGAAGAACCGAGATTTCTCGGTGGGACAATCTTGTAGCGATATTATATATTTTTGAGAACATGGAGGAAGTTCGCGACATTGAATTGTAAGTCGTGTCATTATTAGAGAATTCGTGTCAATTGGTTTTAGACTCGCATTGTAGTTAACACATATCTTTTAGAGAATTCGTGTCAATTTCTTTGGAAAGGAAGAAGGAGTCCTACATTTGGGCGAGTGAAGGTTTTGAAGGAAAGAGGTGATGGCAGCGGGACCTAACTTTCTATCTTGGTTATGGAGATATGTAAGTGTCTTAATTATTAAATAAGGTCTAATCTTTGACTCAATTCTAACTTCTTTTATTTCCAAACACAGTGCAAGCAAAATCCTAGTGTACATAATGATCTACGTACCATGTCGCGTGGATGTTCAACACGTGTCACGGTGCATGGGACGTATGATATCAATGGGTTCCGCTTTCGTTCCGCGGAGCATGAGCAATCAAAGCCTAATCTGCGAACAATAAATAGCTATGTTGTCTGCGAGGGCCAAGCAGAAGGGCAAGATAAGTTCTATTACTACGGTATAATTCAACAAATAATCGAACTGACATTTGAAGGAAGCAAAAAGCTCTCGATAGTTCTTTTCCATTGCGAATGGTTCGATCTGTTAGAGGTCTCTGAACACGACCGAGCTTGGCTTAATGAAGTGAAACATACTTCACAACTTAAAGGATACGATCCTTTCATATTAGCTAACCAAGCCGAGCAAGTGTACTACTTGCCATATCCATGCAAGCATCCAATAAAGGGCAGTCTCAAAAAAGAGGAGGCCGATCTAAAGAATTGGTGGGTTGTATACAAAGTTAGACCACACGGGAGATTGCCAGATGGTCCAATTCAAGATCAATTATTAGAAAACACGTTTGTGATTGATGCTGGAGTGGGCCTCGACAATCTAGTAGCTAGCGTCAACGAAGATGTTGCAACTGTCGACGAAGAAGGCCAAGAAGACCCCGAGGATCCTATCCAGGGCGATGAACATGCGAACAATAATCCTATCGAGAACATCGACTCGCTCGATGTTGATGCGAACTACTGTTAGATGTATGGTACATAACACTATTTAATTTTAAGTTTAACTTGTTTTTATTATGAAGATAATCTATTTCATTCTGCAGGATGCCAATGAGAAGGTTCATCAGCCAGGACACGGGTGAGGAGGCAAGTCAGGACGAGGCAGATCAGGCTTCCAGTGGTCACGAGGTAGGTCATGACTCCAGTGGTCATGAGCAGGGTGGCTTTGAGGAGGGCGAGGGGTCTACCCAGCCGACCGCCACTCGGCGCCGAAGGAAGAGAAGAGGGCCCAATAAGATGCCCAGGCTCATGAAGATACAAATATGCGTGTCGCAATTGACATCTTAGGGGACGGGTAAGTTCTAATCGATAAAATGTTAACTCCATATATTATTATCCTTGTGAACGGCTAACTCTTCTCGAACTTGTATAGCAACATGTCTACAGTCGACACACGTCTCAAGACCCAGCCTGCTTCCGTACTTTCAAGGCTGCTCAAACTGCACTATCCTGGGATGGTGGAAGAGGACGGCCGGACCCGTCCAGCAATCACTTGGGATGACTACAAGATTGTGCAAGAAGAAGGTCAGGTGTCGGCTGCCTCAGAGTGTGTCCGAGAATTCTGGGTAAGCCTCTCCATCCTTCGAAATACTTTCATTATTCCGTAAGCTAATAATATGTTTTCCATTTGTTTTAAGACACATTTTCGACCTCGTGAGCCCCTCACCCACTCGGACTTCGACAATGTCATTGACATTAAGGCCAAGAGTCTTTTCTGGGATCAGCTGCGACGGACACGTCTCGACGCGACCAAAGATTGGTACAAGTAAGTTGAATCACAACTCTTCTTTACAATGTCAGTAATGTTGTTTGACACACATATCAACATACAGGAGAGAGCATGGCGAGCAGCTCACTGACACCGAGGCTTCAGACAAGTACTTGACCCCTGATCAGTACTCTGAAGTGCGTCCTGAGTGGGTCCAAAACTGTCCGGAAGCTTGGGATGGACTTGGCCATTATTGGAATAGTCCAGAGTTCAAAACCAAGTCTCAGCAATCCAGACTCAACCGGGCGGCGCAAGGAGTCGTCAAGTACATCGGGAGGTGGTCCCTGCCATTTTTCAGAAAGAAAGAGGTAATGAGTAATTCTTTAATTCATTTTTTATGTTTTTTCTCTATGACCCACAATCACAATGTGATGCAGTCTGAGAGGGCTGGGGAAGACATAGGTGCCTTGGAATCCTACAGGAGGGCAATGACACCGAAGGCACAACGAGAAGCTCCCAATCCAGTCGTGGCACCACACGCGCAAGACAAGATTGTAAGTGCAATCCATATCATTATTACAATGTTTCTCACTACTTGACTTGCTAATTTCAGTAATTTTGAATACAGGAACGGTACGTGCAAGCGTACAAGGAGACGCACGGCCCAGACAGTGACCCGTACGCGGAGAAGGAGCTGGACGCTGAAGTAATCTACACGCATATGGGGCATAAGTCGCACGGTCGCATCTGGGATGGGCTCAGACCACATCGGTGACTTTGATCTTTATTTGTTCCATTCCTTTGGTCGCCGTGTTACATGACATCTACATACTAACCACACTATTACATTGCGGTCCGGTGGATTCATGCGCGATGCTAGGTCTCGGCGCCACATGGGACAGAGCTCACGAGATGGAGATGGCGAGGAGAGGAGATGGCGGAGGAGAGGAAAGGGAGAGAGAGGAGCGACACAGAAAGAGCTTCATGAGTTGAGGTTAACCATGGAGATGAACCAAAGAGCGGCTCAGGAGCGGTGGGAAAGAGGACAACAACAAAGGTGGGCTGAATTCATGAGGCTTCATTCAGGGGGCAATTTCGTGCGGTATTCCCATTTAACCCTTGCATCGCTTATATTAGATCCTCATTTATTTGCATTAACACTATATTGATCACCAATGTGCGGGTGGGTCGAAAGCGGCGAGGTTGATCAAGGTGGCGGCTCTAGTTACTCACCTAATGGGGACCGCGACCCTTTGTTCAGCCCAAGATGCGGTAAGTGTCGTCACTTCATCAGAGTCTAACCTAAAGTGTCAATTGAAATAGAACTTAAGTTCTTAACGCTTTCAGGGCTCCGCTCCATCAAGTCAGATTCAGGGAGTCGATCACGATGCTCGGCGCGAGTGGGCGGATGCTGGGGCTGACGGGTTTCTAAGCCTACTAAGCAGCCCTTCGCTCTTCCCTGCACCAGAGAGTGCTCCTTCGGTTTTCCCTCCACCGGACGGTACTCCTTCCATCTTCCCTAATCCGGACAGCAATCCGTGATCGATGGAGACTATAAATGTATAATGGTAGCTAGAAATGTTGTGTATGTGGATATATGCTTTGTGCTTTGTCGATGTGTATGTCGATGTGTCGTGGATGTGGATGTGTGCATGTGTATGTCGATGTGTCGAGGATGTGGATGTGAGGATGTCGACGCCTTTTGCTTTGTCGATGTGTCGATGTGAATGTGGATGTGTGGATGTCGAGAATGTGTGGATGTCGATGTGTCGAGGATGTGGATGTTGCTTGCTATATATATATGCTGTGTTTGCTGCTGTTTAAATTTGTTTCAAATTCATATTTAAAAGCTTTTTTTTTTGCTGATTACGCTTATTCGCGAGGGCTAATTGACCCTCGTAAAAAAACAAAAGACCATCTATTCGCTAGGGCTACAAAGCCCTCGTAATTAACAAATGGCGAGGAGGCTATTCGCGAGGGCCAAATAGCCCTCGTGATTAACGATGGCGAGGCTATTCGCGAGGCTATTTGGCCCTAGCGAATAGCTGAGGTCCAGCACCTGCGCGCCAGGGAGGTGGGCCCCACATACTTTTCGCGAGGGCTGTGAGGCCCTCGCGATAAAGCTGCAGGCTTGTTAATTTCGAGGACATATTAAAACCCTCGCAATTAACTATTCGCGAGCCATGCCCTCGTGTTCTCATTGTTATTTTGCGGGGGCGGGCGCGGCGCCTATTCACGAGGCGGCCCTCGTAAATAGTAAATTACGAGGGCTTCTTCCTTTTTCGCGAAGGTTTTTAGCCCTCGGAATTTAGGGAGTTTCCTGTAGTGCTTCAGTCCCTAGGAGTTGTCCCGGTTTGGCAACCTAGACTAAAGCCTGTTGTCAACCTGTACTAAAGGCCCTTTCCCTGGTAGTGACGCAATTGTCGTCCACTCTTATATTTCCACGTGTTCGAGGCCTGACACTTCACGTGACGGAGTGTAGAGGTCTAGATGTACATGTGTCGGGTTGGGTCGGGTTATGCCTTGACCTAGACATGACCCAACCTAGCAATGCCCCAGTCCAGCCCGACTCGAGGAGAAGAGCATTTGAGAAGATGCACATCATAGTCGTCGCCAGCTCACCCAGCTCACCGTGAGGAGAAGAAGAGCAGCCGAGGAGATGCTCACCACTATAGGAGGAGGAAGCAATACATGTCGTGGATCCGCCATCCGTTGTCAAAGAAGCTATGCCATGGATCCGCCTCGCCAGCATCGTGCTCGGTGGTCATTGTTGCCATCATCTTAATGGATGTGCCAGAGATAGGCCTCACTGGCTCATCGACGACGATGAGATGGTTGCAGAGACGAGCCTCGCTGACTCGCTGCGCTAGGGACAAGCTTCGCTAGCTCTCCTACCTGCCCTAGGGATGAGCTTCGCCGCCATAGTGGGCCTCGCGAGCTTGCCTCCTTGCCCTACCCGCGAGGAAGGGAGGAAGAGGAGCAGTTGGTTGGTTGGCAAACTAGTGGGTGTGAGACGTCAATGGCCGAGTGTGGAGAGATCGTTAGGGTTTGTGGAATGTGGGGAGGATACTGGCCGTTGGATCAAATTGAACGATGGAGGTGGGTTGGGGTGAGTCAGATTAGGGCAGGGGTCGACCTGAACCTAACTAGGGTGGAATCGGAAACTGAACCCAACCTTCTCTTTTGGTTGTCAGGTCGAGTAGACACCCACTAGGTTGGTTATATATATATTTATACCTAGGGGAGTGTTGGAAAGTATAAGTGCGTTGATTCTTGTTCCCCCAACAATTTATGCTTGTGTTTGAGGTCTGAGGCTCCACGTAAGAGAAAGTGTTGGAAAGTATAAGTGTGTTTGCCACTCTTCTTTATCAGTCTAGCCTTTTGGGTAAACTGATCCATCGATGTAGCTTAATAAAAAAACACATATACGCACACTATCCAAATGTCCGTACTTTGCTAGAAGAAATTATATTTTATTGCATAGATCTGCTTTCGACTTTACACACTACTCATTTGTGTCATGCTTCCACGCCGTCAGCTCTGAAATTGATACGAAGTTTTCCTAAAACATAAAAAGCTAAAATAAAAAGCTGATATATATTGAGTTGATATATCATAACTTCCTAAAATACATATATATAAAATACCAACAGAAATTTTTTATAGTAGTGATAATCCCAGTCGTTCTAAACAATTGATGATCAATGTTGATTTGAGGCCGGGCCTTGAAAATTTTTGTTGGAAAAAATTCAAGGAAAATTTGGATCATTGAACTAAACCAATCCATGCGCGCGCATGCATGGTGGTCGCCGCCCTAACGGGCACAAGTTTATATAGTCATATACGACGCCCTAACATCACTATGCCTCTCTTTGAAAAAATCAGGGAATACGTATACGACGCTCTTGCAAATTAGACTAACACATTCAGTGCAGAACTATAGTTTATAAACATTTACTCAAATTCATATATATGACAACTATTTTTACTGTGTTGAAAGAGTCGTGCGTGTATACACTATTAATAGTCTTTTGTCTTCTATCTATCTATCTGTCTATATAAAACAAAGTTAAACGGAGCCACCACAATAATCCTAAAATCCTATAAATTCCCACGTTATATAAGCCAGAGTTAAACGGAGCCACCAAAATAATCCTAAAATCTTAGAAATTCCCACGTTAATAAAAAAATAGTAGAAATTCTCACGTTAATCGTAGAAAAAAGAAAAAATCTACATCGTTCAATATGGATACCATTATGTAAATCTACCGGTCAATATTAAAAAAAATTTAAAAAATAACTACTAAAACTAATCTAATATATTAGAGATATACTCTAATATATTAGAGATAGATTATGAGTTGTAGATTTAGTGGATATTAAAAAATGATCACCACAATGCGCCGTGTTCGTTCGAAAAACGAACCATATATGCAATGCGAACGAGTTCCACAACGTCCGGTTTGATCCGAGCTCAGGTCGGCCATAATCAACGAGCCACATGCATGGTTCACGCACGACCAAATAAACGTAGCGTGATATAAGCTTTGTCTTCGCTGGCTACAAAAAAAATCTTTTAAAATCTATGTACTTATCCATCAAATCAGATAAAAAAGATAAATCTCATCTTATATATTAGAGATAGATTATGAGTTGAAAATTACCCTAAAAAAGATTATGAGTTAGAGATAAACTCTATATGCTGGCACAAGATAACAATTCAATTGACGTCCACCAAATCAGATAAAAAGATAAATATAATCTCTAATATAAGAGATAAACTTTAAATCTAGCCGCGCAAATGTGCAGGCCAACTTGCTCATTATATTATTAAAGTAAAGGAAAACGGAGCCACCGCGTTAGTCCACATCACCGAGATTATTTCAACCGTTCAATCAACGGTGCCTAGATCAATCAAAGAAATTCTCACATAAATTAAGGAAAAAATAAAAGATCTATGCCACTGATTTTTATGGGGCCGGATTATAACCGCTGAGATTAAAAGAAAAATATTAGAAATTTGGATTAAATACTAAAGATGATATAATATGGTTATTTTAGCCTTTCGATCAACGTTGGGACCAAGTTATAAGGGCCTAGATTAATCATAGAAATTCTCACATAAATAAAAAAAATAAAGATCTATGCGGCTTAGATTAAAAAAATTAGAAATTCAGATTAAATAATAAAGCCGATATAATATATTAGAGATAAACTCTAAATCCGATTTGATATATTAGAGAGATTATGAGTTAGAGATAAACTCTAAATGCCGAAACAACTAGCCCTGAAAACATGCAGGCCACCTTACTCGTTACTATTAACATGACTATATGCGAGCAATTTTTTGAATTCTTTAAAATGTTTTTCGAGGGTTCACAAAAATCAACTCAACTTTGAACTAAAACAAACAGGGTCATAGAAAAAGGAAAGCCAAAATATATAGAGAGGGCATAGAAAAAGGAAAGCCAATATATATATATATATATATATATATATATATATATATATATATATATATATATATATATATATATATATATATATATATATATATATATATATATATATATATATATATATATATATATATATAGGGCCGGAGGCTGTTCAAGAAGGGTCACAAGGCAAAGAGCAAAAAAAAAAAAATGGTGTTGCCACTTCACGAGCGCCTGCGTTTCGCAGTTTGTGCAGGCGATTTCGGCAACACCCGTGCGCCAGCCGCCGCTCACCTCCCTCCTCTTGATCCCTCGCCACCGATGTTGCCCGTCGCCACGCCACCAACACCGTCGCCTCCCCCTATGCTCCAGCGAACACGGCGCGTGCACAGCTGAGTGCTCGCGAATGCCGGGCCGCGGTGCTCGAGGCCGTCGTTGTTGCCTGCCCCGACGGCCTGTCAATCTGCTGTTCTCTACCTCTCTGATTCGCTCGATCGATAGCTTACAGAGTTTTTTCACCTTTTTTATATTGTTTTCTTAGTACTTCTATATGGTGAAATTTCTATACAATCGTACTGAAAAAAATCGACTGCACTAAATGCAAAACGCAGGCGCCTGCGTTTTAGTCGGTCCCAAAAAAAGAAGATAAGCTTTTCCGAAAACGTATTATGGCCTTTACACATTACATATATGGTCCTAAAATTCTGAAAAGCTAGCTAGCACGGACGGGGGTGCATGTAAAGCTGGTCGCGCCGCTCATTAATTGGCGTCAACAGATGGATGGATGGATATATAAAAGCCCGGACGCCTAGCTTTGAACCAAAGGAAAGTCAGCTCCATCGATCGCAATTAACGTACGTGACACCGACCCCTGTTACAACGTTACATGCGTTACGCCCGTCCAAAAGACTTGATTTGGCGTACGTGCATGCATCAATGCAAGCTCTCCATCCATGGCTTTCTGGCTATACTATGGCAAGACGGACGGTGTGTGTATTGATTGGGCTCGCATATATGATAGCAGTAGCTCATCGATTAATCTTGGTCAAATGACAGCGATCGATCTACCTGATGAACCCAGCACATATAACGGTTCGTATTACTCGATCTCTCCGGTTCTCAGAAACAGGTCGCTTTGGGTTAAAAGCTTATCTACTTGTGTCTTTTAAACTATTCAAACTGATCGTATATAAATTGTACATGTGAATCCTTCTCGAAAAACACTTCCATAATATCATTGTTTTTATAGATTTTATTAATAATTTATATTGGTAGTGGTCAAAATTATGTTCTTGAGATCATGTCAATGTCAAATATTTTCAAGGACAGGAGGGTGCAGCATACGGCGCCGAATTAAACAAGGGCTCTCTTTGATAGCTTGTTTAGTTCTAGTTTAGTTATAGTTGAAAAAATTTGACCATCTTTGAATGTGCTATGGAAAAACTAAATAAATTATTAAAAAATATTCTTGAGATCTTTAAAAAAAACCCTACAAAGTCCTTAAAAAATTATTTTTAAAAAATAAAGTATATAACCAATACAAAAATGGTCAAATTTTTCCAACTACAACTAAACTAAAACTAAACAAGCTATCAAAGAGGGCCAAGATCAACGAAGAAACGGTCAAACCTGCCGTGCCATGGCTTAATAACGTGTCAAATCTCATGCACCGGCCGGCACATAACTACGGAGACAATCAGGGCAATGTCAGGTGCGAGATTAATTACTGGTCTATCTCCTTAACTAGTCCTTAGTAATAAAGAGTCGACCGAGTTGTCCCAGAAGTATATATGGATCTCTCGGGCAAAGCAATACACCCAGGCAAACGCAGTCACTCTCCACCCAATGATCAAGGCCGTCATTCGTGTTAGCTGAAATTAATAATCTGAACTTTGATGCCTCTAAGAAATCAAAACGTGTAATTAGTTACAAGGATGCCATCCAAAAGAACCTATAAGTTGAAAACAAAATTATGATCAACCTGCATTCTTTTCATTGAACAAACATTTGTTAACATTTATGTGTTCAATCGTTGCACTGCCAACGTACGTTATACTAGAATTTTTATGCATTGTTTGGAAAGAAATGTTTTTTTTTTCAAAAATGATGCACAAATACCCCAATCTAGTTCCTTCATCGTTCAACTGTGACATGCCACAATCACGCGTATATGTAGATCAGCAAAAATATCCATATCATCATTACAGACAAGTAGCAAACCCTAACAGTAGAAAATTAAGTTTGACTAAAAAAACCGGAGTTTCAATATGATAAGAGACCCCTATCATCTTCCCACATATAGAAAGATCGTCGAGGTTTAGGAATAAGGGGCCGGGAGCTTCGGCCGAAGAAAGCCACATCACCGCCATGGTCTCGGGAATCGCTGCCTCTCGTTGCCACTCTATTAATATTTGCTATTATGTATCGTAAAAACCATCTAATGAATTGGATAGTATAATTCTAAATCATTTTTAAATATGTAAATCTTCTCTGCCTCTAAATAACCTTTTTATTAATGTAATTCTAGCAGTGGGTTCCTAGCCCACCGTTTTTCTTGTAAATAAAAAAGGGGAGCGAAATTTAGCATAATATGGGAGGCACTATTAGACAGACGCCTGCAATTTCATCATTTGTGCAGGCACATGCCACGTACATGCATGCACACCTCGCGCAAAAAATTCCACTATCGCAAAATATTTTTTTCCAATAAATGGAAATGTGGAAAAACAGTAAAAATTTTGTGGAATTTTTTGCGCCTACACTATTTCGCAAATTATACGAGCAAAAAATATCTCGATGTGAAAAACAGAAAACAAAATAAATCTATAATAAACATAAAACAAAATATATCTATACAAAAATCGACCTCATGCAAAAAATTCCACTATCGCGAAGCGTTTCTTCCATAAATGCAAATATGGAAAGACGGTAGAAAGAAAGTGAAATTTTTTGCGTCTGCACGTACGTTTTGACTAATTGCAGGCGCATGCAAAATAGCAATTGTGATATAATAATTAGTCCACTTCACTCAGTGACTCAGCCCGCGGGCTCGCGATGGAACGCCGCGTACGGCGGTTTCCGTTAATTTCCATAAATGCTGGAGTGTGCGGGGCCGGAGGAAAGATCGATCGAAGCTGGGTTTGCAAGGCACCGCGCGCGCGACAGCGACGGCGGCGCATGCATGACCGACCAACGGCTCAACGGCCGGCCGCCGCTCGCTCGCAGCGACCAGCTAGCGAGAGCGTAATGCAGCGAGAGCGATCGAGCCACAGCCACAGCCTTGGGGAAGACTCAAAGTGCATGCGCGCGCGACGGCGAGAGCGAATATAATGGCGACGCCGGCCGGCCGGTGTTAATGGCGCGCCGCCGTACGACGGCTGCGTCGCAACGATCACGCGCACGTGCGTCCGTCCGTCGCTGGCCTCAGCTGGCTCTCATGGCGGTTGCAGATTAAGCATCTTGCATGCTCCAGTGATATATATACATGCTCGCTCTGACTCTGATCCGCATCAGCTTCGAACTCAGCTACGCGCGCACGCACGCGCTCCATGCCTCCATGCGATGGATATATCGAGCTGGTGAATGGGGATCGATCAATCGATCGAGCAATGAATGGATGCAAAGGTGCATGAAGGAGACGGGCGAGATGAGATATACTAGGGTTGGACACTGACAGTGTGTTGAATCGCTACTGCTCACTCACCTAACGAAAGAAGAATCGTCTCAGAGCTGGACGGGAGAGCAGGTAATGAGGTAAGCTAGCCCGTGCGAGTTTATTTCCCCCGCACGTGTGGTCGGTGCCCATGTCACCCCTCAATTTTACTTACCTTGAGGGTCGACGATCCCGTGCGCTAGCCCCTGGATCAGTACGCTAGCGCGGAAGATCACGTAGCCGATACAAGCATACATCGATAAAAATAAAATCCCTGAATATTACATCATAGGGTTGCGCCATAGGCGACTTTAGTAAGGTGGCCCATACACGCCTTATCATACAAAAGAATAGTTCAGAGTACAGCGGACTCTCAAAATATCTACCCAAAAGAATCCCTATCGACTACGGTCCACCAGCGACTGGAGAGGCCCCTAAGACTCCTCGGGTCCACCATGATCCCGTCTGTCGCCTTGAGACACGCGTAAGGGTCTTCTTCGATGCCATCGTCTATAGAAGATAAGTAGGCGAGGTCATCATCCAAACGCCAGCTAGTTAGCACTTCCTTAATGCATTTAGTGTACAAGGCTTTATTTGGAGGAGAGGGTTAATTTTATTTGCGTAAAGCCATGCTTGTAAGACTTTTGGGAATAATCTAACTAGCATTACCTAATACTTGTCTTGTATGTGTAAATCAGAGATTTCTATCTTAATCATGCATCCCGAAGCCAACAATCGGCCATATACGACAATCAACACACAACCAACCCATCCTCAACTTAAATCCAGCCAGCTTATATAATCACCTCAATCCATACCAGCTTATACACAATCAACACACAAATTGACCAACCATTGATCGTAGACCCAACCACTTACACCATCACCATACCGCTTATCGGTTCCTCGAACTTTCTCCTGGTTGCTCCCAACCAGTCCATACCACTTCTTACACCGGGCAGTTTCAGCACTCTGCCAAACGCTTCCTTAATACTCCTGATAGTTTCAGCACTCTACCAAACGAATACCTAGGGCAATTTCGGCACTCTGCCAAACGAATACCGGCGGTTTGACACTCGCCAAACGAATACAGGCGATTTCAGACTCTGTAAACGAATACCGGCGCTTTGAACTCGCCAAACGAATACAGGCGGTTTGAACTCGCCAAACGAATACTTAGGGCAGTTTCGGCACTCTGCCAAACGCTACATTCTACGGCAGTTTCGACACTCTGCCAAACGCTAAAACCATTCCTAAGGCAGTTTCGGCACTCTGCCAAACGCTAAAAACAATTCCTAAGGCAGTTTCGGCACTCTGCCAAACGTTAAAACAATTCCTAAGGCAGTTTCGGCACTCTGCCAAACGCTAAAACAATTCCTAAGGCAGTTTCGGCACTCTGCCAAACGCTAAAGCAATTCATAGGCGCTTCGCACTCGCCAAACGCCTCGCTAAACCCGACTAGGCATCTCGTGCCTTAATCATCCCTCCGGATGTCCAAATCCAACTAGGGGCAACCCACCATTCTTTCTCTACTTCCACGATCATCGACCACACCACACCACACACTTGGACTTTCCCAAACGACCAACCCAAACCGACCAATTATCCCCATATCCAAACCCACAAACACAAGCAGCCCAACATGCATCTACCAAATTCTAAATGTCATATGTCATGTCATATTAAATGAGAATAATGAATGTCCGGTGAATATCGGTTCACCGTTCCGTGGCGATTAGCCAAAAGATTTGTTAAGTCTAAGCCGGTCTAAGCAAGTTTTACCCATTAGGTAGGGTTAAAGTGGTTACCAAACTAATCATAGGCTAACAAGAGCAATGACAATCAAGGCAGTCATTAAGGCTAAACATTTCAAGGCAGGCATGTATAAGTATAACATGATTAACAATTAGGCAATCTAATAAGCATGCATCTTTAGTAATAAAACAACATAGTTTAAGAAAAACTGGGTAATGATCATGATATTAGTGATGTTAATCCGCACTAGGGAAAGTCGCTGTCTCTCCCTAATATGGATCACATCTAAAGAGTAAGTGTTAACTCGCCTTGATCTTGTAGGTGGTTCTCCTTAGCGTCCCCAAATCTCCCTTCGGGATCGCCTATGTCTAATCAAACCAACAAACAAATATTTACCTACTAATGCAATGGAAAACATGATGCATGCTCGTTCTAGGTTAAATCCTCGGCATATGTACCAAGCTCGACTAGCGAATCTACTTTGCGCATGATATGCTATGCATGACACGGTGCATTAATAAATAATACTAAGAGTATATAATAGTCTACTAAATCCCAAAATACGAGTTCGTACGATAAGGTTGCAAAAGAGTTATTAGGGTTCATAGGCATGACGAATATCGGAAATTCCACCTACGTACGGGATAAGGTTCGTCGGAGTTGGCAATAAACTAAAGGTTCATGGGATAAACCTATGTTATATTTCTTTATTAAATTATTATCCAAAAATCCTCTCTTGGGTAAATTTTAATAAAGAAAAGCTAGCTATGTATTGATTGTTTACTAATAAACTTCCCTTAGATTTATATTTAAATTAATGCGTGAAAGTAAACTATTCCAGAAATATTAATGCATTTATCCATCCAGATTTTCTAGTGGTCAGTTGGTGCAAAAATCAATAATTAGAAATAACCAACAAATACCCTAGAGTTAACTTAATCATTTCTATATATGAAGTTTCTCATTTTCAACTAACAGTGCCAATATCCGTTATACAGTGGCCATGGTCATATTTTTATAAAGTCAGCAATGGTCTCTACTATTTATCTAAATTTTTTAAGGAATTTTGGAGCTATTTTCCTATTTTAATTAATAAACACTAAAGTAATTATGTTATTAATTTTATATAAAAATGTATTAGTGAATTATACCAAGTTATATTTTTATTAGTCTCTATACAGCATCTAGTATCTTACATAATTTTTCCTTAATTTTTGGACGTCTCCTTCTATTTTTAATAAATAGAAACCATAAATCAAAACCTGTAAATTGCTGCACTCTAACTGCTGGCATCATGCTGACGTCATGATGACGTCAGCCGTCTTCAACCTCCGACCAGCACACAGCCCGTGGAGAGAAACGGCGATTGCGGGAGCTACGGTCCACCGTTTTGGATGTTCTTGGGCTCTACGGGTTCGTATCGACAGCGCGCTTCTAACGGTGCTAGTTACATGGTCTACGGAGGTCGGACATGGCGGCACGTCGGCAGTGACCGAGCCGTGAGCTCACCGGCGGCGCGAGCATGCGCTAAGCATCTACAAGCCATGTGCGTGTGCAGGAAGCATGTGGGGAGGTTGAGGGTGCTTACAGAGCCTTGATACGGGCGTGAGGATGGACGGCGACGGTGGTCACGTGAAGCTGGGCGGCGGCCAAACAAAGCAACGACGCACGCCGGCCCGAGGTCCTCGCCTGAAATTGGAAGAGGCGAACGGTCAAGGGGGACTCCGAGACGCTCTGGGCGAGAGGAATCGACGGATGGCTTACGGACTCGTCGACTTCCCGAGTGCACCGGCGAGAATCGGATTTGGGGGAAAATGGCGGGGCGGCGCCGAGAGGGGGTTTCGGCCCTCGTTTAAGGGGGAAGCAGAGAGGAAGTGGATGCTGGAGCGGGTGCCTGCGCCGCGGAGCGGTTATTGCGACGCGACAGGGCAGGCTTCATGGCGGCGTGGCATACAAGCCGGCGGGCAGGCACGGTGCCTAGCTAGGGAGGCGAGGCTTTTGACTAACGGAGCCGAGTGACGGCGGGGGGAGCAGGGGAGATCACGCTGCGATTCGATTTGATTTGACCGACGACACCGGCGCTTGCCGGTGGTTCAAAGCGGCGGACCGGTCCTCCGGCGAGGCGCACGGCGGCGAAGTCCGAGGCCGCCAACCGGGGTCGACACGGCGAGACACGCTGCTGGGAGGCGAGCTCGACAATGATGGGATTCAAGAATGAGTCCCAAAGACGACGACAAGCAGCGCGCGAGGCAAAGAGAGAGAGAGAGAGAGAGATGCTACTGAGACTGGCGGTGGGACCCACATGTCAGGGTGATCCAAAATTTTAAGCAAATTTGAATTTGGCGCAAATTTAAATTCGTCCCCAATTTGGGGTGTTACAGCCCATGTGCAAACCGTACATAGAAATTGAAAGTGCTGGCAGTAGGTTTTAAATGCTAATTTTAGATAGATGGATGGATACCCGCCATCTAAATCCAGGGATATACGCAAAACACACACACCTCTAAACCGACTGACTAAGCAACCCAGAAATAATTATTACAGCTACAAGCTAGTAGGTTAAAAGAAAGCCATTTGGGCCTGTTCTATTCAGCTTAATAGTTTAACGTCTTAACAGCTTATCGACTTATCTACGTTTTAAAAAAACATATGATTTGAGTTTTTTTGGTCCTTTTTTCAATGTTTCGAAGGTGGGCCCTAACGCTTTTAAAAAGCAAGCCAAACAAAATGGATCCAAATCTCGAGACTACCTCGAGAAGCTCTCGAAGTTCAGTCATTTCAACCCTTCAGATAGCTCAGAAGAACAGGGCCGAAGTCCTAAAAAAAAAAGATAGCATGTTATTGAAATGTTAACCACGTTGAAAGAAAACCACCATAGCTATCGCCTCCAATGATTAGCAAACTTTGTGGACAACATTCATGTCATCCTCATGTTGTAATGCTGAACATTGACGTATTAAAAAAACTCCCCGTAAAATAATTTGAATAAAATGGTCATCTTTTCTTTTGTTAAATACCAAATCATTATGGCATAACCAGATAGCCCAAAACATTGATTCCATTCTCACCTAATTTTTGTTTTAATAAACTCCTAGTGTAGTTTGAACTAAACGTCAAATTAACCTAGCTAAATGACCACCTAAACCCAATGTTTTAAATAGCGGGCTATAGCGCCGCTATAGCACCGCTATAGCGTTTTGGACATGTAAACGCTACGCTATTGCATATTTGTCCGCTATCACAGCTAAGAGCGCTATAGCGCAATTTAGCGGCGCTAAAATGTATAACGAGCCATAGCGTTTAGCGGCGCTATTTAGGGTTTGATGCTTCCAGGCTGAAACTAAAGCCCACTCAAATTTCAGTGCTGATCTGGACCCATAATAGGTACTCAGTTGTGACGAATAGGTACTCTGTTGTGACGACCTTGTCCATTGTCAGCTACATTGTTGTTCTTTTATGTTTGTGATGGTTTTGTGTCTGTGATGTATTGTTCTCGTAAATAATAACTGTTATGATCATGCCTTAATCTTATGCTCTTTATGACCTGGAAAAAAACAGCTGAAATCCATATTTTTTTACTTTTGACTTTGTAACTTTGAGGCATATATATGCCATGTTTTTTACCTTTTTAAAAAACCGCTAATTGGTTAGCGGCCGCTATAGCGGCGCTATAGTTGTCTTAGCGGTTTGAGGAGAGCTCCGCTAAATCCTATAGCCCGCTATCTAAAACATTGCCTAAACCTGAAATTAGATCCAGCTCATGATACAGAGCTCCTTTGCGCATCACTAAATTAAGTCAACCTAGATCGTTTCTTTCTCTCGATCAAACAATTCAGATCATTAAATTGATTTCAATATGCTACCACTAAGCTAGCACCATCTTTCCATAAGTAGGGCTTATTTGTTTGAGCCGAAAATTGCTAAATTGCTGAAAATTTTAACCTGAAAAAATTGTAACACCTCGAAAGATGTCTTAAAAAGATCAAAAAATTATATGAAAAATAATATCCCACAAAAATAAGTACAAAATATTGCATCATTTGGCTTATACAAAAATAATAAATTTTAATTTGATTTGATTTAATTTAATTTAATTTAAACTGAAATAAACAAGGCCAAAGAAGCTTCCATAGGTAATTTGAAAGAGCTTCCGGCCAAGATAAAGTGATAAATCACTGTGCCTGGTGAGGGAGTGAGATCGGTCGATGTTGTAACAGTTAAAAATAATCTGACTCATGCTAGTTTATATATATATTTAAAATAATATAAGTGTCAGTGGGTAATCATGCAGTTTTTTAAAAAGAAGTTCAAAATAATGGAATGGTATCACTCGTTCACTCCCTTTTTTCTCCACTGAAGACTAGCTTTCGCTGTGACGGGCTAAAAGTTCAGTTATCTTTCATCTCTATGAGCGTCGCGGCATTTTTACTGCTCGAACAGGAGGAGGCGAACTCGAAGTGCCCCTCGCAGTAAAAGTTGCAGGCTACATCGGTTTTTTTCTTTTTCCCACAACTGTCCAAACTAAAAGCAATCAGCTATCTCCTGCGGCCCATTTCTGAGATCCAGCCCATATCTTGGACCTGGACGAACAAGCCTTTCATTGAGGTCTCGAGTTCTTGATCAGATAAGCCCATATCTTGCCATGTCATCAAAAACCATGGTGGCTTGGGTGAAGCCGTGGAGGGGATATTTTGACCGGAATCGATAGTTGAGGAAGATTGGATACCCGGTTTTAGAGTTGAGGGGATAAAACCAAACTTTTGTAATAGTTTAAGGGGACAAAGTGGATTTTAAATTGTTAACTGTTGCAGGTGGGCTTCAGACGAGGCAAAGCAGAGCAGAACATCTCAATTTAACACATCTAAACACAGGCCCCAAAGAAATGTGGGTTTCCAACAGAGTAACGTTAATAAATGGTGGTAACACATTAGTAAATGGTGGTAAGAGCATCCCCATCACACCCCCCAAATGCACCTCTATTTCAAAAATTTTCAAAAGCAAAGGGGAGGAATTGGCTAGTGTGAGAGGAATTTGCATCAGAGCGATTCAGAAGTGGCGATCTTGTAGCGATAGAGGGAAATTTGGAGGCCCTGCTGGGGATGCTCTAACACATTAATAAATGCCTTGTCTCATACGACTGATGGCGATGTGGGAAAAAAATAAAGAGGAAACATAAAAATTTTGATAAAGAACATTTAAGCAGACTCTCTATAATATTGTATCAAATATACT
This sequence comes from Raddia guianensis, assembly GCA_036346415.1. Lineage (NCBI taxonomy): Eukaryota > Viridiplantae > Streptophyta > Magnoliopsida > Poales > Poaceae > Raddia > Raddia guianensis. Next base: position 2,545,422 of record CM070538.1, on the reverse strand, counting down.
AGTTGTTGAAAAGAAAGAATATTCTATAGTGTAGTGCAAATTGTGAAAAAAAAATAGAGGGACGGATAGATCAACGGGGGTACAAAATGGTGTTTTACAGGAGAGATTTAAAGGAGTTGTTGGTGTAGGACGTATGATAGAAATTTTGGATAGCTCCAATACAAGATCAGTCAACTCTACACAAGAACTAAGAAATTTTGTGTGTGGGGAACCTGCAAGTCAAAATGTGCAACCATTTCTACTATTGTATATGTTGTATTTAGTGTTGTCTATAGCTAACATGGATTGTATTATAGACGACAACTGTCTACACCAGTTTACATGTTGTTAGAAAGCATCTTTAATAGTGGAGTCAATCAATAGTTATAAGAAATGAACATGTCATCTATTAACAGTAAATAGATAACCTCTCCAGTGGACTAGCTATACATAGTCACTAAAATTAATATGGGCCCTTATGTAATACTAGTGTGCATGCATCTTATAACATGTTATAACATGAATCTTTAACCAAGAGCTAGTCTTCATCTCTCTTCTCCACATAAGTAAACACTGAGTTGGAATCCATAAGTAAAAACAGACTATAACAGTCTTTTTGAGGAAATATAATATGAGGTTGAACCTCAGGAGTAGAACTGATTATGAGAAGCCTGCCTCGGACCCGCGCGGGGCGATCGATGCACCGGGCCAGGCTCAGGCCTCAACATGCATGGTCGGACCGGCTCGGGCATGGTCATATGGGACTAGGCTTTTCCAAGCCCAACCCAAAGCTCAATCCAACCCGACGTTTGAACAAGTCTACTTCGGAGATAGGTTTCCCCGTTTTTAATCTTCTCGGATATTTCTCTATTGTTTTCACGGAACCACCCAAAACAACTCATTCGAACTATTATCGCGTTATGAAATCAATCGATGACCTAGATTTCCTTTTTTCCTGCATTTTTATTTTACGAGTACTTATAATTTCTTAAGAGAAACTAAAAAGCGCGTAAATTCTTTAAAAAACGGGGCCCATCTGGATACAGCAGTCCAAGCGCAAGGATGCAGCCCAATGGGCCTCTCCTAAAGTCCCGAAAGCTCAAATGACTTCGTACTATTATGGAAGAAGTCCAATTTACCTCCCTCAACTATTGCAAAAGTTCACTTTTCCTCCCTCAACTCATTTGTGGCCGTTGGATGCAAAATTGGACGGCCAGATCTCACCCATTTAACACAGAGGGAGGAAAAGTAAACTTTTTCAATAGTTGAGGGAGGCAATGTGGACTTCTTCCTACTATTATTAAGGATAGATACATTCCGTTCTGTTCTCTCCTGGCCCATTCTATCCTGTCTCGTCTCCTCTCCTCTCCAAGAGGCAAACCACCGAGCAGCGGGGGCTCCGGCAAATGGCGGCTCCCTCCTCCGCCGCCGCCTCGGCGCCGCTCTCCCTCTCGCTCCTGCTCTCGCCGTCCCCGTCGTATCTCTTAATCCGTCGCCTCCCGCCGCCCTGCTCCCGCCTCTGGCCCCGCCGCGTCGCGTTCGCGCTCGCGCCGGCCCGCCCTGGCGCCGCGCCGCTCTCCCGCCTCACCGACGCGCACGAGGAGCAGCAGAATGAGGATGAGCGCGACGTGGAGGAGGAAGAGGAAGAAATGGTGGAGGTGGGATACGTGAGCGGCGCGCACGGGGTGCGCGGCGACGTCCTCGTCGCGCCCCGCACCGACTTCCCCGAGCTCCGCTTCGCCGCGGTACCCGCTCTTCCTCTCCACCCACCCGCTTGCGCCCAACATGATGCTAGGTTTTATTCGGTTTCTTATAAATTGCCTGTGGATTTCGCCGGCAGCCGGGGAAGAGATGGCTGAGGGCTCGTGCTGCTGGGAAGCAGCAGGTAAAGGAATTCGAGCTTGTTCGAGGAAGAGCGCATTCGGGGAAGAAGAGTTGGATCGTGAGCTTCGATGGGATCGATACTTTGGATGAGGTCGGTTTGCTTTGCATTCCTGTGCAGACACTTTTTCCTCTAAATTCATGTCTCAACTTGTCTTTAATTTACAGTGCCTTATTTTTCGAACAGAGTGTTATATCAACTTAGGTTTTGGAACTAATATACTTGAGCTAACTAGCTGTAATTCACTAATACTATCGTAGCATTGATACAAGCTAGATGCCTGCAGGGATTAAGTCAGTGTCGGGACAAATAAATGATTTTAAGTGTTTTATCTGCTGTGTTTCTGTTTTTCATATCAGAAATCAGTATGACTGGCTGAGCATGGCTGCATAGTAGGCAAGCTCAAGGCAGTACGCATTTGTTGTTCCATGGCACACATTTAGAGTTGAATTCTTCGAAAATAGTACCATGAATGTTTTTTTACTGCTCACCTTATGTTGTCGTATGGTTACGTTGTGATGCGATCTATTCATACTATTTTAGGCTAGGCAAATAGTTGGTTCAGCTATACTTGTCAAAGCTGGAGATAGGCCAAAAATGGAGGATGATGAAATCTATTCGCTAGATCTTGTTGGCATGCAAGTTATTGTCAAGGTACATATTTCATTCTTCGTGTTTTTCTATTTCAAGTACATGGTGCTTCATTGGTTGATTTCAATTGTAACAATAAAATGAAACCACAAGATGACTGTTTTAAAACCACAGCAGCATATGTATTATAGCCATTGTTACTAGCTACTACTTGATACCTAGACAGAACTGAAATACAGATAGCAATTGAATGACTTATTGAAGAGTACATGTAATGAAACTACATGTAACAAAGACTTATTGAAGAGATTAAAGAGTACATGTAATGTGATGCTGCTTCTCTGGGTAGCTGTGCTTACCTTGGTCCCTTGGGTACTCAAATGAAACACATAAACGTCCTTTAAAATGTTAATTGTGCCATTCTATATAATCATGTATAGCATATTTATTAAGAACGATATTTTATGCCAGTATCATGCACTTTATTCTATCAACAAGTTGTGATATTATTTGTTATTTTGTGGTATTCAAACTAGTAACCGTTATGATATGGCTGCTGCTGATCGCGTTTACTTCAGGAGGCATCGTTAGCTTGCCTAGGTTGTTGGCAGCAACGTCTGTTAGTTGCAAGTCGTGAGTGGTGATCCAATTTGTTAGCTTTTGGTTAGCAGTCTGTTAGTGTCTTGTTAGCAGCTCGTGGAGCAGAAATAAAAAGGGGAAAGCACTGAGAAAAGGGGCACGTTTTTGTGCTGCCAAAGAACCAGTCTCAGGCGTGCCGGCGAATCCGGTCGGTGGCTCCGTACAGCCAGTTACCTCGTCGCCGGCAGCCATCTCGGTTGCCACGACGGCTTCATCGCGTTCATCTTCTGGTCTAAGACCAGGAACTCGAGCCTATCTTCAGTCTCACCCTGCTGCTGATCGCGTTTACTTCAGGAGGCATCGTTAGCTTGCCTAGGTTGTTGGCAGCAACGTCTGTTAGTTGCAAGTCGTGACTCGTGAGTGGTGATCCACTTTGTTAGCTTTTGGTTAGCAGTCTGTTAGTGTCTTGTTAGCAGCTCGTGGAGCAGAAATAAAAAGGGGAAAGCACTGAGAAAAGGGGCACGTTTTTGTGCTGCCAAAGAACCAGTCTCAGGCGTGCCGGCGAATCCGGTCGGTGGCTCCGTACAGCCAGTTACCTCGTCGCCGGCAGCCATCTCGGTTGCCACGACGGCTTCATCGCGTTCATCTTCTGGTCTAAGACCAGGAACTCGAGCATATCTTCAGTCTCACCCAGAGGACCGTATCAATTTGGTATCAGAGCGGCACGATCCTCAATCTCGGCGCCGACCCAGTGGAGTTCGTCGGCAAGGGATGGCCACCATGGAGGAGAGGCTAGGGAAGGTTGAGACAGGCATGGAGGAGATGCGTGCTACCTTGAGCGAAGTCCAGAAATCTTTGGCCGAGCTGGTGCGCGCCCAGGGGAAGAAACCAGCAGAGCCCGCATCGGGAGAGAACATGTCCAGCAATGACCATGGAGAGGGGCATCGTCCCAACATGGGGCGAGGTCAGGAGCTCCAGAAAGGGAAGGATTGTTAAGAAGAAGACGGCGGCCGTCGGGAAAGTCGGGATTCGGATCGGTGGGCACCTCGGGCTCCTCGGTACGACCTAGACTTGTACGATGGCACGGAAGACCCTTTACTGTGGCTGAAACAGTGTGAGCGATATGCTCGCGCACATGAAATCCCTAGTCACGGATATGTACAGTGCTCTTCTTCTTTAATGAATGGGCAATACTCCTGCCTTCGGTTAAAAAAAAAAAAAAAATCCCTAGTCACGGATGGGTCAGAATGGCAAGTTTGCACCTCCGAGGAGAAGCACAGGAGGTGATGGACAATTGGGAGGAAGAGGGCGGCGTGATTTCGTGGGTGGAATTTTATGATACGTTCCTCCAACGGTTCACGCGCCATGCGACGACAGGTCCTTTGGGAGACTTGGTGAACTTGAAACAGGGAGATAGCCGGGTGGATGATTATGCACGTGAATTTCAACGGTTGCTGGCTCGTTCAAGGAGGATGAAGAGGGTAGATCAAATCGAGATGTTTACGGCAGGTCTATCACCGACCTTGGCCGCTGATGTAAAGAGAGATCACCCGCGGGATTTGGCGGAGGCTATTGGCTTGGCTCGGGAGTCGGAGTATCGAGAAGGGGTGTGGATTGCAAAGGCAGCCCAGGCTTGCGCGTGGCCCAGCCGAAACCGACCGGCTTTTAGCCGGGGAGTGGCGGCGCCGCCGATGGCGACAACTACGGGTGGCTCAAGCTGGACTGTTCCCAAGACAGTACTGAAGAGAGGCCAATCTCCGGCCGCGGCAGGAGGCCGCACGGGTTCCGCAACGGGAACCCCTCCTCCGGCTCGGTCCAATGGACCAGGGTCGCAAGCGGGATCGTCGGCGTCCGCAGCCGGGCCTTATAGGCGTCGACTGTCAGCCGATGAAATGGCAGAGCGCCGTGCCAAGGGCCTCTGTTATAACTGTGACGAGGTATACACGCCGGGGCATTGCTGCAAGCGCCTTTTCTATTTGGAGGTCATCAATGAAGATGAGGAAGATGACGACGAACAGGAAGAAAGGGACGAGCCACCGGCGTTATCGGCCATTGCTGTAAAGGGCCCGAGGAAGGGATCGACTATGCAGGTCACTATGATCATGGCTGGTCATTCCCTTCGAACCTTGGTGGATACCGGCAGCACGCACAACTTCCTGAGTGCTTTTGCTGCCAGTCGAATGGGGGTGAAGCAGGACGCTGGTTCAGATCAGCAGGTCCGGGTGGCGAATGGCGCCAATTTACCTTGTCTAGGCCGAGTGGAAGAAGGCTTCACCATTGATCAGCATGAATTCAAGGCGTCGTTTTTGGTAATACCATTAGATGGATTTGATGCAGTCCTTGGGGTCCAGTGGCTGCGACTTCTCGGTGACATTAAGTGGAACTTTGACACGCTGTGCATGACAATGGGCAGTGGTGAGGGGGCCCTGACTCTCCACGGTATTGATGAGCGACCTTCCAGGATGTTGGCACTTCAAGTTCAGCCAAGGGTTGAAGAGATGGAGGCTCTCCTAAGGTCTTTTGAGGACCTGTTTCAGGAACCACAAGGCCTTCCTCCTTCAAGGTCGTGCAACCACCGCATATGCTTAAAGGAGGGCACTGACCCGGTGGTGGTGAGGCCATATCGTTATCCTTATCGGCAGAAGGATGAGATAGAGCAACAGTGTTCAAAGATGTTGGAGCAGGGGATCATTAGACCCAGCCGTTCTCCCTTTTCCTCCCCGGTCTTATTGGTGGAGAAGGAGGATGGATCATGGCGGCTTTGTGTGGACTACCGTGCACTCAATGACAAGACCATCAAAGACAAGTTTCCTATTCCGGTCGTCGAGGAACTCCTGGATGAGCTACATGGCGCCCGAGTCTTCTCCAAACTAGACCTCCGTTCGGGCTACCATCAAGTTCGAATGAGGGAAGAAGACATCGAGAAGACGGCATTTAGGACTCACCACGGGCACTATGAGTCCTTGGTGATGGCTTTTGGGCTATGTAATGCCCTGTCCACCTTCCAAGCCCTCATGAATGAGGTATTATCAGACTTCTTGAGAAAATTTGTTTTGGTATTCTTCGACGACATCTTAGTGTACAGTGCCACTCCAGAGGAACATGCTGACCATCTTCGCCAAGTTCTGGAGCGCTTGAGACTTCATCACCTTTTCCTCAAGCGTCCCAAATGCGCTTTCGCCCAGGAGGAGGTCGGGTACTTGGGCCACGTCATCTCCAGCAAAGGAGTGGCGGCGAACCCCAAAAAGGTCCAGGACATCGCTGCATGGTCGACTCCCTAGTCGGTAACGGCGGTGCGCAGCTTTTTGGGTTTGGCGGGGTACTACCGGCGCTTCATCAAGCAGTACGCCACGCTGGCCGAGCCTCTGACCAACCTTCTACGCCACCAAAATTTTAGGTGGTCGGAGGAGGCAGAGCGTTCCTTCCAAACGCTCAAGGAGGCCCTGCAGTCGTCGCCGGTCCTACGTGTCCCCGATTTCGACTGCACTTTTGTGGTGGAGTGTGACGCCTCGAGCACAGGAATTGGTGCTGTCTTACAACAAGAAGGACACCCCATCGCCTTCTATAGTAGGCGCTTGGCAGATAGACATTCACGTCTTGCAGCTTATGAACAGGAGCTTATTGGGTTTTCTAAGGCAATTCGCCATTGGAGACCATATCTATGGGGAAGACCCTTTGTGGTTCGCACAGATCATGCCAGCCTTAAATATCTCCTCGAACAAGCCTTGGTCACACCACCCCAGCAGCATTGGCTCAGCAAATTGATGGGTTTTGACTTCATTGTTGAGTACAAACCAGGAAGAACCAACCGTGCTGCCGACGCACTCTCTCGGGCATTTGAGCCGGCGGCTTCATGCGCTGCCTTGTCCACTTTGGCGGGATCAGTGATGGAGCTGTGGAGGACAGAGCTTCGCGCCGACCCTGCTGTCCAGCAACGGTGCACAGCCCTGCAGAAGGAGACCTTGGAAGGAGACTCCCCCTGGACTTCTCAGGATGGTCTGCTGTTCAAGGGGGGAAAGCTTTTTGTGCCTCGGGAATCAGAATTGGGAAGAAGGATTGTGGCAGCATACCATGATCTAACACACGAAGGTATTCACAAGACCTTGCAGAGGGTAAAACAGCACTTCTATTGGGAAGGACAGCGACAAACGGTGGAGCAGTACATCGCCACTTGCTTGGTTTGTCAGCAACACAAGATCAGTACGAAGTCACCAGCAGGTCTACTTCAACCACTTCCAGTACCGCAACACATTTGGACTGATATCTCCATGGACTTTGTGGTAGGGCTACCCAAGTCTCAAGGGAAGACGGTCCTCTTGGTAGTGGTTGACCGCTTATCGAAGTATGGCCATTTCATCGCGCTTAAGGGGTCGATCACAGCTCCAGTGGTGGCTGACATTTTCTTTGACATGGTGGTGCGGCTTCATGGAGTCCCAGAGAGCATTGTTTCAGACAGGGACCCTGTTTTCACAAGCGCCTTTTGGCAAGATCTTCTCAAGCGGTGTGACACCAATCTCCTCATGTCCTCCGGTTACCACCCCCAAACGGATGGTCAGACCGAGGTTGTTAACCGCAGCGTCGAGATGTACCTTCGTTGTTTGGCTACCGACAACCCGTCTTCTTGGGCAAAATGGCTACCATGGGTGGAATTTTGTTACAACACCTCTTACCACTCCGGGCTGCGCATGTCTCCCTTTGAGCTAGTTTATGGACGGGCTCCTCCCAGCATAGTGCCCTACTCCCAAGGCTCCACCTCCATTGATGCTGTGGACTGTGCCTTGGTGGATCGTGATGCCCTTTTGGCGCAAGCTCGTAGTCATCTTCTGCAGGCTCAGAACAGAATGAAGCAGTTGCAAGATAATCATCGTCGAGAGGTCTCTTTTCCAGTGGATTCTTGGGTCTGGCTCCGATTGCAACCCCATCGGCAACTGCCCTTGCGACCCACAGGGCAACACAAACTAGCTGCTCGATACTTTGGTCCCTATCAGGTGGTGGCTCGCGTTGGCGAGGTCGCCTATCGCCTCGCCCTTCCTCGTGAGGCTCGTCTCCACGATGTCTTCCATGTGTCGCTCCTAAAGCCGTTCAAGGGAACACCTCCAACTTCAGCACCTTCTTTGCCCGCTGCTGTTCTCTGCCCAACCACTCCTCCAGCACAGCCAGCTCCCTACAAGCTTTTGGCTCAACGGTTTATTCGTGGTCACCGCCAGTTCTTAGTCCAGTGGGAAGGTGAGCCTGAAGAAGAAGCTACATGGGTGGATGCTATATTTCTTCGTCGCTCCTATCCAGACTTCAAGCTTGAGGACAAGCTTATTGTCCAGGGGGGGAGTGTTGATATGGCTGCTGCTGATCGCGTTTACTTCAGGAGGCATCGTTAGCTTGCCTAGGTTGTTGGCAGCAACGTCTGTTAGTTGCAAGTCGTGAGTGGTGATCCACTTTGTTAGCTTTTGGTTAGCAGTCTGTTAGTGTCTTGTTAGCAGCTCGTGGAGCAGAAATAAAAAGGGGAAAGCATTGAGAAAAGGGGCACGTTTTTGTGCTGCCAAAGAACCAGTCTCAGGCGTGCCGGCGAATCCGGTCGGTGGCTCCGTACAGCCAGTTACCTCGTCGCCGGCAGCCATCTCGGTTGCCACGACGGCTTCATCGCATTCATCTTCTGGTCTAAGACCAGGAACTGGAGCCTATCTTCAGTCTCACCCAGAGGACCGTATCACGTTACTTCTTTAAACTGCTCTCTCCTTCCCTTAAAAGTAAACACCACCATCTAAGTTTATTCTTGCATGACAGAATCTGTAGCATTCCAGCCTGTTTTCTCTTTTGGAGTTTTTTAGTCATAATTATAACAACCAAGGTTATTCTTTTTTTCCTTCTGTAGGACACGGGCAAGCTTGTTGGAACAGTTGCTCAGGTCTTCAATTTTGGAGCTGGGGATCTTCTACAGGTTATGGTTGGATCGGATACTAATCTTCAGCCAAATTCAGAAATTCAGGATTCAACTTCGTCTGGTGAGCACGTGTGGATTCCATTTGCTGAAGATATTGTACCTGATATTGATATTGGGAGTAGACAAATGTGGATTACACCTCCAAAGGGGCTTCTTGAGCTCAACTCACGCTCCGATAAGAGATCAAAGAAAGAAAGGCGTGTGATGGTTAGGTCCACGTCATCCTTTTCCTACATGCCATGTTCCAATTTGCAAGACATAATTTGGACTTAAAAGAAAGATCATGTCAGGATTAAAAAACTGAAATAATAATAGCAGCAGCAGCTTCTCTAACTATTGCAGATGGTTAATGCATTATATGTAACAGTTATTTTAGTCAACATATGTGAAAAATTATAGAATTTCAGGCTTTATGTTTGAACCAAGATTAATGCTATGATCCTTTGTATTGCTTATTGTGTTTACTTTTCAAGTATAGCATGAGCAGGTTTGAAATGTCACAGGAATGGAAGGAAAAGAAAAGGTTACAGCGTCGCATGATTGCAGCAAAGAAGATACTATCTGAAATGGACCAGGGCCATGTTCTGGAAGGTTTGGTGTCAGGGGACAAGATTCAAAAAGCTTCACTTGCAGAACAGATTGGGTCCATTGATTTTCAATTGTTCCGACATGCATTCCACAGTGTTAACAAAAAAGTTCCTAGGTGCAAACAGCAGACACCCTTTGTTATTTGTCCTGCTATTTTTTTTTTTCCAAAAGAAACTATTTTGCACTTTGCTTTTCACTAAATCTTTTCTATATACAGATGTTTACAGTGCCTCAATGCCCTCATATGAAAGAGTATCATTCTTTGTTTTCTTTTGGTGAAACAATAGGCCTCTGCCTCACCGATTTGTCCTGTGTTCTGACAGCTCACTCCTCGAAACCTCTTATGATTTTCAGCTCATCAAGAAATATGCTTGCTAGTTCCCCTTCTTCAAGAAAAAATTTGATAAAAATACCTTATGATATCCTCATGAATCATGGAGGCAAAGAGAAGCATGTCTTCAGTAATGAACTTAGCAAAGGTCTTGAGATCCTTCGAAAGTCAAAAGCAGCAATCATACTTGTTATGAAGGGCCCTGATTCTGATGACGTGGATGCTAAATTTCAGCTATTGCTTAATTCTTTTAGGGAGTTAACTAAGGTATGCAATTTTTCATGGTTGTGTATTGCAGTTCTTTATGTATGGGAACTGAATATATTAGCAGAATTAAACTAGACGCTTTATTCATGATCTTTTCTCAGTTTTCATTTAAATTTTTATGACCATGCTGCCATTTGGAGAGAGTTTATATTTTTTTATTTGTAATTAATCCTGCACATAGAAGCTGCCTGAAAACATAATACATGCAGAAAAAAATAGAGAACAGCTCAGCTTTACTATTCTTGATGTACGCTATAGCATTTTGTTGTTATTTTTATAGGACTTTTAGTGTTTTTTCTCAAAGGACCCAAAAATATTTTTTAATATGTTCTTAAGCCTTTCCAATCCTCTTTTTGAGGGCCCTTAACTTTTCAGATTATAATCTACTCAGATTTTCAGCTCAATCAAAGAGGGCAGCTCCTTTTTACTTTGATAAATATATCATTTGAACTCCTAATCTGTTTTATATTTTAGAAAACATTTACTTTTGGTTGATTACTTTGCCTGCTGCTTGTTTGCTACATGTGCTGCGCTATAAAAATTTGTGCTGTTAGTTCAATGCAAAAACTGTTATCTGGACAAATCTGATATTTATTTCCTTGACATAGGATGAAGAAAATCATGTCTCTCTTCCTTTCATTATTGTTTCTCCAGCTGGTCATGTGGATTCAATTAGAAACTGCTTGGTAGAAAATGACTATTTTGGTTTGGACACTCAGAAGGTACACCACATTGTCCTACTATTGTTTTCATGTAGCTGTTATCTGGTATGATTAAATGAAATCTGAAAAGATGATTTATCAAGTCTATTTTTATTTATTGGGTAATTTGAAAATCACACTAGTCAGTATTCTTAGTCTCATACCTCACAGCTGTGTTATTGTGCTTTTCATATTGAGCATAGTCCAGTACAAAGAAGCCATTGTTTTGGTATAAGACGTTTTTTTGGAGACTCTCATAAGATGCTTTTTGAAGTTTTTTAGGAACGTTTTGAAGTTTATGGAGAACCTAAAATTTGTTGTTGGTTAGACAAGTTTGGTAGCATACTTACATTAGTGCAGATGTACGAATACATGTACTGCGCTCTATGCATACTGTTCAGTTTCGTTCGAGTGAGTGTGTGCATCCCTTTTCCTTTATACAGATCCGTAGTAGTGTGTCCTTATCCAGATGTCTGTTGTTCATGGTTGTTAAAAATCATGCTCAGTTATTAATAATTTAAATGTAGAAATTTCCCTCTGCCGACATTTGTAGTAACTGTTTATTAATTTATAATTTGGGTTCCCAATCTAACCAAATTCCTCTTTTTTTTTGTGTGTGTGGGATCCAATTACAGGTATGGGTTCTAGAAGAGATGGAACTTCCAATTGTCAGTATGTCCTCTGAGCTGAACAGCAAAAAGATTCTGTTGAAGTCTCCATGGGAAATACTTCAAAAATCAGCAGGATCTGGGGCAGTATTCAGCTTGCTGTTATCAAATAAAATTTTGGACAATCTAAATGAAATTGGTGTGGAGTTTGTGCAGGTTAGATTATTTGTTTGTCACCTCACTTTTCTCCCATTACCCATTCACATTTCATATAATATACTTTTGGTTCTGTCAACTTGTTCATTACGAATGGAGAACTTTGTATACACTTGTGATTGAGCAATAATGAACTGCATTAGTTCGTTATATAAAACCATGACTTCTGATTACTACATTTTTTCTCATAATTACCTTTTAGAAACTTGAATCTATGCCAATTTTATCTTGCTTATTGTATGCTGCGGCCTCTTTTTGCCTACCAGATGCCCACCAGCAAGCGCACTACCATTCAAATTCTTTTGGCTCTGAAAATGCAAGCTTGCGGCTTCTACCTACTAATTTCATTGGTACCTGAAACAAACTGTCTGTTCTGGCAGATATGCAGCCTGTCCAGCAAGCCAATCATTGGGCATCCTTTGCTCTTTGGGTCTGTCAGCTCTCGAGGCGTAGATGCTGGCATCATGCTTTTGAAGACCAACAACAGTACAGAAGACAATTTTAATTTAATTCTTTCCATGAACCACGTTAACAGGATGTGCAGAGATGTTACTAAGCTCAGATTCTTAGCCCAACCTGAGCAACACGTACATGTTGAGCAAGTCGATGGCCAGTGGGTTACAGTCCAACCAGAGGCAGCGAATTGTCATCGTTTGCATATAGATCTTACCAGTGCCTGGAACTCTTGCTCTCCCGACAAAGTGTGTTTTATAGAGATTGTCGAGTAATGAAGCCTGCCTTTTCTTGTCAATGCGCTGTTGGCTGTACATAACCACTCTAACCACAACTAAATACTTCGGCTGCTTGGGAGAGATCCTGCATTATAAAATGGTTCTACATAAGCGATGTTTTCTCTGTTGCCCTTTTTGTACTCCGCATTGTTCCTTTTGCAATTGCACCCCTACCAAGTATAATAGTACTTACAGTCACAGATAATACAACATGATCTGTTTGATTTAAAACCTCATATTGTGTATCTAAGATCCAGAAACGGTGAATCTGGTGTATAATCACGTATTCTTTAGAGGCAAGAAACCTAGCTGGAATATAGATGCCCATTGTAATTTACAACCTGCTAGAACTTTACATGCTGCAAGTGTCTGTAACAAGTTTTTTTGGGGTTGGGGGGAGTTGCAGAGTATGGCTTGAGTGTGTAACACCAGAAAGGGCGGCTCCACCGCTCCAACACTATCAGAAAATCACGTATTGCCTTTGATAAATGATAATGTGAATATATACAAAAAAAAAAGTATAGCAAAACGCTTTATTAACATTCCCCCCGTCTTGCTAATAGGGGAATTCTATCCTGCTCGTTTCTACAATCTTTTTTCCATTGCGGCAGGCAGAAAATAAGATGGGGAGCGCACATGGAGCCATCTGTAGGCCAAACTACAGCAATGGGCATGACACAGATCGCCATTTTCCCAGCAAGAATGTCTTCCAGAGTTCCAGTCGCTTGCATCCTTGATCAGGTATGTACCTGCCGTCTGAGCTCTGAATTTCTGACTGCAAGGGAACTAGCTGTGCTCCGGCGCTCATCATGCTCTAGAGGAAGGCTGCTTCAGTGAGCAGACAGTTCTAGTAAAGGCTTGTAGCACCGTAATGGATAGCAGCAACATTGCTGTATCCACCTGCGACCGCGGCAATGCCATTGAAGGGCGACATGCCATGAAGCATGCCCCCCTCTAGGGCAGCCCTGTCTGTTAGATCGGCTTTGGCCGCAATTCTTGGTATGTAGTATGGTGAAGATCGCATGTCAGGAGCCATCTCAGGCACAACCTTGGCATGTTGTGATGATGGCCTGTACTGCATGCGATCTTTCTCAAGCTCCTGCTGATGCTGTCTGTCGCATGGGTTAGGCTTCAGGTGGTAGCAGCATGCTTGCGGGTTGGCAGCTGCTGGAGGAACTGCCGGATTCCTCGCCGCCCTTCGTGGGTTGTGTGGATCGGTGACACTTGTGTGCTCGTATGGTATTACGGGACCAACCACTCTTCCTGGTCGAGCTGCGAGAGTGGCAGAGATGAAATATATCAAACGATGTTCTTTGAAGTTAATATAAAATGAATGTGGGATAGTTTTGCCATAGACAGTGAACAGAAACAGCTACCTGTTGGAATCCTTTGAGAAAATTGGGAAGTTGCATCATGGCCTTCCTTTGTAGGAATTGGAGTAGAGTGAACTGTTGTACTCCTGCAATTGCAAATAGCAGATAAGAGGTCAGCCGTGAAGACAGTGAAGTACGAGAACAATTTATGGAATCTGTGACAACCCAAATCAACAGCTTTCCAGTAATTTAAAGTGTTCCAAATTCTGAGCAATTTGGAATTGCACGTATCTTATTATTTTATATGGGTAAACCATTGAATCATCAGAAGCTAAATCTTTTCATGAGATGAGCAAAAATGTGCCTCACTGTATTAGTAGAGAATAGTCCACACTACAAGAGAATGGTTCCAGCTCAAGGCAGAAAAAAAAAGTAAAAAGGTATATGTGATCTTCCTAGACCCTAGTGGATCACTCCTGCAAAGGCAGCATCCCCTTCGAGGCCACCTGAAGTCAATGCTGACATCATCCCTGATCTTGCCGGTGATGCCTTCCACACCCGCTTGCTTATTTTCTTTACAAAACTCTTTGAATTTCTTTCGTTCCATATCATCATCCGAATGAAGTATCACAAGCTTATTGAACGCCATGTCCTACTTGGCAGAAAAGGCTACTACTTGGCAGAAAAGGCTATTAACTAACTAATGGATTTTGCTTTTTTTAAATCATTATTAACACAAGCATTGTATCACAGCAAAGACCACTAGAAATTGGGATAATAATCGTATTGAATGTGTGATAATGTAATTTACCTGGGGAGAGAAACATGCCTTCTGTCAACTGCACCATTCTTTCCTCCATTTTCCTCTAAGTTAGCAAATTGACGCCGGAAATTGTCGACAGCACTGCATAATAAAATAAATTGTGAATATTGCCACACATGCAAATTTAAACAGAGGTAATAGAAACTAAAGGATATATTAAGGTAAAAACCTAGGATATAGAAAGCTTGTTTTTTCCGAGCCATTCATGTAATCCTTGAGAAGTTGAGGGTGGTACTCCAATATCTCTCTAAATATAAGTTCCTTGATGTCATCTTTTGTATACTTTCTTCGCTCAAACTCAAATTCCATCTTTGAAATTGGTTGGCATGCTGGTTCTCTCTCCACTTTTGCAAGGCCTTTAAAATAGGGGTCAGCCAATGCCTGAGTGTGCAAATAAAACTTTGTTAGAATGACATTTAAACCATGAACATACGATTCTGCAAACACGGATGACATATTACTAGCATGGATGTTTTGTTTCATTACGGTACCTCCTCAGCAGTTGGCCGATCCTTAGGATCAAATGCTAGAAGCTTTTGTAAGAGCTTGAGTGCTGAAGGATCTGCATTGGGGAATTTTTGTGAGAAAGGTACTGGCTGTTTCCTCCTCATGGTGCTCAGATATCTCTTTGCCTTGTCATTTCGAATCTGCAGTAGTCAAAGGAACAAAAATGTTTGATAAATGGATCTTGCTGGTCTGCTGAAGTATTAAACATGTCAACATTTCCATGAAGAAAAATTCATACCCTTGAAATAGTTTGCGCTGATGGTGTACCTAAGAGATCAGTCATCAAATCCAACTGGTGAACCACATTTTTACCAGGGAACAAAGGCTTTCCGGTCAAAATCTCTGCAAAAATGCAACCGATACTCCATGTATCGATAGCCGGTGAATACTGCACAAAAGAATCAAAGTATAATCAACTTAACATAGAAATTGAAAACAAAAGGTGAACTTGTGGAGTCTTAGAGATAATAAAAACAACTGATAACAGACTCAGCAGGAATATTTATAACATTAATAGATGTAATAAGCTCCTATTCAAAAATAGTTCCTAAATAAGCACTCTGTTATTAGTATGACAATCATGTCTCTAAAAAACCAAAGGCATATCCATAGAACCAAAAAAGGACAAAAACCTATCTACTAGCCAGCTAGAATATTAAGGGTTTGTTTGATAGAAGCAATCCTTTCGGACTGTGGAGATTAAGGTTTGATTTGCCTACCAATATGAAGGGATCAAGCTTAATTCCCTCTAAACAAAGCTCTTTCAGTTCAACAGAGCACTATTCCGGAGCTGAGACATTTTGGAAATAGAAACTCGCATATAAGGAGGCGTACCAAATAAAATATATTGATCATTTTAGCATCAAGACACAGTATGAGGGCTAGTGTGGGCATATTATACAATATACATAGCACTCCGCATTACAAAGTGCATCGAGGGGGAAGAGAAAATGGAGCTTTTAGCTCAAAACTTTATTAGGTTGTATAATAAAAAGAACCAAGATCTGATAAATCTGTTGAAACTAAAGTATATGGATCTTCATTACTATTTATATTTTAAAAAATCCAATGCAAAGTGTTCTATCGATTGGGAAATAACAAAAGAAATAGAAACATAGGAGCCAATACTATAAAATTATAAAATCACTCAATTCAAACCAAGAAAATTTCAATGCCACCCTCTAGTGAGAAAAGAGAATGTAACTCAAACAATAATTCGATCAATACAACCGCATGGCATGTGAATTAATTAGTAATTACCTTAGTAAAGAAGGACCCACACAGCTCAGGAGCCCGATACCATCTAGTAGCAACATAGTCCTGAAAGCCATGTTGAAGCAAACGGTGAGATTTAGTTGCAAGTAGGATAAAACTAAACTGTTGTGAATAAGTTCTAGTGAACTCTAAAAATAACATACCGTCCAGAAAACTGTGGTAGGAGCATCATCAAACGCGACTCTTGCTAGTCCAAAATCACATATCTTGAGTTTGCAGTTAGCATTTGCTAATATATTTTTTGGCTTTAAATCACGATGGTAAACATTAGCTGCATGCAAACAGGCCTACCGTTATAACATAGCCAAACAGTCAATAATCAACAGGGATAAAAAACTGCATCTAGAAGATCCAAAGTAAATAAGTACAATGTACATTAGAATTCCACAGAGAATTACGGAAATGATTTACACAAATAACTGATAGAACTGAAAGCATGATGATGGTAATTATCACAGAACATAAAAGCAAAAACTGATGCATCAACTCAGAAATCAGCGATAGGATGCAGAAAGCAGAGTATCTTGTTGAAGAACTGTTAATCTCAAGAATATAAACATTCAAATTTCCATCTAAGTACAGAGAGTTTGCATTAAATTAATACATAGAAAATAATTCCTATATGATCTAAGTCTTGAAGCTAAGTTGGAAAAGCCAAGGAATGATGGGAACACAACACACATAAGACATAGTGGGATGGGAAATTTTACGGTACACATTTGTGAATACGAACCGTACGTCCAACCCTTTTGGATCTAACAGCTCAGATTGTTTTTAATTGTTTTACACTACCATGATAGTATTTGTACGACAATGCTAGAATATGATTTGTATGGGAGACTCTCTAAATGGATGGCCAGCTATGAATTATACTACCACCCTAGTATATTTGCAAATGTGTATCGTAAAAGTGCTCAGTGGAATAGGTGGGAAAAATTTTCACAGGTGATTAAAAGAATGCAGAGAACAACAAGATGTTGTCATTGGTTAGCATTGAATTGAAATTAGTGTGCAAATGCACTAGTTAGAAGCTGTTCATATTCCTTATTCAAAACAGTGAAGTACTGATGACACATTACAAATAGAAGATACATGACCTTTCAGGGGGGAAGGGAAATATTCATACCAGTATGGATATATTTCAATGCACGAAGCATCTGATAGAGAAAGAACTGCTGGTGCTCCTTTGTTAAGTCATCATTGGTCTTAATAACTTGGTGGAGGTCGGTATCCATCAGTTCAAATACAACAAAAATATCCTTGAAGTCCCTCCTTGATGGAGGTAGCATTATATGTTTGATCTCAACAATATCCGGATGCCTTAGAAGGCGGAGAAGCTTGATCTCACGGAGGATCCTAGCTGCATCAGATAGATGCTCGAAGATATTGTGTATTTTCTTGATTGCGACCTTGTCACCGGTATGTTGGTCGATAGCTGAACATACAACTCCATAGCTTCCTTTACCAACAATTTCTTGAATTTTGTATCTGTTGGCGTCGCCATAGTCACTGAAGAAATCCATCTCTGCTGAATTCTGAAAAAGTTTAACAACTAGAAAAGGTTAACTTTGTGCACATAAGCTTTCTTTTCTCAAACGAGAAGGATATCCAAGTCAACAGTTACATCTTGTAGACCACAACATACGGCTTTAAAGAAGACGCAAATTCAACCGAGATGCATCTACCTCAAGATGTAAGCAGGTGCAAATGTACAATACAGCTTATTTACAACAATAAAAGAAGTTTCGATGCATTATTTAGATACCAGTAATTTTCACATAAAAAATAACTGTGGTAAACAATGTCCAAGTCAACAATTACATCTTGTAGGCCACAGCATATGACTTTTCAAAGAAGGCACAAACTGAACCGAGATGTATCTGCCTAAAGATGTAAGCGGATGCAAACGTGCAATACAGCTTATTACAAAACCAAAATAAGTAAAGGTGCATTGTTCAGATACCAAGAAGGTTCACATAAAAAATAACTCTGGTAAAGAATAGTAACATATAGCTTGCAATTGAATCTCTAATAACACTTGTACCGAACTGAGGCACCATAATCAAGACAGTCTACCAAAACAATTAGAGAGACGAAATTTCCTCGCACAAAAAAAAAACATAGATACGAAGCTGCACCAAAAAAACATAGATATGAAGTTGCACAAAGAACCATATGTGCCAATTCAACCATCTTATCAAGTTTCTGCTCATCCACTCCAATCCAAACCACAAAGTGGCAGCAAGTAATTCATAAAATTGAAATGCAAATATGCTGCCGCCTCCATACCATCTGACCCACCAGCCCCGTACTGACCTTTGCCTCCCGCTGCAATGAACTACTCATCGCTCTAATTCTTGCCGCAAGACTAATGATCACCCCTAAACAGCTGTTCCTTGGGCACAGAATATATAGGCGCAGGGCTTAGCCTTTCCTTTCTACAGTACATGGAAAGAAAATACGGCCGACCTGACCTGGGTAAAACAAACATACCAAATCACGAATCCAACACCCTCATTTACCAAAATCGCGTGAACCAAACATGAGTTTCCGCGTTATTTCGGGCTCACGGTGGACCAGGGCACCAGGGTCTTGGAAGCAAATCAGCTAAAGATGGAATTGAATGCCGTGAGGAAGGATATGAAACTTTGCTCATAAAAAAGGAAGAAGCGAGAGGATTTCTTGGAGATAAAGCAGGGAAGATTTTGGATGAGTTGGATAAGACGAGATCTCCTAAGAAGGCAGGAAATTGCTGTGAATCCCGGGAGTAAATAAATCCTTTGCGCGGCGCAGGAAATAAACTCTTCTTACGACGCCGAATTCCCGCCCAGAAACCAGCATCTCCGCCCAAAATTCAGCAGAGCTGAAGCCTTTATCCAAAGCGAGCCCGCAAAGCGCCGCACGCCACAGCTTTGCTCCACGCCCACGACTCCCCACAATCCATGGCGCCAGGAAGGCAAAAAGCAAGGAGGAAAAAAAAAAAAAAAAGCAATCTTTCGCTCCGGGAGCGAGAGTCCTCCCACCTTCTCCCGCTGCTCCGGCAGCGCCTCCCCGCCCCACGGCGCACCCGCATTGGCCTCGGGCATGGTGGGACGGCCGCCGGAGAACCACAGCCTCGCCGCTCCAATCCGCGCCGAAGCGGCGGGCGAAGGTAGCAGGGAGGAGGCGAGCGCGGCGCTGCGTTTGGTGGTCGGCTGCAGCTGCAGGCTGCAGTGGTGCGGTGGTGGGGTGGGTAACTGATAAACAAGTCGACGTCGAGGCAGGAGGAGGAGGAAGGGGAGGAGCACGGCGAGGAGAGCAGAGGTGTGTGATGAGCTGGCCTCTTTTATTGGGCGCCGGTGGACGGAACTGCCCCTCGGCGGCTGTGCCAGTGGGGTGTCGGTACACGTCATACTTGGGGGGACTCCTAAGAGCATCCGTAGCAAGTACTCTATAATACTGTAGCTCTGGATAAAGTGTCTGGTGTCAGAAAGAAATCTTTTAGAGTGCAGTGTAAAGTCTAAAGAAAATTTAGAGGGAAGGATAGAGGGACACTCTAATAGTGAAATAGAGGGTGGGGATAGAGTAGCAGATGTGGATGCTCTAAGGGTAGTTTGGACATTCATGTTTAACGCAGATTTGCGTGTGGTTGGTTCTCGTTGCAGCGGCGAGGTTCAATTGCACGCTTTCGTTTTAAGGCATAATAAAATGATGAAAAATGCTATGCAACGATCGGTAGTGTTGCGAGCCATTTCAAGCCTTCAAGGTGACAGCGCTTTCTTCTTCTCTCTACTGTGCCTCTTTCTTCCTTTTTAACCTACGATACCCCCTCTCGCTACAGATTGGTTCTTCGTTAGACTATTATGAAGAGCGGAGGGGTGATGGCTGGGATCAATGGTGGGGCGGTGACGGTGCGGGAACAGAGGACGATG
Source organism: Raddia guianensis (assembly GCA_036346415.1). Lineage (NCBI taxonomy): Eukaryota > Viridiplantae > Streptophyta > Magnoliopsida > Poales > Poaceae > Raddia > Raddia guianensis. The sequence goes on along the minus strand of CM070538.1, from coordinate 2,525,182 downwards.
AGTGAGGCTAGTGGGTGGACCGACATCAACAACTAGAGTTAGAGTTGGTGGAGAAGGTGTGGCGCGAGAGGAAGGGGAAGGAGTGGCAAGGCAACCAAGGGTCCCACCGGCTACGGGTTGTGGTCCAAAGTGGGCTGGGAGCCAAAAAGTTTTTAAAAAAATAGCTTAAGAGAAAACTAGACGGTGCATTTGTTTACAACTAGAAGATAAACTACGTGAAAAATGGTTGTTTCATTGAATATTAATGCCGAGCTACTATATCTTCACATTGTAACAATTATATATCTTCACATTGTAAAAGCAACGGCTACTATCACCAGCTTGTCATTAACGTGACCATGGAATATGCTTTCAGATACTTTTTTTTAAAGCAAAGATATGCTTCAGATACTTGTGATCTTGATTCTTCCTAGCTTGTGTTTGAACAAAAAAATACTCATGACTCGCATAGCATGATTGGATGGATGAATGACATAGATCGAATCTTGTGGGAGTTTGTTGTTGCTCATTGGTACGAGACCCTACCCAAATTCAATAACCACGAAGAGGTTAACCTGTTTACAATGATTGCGGGTATTAAGGTTCGGGAGCTTACAGAGAAGCCACATTTAACGTTTGATTCATTTGAGCTTCAAGATTTAATTAGCGACCTCAAAATCTAAAGAAAGGCTAGCTTAGAAGAAAGCATTTAGATTAATTGGATAAGCAATTTCTTCTTCCGTGGCTGAAACAAACCGTAGCAAATTAAGGATGACGTCGGTAGATCGATTAGCATATGGAGTATAGCATTTGGTGGCGCTATATTTTTTATTTTATTTTATCTTTGTTACCAACGGCTTCACTGGTGGAGTAGGTATACGTGGCTGAAGCGTGAGGCCGATCTCTCAACTAATCGATGTGTGGTTCCTGCTGTGATTTTCGCTGTCCCTGAGAGATACTTGGCGATGATCGAGTGATTTTTTTAATGTCTGATTTGATGTGTGTGCTTCTTTGATTAATTAAGCAACTTGCCAAAATATATACTAGTTAATTTACGCAGGCATGCAGCTGGGCAAGTGGGCATGCAGTCCAGCGGTCGTTGTCCAATGGGAGATCGAGTTGGCCTGCCTTGACTTGCAAGTCGCAGAAAGTCGGTGGTAACTTTGCACTCACTGTGCGTAGGATAACCTAGATTAATCTATATGTTTACATGCTATCACATGCATGTGTTTGTTTCAAGTCCCTTTGATCTTTTGATGGTGTTTGATGGCTAATTAAGTCATGGTCTACTTCTCTTTCATCGCCATTAGTTATCCATTTTAGGTGACGGACTTGGTTGCCGCGCGTCCATTGTGTATATATATGATCTGATTTGTTAAGCATGCTAGAAATAAATAATGGAAGTTTGTGACTCACTGTTGGACACGACGAAGAGTGGGGAAGGTAAGGTGTCGGTGGCAGATCGATATAGTAAGGTGTGCCGGCAAAAACAAGCTGATACTGATTTTGTCTATGTGAATTAACCCGGCCGGTTCCCTTCCCTTGTAGGGTTAGCAATCGTTGTGAATGGAGATCAAGCCATTTGAAACGTTACAAAGGCGCTTCTTCTTTTTTTTGTTTGACGAAAGAGGTCGATGGATCGATCGATGTACGAAGCAACGTAGAGGGAATATTTATATATAGATAGGCGCATGAGCCACACTTTTAAAGTATTAATTATTCCATATGAACAATCATTAGATGGTGATATATATCTTGTAGTTAATCTTGACGCCAATCGGAACGGGGTCAACTGGTTAGCCGTGTACTCCAGGCCGGTGGCACAATCGATTGATCACATGCATACATCTAGAGTCACTATTCCTGTATTTGCATGGATAGTATTAACTAATAATACGCCGTCGTGGCTAACTGAGATCGATATTGGCCTCGAGGTAATATTTATATAAGTGGATAAAACGGTGAAACTAATAGGCGGCATGGAACACGCATGGCGTACGTGTACGGTGTCTCGATCGAGCTCCTTGAAGCATTGCAGCATGTGAAATGCCACGACCAGGACCAGCCATGTACGTACGGTCAGCGCCACGCACCTTAGTTACGTGTCGTCAGGCGCGCATCCGCAGGCTACGCCGTGTGAAAACCAGCGACCAATCAACCGTACGTTTTTTTTTTCTCAAAACAAAAAAAAAAACAACAACAACCGTACGTTTGGGTGCAGCCTGCAGGGTGCATGTGCTGGCACCGATCGATCGATCGATCGGGGACGCGTCCCTGAGAGTGATATGCTCCGTCCATCGCCACCATGTGACTCGATCATCTCGGATCGCTCAGGCTCCAAGCGCATGTGGAGCACGCGCGGTTTGGGCAACCACGCCCGCGCGTGCCTCTCGCGCTAAACATGTTGCACGCACGGGCTCCGGGTCCGGGCGCGCACGCGGTTTTTCGCCAGCGCGGCAATGCCAATGCAGCGCGCAGCGTGCCCGGACGGTTAGAGGGCTACTAAAATCTCCGATGCATGTGCTTAACTAGATGCTTAGAGAAAAATACATTTTTTTTTTTGCCACATCAGCAAATAGAGGTGCTTAGAGAAGAGAGAAGATGACTAGGTTGTCATCAATTGTTACCCGGTGCTTGCGATTTTTTTTTCTACAGCTGCTTGCCTCGATGCTTTCTTGGGACAGTGATGATGGCTCCTGGTTGATACAATAGTAGGTATCAAGTGTCGTCTCTAAATCATCTGTATGACCCTTTATATCGGGTGGATGGTGGTGTAAAGAAAAGAGAGCGCGCAAAGAAATTTAGGTCGCCTTTAATGCAATACTCAATTCTACACGAGAATTTAGAAATTTTATGTGCAGGCAAGTTATTAAAAAAACAAGCCGTCATCTCTATCACTATATAGGTTGTGTTTAGTGCTATCTACCAGTGACTGGTTAGAGATGGTTGTTGTCTCAACCATTGCAAATCCATTAGACTGTACCCGTGCGCACTCGCACCAGAACGAGGGCAATTTTCATTGGGGTGAATTTCCTTTACAGCAATGCAAAATTGTGTGAATCTTGAATTTTTTTATTGAAGAGTATATATCAACGCATATTTGCATGCGTCTGTAACAGTTAGGTGGATAACATAATTGTATATCATAGACGTAACTATGACATGCATAGCATTTGAGATTTTCTATCATAGCATATAAGGAACTGATGCTTACAGTCTCTCTCTCACACGCACATAGAGTAACCACCCTTTTGTTCCTCCCATCACGACCCCATCTCCCCTCTACGTACCTACCTAGGCCCACATCCCCATCAACCCTAGTGGCATGCCTCTCCTCGTATTCATGAATCAACACAAAACCTATCATCTTACCCCTCTCAACATCAGTCCTCCCTCTTCTCCATGACAGATAGCCAGTGCTACCGCCTCCCTCCTCTACATCTCAATCAATGATATCTTTGTGCATTTTTCGTCCTCTTGGTTAGCTGATGCAAGACAATGACGGTGATCTCGTCTGGGTCAATTATGGTAGCACCAAGTTAGGCTTCCAACAAGGCCACAATAGTAGCACTATGGTCGAGTTCGGGCCTCGGTGAGGTGAGCTTGCAATTAATGATGATGTCTATGCTGGGCTCGTGTCCTAGCAAGGCAACGATGTTGGCTAGACCGAGCAACAAGCCAACGATGACGGTTGATTGTTCGGGATGATGATGACTAAGAGCTTGGGGGCAAAACACAACAAGATATTTGGCGACATCTTCCTTTTTCTGAAGTTGGTGGAACTGAGGAAGGGGTTTGGGGTGATGTGTTGCTCATTCTTAGATTTGGCATGCTAAGTGCACATTAACTGTAGTAGTTAAGCGAGGCACATATGCATTCAAGTTTGGAGCAGTGGAGCTGTGTGGTGGCATTAGCCTATAGAGACGTCTGCTGGAGATCAAAGGGGTAGAGAGAAACTATGGATCGTCGGATGATGGATGGATGGAAAGGATAAGTGATGAACAATTGAAGTTGTACGGTAGCCACAAAAGGACCGTTTATGAGTAAAGATACATATACATTCATATAAAATATTCTTTTTTTTTCAAAACTCAAGTTAATATATATTTTAATTCTTTTACATCAAAGTATTCCAGACCCTCGGCTAGGGAAGCTACAGTCTCCACAAATGGAGTACATCATTCATTCATTACGCAATTGGCGGCCATTATTTGGTCAACTTTTCTTCGCGGAAAGGAATGGCTGGCCTACGTTTTTGCCTTTTACAGCAATAAATAGCGTGCCTACATCAAACCGACACCCACCTTACTCCGTCGACCAGCAAGCAGCAAGGCACCGAATCCGAATCGGAGCAGACCGACTCGTGATTCGTGCCCAGAGCGCATGCAGCAAAACAAAAATATCCAGCGATTTTCCGGGCGCAGCTAGCCGCTCGATATATCGATCCCGAGCACGAGAGAGAGAGTGAGGAGAGGACTACGTGGCATGTTTTGTCAGCCGTCACTCGTCAGCAACTTGGATGGGCACGTGCACGTCACGTCTCGCTCGGGACGGGACAGTTGCGACCCCCATGCTGCAGAATCCGGCACGTGACCCACGCCCTTGGCGCTACGCGCGACGGCGGCGTGCGCCCATGGCCGTGTCCGAATCGGGCTGAAAGCCACGCCCTAGAGCACGGTGGCCCCTCGGTTCTTTTTTTCTTTAAAAAAAATGTTACACTATAGTTCATTCAACCAAGTGGCGTTTCTGGGTTTTCTAAACATGACGGCTCCGTTTACATGATTGCTTCAAAACCGTCATGTGGCTCTTTGGTGGCACGTGCACAAGCAAAATGCAGCTCCTTAATCGCTATGTTTAGTCATATGCACAAACAAAGTCAGTAACCAACCAACTTACAGAGCAATGGATTTGAATTAGTGAGCGGGCCAGTGGTAAGACACGTCGAGGACGCTGGCCCAGGAAACAATATTGTCATCACACAAATGCAAACAACGATAAATTGTTCAGAGATACAATGTCGTCAATCTCAACGAAGCAACCAAAGGCCACCACACGGAGCCCCCAAGGTGCAATAGGACAAACACAACATCACAAATCCCAATCCCTTGGTAGCACGAACCTGAGCCGAAGGGCAACATCGAATTCTCCATATTGGGAGACCTCTCAGCTCACGAACCAAAGACAAAATCAACAAACATAGATTCATCTGAAAAGTACTTTCGTAACAATGTGATTCTAGTAAAATTCATAGACAGATCGTGTTGGCAATCAGCAGTTAAATGCCTAATATCTAAGAGACCAAACAAATAATGTTAAAAACAACGTGTGCTGCGATGAAAGCATGTTCTTTCTCTCCACGGGGACGGGAGATGCATTCCTTTCAGATAAATTAATGTGGTCGCCTCTTGGTGGGCACTCAAGTCCGAATTATTTGGACGCGGACTGGCTGCTACGCGTGAGGAATGAGTGCGCAGCGGAGCCCAACCCAACCTCCTCGCCCTCGGCGATGATCGGAGCCAGACAACGCGTGCCCTCTCGGCGATGGCACGGGAAGGCGCCTCGTGGTTTAAGCTCGCGTGCTAGAATTAAGCCATCGGCCATGGCCGTCTCTGATCTCTCCATCGAGCAGTGGCTTTCTCGTCTTGGGCCCTGGCCCGGTACGAAAAGCACGTCGATTTTGGTGTTTTTTTTTCTTTTCGTACCGTTGTGCTGCGGCCCGGCGAAGTTTTTTTATATTTTTTTAATCTCCTGGTCGACGTGTTTGCTGCTGGGTGATTACGGTGTGAAATGATATGTTAGTCTCGTTTGGTTATTTTCTATGCTTTAACCTTTTGGCATTTGTTTAATCGGAAATTTTGAGGTTACAACGTAGACCATTCTTTTTTTTAATCCGGTTTGGATTATTGGTTTCGGGCTTTTCAAGCAAGTAGTTTTTCATCTCCCAAATGCTTGCCGATGTTAAAATATGTAAATATTGTCGGGCTTTCCTCGTGAGCTTAGGATTTTTTTTGGTAAATTGATTGCTGAAAGCAATTTTATATGGTACCAAAGGTAAGAGTCTTGAATTTAAGACCCAGCTAATTAAGGCATTATTGGATACAATATTTACGACCTAATCTGAACCCATGTCTAAGGTTTAGATGTGCATGAGGTTCAATATAATATGCAAACATGAAGTATTTAACTAGAGGTCTAGATGCAAGTAGTCTCACCAGCTTAGATATTTTGGTGAATTAATAGATACGTGCAATTCAATAGACAAAGCGATAAACATTTAACGCATTGTGGAAGCAATACTCTAAAGAGCGTAGCAAATTAAGCTGGCCTCAGGCCTGTTTGTACATGCGTGTCGCATAGAGCCCCCAATTTGAGGGTTCGTGAAACCTATCATTAAGAATAATAAAATAACATGCCTCTCGGCCCATCTCTCACGGTCCAAATAACTTTGCATGTTTCTTCTGATTGCATGCACGCTGTTTAAAACCTTTGTTTTACTCTTGCGCTATTGTAGGCCTGGCTAGCCATGCATGTCCCTTCATATTATGTTTTGACTCATTGAAACCTTTCTTTTGTCTCCTCTCTCACCATGTCCTCAAGAATGGTAGCACCGTGCCAGACCATCAGGAGTTCAGGAGACCGATCGAGTGGCAGTGCGTAGCAGCAGTGTGGAGCAGCCAAAGCCAGACGTGCCATGCCAGTGAGCATGTATGGGATATATATAAACCTACCACGACGTTCAGGGGTTAGGGTTAATTGCGTGGTGATTGATGAAAGTGAAAGCCAAGGCTGCATGCGTCTAGGCTCCGGAGGAGATGTGAACGAACGCGAGTGGCCGGAAAGTAGTTAGTAAAAGCGGGATTTGGACTCCAAAATTGATGGGTACATGCATGCACAGCGTACGATCCAAAAAATTCACTGCCGTGGAGAGTGAGCAAAATTAGTGAGGTGAGCAGGTTGCTTGCGAAAGCGACGGGCTGCCGTACATTCCATCCCCTGTCTAGAACATATAAAATATCATGATAAAATTGTTTCATTCCTCTGGAAATCAGAAGGGGGCTGGCAGGGGCCATGGCCCCCCCTAACCAAAATGCAAAGTTCTTATATGCACTAATTATACAGTTAATTACAGCACTAATACAGAAGAACCTAATGCCATCAATACTCAAAGATTACATCGCTGTCTCTCACTCCCTAATTTCTAAATTAATAATGATGATTATCATCAAATTGGATGTTGATTCCATAAATTTTATGGTCATATACTATTATGTTTTATCTTTCTGTCATGCTCTTTAATATATAAATTGATATATGAAGATACTCCCTCCATACTTCAAATAATAAAAGTAATTTTAGACTTGTCCTAAGCCAAAGTTTTAAAACACTTCCATACTATCATATTTTTATGGATTTTATAAATAAATTTCAATAGTAATTGATGATCAAAATTGTATTTCAAAGACTATGTCAATGTCAAGAACGACTATTACTTGAAGAAAGGAGGGAGTAGTAATTAGATTTTTTTTTTCACCGAAGCAAATTAATGAATATTTGATTTTGTTTTGTACCATTCAATATATTTTACTATATTTAAGCATTCAAGCATACATATTTTGAAAACCAGATTGTATTGATATGAATTTTTAAGTTACTTGGCCCCCCCTATGTTCAAATCCTGGCTCCGCCCCTGCTCGCATTCCGAACCTACAGCGGCGTGGGATTCTTAAGTGGATTCTGTGCATCAATCAAAACCTGCCCGAGGCATATATCCCCACTCCTCTCTCTCTCTCCCTCTCCCTCTCCTATCTCCAATCCCAACTTCCTCCTCTTCCTCTACCCATCACCAGCCACAGCTAGCTGCTCACCCATGCCGTCGCCTCCTCATGAACCCAGTAGCGTTGCAGCCCTTCGTCCAAGACACCGCCGCCTCTAGATCTCCTCCGCCTCTGCCGTCACGTCATCATGCCCTTCGCCGACGCGCCATCATCCACTGCCACTGCTTGCATACCACCCTCATCTTGGCACGTCATGTGCCAAGAGGAAGGGGGAGAGAGGGGAAGCGAAAAGAGAGTGATATGTGGGTCATGCGTTGAAATAATTTTTTAAAAGGAAAAGCCATGTGGACATCCTATATGGCAAATCCAATAGCGTGGATAGTTAAAGTGGCAAAACAACCATTGAAACCATCCACAACGGTTATTTGCACAATTTTTTTTTTTTGGGGGGCGCAATATTTGGTTTTCAAAGTCAGTGTGTTATGTGTGGTGTTATGTTTACCTGACCCAATATTTGAGAGGTCAAACTAGACTTTTTCCCATGTATTGAAAGAATATCATTAGCTCACAGGCCATGGCCCATATGATAATAATAAGAAGGAAGAAGTACACATTGCCTCCCTCAACTATTGAAAAAGTTTACTTTTCCTCCCTCTGTGTTAAATGGATGAGATCTGACCGTCCAATCTTACATCGAACGGTCACAAATGAGTTGAGGGAGGAAAAATAAACTTCTGCAATAGTTAAGGGAGGTGAATTGGACTTCTTCCTAAGAAGAATATCATATCACTCGGCTTGTTCAGACTCAGTTTGTTAACTCACATCCTCACAGAACACTACTGGTCCTTTTTCTCCCTTGAGATACGCAGGTCACAGTGCTTGTCCGAAGGCTGGAGCAATTGCTCTTAGCTCTTATTAAGCCCATCAAGGAAACCTAGCATTGGCCAATTCCAGCCCACGAACCTATTGGTCGCCACCAACTACCTGCCAAGTTCAATTCCGCAATCCCAAATACCAGTTCCAAACCTAACAAGACAGAGCCCGAGGCAGGCCTGCCTGACTTAGGCTCGGTTCCTTTCCATAACAGCTAAAATTATACAGGCTAAGAGCAAAGCTAGCAGCAGCTTTAAAAGTTGCTGCAAATTCCCATGCCGCAAATTTATAGCTTTGCTGCAAACGTTCTTTCAGACTTTACACTACACTCTAAAAGATGGTAACACAACAGTGGCTCTAGCAGTCCTGCATCATCACAAACATGGTGAAATCATCCTTCATAAGACAGGTCTAAACTGTCATCAGAACGTATTAAAAGTGGCAAAATTGTATGTAAGCTGCATCAAGATGGCCTCAAAACGAAATCAGGCTAATCATATTTTCCACTCAATAGCAGAGGGTTCTCACCATCTTAGACATTGTTCAACAACCTGCCCTGGTTTTCAACCCCCAATCAAGCAAAATCAGCTACCAATGCACCAAAACAGAAGAGCATCATAAGCCAGAGGGAAAAACTGAAGAAAAGAAATGTATAAGTTTCTTCTCCAAAAAAACTGGATATTTTCAAAATCATTGGCAGCAGTTCATTGCAAGAGCCAGGTTTCCACTTGATGATAAAAGCAACAGCCAAGACACTGGAATGTATATTGGACAATGCAGATCATTTTCAAATAAATATTATGGTTCTGAACTAGATATCTGGTTCTAACATTAGACTAATGCATATATTTTCAGGCCAGGATATCGGTTCCCAAAAATAGATTCTGTGGCTCTGCACTGGCGGACTAATGTGGAAAGATGAATGAATCATGACCTTCATTAACTACTCCCTCTGTCCGGAAATATAAGTATTTGAAGCATTCAAATCTTGTCCTCAAATATAAGTAATTGTAGGACATTAGTAGCCTAGCACTAGCTCATGATGGGAGTGGTTGTGAGTGGTAAATGCTAGTGGGAGGGAATCATATGGCATTGGGAATAGAAATTAGTAGGGAATCTTAGTCTTTTGTAGGTTTCCTTGGTCTACGATAAAATGTCTAGAAGTTCTTATATTTCAGGACGGAGGGAGTAGAATGCATCAGCAGTAAAATATTTTAAGCCAATGCCAACAGCTTGCAGAAGTGCAACCATTAATCAGCTGCAAAATAACTTAAAAGAAGTAAGAATTGCTGAGCGCCATAAAATATTTATGATTCATGTTTTGTAATGGAACACAGAAATAGATGTTCAAGCAGATCAAATGGCTCAAACACAGAAACATTGTTGATGAACAACCAGATAAGAATAGATATTAACTTACCGACAATCATTGATTCAAAAAGTAGTAGTAATCATTGCCAAAAGACTAATGAATCGATAACAGGCAGTTCAACTGTTTATGTAATCCATCAAAGCAGATAAGCAACCAAAAAAAGACATGAAAAGAAAGACATATCTTCCAAAGGGAAGAGAACCCTTTATGCCCTTCAAGCAACAGTAGCTTCTGCACTCTTCTCACTCTCACCAGCAGCAGCAGCTGAATTACTGGCCTCCGCCTCTGCAGCTGCATCCATCTCCTCTGCAGTAGCATCTACATCGTCTGCAGGAGGACGGACCTGCTCCTCCTCTGGAAGTGGCTCTTCAACATAATCATTCTCGAACGCATCCGAAGGCACTTCATAGATCCTCACCTGTGGCTTCGCTGGATCTTTCACAAGCACATACTTTCCCTCTTCAAACTTCATACAGATGTCCACAATTGACTTGACGATTCCCCACATGTTTGCAGTGTTGAGGTTGATTTGTGCAGCAAAATCCCTTGGCTTGTACCCCATCACAGTGAGTATAGAATGGTTGTAGTGGTCACGGGGGTGCACACGCGACACATAACCCAACTTCATCATGTCAGCGCCAGCAAGCAAAGCCTGAGCAGTCCAACGAGCGAGTTTGTTGGCATTGTTCTTGAGCTCTGTAGCAAGGACAGCTCCACGCTGTGTCTCAAGTTTCTGCCTCCAATCCACACCAGTAATCTTAGGATCAAACTCGTTAAGAGCATTGAGGGTAAGGAACTGGCGACCACCGCCCAGATCAGCATTGACCGCATGCACTTCACATCGAGCAACAAGGCTGATCTCATCATCCAGCTTCCAGCGGCGGTAACGATAGCCAACAGATGCCGCCTCCTCACCCTCAGACGCAAATGGGTTAGGCTCATCAAAGGTAACCTTCTCACCATCACGAAGAAGCACCTGCTGCGAGAAGTTCTGGTTGATGTAGGTGGCCTCAACAGCAAGCGAGTGAGCTGAGTTGATGTCCTCCTTGTTCTCAGGGAGCTGTTCCTGGGCAGTCTCATTGACAGAGAGCAGATCGAGCTGGGAGCCATCACGCTTGTCAAAGAAGAGCTTGTTGCCCACACGCTGTACGACGATATCCCACGAGTGGATGCTTCGCGGCGTGCACATCAGCGCAGCGAGGATCGCATCAGTAGCAAACACTGTGGCTTTGTCTTCCTCAGCGAGGCGCCGGATAACAGGGTCGTCTGTGGTGGTGACCTTGAAGAAGTTGCGGGACTTGAAACGCTCAAGACGGCGTGCAGCCTTGGGATTGACACGATCGTATGCGCGGTCATAGAACTCAACGGCGCCGCAGACGAGGAGATCCTCGGGCTGGTCGGTGACAGAGAAGGATAGCTTGGTAAAGTTTGCGAAGGGGATCTGCTCAAGCATGGTCCAGTCGGGCTGGATGTCAACCGAGGGCTTGGACGACGAGGATTGGTTGCCGCGGAATCCGGCGTGGTGGTGGGAGCGGTGGTTCTGGTAGTGGCGCTCGCGGCGGGCACGCTCCTTCTCCGCCTCGCGGCGGCGCGCCTCGACCTCCTCGTCGCGGCGCTGCGGGAGCTGCGGGCGCTGGTTGAAGCGCCACTTGGGGCCGAAGCGGGGTTGTCGCGGCGGCGGCTTGGCGTCGACGAGGCGGAACGAGGAGTCGTCGGCCCCGGTGGTCAGGGAGTCGTCGACGGAGGTGAAGTCGAAGACGGAGTCGCGGGAGGCGGCGGCGAGGGCTGCGGGGCCCGCAGGGTTGCGCGTCCAGTCGGCGATGCGGCCCAGCTTGTCGGAGCGGGAGAAGGGCGCGAAGGGGATGGACGTCGTCGCGGCGGAGCCACCAAGGGACGGCGGCACGGCGGGGGTGTCAGGAGGACCCCAGCCGTCGGGGTTGAAGGGGACGACGCCCATATCGAAGCCCATGGTTGCGGGCTTGCGGCGGTGGCTTGAATCTCAGAGACAGGAGGTGGCGGCGCAGCGCAAGTGTGGGTTAGGGTTCTGATGCGAGAGAGTCGGAGGCGGAGGGGGCTTGAGGTTTGGCGAAGGCCCTGTACATTACATTTCAGTCTAGTGTAGCATAGCGTATCGTTTCAGTAAAATTTATCTTTTTTATATAGCCTATTTGTTGTAATAATTTGTAATGATTTTTCTTAGGTTTTAAGTAGTACTCTTAAAGATTCTAAAACTATTTTTAAATTATTTTTTACAATATTTAAATCTCGCTTTAAAGGCTTTAAATTTTACTGAAACGCTACGGTAAGCTGAAATGTACAAGGCCAAAATCAACATTCCTACTATGCAGTGATGAACTTTTTACATTTTCGAAATAGGGGCGACTACTTCGCAATTTCTGCTTAATAGATCGAATAAAAAATAGGGGCGACTAGCCCACGTTATCCCGTCGGAGCCCACCCGACGGATCCTCCTCCACCCGCCTCCTTCCTTCCCTCCCCGCCTCCCTGCCTCCCCTTCCTCCGCCTTTGGTCGGCTCGCCTCTTGCTCCGCACACCTCGCCTCCCATTGCCTCCTCTCCTTCCTCCGCCCAGGCCGACGGCTGCCCGGCCTCTGCGCCTAACCTCCTGCCGCCTGCTCATTCACCCTTTAACCTCGAGGGGGGGTGGCGATCCCTCCACCACCGCCCGACCGCCTTCGCCCAACGAGCCCCACCCACCACCGGTCCGCCGCCTCCCCGACCTCCCTCTAAACCCCGAGGAACCCAAATGTCCCCTAACCCTAACCCGAAACGGTGGCGGCGAGCTCGACGGCGGCGACGGCGAGGTCGTCGAGGTAGGTCTCCTCCTTCCTCGTTTCTCCTCCTCCTTCCTCCTCCCTCCTCCTCCTTCCTCTGCCAGCAAAGACCAGACGCTGAGAGGCATCCCGCCGGACGGGATCCCGCCCCGTGAATTTCCTAAAAATAAGAGAAGAAACAATATTCATTAGAAATGATAAGAAGGAAAAAAAGTAAGGAACGGTATCATAAAATTTTAATTGTTCGAAATTTTATAAACTCTTTATTTTTTATGTTTTATTCGGTTGAGCTTTTTGGTCCATAGTTCCAATTTTTAAATTTTTTACCGTCTTAAAACAAAAAATATAAGAAGGGAAAAGGACCATTATTTTTGCATGTCTACTTTTTAGAATTTTTAAAATTCTTATATTTTTTGTTCTCTTGGTCTAGGCACGGTTCTTTTTTTAAAAAAAAACTTTCTATTTTCAGTTTTTATGAACATAGGGAGAACAAAACAGGAAATTTTATAAATACTTTTATTTTTTATTTTTTTCGGTTAAGTTTTTTTTGTCCGGACATAGTTCCCATTTTGACAAATTTCCCTTTTTACATATTTTTACGGTCTTAAAACAAGAAAATATAAGAAATGTGGAAGGACCATTATTTTTACACTTCTGCTTCTCGGAATTTTTGAAATTCTAAAAAAAATAATTTTCTTGTTCTAGCCACGATTCCATTTTTAAAACTTTCTATTTCCAGTTTTTATGAATCGTGGGGAGAACAAAAAAGGAGAGAAATAAAGGCTATAAAGAAAAGAACTGCCGCTCGCCATCGGCCGGCTCCTTCTCCTCCTCGACCTCGTTCAAGGTGCTAGTGATCATCGGCATAGAGAAGAACAGCCGACGGCATTACAGGCTCACGATGCTATCGTCCGGCGAGGCCGGGTGGAGCAGGCCAACCAGGTGCTTCAACCACGCCGACGCCCATGAGATATCCCTGAATCTCAATGTCGTCGTATTTTGGTGCTTGAACAACTAGGTGCTTGAACAATGTCGAACAATAATTTTGGTGGAGCATGGCGCCGCATTGGCGAAGTCCAAAATTGGTGTTGATTTAAGATTTGGAAAATTTATCTGCATGCCACTCAATTTGCACGCCTACTTCTGTATGCCATTACTTTCGTCGACCTTCACCCGAATGACACCGGGATGCGAATTGATTTTCTGTATGCCATTTTAGACATTTTTTAAATCTATTTTGGTCTTTTTTTTATAAGTTTCCTCTCATTTGACTGCCTGGCCGCTGCCTCTGTCGTCGGCTGCCTCACCCACTTCCTCCTCCCCATGCTACGCGCGCCACCTCCACAATGAGCAAAGCCGCCGAGGCCAGAGCCCTTCGCAAGCAGTCTGAGGCAGCGTTGAGGCTCGACCACAAACCGCTTCGACGAGGCGCTCGCCCGCACCGATGAGCTCGCAGCCCAACACCCGGGCTCCACACTCGTGCTCCACCTCGCTAGCCGCCTCCACCACGCGCGGCGCCAACTGCTTGCTCAGAGCCCTCGAGACGAAGGGGGTCACGGCGCACCTAGTCGCCGCCCGGGTGCTGCTCGAGGGGACGAGGTTCGTTGCGACGGAGGCCAAGGCGACAGAGGTTCGTGGTATAGCATGGAGAGGAGAGGGAGTGGGCAAGGCGACCGTCGCCGGTGCGGGCGGCGGCCAGGGAGTCAAATGAGAGGCAAAGTATCAAACAAAGGACCAAAATGGATAAAAAAAAATTACCAAAATGGCATACCGGAAATCAATTCGCACGCCCTGTGTCATTCTGATGAAGGCCGACGAAAGTAATGGCATACAGAGGCAGACGTGCGAATTGAGTGGCATGGAGATAAATTTCTGTTTGCGGGGAGTTGATTTGACATCAAGAGTAATATGTAACTGATCTAGGCATCATCGTGCAGTATCGCATACATATCAATTTTATTTTTTTGGGTAAACCATATCATACATCACATATATTGATGTACATTTTAGTAGACTGTTATAAATAAATCATCCTTATTAGGGATGAAAGAGCTAGAAAGTTTGCTAGAATGGTGCATTACAGACGCTTATTTCTGCACTCTTTAGTAGCTGCTGCACTTCTCCTCACTCACAAAGATCGAGAAGCAAAATTTTGCCAATTCAATCTAACTCAGAACAGCAGAATCAGAGGGATAATTGTGATGCAAATGATAGCCAAAGTTGCAATTATTGATCCCTGATCAAAGGCTTTCCCTAAACCTCCCACCCTGGTGAAGTGCTGAAAAGCGAGATACCCAGCTAATGCCAAAGACAGTGCTGCACCACCCTGAGTTCCCCTGTACACGGAAAATTAGAATAGGAAAACATAAGCAAAAGGTAACAGTTTTGCAATATATTGGTATATATCAGGATTTTCAGTCTTAAGCCCTAACAGATGTTGCAGTTGCAGACTGGTAGTGTGCTAAAGTTCTGACTTCCGGATTAGGGGGAATACTCCATACCTCAGGCTCATCAACTGGTAAGGAGCAACACTCACAAGCAGCATTGTTGACAATGGAAGCTCCAGTTCACCTATGATAGTCAGATGAAGGTATAAGTAGTTGTAAATATGTACCACATCTTAATTCAGCCTGTACAAGGGTACACTACATGCAATAGTTCCATCTCTTGATTATTTTTTTATTTTATTTTTTTGCGAAGCAACATTCTATGAATTCTTTGTTACCCTTACCTGGAATGAAGAAGAACAGGCGCACCAAAAGAGCAAGAAAAGCAGTCCACTGACCATAGTCACTCCTAACAATACAAGTTGGTACAGAAAATAAGTATGCATCAAAGGAGTTTCTTATTTTAAAACAAACAAACATTAATTTAATATTGCAAACAAAGGGAAATAAGAAAAATAAATGTATCATATGGTACTTTGCAGCGAATAGTGGCATCTTACTTGATCCATGAGATTACACTGCAAGGTGCTTGCAGAGCAAACAATGGCACAAGGAAAGACTTGTGTATGGCTGTGCCTTTAGCAAGCAATAGCACTCTGTAAAATACAAAATGGTAACCCATGAATTCTCAGATACTAATAATCATATGGAATACTGAGACATTTCATGCTGTGTATTGTTTTAACATTTTCAAGAATTCGATGGCGAAACGAAATAAGCTGCACAAAAGAAACCCATGATATATAAGCAGCTGAGTTTAAGAGATTATGTTCAAGTTAGCTTCATGTTATGCTATTGTCCATCTTCAAGATGAAGGGCATTATTTGGAGCCGCAATCTGAAAAACTCTAGTGACTTATGAAACATCTGGAACATAAAGTATACAATACAAAATTTTACAGCAAGCGAACCGCTCCCTGAATTAACATAGGATACCAAAAGTGTACCATATCCTGCAACTTTTCCGAAACATCTATACAGATTACATTCAAATCCTCAGAAAAATTTCTTCGTAGAAGTGATGTATGCCACTAAAAAAAAACATGGGAAGCAATAAATTGGGTGGCGTGCATTTTAACAGAGGGCGTTTAAGTTAAAGACTGAAAGTATAACGAAACAAAAAACTGAAGGGCACTTATGCCCTATAATCCTGTAGCACTCCTACGTACACAATACTAGCGAGTACTACTAGTATACTATAGTCCTGTATGGTATGGTTCGTGCTTCAGCATGTTTAGATTGTGGTATCATATATTATACTTTTACTCGCTGTCACTGTAAACTGTGGAGAACAGAAGGGATCGAACATGATCGAGATCAAGGTAAACAGTCGAGCTGCGGGTTTAGTGTGGATCCAACTGTGAATAATCAACATCATCACGCACAGATTGCGGAATGCAAGGAAGGACTACGCATTTTACAATCGGATACCATCTGACAGCATGTGAGCCAATCAGTCACACGAATGGCACGATTCGAAGCTCGCATGTGCAAAAGAACGAACAGAACAGTTGCGAAACATGAAAAAGCGAAGGCTTTTGATCGGGCAAACAGCACCGCCGCTACAGAGAGAGGAAAGAGGCTTTTGGGGGTGGCGAGGGAGGGAGGGAGGGAGGGAGGAAAGAGGCTTTTGGGGGTGGCGAGGGAGGGAGGAAGGGAGGGAGGCACTCACGCGGTGGCCCCGGCGGAGACCCATTCCATCGTCCGCGCGCTCAGGTGCGCCGTCGAGGAGCACACGGCGGCGGCTCCCCGGCGCCGGCGTGGCACGCCCACGCCCACGCCCACGCTCAGCGGCTGTGGCCTCAGTGGCAGCGAGGCGCACCCCCTGCACATCCACCACGGACACCGTGGATTAGCTAAAGAATGCGGCCAGGCGCCGGCCGCCGAGGGCACAAACCGCACAACCCAGAGCCTCACCTGAGCGCGGCCGTCACGCCGGCGCGCGCGGCGAGGGAGCCCCCATTCCCGGCCGGCGCCTTGTGTCTTGGCAGCAACACGGGCGCGGGGGCGCGCGCCGGGATCGCGAGGCGCAGCGAGATGGACATCGTTCCGGGCGTGGCGGGTGTCTTGGAATCTCGGAGAAGCTTCGCCTCGTCTCGCCGTCCCAGGCTTGATGTGGAGTGGAGTGGAGTGGAGTGCCGAGATGGCGACAGGGGAGTGGAGCCGCGGTAAATAAACAGCGGCACGGGGGCCGGACGGCCGTCCACGCGGCGCGGGCGGCGACGGTCCACGAGGGCGGCTGGTTGCCGTCGCGCCGGCCCGAGCACCACGCACGCACGGCAAGGGCGCGGGGGCGGGGGCGGGGGCGGGATCTGGCGGCGTGCCGTGCCGTGCCGTGCGCGCCGGCGCTGGTCGGTTCGTGTGGGTTTCTGCTTGGATCGGCGAGCCTGATCGCGGCGACGGGGAGCAGGGGAGGGCGGTTCGGCGTGGCGGACTGGCGGGCGGCGGCGCTTTGCGTTACGGTACGGGCAGGGTCACCGTGAGGAGGTCCGTGACCGTGAGTGGGGAAAGACTCGTGTGTAGCGTACGTGTAGGCGGTGCCACCGAAGAATACTCTGGGCCTGTGGTCGGTTTGGTTGATGCCTAACTATACCACGTCTAAGTTTAGTTAAGTGTGACTAGCCATACTTTTTGTGACGGTCAAATTGAACGTCACGATTGTGACAAAGTGTGTCAAAAAAATAAGTCTATGACGCATGGATCAGCTAGCTAAGAAAGTGTGGCAAGCCACAAGTGTGGCAACGAACCAAACGCGAGTCTAACTCGGTCAAACCTGCCTAGCTTAGATGTGGCTAGGTGTGGCAATGAACCAAACAAGCCCAGCAGCAGTGGTTTAACGCTATGCGTATGTTTATCTCTGCATATCTCGAAGCACAAAGTAGCGTCTCTAGATCTACGGGTCCTCTTTGATCATTTGTTTAGTTTTAGTTTTGTTGTGTTTTAAATTTTATTAATTTTTATAGACCGTTCACTTTAATTTTTAAAATTATTTTTTGATATTTTTTTTAGAGTTTTCTCAAATATCTCAAAAATAACTTTTAAATGATTTACTTAGCCGTGGTTAAATTTTTCCAACTAAAATTAAACAAGAGATCAAAGAGCGTCCAGATCTAGCGAGCTTCGGTTCCAAAACCTGTCGATAGCTAGCATTAGAGATCCGACCATCTGCCCCTAAATAGTTAGATGTAATTATCTAAACATCTTGATTTATCCCAAATTCCCAATAGGTAGACAGGAAGGGATTAAATTAGACTATTTGTCTATTTGATCCCATTATAACTTAGATTTCAAAATACGAAAGATAATAGAATTGTGTTGTAATTTTAATTTTGTTTTGTAACTTTTATATATTACTTGAGATATGTTATTATTACGAACGATTTGTAATTTGCTATTGCTTTGCAATTTTTTATGACCATAAATTTACCAAGTGCGTACACCCATCTTTGTAAACATGCGCCTGCCACTGACCACACATGGTTAATTTTCTCTGAACCATACTTAAACTTTGTATCCAGACACCATACGGTTTTCTAAACCATGTTATTGTAAGAAACTATGGTCTTGTCTTGAAATTATGAAATAACTATGATGACAAATAGACTCTGATAGGTTTAAGAGGCAGCAAGTTATAACAGTGGGTTTGATTGGGCTAGCTTCAAGATCACTCAGAAACATATTTAATCGAGAAACAACTTTCAAGTGATCTTCAATTTTTCAAGGTTTTGGTTTCTCTATTTTACAGTCATGTTGCTCATCGGACTATCCGGTGTTTGGACCGGATTGTCTAGTATGATTTTGAATCAAATGTTTAAATATGCCGCCTCCGCGTCAACGACGCACCAGACCTCGCTGCCACTGGTCGCCGAAGCTTGCCACCAACCGCCGGTGGAGCTCACCGCTACCCAGCCATGGAGCTCGAGGTTGGGGGAGATGAGGACCGGGAGCAGTTGGGAGGACGAATGAGAAAGATGAGCGTATGACACGGTGGGCCCACTCGATGGGTCGTACAATGGACTGTGTATTGAGCTTGTATATCCCAAAATGTTTTGTAATGGTATCTATGTTTGAATCCACATTTTATAATGACGTCTATAATCTAAGCGATTTTGCGATCGTATTTTTATCAAAAAGGTAATTATGCAGAGCATATATACGTTTTTCTAAAAAAAATAGGAGTACAAATTACAACGGACGCACACCAACAACAACGATACCGTGAGGTTAAAATTGAGCAGTATCTGGCTTATGGCCTTTAGAGATGGCCTAGTCCAATTAATTTCGTTGGGCCCATTAGCTGAACATGAAAGGTTGCCTGTAGGAGGCCCAGTATTTCTGTAGCCTGCAAACTTTGGATGCTTGGTTCATAAGACCCAACAATAATGCTACTTCCTGAAAGAAAAACCCTGGATGGTTAGTTCATAAAGCCTGAAAACTGTAATGTTTTTCAGAAAGAAAAAGGCAATGAAAAACTACCTGAAAGCTTTGGATATTCCACTATTACCTAGAAATCCACATCAGGTTATGTTTTCACCCTCGCAGAAGGAGCAATTTCATGGAAAAGCTCAAAACAATCTCTGACTGCATCGTCGACAATGCAAGCAGAATTTGTGGCATGTTATGAAGCAACTGGGCAGGCCGTATGGCTTAAAAATTTTATCCTGGGACTGAAAGTGGTGGACAGCATTGCTAGACCACTCACTTTATACTAAGATAACAAAGCCGCGGCATGTCTTCCATGTACTGGTGCAGGCGTGCAGCAACAGGCCCTCCATCACCGGCTGCTTCTCCTTGTCCATGAACACCTAAGAGAGCATAAGTCAAAGAAAAGGGTGATTGTTTTGCTAACTGATTTTTTTTCCTAACTGAAACTGAATTTGCATCTACCTGAACTTTGCTAACTGAAACTCACTCTGTTGTCCCACATTACTACCGCCTCTTACATTACTAGCCCCATGAGGTATTTGTACATCTGAAGGTGCAGATCCTCCATCGCCGGCTCCCTCTGAAAACCCTGATAAGTGCTTAGTTCTAAAAACGCAGTGCTTAATTCTGAAATTCAGAGCTTAGTTTAGGTAACAACATCTAATGCCGATAGAGATTATTTGATCATCTCAGCCAAAACCACATCCTCATTGTCTACAAAGCATGTAATGTATCAATCCGGCAATAGAAAAAAAAACGAAAAGACAAAGGAAAATCAATCGTTGCAACTACTATAGCATTTCCGACAATGATCTTATATTTCTGGTTCATATTATGTTAATAACTTACCCTGTTCTGCTGCATCCTTAGGGGCTCCTCCTTCATCTCCATGGCCTTCCTCTCCTTGTTCTTCTCCAGCTACTACAACAAAATGCAAAACACGTTAGTGGCACTTCCCATCGACCAGAACTAACAAATCTTTTCCAATAGACAAGCACCTTCACCTCCATCATCCCAAACCATGTGGTGGTCTAGTTCATGAGCAGGACCATCCCACTCGCCAGTGCCATTCCAATCAATGGGTAGCGCAAGGTTAAGGTCAAAGTCTCGTTCAGCCATGGATCGGGAGAGAGAGAGAGAGAGGCAGGGAAGAGATGATCGGAGAAGTAAACTGTGGGGGTTGCAAGACTGTAAAGTTACTAGGAAGTTTGCTCCTCGTGGAGCTAATATAATTAATCGCATTTGATGTCACGGTTATGGATCGCTCTGTGATTCTCCTGATATCTATGCATGATGATGACTCTTCATTTTCTTTTTTGCTGCGAATGTGAACCGATCGGTTCAGCTTCGAGCCGCTGGACCAGGATGGAGCTCCGGTGCCATCCTAAAGCCCGGGCTCGGCCACCACCGCCCCCTGCGTATTTTCAGCGGGTTATGTTGGAGGCATGGCTTCGACAGGTTCATGAGGAAGGAGGAGCTGGAGAGGTCGGTGTGAAAACCGAAAAGAATATGCAAGATGTGAGGGGAATTCCACACACTCCTCTCGTGCTCGCTTATATATAAGCTGAAGTGTCTTCGGTTACATTCTGATGAAGCAAAGAACGACTCATTTGAATTACAAGCGCAGGAGGCGGAGAACGTTACAGAGAACGTGGGCACGAGCACAGGCTCGTCCCTGAAGAATAGCTCAATCCTATCTCCTGTACAATAGCTACAATGACTAAGTCTACTTTCTTAACACTCCCCTTCAATTTCAACCTGCTTCTAGTAGATTGAGATTGTCTTGTAGCTTCTGATGTTGCTGTCGAGCAAGTGGTTTTGTGAACCCATCAGCTAGTTGATCTTGTGTAGAAATGAACTTGATTTCTAGTAGCTTTTGTGCAACTCTTTCACGGACAAAATGGAAATCTACTTCAATGTGTTTGGTTCGTGCATGGAAGATTGGATTCACTGACAGGTATGTGGCACCAATGTTGTCACACCAGAGGCTTAGAGGTCTAGCTTGAAAAACTCCGAGTTCTCGCAATAGAGATTGAATCCACATCAATTCGGCAGTAGCATTAGCCAATACTTTATACTCTGACTCGGTGCTTGAGCGTGAAACCGTGGCTTGTTTTCTCGAGCTCCAAGACACAAGATTTGAACCAAGGAAGATTGCATAGCCACTAGTTGATCTCCTATCATCTGAGCAACCTGCCCAATCTGAATCAGAAAAGGCACTCAATAAGAGTGAGGGTGACTTCTGAATCCTCAGACCAAAAACAGAAGTGTGCTTGAGATATCTCAGTATCCGTTTTACTGCTGACCAGTGATCATTTATGGGTGAATACATGAATTGACACACTTTGTTGACTGAAAATGCTATGTCTAGTCTAGTGATTGTCAGGTACTGAAGTCCTCCAACTATACTTTTGTATAAAGATGCTTCTTCTGCTGTCAGAGGTTTACCCTTTTCTTGTGAAAGCTTTTCTGTAGCAGCCATAGGTGTGGAAATTGGTTTGCAATTCTGCATCTTCCCTCTTGCAAGCAATTCCCAAATATACTTCTTCTGTGTTAGCACAAGTTCATCATCAGACCTCCTTTGAACTTCTATGCCCAGAAAGAAATTCAATGAACCCAAATCCTTAACTGCAAACTCCTTTTTCAATTGCTCAACAAGATTATCCACTATCTGTTCTGAGGAACCTGTGACAATGATGTCATCTACATAGATTAATATATAGATGACTACTCCTTCTCTGTTATAGATGAACAAGGAGGTGTCAGTCTTAGAAGGAACAAACTGCAACTCCTGAAGCTTGGAGCTGAGCCTTGAGTACCAGGCTCTTGGGGCCTGTTTTAAACCATACAATGTTTTTTCCAATCTGCAGACATGATCAGGATGCTCAACACTTTCATAGCCAGGAGGTTGTATCATATGCACTTCTTCTTCTAGTATTCCATGCAGAAATGCATTTTGCACATCTAATTGACGTAGGCACCACTGACGTGTTGTTGCTATTCCAAGAACCAACCTGATTGTGGCAGGTTTGATAACAGGGCTGTAGGTTTCCTCATAGTCCAATCCATAACGTTGTTTATATCCTTTGGCAACAAGCCTGGCTTTAAATCTGTCCAGCGTGCCATCTGCTTTAGTTTTGACCTTGAACACCCATCTGCATCCAACCAGATTGCTAGCTTCTGATGAGGGTACTAACCTCCACGTTTTATTTCTCATGAGAGCTGAATATTCTTCATCCATAGCACTTTTCCACCTGGGATCTGACATGGCATCTGTATGCCGAACTAGCTTATGAGAGTTGTAGGCTCGAAGAAGTGGCCAGCAAGCACAACCAAAAGTCCTGAGAAGAGTGTAATCTGGTTTGACTGAGAAAAGGCGTTCCATCGGTGTTTGATTGTCAATGACTCGACTAGGAAGTCTGTTTATAAGAAAAGAGGCAGTGGCAAAGGCATCATCCCAGAAGCGAAGCGAAGCGGAGGCTTGAGCTAGCAAAGTTAAGCCAGTTTCCATGATGTGGCGGTGCTTGCGCTCTACTACGTCGTTTTGTTGATGGGTGTGAGGACAAGAGACTTAATGACCGATGCCTTGTTCAGTTAGATATGAGTTAAGCTTCTGAAACTCTCCTCCCCAATCACTCTGAAGAATTAAGATTTTCTTGTTCAAAATTCGTTCAACATGTCGTTGGAACTTAACAAAGACTAGAAGAACATCTGCCTTGCGTTTGATAGGAAAGAACCACGTAAAACGACTGTAGTGATCAACAAAGCTGACATATAATTTATTGCCATTATGTAAATACGGCGGGGCCCCAAACATCTGAAGAAACGAGTTGAAGTGGTGCTGTGGTGACATTTGTGGACATAGGAAAAGGCAATTGATGACTCTTTCCTAGTTGACACGCATTACAAACAGCATTATTTGTAGACACACAAGGCAAATTATTTTCCTGCAGTACATGACGAACTACAGCAGAAGATGGGTGACCAAGACGTTGATGCCAAACTTCAGAGGACAACCTAGTGTTGTGGAAGGCTTGCTTTGAGTTGGGGACGATTGCTTGCTTGGATGGAGTGAGCAGATCATAAGAGATCACATAAAGACCACCCTTGCAGTAGCCCTTAAGAAGAACCTCCTTCGTGTCCTGATCCTTTACAAGGAAGGAATGAGGATGAAATTCTAGAAAGGCATGATTATCATGGGCTAAACGCTGAACTGACAACAAATTGCGAGCAGTGGAAGGTACATGAAGAATATTTCTTAGATGCAACAAATGAGTACCAGTTGAAACAGTAGAATGTCCAATATGCTGAATTGCCATACCTGAACCGCTTGCGGTGTGGATCTGATCCTTTCCAGTGTACCTCTCCTTGGTGCTCAGCTTGTCAAGCTCATTGGTGATGTGATAGGTTGCCCCGGTGTCTGCATACCAGTTGGGGTCAATGTCGTAGGACGAGTTGGAGATTGTCGCCGCCATCTTGTAGTCCTCTGCTTGGTAGGAGTGATCGAAGCGGTGATAGCACCTGAGTGCGTCATGCCCAGACTTGCCACAGGCCTGACACACCGGCCTGTTTCCTCCAGGGTTGGTTGAAGAAGGCAATTGTCCATTGCCCCGCCCTGTTGGGGCTCCTCCTTGGAAGCCTCCACCTTGATGGCCGCCATGGAAACCTCCTTCTTGGTAGCCTTGTCTGCCTCGGCAGCGACCGCGACCACGATTTCTTCCTCCGAGGCCTCCTCCACGATTTCCCCTGTGTGCCATGTTAGCTGAAGAAGACGAGATCTGCACTGTGGTGTTGTGCTGATCTTGCCTCATCTCGTAACTGAGAAAGTGTGCATACAGATCATCAAGGCTCATGGGTTCAGCTCGTGTGGTCACAGAGGTGACAAAGGGATCATAATCAGAGTCTAAACCCGTGAGTAAATAAGTGATGAAATCATCAGTGGCAAGGGGCTGCCCTGCAATGGACAGAGTATCAGCAAGGGACTTGATTTTGTGGAAGTAGGTGTTGGCTGTGAGATCTCTCTTTTTGATTGTGGCTAATTGCATCCTAACCTGCATAACTTTGGCTCTGGATTGAGAGGCAAACATACGATCAAGGGCTGTCCATACATCATGAGCAGTGGACAGAGATATGACTTGAGAAAGCAAACGAGGAGATAAAGAAGAGAGGATTGTACTCAGAACCATTTGATCTTGTTGAATCCATGTGCGGTATGCAGGATTTGGGACTTGAGCAGTCCCAATTGATGTCGTCTCGGTGATTGTGGCTTCAGGCGTGGCGATGGTGCCGTCAACGTACCCCAATATGAGCAACCGGTCATGCAGTGCTGAGGAGAAATTGAGCCTTCGGATCGTAGTTGTCATTTGTCCAACTTTGATTTGATGAGATTGCCGAACGACGGTGTGGGAAGAATGCCGGTTGTGGTGGAATTCATGGCGGAAGCAGTATGAGATGAGAGGGAGCTTGTGGTTGACATCTCACGGATTTGTTCGGTGCTCTGATACCATGTGAAAACCGAAAGAATACGCAAGATGTGAGGGGAATTCCACACACACTCCCTCTATGCTCTGTTTCTTATATATAACTGAAGTGTGCCGGGTCGGCTACAGTATGAAGCAGCAACGACTCGCTGAATTACAAGCGCAGGAGGCGGAGAACATTACAGAGAACGTGGGCACGAGCACAGGCTCGTCCCTGAAGAATAGCTCAATCCTATCTCCTGTACAACAGCTACAATGACTAAGTCTACTTTCTTAACAGTCAGGGCATCTGCGAGACGACTGCTTCGACATCCACTGTGGTCTCACCGTCTTGCAGGACAATATCTGTTCTGAACAAATTTAAAGAATGACCCTCTACTGAGTCTTTACTCTTTAAATTTTTTTTCATATGTGCTATTATTAAGGTTCATATATTCACTATTATCACTACAAAGTCAATATTCTTTTTCATGCCATTCTTTTTGCAACAATCTATCACGAATGTCATTCCTAAGCTTTTTTGGTTATTTTCGCTTTATACACGAACGGAATATGCATGAAATATGATTTATGAGGGATGAGGCCCACATATCAACCTCCTACCCTTCTTCCTCCTCTCTTCATCTTCTTCCTCACGTTCTTCTCCGCTGCTCTCTCTCACCAAAGCGTGCAGCTAGCCGGAGTCCACCGTCGCGCTACCATCTGAGTCATTGTCAAATCACCGAACAACATCGTGGCGGCGATGATGCGGCGTGTGTGCAATGAGCGGGTGCAGGATGACGGCGGCGGCGAGCTCGAATGAGGGTGGCGCCGGGGCTGGGGAAGGTGGAGGAGGAGAGACCCCAGAGCTCTGGCGAGCTGGAGCTCTGGCTAGGGGGAAGAGAGAGTCAGAGAGAGAAAGAGAGAGAGGAGTGAAGGAGGAAGGAAGAAGAAGAGGTGTATGACATGTGGACCCTACTGACATTGTATTTCTTGCGTATTCGGCTCGCGTATAATATGAAAATACAAGAAAAGGTTCGAGAATAGCATGAGTGAAGATATGTTGTAAAAAGAATGACATGAAAAACAATATCGACTTTGTAATGGCAATCCTAAATATATTAGCCTTACGACATGAAAAACTATATCGTGTATGTCAAAGAAGACCCACCACATCACTTGCGACAGCAAGTAAGGGAAAAAGCTTCTTAATTGTTGGTACAAAAAAAGGTTGATTTAGTAGCATTAGCTGCAATAAGGGCTCGTTATCATTATGTTAATAAAAAGTGGTTCAGTGGTATGTTAATGAATTGATCGATTACGAAAACTAGACTTTTGAAGAGAGGATATTTCTTCCTCTTTCTTCCTTTTTCTTCGCCCAAAACTTCATCAAAACTACCCACCACTGCTACTGCTCTGATCGAGCTGATCTCGATCGTGCATCTCCATCAACACCCCCAAAATCATGTCGAAACCCTAGCCCACCCCAGACTCTCTACCTCCCCTCATCCCTCATGTCCCTCTCCCTCATCCCAAATTGGATCCCAGCCGATGAACCACTAATGACCTTGACAATCAGCGACCTCAACGCCCTGTCGCCCCATCGCCCCATCGACTCCCCAACCTCGACGCGTCACTACTACATCGCCCCTCGATGGCCCACCTCCGCCCAATGTTGCATCAACCACCCCAACCGCGGGAGGTGCTACACAAGAGCCGTCGCCTTCATTACTTGTCCCTCATGCAGCGCTGCATGCTACTGCTTGCCGCCACCCATAGTCGTTGTCGCTATTGCTGCCTTCCCTTACTAGCTGGAGTACTCCTTTGTGATCTTTCTCTTCTCTGTGGTTGGAAGCAACCTGAGAGCAAGACACCAACGAGCTAGCTAGCCGTGCAATTTCTTAGTTGTACATTTCTTTATTTGAACTACGGTAGGATTACTCATGACTGAACTTTT
Source organism: Raddia guianensis (assembly GCA_036346415.1). Taxonomy (NCBI): domain Eukaryota; kingdom Viridiplantae; phylum Streptophyta; class Magnoliopsida; order Poales; family Poaceae; genus Raddia; species Raddia guianensis. The sequence goes on along the minus strand of CM070538.1, from coordinate 2,498,102 downwards.
TATAAATGAGCCCGAAGCGGGTTTGTACATGGTTTAGCCCAATAAGAGGGAAATATAGGGGGAGGGGAGGGAAACACATGATCACCCAATGTTCTTTAGCCTATCCACCCAAGCAGAGAGGGTGGCTCGTTTCCCGGGATCCCTTGCACGATAAGCCTAGAACGCAAGGTCGTGGGCCGTGCTGCTGATGGTGCGCCTCGCGGAGCGAGGTTGTCCGTTGAAGATATGATTCCTTATTTCGGTTGCCAAAAAATCATCTTTCATACGTTTTGGATGAAACAGGTTTCAATGGATAGATTGGGTCGTAGCGTAGCTACAATATAAATTCCATAATTTTTCTAATTAAATTTATTTTCTGTAATTTTCTGTCTAAAGGAAAATACATTTGAAAACACTGGCCATCGGCCTTCCGACGCGGCCAAACGCGCCCCCGCGCGGCGCGCTTTGCATTTGGATTTTGTCGCGCGCTCTCGTGTTTTTGGGGAGAGCCACGTGGTCCGACGCAGGAGCGAAAGCCAGCGCACGGCCGCACGCAACCTAGGCGTGCGTGGGTGGGCCCGCGATCCTTTTTCTTTTCTTTTCCTTAGATGTACTCGTTTCTCATCGTCTTCCAGAGAACTCTGCTCACTTTTTCCTCTCGTCTCGCCACTCGCCTCTCTCCAATCCTCTCCGCAGGACCGCAGCTCAGCTGGTTGGCTAGCTAGGCGATGGCGTCGCGACTACACCCTCTTCTATTCATCTCTCTCTTCCCCATCTTTTTTCTCTATCTACCCCCTCTTTTTGCACGATTGTATGGATTTGGCGAGCTTTTTTGGTGACTGGATCGCCGGATTCGGCGATCTTGTGCTGTTTTCGTATTTGTGAAACTTCGTATTTTGCTTTCTTTTTGAAACTTTGATTTTGGTCCACTAAACATTAGATTCTGCTATCTGAAACTTAGATTTCACCTACTGAAACTTCAATTTTCTATCGAAACTAGAACTTTTGGCTGGTGTTTTAGCCAAGTTCCACTAGCACTTCTCTAAGTTTCATCGCCAAGTTTCACCAAGTTTCACCTGCTTTTATCCATGTTTCGTTGGGTTTCTTCAAGTTTCATCGGTAAGTTTTCAAGTTTCAATAGTACGTTCTCAAGTTTCAACAGTTGGTTCTCAAGTTTCAATAGTTGGTCCTCAAGTTTATCATAAGTTTTGTCGGTAGAGTTCTCAAGTTTTGTTGCTATGTTCTCAAGTTTTATTAGTTATTTATTCACGACCAACAGATCGAGCATATTCAAGACCAACCATATATATGAAGTCATCGATCATTAATCAACATCAGTAGCTGGCATGAATGAAGTCAACATTCACATACATGACTAGAAACTTCAATCACTAGTTCACTTCCACATGCATCCGATGCAAACCTACAGCACCGAGTTCCATCTCCAGCGGTCCAGCCAGCGCTTCCTACTCCTGCTCATGCTGGTCGCCGCTCAGAATGCGAGGAGGGAGCAGCAGGGTTCGGCATGGAAAAGGAAGCGAAGCTGCCGGAGATGGGAATGAATATTGGAGAGTGGAGAGACGAGGTGTGGCGGGGGCGTTGTGTTCGTGTATGGAGGCACGAGGAGAATTTTTATTTTTATTTTTTTATATTTATTTTTATTCTTTTATGCAAAATTGTATGTCGGATTAAACTTTAGACACAAATAGAAGCTGGTCGAGCGTTCAATTAATGATCGGATAGCTATCGCACTTTGAAAGCACGACATGACTTCTATCGTTATTGACCGTCTGGCTCAAAACGTTTGCTGGTACCTGTCGCACTTTCAAAGCACGACAGGTACCTGTCGCACTGCCTCTGCCTGCCTGTTGCCCCGTACGCCTCTAGGACTTTGGAAGCACTGGAGCACGGCAACTGCAATCGTGTGTCAGCTATATGATGCGTCCCCATTTCTAGGCCTTGTACATTTCAGCTTAGCGTAACGTAGCGTCTCACTGTAGCAATTTTTTTTTTTTTTATATAGCATATGTGGTGCGATAATTTGTAATGATTTTTCTTAGGTTTTTAGTAGTCCTATTAAAGATTCTAATACTATTTTTAAATTATTTTTAACTACATCTAAACCTCTTTTAAAAAACTTTTAAATTTTGATATAGTGAAACGCTACGTTACGCTAAGTTGAATTGTTTGTACAAAGCCCTAGCTAGCTAGCTAGCTTATATTGCTAGCCAGCTATATGATTTAAGGCGCCCGTGAATTGGTCATACGGATTGGTCTAAGATCTGAGAATATATCTATAATCATGCACAAATTTAAATAATAAAGAACAATCATAACCATGTCATGTCATACATTGCTAGCTAGCTTATATTGCTCTGGCCATGTCATGGATACACAGTGACCTCGAGCACGTACGATCGACACTACCTTCGCTCGCCTGATCGATAGATCGTAGTAGGCGCCCAAGACGACGACGATGATTGATGCGTTGACGTCTGGTGTGATCATGCATGCTGGCTGGGGCGTGCGTACGGGGCAACAGGCAGGCAGATGCAGGAGGAGGTACCTGTCGCACTTTGAAAAAGCGATAGGTATCTGTCGTGCTTTGAAAGTGTGACAGGTACCAGCAAACATTTCTAACCTGACGGTCAGTGACGGTAGGGATTCTGTCGTGCTTTCAAAGTGCGACAGCTATCCGATCGTTAATTGAACGCTCGATCAGCGTCAATTTGTGTCTAAAGTTCAATCCAATATACAATTTTACATAAAAGAATAAAATAAATATAAAAAAATTCGGCATGAGGACGGGGTGGAGGATTGGAGGCACAGGTAGGGTTTCCTTAGGATGTGGGTTTGGATGGATGGGCTGGGCCGTGAAATGTCTAGAGGGGGAAACAGCCAAAACCCAGAACCAGCGCAGCTGCACATCTCATGCACACTCATGGCCCAGGTTGCTCGGTTCATTCGGGATTTCGAAGCCTCCTACCGAAGCCGAACCGAAGTCCCGAACTTTTCTAGAAATGCTACCAAATAGGGGTGAAAATGGGTCAGATACTACCTGACGGGTACCCGACCCGGTTGAAACCAGTAAACAAACGGGTTGGAGAAATTTTAACCCGTCGGGTATCGAGTCGGGTTCAGGTAATACCTGATTTTTTCGGAACGGGTTCGGATCGGATATGATATAAGAGATACCCGACAGATTTGGTTCGGATTTGGGTATCCAGGTATTATAAATTTTCGGGTACCCGATAACATGAAACAGCCCAACAACCAACAGTAACCCTAGACACCACATCTCTCTGCCCTCCACCCAGCCGCCACGCCTCTTTGCCCCGACCAAGCATCGCCATGCCGCCCCGCCTCCGCCGGTCTTGCCCGCCGCGCCCGCCTTCCTCGCCCGCCCTCGGCGGCTCGTGGCCGCCAGCGCCGCCTCGCTTTGCCCAGCGCCGCCGTCGCCGTCAAGGCCGTCAGACGACGACGGCCACCGGTGGAGGAAATACGGCAAGAAGCTCTCCAACTCCAACTTCCCAAGGTTCAGTGATGAGTTCCTTCCTTCTTTCATTCAGTGAAAAATGTTATTGAAATTTGCATAGTAAATCTCATGGTTACCTATAAAATCGAATGGTGGAGGCATTGTGAAGACTTATCAAACATTTGATTGAGTTCAAATGTTATTCGTGTGAAAATGTAGAGTACTCCCAGATGTTTCTGTTATCAGCTAAGGGCCTAAAGTTTGCAAGTTCTGGTAAAGCTTTTCTGACTTCTGAATATATGAATAGCGTGAGCACAAACAGCCGATTTGCACTGCTTTTTGTTATTTCAGGTGCCCCTTTGCTACATGGCAATATCATGACCAAACACTCATCTAGCTGGTAGCCTCTAATTATAAACCGTGCTCTGTAAAAAAAAATGTTTTCACTACATATCTGAGCATCCATATCGTATTGGCATCAAAAGAATCCTTTATGTTCAAACTTTGTCCAAATTCACACTATCAATTTAAATTTCTTTGCAATACAAATCCAATGACAATTTTCATGTGGCTAATCTATTACTTTTACATATATTGCTGGTCAAAGCCTAAAAAGGTTGGCCCATACTTAGTGGACGGGAAGGGATATATATGTATGCTGATTAAAAAAGCTTTTTTTTTTAGAACAGAAGCTGATTCCTAGTGTATTATATTAAGACTATGTGCTATACGAAAAATTGTTTTGAATTATGTAAATTGGACTTAATTTACATATGATCCGATCACGTATCCGATAACCAATTTCTACCCGTTCATATAGTATCCGATATCCGTTTTCTACCCGACCACAAAACCCAGAATCAGAATCAGATCCGATCCGATTTTGATCATACCGTATCCGACCCGATATCCGAAAAAATAAATTAGGGTAGGATACGATATGAGTTACTATCCGACCTTAACCGACCCGTTTTCACCCCTACTACCGAATCAAATACCGAAAACCAAAAATACCGAAAATTTGGGTTTTTTCGGTACGGTTCGGTTCGGTAATTTGGTTTCGTGATCTTTTTGCCCACCCCTACCCGTGCACACCACGCCTGCAGGGGCCAGGCCCACGCGGCCACGCTAGGGGGGCGTGCACTCGGGTTTTCTCTGTCTGCTAATGATCTGACGGTGCCCGCACGTCTGGACGGTAGCGCGCGCCAAATACATTTAGAGAGGCTAGCTTTCAATTTTTCACTAAGCCGGATACCATGTGTTTACCGGTTTGGGAACAGACCCATATCCACGTACTTGTACACAAACCCGCGGGGGCCGCGGGTAAATAAATTGGCCCAAACCCGATCCTAACAGGGTAAAAAACCGTTGGGTATCGGGTTTAGCCACTTCCTGCCGCCCCGCGTCCCTCTCTACGCCGGCGGCATCTCCTCCGCCTCCCTCCACGCGGCCAGTGGCGGACCCAGGATTTTATTCTAGGGTAGGCCTAACCAAACAAAAAAAAAATCTAAAACACTTCTTAAAAACAATTACAAAGCAACATAGTATAATACAATAGAAGTAATTCAACATATTATAAAAACTAGTCTTACATTTACACTTTACGCTTTCTCATAGTCATGTAAGCATGAACTATATCATCTTCGCTTACATCGGAGAAAATATCGCGTTCAATAAAAGTAACTAAACAATCATTCAATACATCATCACTTATACTATTTCTCAACCTATTCTTCACTAGATTCATACCTTAACAATTAAATGTGTAATATTTGTGTCAAAACTCAAGAGTGCATACTGCATAGTGCATATATACTTTATAGAATTGTAGTTTATAATTACCAAGAACTTTATAGAGCACTAGAGCAAGAGAGGCTAGAGGGCGGGCGCGGCTGGCGGAGGCGCGGAGGCGGAGGGCCGAGGCGGAGGCGCGCCAAGGAGGCGGAGGGCGGCGACCATGGAGGCCGGAGGCGAGCCAGCAGAGGCAGAGGGCGGCGGCCGGCCAGTCAGCGGCAGCGGAGCTGGAGGCGGAGGCCGGAGGTGGAGCCGTGGAGGCTGGAGGCCGAGGCGAGGCCGGAGGCGAGGAGACCCATGGAGGGGCGGCGGCAAGTGAGGCGCTGTTGCAGAGTGGCGCGGGTGCATGCCACGGCCGGAGGCCGGAGGAGCGAGGGGCGGCATGGCGGATTCATGGGCCGGAGTGAGCGGCGGCTCACGGAGGGTCGGAGCGGCGCCATGAGGCCGAGGGCGGCGCGGGGCGGCGGCGCCAGTGAACGCGGCGCGCGAGTAGGCAAGAATAATTTTTATTTTTAACCCTTTTGAAATAGATATTTTATTTTTAACCCCGTCAAAAGATTTTTTAAATCTAACCCTTTTGGCAGTGCTACCCGTCCGTGGCAAAAATTCATCTTCGCCAAAAACGGGATGGCGCGGCAAGTACATCTTCTTGCGCCAGCATGATGGCGCAACAAGACCGCCCCACTTGTCATTCTATCGATGGCGGGCCGCCAATGCGTGGCGACCATCCGCTGGCGTGGCAGATGAATTTGTCGCGCTGCATTTGAGTGGCGCGACCAAAAGGGTTAGATTTGCAAATTCTTCAGCCCGGGGATTAAAATTAAAATAATTTTTTAAAAAAGGTTAAAAAATAAATTTTTTTCGAGGGCAAGGAGGACAGAAGGTGTGGCGTGGCTCTGTGGGCTGTGGTTGACCGCTGTGGAGTTATCGCTTGCATGTTGGTAGTAAAAAATTGTAAAAAATATACATACTAAGTATAGTCTTTGGTAAAATCCAGAGTAGGTCTGGGCCTACCTGAACTACCCTTTGGGTCCGCCCCTGCACGCGGCCGCCCGCCTCCCCTCGCCACAGAGGCGGGGAATACTAAGAGAGGGGGAGAAGGAGGGTTCGGCCACCTCCTCTTCAGATCAGGTACTCCTCCGACCTCCTCTTCAGATCTGGCGCTCCTCCTCCGTCGCCGCCTCCCTCTCTCTCTCGCCCATGGCCCGTCCTTCATGTTCATCTCCAACACGAGCTGTGTAGGAGGCGTAGGGGAGCCAGCAGTAGAGGAGAAACCTAGGACAGTGGCTGTAGCGTGTATTATTTGTGTGCATCTATGCCCATCAGATCAAAATATGACAGTAGGGAGAACTTGTGATGATATGTTACTTTTATGGCTGTTTGTAGTCAACTTTAATTTAATATAGAAAAAAGTAGTTGGCAAATATATCGCATGGTCAAAGTTCTTCTCAATGAATGGAAATAATCCCTCGGTATGTATAGCAAGACTCCCAGTGATTCTGTGGGTAGTAATGCAGTTGGTACTGGCAGTGAAAGAAGATTGGAAAGATGGACCACATAAGAAGTTTTGCAGTTTGAATATTCCAAGATATAGCCTTATATAGAAGTGAAAGCAATTCTTTTTTCAAAGTTTTGCCGAAAGTGAGCCTGATGCTACCTACTTGTGTGTTGTAGGCTGATCTATAGGGGCGACTAGCGAAGATTTACGAGGTGAAGGGCTTGAACTCCTTCTCGGTTTTCAAGTTTCACACCCACTTTGAAGTAAGCGGCAAGTCCATTAGCTCATCAGGATACGATCTTTCCTACTACGTTGCAATAGCTAATTTAATGTGGATCTCTTATAGGACATTCTGTTCTTCTATTGTTGTGTGGTATTTCTTATATCCTTAAAGAATGTGGAGACTAGCTCACGACAACTCATTAGCAATGCTGGAAAACTTTGGATGGTATAGAAATATAACATTTGCACTTCTTGGAAGCTAAAACGGGCATACCACTGCAGCCATGAATCTCGCTCCCATGGACACCATCAATTCCTGTTGCATCATGTAATTGAAACCAATGCAATAAACTACACATTATGTACAAAGAATTCCCTTTTATAGTTAACAATTCCGAGCATGAAAAATGAAGATTTGATGATGATCCTTAATGTAAGGATAGAGCCCTTCACACAACAATGTTAATTTTAATCCTCAATTTAAATGTGATCAAGATCAATAGTAAACTGATGGACCTTTTGAGTTTTGATGGCCTCAATATGTACTTCTATCAAATAAACTGCTATTTTCTTTTACTGTGTGGTATATGGGTGTCTAATTTGTCCAACTAGCTTTTATCCAGATGCATGTATCAATGTATAACATTTTCTGTTATTAGTGAAATCATAATACTATTGTTGTCACATGGAGAATATCATCGAGAGAGTGTACAGTCGCAACACACATGGCAACATGGGTAAACAAGGTCACTGAGGTCACCTTTTGTTTTTTTTTTGTTGGATAAACCTTTTGAATAATTTTTATTTGTATCAGAATTGTCTCTTGTGTATTCCTGAATATGACAGAATAATGCATAGCTCGACAACTGAACAAGGCATAATTCTAATTTGTTTAATGATCTAGGAACAATTTTATCATAATATGACACAAGATATTAGTTTATAAGTATAACATGATCTGTTTAAAATAGATTAATCAGTATGAGGTAAATGATTAAGCTGAAAGTTTGCTACTTGATGATTCATATTGCATTGGAGAAATTTATATCATGTGCACTTCTTCTCTCTATAGTCATTGCATCATTGCATTGTCAGATCTGGTATGCTAACACTCAGCTTTTCATTTACCTACCAATTAACTAATTGGGACCACTCAAACTTGGCATTGTACCAAAACAACCGACATCACTTTAAATTTGCATGATTTGTTGAATGCCAACTTATAGGCTTTTGGCTATGTACCGGATATCGGTGAGAAAAATTAGTTTTTGTTAGATAACTTTTTCCATTGGGCTCCTTCTGTAGGCCATGAAGTATGAATTTGAATATTTGTTTTTTATTTTCATTGCCATTTTTAGATTTGGGCTTAATCCTTTGTTTCAGCTACATTGGCATTGTGAAGAATTCACACATCACAAGAGTATGCATTAACATCACTGTGTAACAATTCATAGATTTTTATTGTATTGCACCTCACCGTTCAAGATAATAGGCAGGTTCTTGTTTGAATATTTTTGTTGTGCCTTGATATATGTGTACCTATAAATTGATCTGATAGGAGCTGCTTATTAGTTGGTTTTTTTTGGCTAGAGCCAGGTATGGTTGTATAAATATTCATCTAGGAGGTGATGGTTTTTGGCACTAATCTCTACATGCCTTCCCATTTCTACATTTTCCGTTCTTCAAGATTTTAACTGAGGGATGGATGCTTTGTAGGGGCAGATGCATATGTAAAATGTTTGATATGTTGTGGTGCTCAACTGCTCATATCAATTGTTAATCCACGCTCATGTTGCCTAGAATACAATGTAGTTATGTGTTTCATGTTTGCCTTAAGTAGATTGCGTGCGTATAATTTCATTTAAGTATTGGATTGACTTATATATAGTTTTCCCCTAACTTATGTGAAGACATGCATAAGGACTTATATATCAACATTATAATAGGCTTATTGCATTGTGAAAGACAAAATATTGTTGGACATCTATTTATAGTTCCCTTGAGTCAGCTCATCCGAAATAACAAATTTGATTGTGTAGAGTGCTTCGATGGCTTCAATCAAGGCTTCACTAGGCATCCATCAACTAAATATTATATATTGGAGTTACTTCTTTTTATTTCTAAATTATGTTTCCCTTTCATCCTTTTAGCTCTGTTGTAGCGCACGGGCATTGTACTAGTAGTTGCCAAAATTGCTTCTTTTCTAGACATAATTATAAATCTCTACAACCCCTTGGATGAGAACCGCTCCTATTGCATTACAGGATATGGGCAATAAACTGGTTTGGAGGAGCTGGCCATCAGATGATTCCCACCCCAAACTAGAACTTTCTCAAGGATGGGGTTGCTCTACTACATCAGACCAACGTTCCAGTGCCACATACAATACGAGATTAGCAAACAATCAGTTTGAATGCCTTCCAGAGGTATGTTGAATACTATATAGTGTTCCTTCATGCTTTTGTTGACAACAAACCTGTCTGCTATGATGCTACACCTCTGCAGGATGTATTGTGGACGATTTTATCGAAATTGCCTCTGAAAGACGTGGTGAGGACTAGTGTTCTATCGACTAAATGGAGACATATGTGGAAAGCTTGTCCAAAACTAAGTTTTGATGGTTTTACGGCATATGGCAGCGTCATATCTGGGCGACAGGGTCAGCAAAAACATGTTTTGAAATTCATCGACAGTGTTAATACTGTCTTGCAACATCATAGGGGGGAGGGGGTTGAAGAACTTGCGATCAAATTTGAGTTTCACCCTATGTTGGTTGACCATCTCAATAGTTGGGTTCGTTTTGCTGTGACATCGCGAATAAAGTTTCTGTCTTTTGATTTACTTCCAGAGACTTGGGGGAATTCTGATGATAGGTACATATTCCCATTTGAACTTCTAGACCATGGAAGCATATGTCGCCTTCAACACATTCGACTCAGTTTTCTATGGTTCACACCATGCCCTCAATTCAGGGGATTCCCAAAATTAAGAAAGCTTGATCTGGACTTGGTGCGTACCAGTGGAAAGGATCTTCAAACCATACTGTCAAATTGCTGTAATCTAGAGTGGTTGAGTATTGTAAGGTGCAATGTCAATGGTGAACTAAAGGTGGGTTGCCCGTTGCCCCAACTGCAATATTTGAATATACAGCTCTGCAATGTGACAAAGTTAGAATTATGTGCCGCCAAACTTGCAACCTTTAAGTATAAAGGACGGACAGTTCCTATTAGCCTCATGAAATCTTTGGAACTGGAAAATGTTCATATACATTTTTACAATGTAACTATTGAGCATTTTGTTACAGTGCTCCCTGATGAACTTCCAAACGTGCAAAGTCTGACTTTGCGTGCTGCTATTCTACAACCAAAGGTTAGCTCTTTTCAACACTATAAGCTATGATTCATTTTGTCACATTTTCTCATGTTATGACCTAATTGTTTCTGCCAGATATCCGTCTCGGTAGAAAACCCATGCAAATTTTCTCATCTGAAGCACATGCGACTGCTGTTTAGTTATCTTGGAGATGTGACCATGTCTTTGGTCTCAATATTGAGGGCGTCTCCTGTCATGGAAAAACTGGAGATGCATGTAAGCATCCCTTCTGCTTTCCTCATGTTTTTTGCTAAATAATGGGCTTACCTGTTCTCCTTTCCATGCCCTTTCTGCATTATTTGTACTATTTTTTGTAGTTAACCCTATAGAAGAGGATCGATGACTGAAATATTGTGAAGCGACTAGTGTTTGTTTTTTATCTTTTGTGCAAGTATAAGTGTTGGGAGATATAATTAAAGTCCTAGTTCATTTAGGATTCGTGCACATGTCTATTTTAGGAGTATGACTTTGTAGGATTAGAGCCTTTCTCATGGGATTTTCGTGCCTTATTTGGCTTCCTCCACATTAGCAAAATGCTAAGCTGGCATCCTTACAATAAATATTCTTTGCTATTTAGTGAATGATGATTAGCCACCGTTTTACAAATCTGCTTATCATATAGTTTTGTTGTAATGTGCAGTTTAGTGTTCTTGCCTACATCTACGCCGATGAGGAGCCACTCAAGCAACTTCCGGAGCACCGGCATAGTCATCTGCGGGAAGTGTGTATAACTGGATTTGTAGCATCCAAAGGCCAACTTGAACTTCTTGTGCACGTGGCAGAAAATGCCCCCGCATTGGAGGTTTTGACTGTTGATGTAACGGATTTCATTAGTAGAAAAGATCCGGAAGACCATGAAAAGAGTGCAATGTTTATTGCTAAAGTTCGTAACGCAGCTAGAAGTTATCTTGAAGGAAAGGTTTCACCCAAGTGTTGTCTCAGATTTGTTTAGGAGTTTAACATGAGTGCTACCCTCTTGTACTCCGTTTTTATTTGCAGGGCGGTGTACTTTGGTTTTAGGACCAAGAGCAGATGTAAATTTACTCGTTTATATCATTTACTCTACTAATCACTAGGACCTCGTTTATTATTTTTTTAGATGAAGGAAGTTTTACTGATCTTATCTAATTAAATCAAGATGATACAATCATAGACCACTTCCGATTAGGCCTGGGAATGGGGCGGGTTCAAACGGGTTTAATGGGGAGGGTTTCAATTCGGGTTGTTCTTAGACGGGTGAAAACGGGTTGATGTGATAAACGGGTTGGGTTGGGTTGGGTTTACACTTAAATCGGGTTGGCTTGGAGTGGGGTGGGTTGAAATGTTTCGGGTTCAACCCATGGTTTCATCCCCAATCCCTCGACTGGGTTCCCCGCTAGACCACGAGCTAGGGTTCCTCACCACGACTCCACGAGTGGCGATGGCGCCGGCGGCGGCTACCCACACACGGTGTTGAGACGGGGCTACCCACACGCGGTGCTGAGACGGGGACGGCGGGGCTCCCCACACACGGCGCCGGCGGGGCTCCCCACACACGGCGCTGTGACGGCGACGACGATGGCTCCCCACACGCGGCGACGACGGCGGCTCCCCATGCGGCGCTGCTGAACGAGCAGAGCGGCGATGATGCCGGCAGCGGCTCCACACGCGTTTTTCTTGCATTACAGAGAAACATTACAGAGAATATTTTTCTTGCATGATTTTAGATCGAGTTTTGATGTAATGATGTGTCCTTAAAATAGCTTCATTTTGCTGTGATGGATATATTTGTTGTTTATATGCTTAGTTTATGAGCACTAGCTGACTCTATCAGTGTATATTCTAAAGATGAAGGACCTCTCCGCAAAAAAATGTTAGGGAAAGCACTCAGATGACGCTGATTCGCGATCGGACGGATGGGATTCGCAGTGACATGGCGCAAAATTCGAGGGTCTTGCTACAGGGAAATTGCTGCTAGCGCTTTGTATAGATAGAGTAATATTAGCAGTAGAGTTGTAGCTAACCTGGGTTATCATTTTAGAAAGGAGTGAGATAAAATGACCTACATAACCCTATATGTAATTATGAGTAAAGTGCACTATAGCTCTTGGAACTTGTAGCCCGTTGCACGAAATCCCCTAAACTTTAAAATTGTGTTTTCCGCTCTTGGATCTTGCTGCTGTTAGCACCGTTACTCCTAGACCGTTAGGATTCCATTAAAATACCGTCAAACGCATATGTGCCGCCTATGTGGCCATTAAGGGTTTGTTTGGTTGCTTGCCGCAGACTGTCACACCGCAAGTGCGGCACGCCACGCTCGCTCGGCATCGGTTTGGTTGCTGCCATAGTTTCCGCGCATACATACTCGTTACGCAGCGCAGCCACTTTCTCGCCGCAGCTCGCCTAACTCGCATCGCTCGATTTGTCGCCGCAGCTATGCGCGCGGTAAACGAGGCGCTACCTTCTGCGGCGAGAAGCAAACAAACCCTAAGTGTTGACGTGGTCGGCTACGTGGTGGTGATTAGGACGAAAAAGTTGTGAAACAAAATCAAAAAATACCATAATTTTTTTTGAAAAGAGAAATTTGCAGTGTAGCTCCCTAAACCTACAGCGATTCTCACGTAGCACATTGAACTAAAGTTTTACTTTCTCGCCTCCTCCCTCTAAACCTGTCTCTGTTTGCACGGTTGCCCCAAAATCGTTAGGACAACTGTTAAGTGTTTGACGTGTCACCTACATGCCCGTTAAGTGCTAACATGGACGCCACATGGATAGCAAATTTCAAAAAAGAGTAAAATTCATTTAAAAAATAAGAAAATTTGTAAAATCAAAAAAATCATGGAAAATATTCAAAAATCGTAAAAGCGAGAAAAATCATAGGAAATAAAAAACAGGCAAATTGTTAAAATAGAAAAGGTAAAAAACTGGAAAATGCATAATAAAATCGTAAATATTCATAAAAAATCATAACATATAAAAAAAGAAAATCGTAAAAATATAAAAATCAGAAAGTTCATGGAAATAGAAAAAAATTAAGAATCACAAAAATTCTGTAAAATGATAGGAAATTAAAGAGGACATGGAGAAAGTGAGGAGGTGGACGATGGCGAGCGTGTGAGGAGGTGAAGAAGCGGTAGCGGTAAACGCAGGAGGAGAAAGCATGGAACAACGTGTGGTTTTTTAATGAATTTCCTGATGTTTATTTTTTTAGCGATTTTCCTTTTTAAAATTTTATTTTTTTCCTTTTTTATTTTTTCCTATTCTTACGATTTTTTCCTGTCTTTTTTTTTTTTTTTACAAATTTTCCTGTTTTCTATGAATTTTTACAGTTTTTTCTCTGAATTTTATGATTTTTACTTTTTTATTATTTTTGTCCCTGTTGACATTTGGATATATGTTTGACTATTCGTCTTATTCAAAAAAGTTATGAAGATGACATTTATTTTGTTGTGATTTGTTTTATCATTACAAGTATTTTACGTATGACATATTTTTATATATTTATACAGAATTTTTTAATAAGACGAATGGTCAAATATGTATTCAAAAGTCAACGGTGACAATCATTTTATGATGAAGACAGTCCCCTTCACAACACCTCTGTTTTTAGCCGTTTCTAGCGGCTAAAATCAGAAGATTCCAGATGAACAAAATGAGCCATCCCTTTGTAAAACAATATCAGCAAGACCAGCACACACAAGAGATGAAACTTTTAAAAGTAACCCACAACTTTTTTAAAAAAGTAGCTGGAACGAACGAGGCCTTAGAGTTTGATTATGGCTATGCGATCCATTGATAAGTCATAAGCGTAGGTAGCAGTTGTGTGTTGTAGGGTTGGGGGAGATGAGGACCGGGAGCAGTTGGGAGGACGAAGGAGAAAGATGAGCGTATAACACGGTGGGCCCACTCGATGGGTTGTACAATATACTGTGTATTGAGCTTGTATATCCCAAAATGTTTTGTAATTGTATTTATGTTTGAATCCACATTTTATAATGACGACTGTAATCTAATGAGGTCTATAATCTAAGCGGTTTTTATTTTTATCAAAAAGGTAATTCTGCAGAGCATCTATACGTTTTTCTAAAAAAAAATTAGGAGTACAAATTACAACGGACGCACACCAACAACAACGATGATGCACCTCACAAAAGTCACGCACTCGCGCTACAGTGCTACACAAGCCTACAACACCACGCCACCCAAGCAAGTTGCCAGGGCCGTGAATCCGGGCTGGACATAGAAATTCTCTGGGCCTTGTGATTAAAATTGAGCAGTGCCTGGCTTATGGCCTTTAGAGATGGCCCAGTCCAATTAATTTCGTTGGGCCCATTAGCTGGACATGAAAGGTTTGCCTGTAAGGCTGTAAGCCATGAGGCCCAGTATTGCTGGAGCCTGCAAACTTTGGATGCTTAGTTAAGGCCCAGCAATAATGCTACTTCCTGAAAGTAAAACCTTGGATGGTTAGTTCATGCAAACTGTAATGTTTTTCAGAAAGAAAAAGGCAATGAAAAGCTACCTGAAAGCTTTGGATATTCCACTATTACCTGAATAGAGAGGTGCATGTACATGTCACATGTGTGCCACTGCCATCTCATCTCATCTCAGCTCAGCTCACCAGAGAAATCTGAAGAAAAATCCACAACCACCACAAAATCCTGGGCGCCCAATCACCCCTCTCCACGGCGATTCGGAGCCCTAGCCACAACGATCCTCTCATCCTGAGGCTCCCGATGCGCCAAGTGTTGCAAGATCTCCACTGCCACCAATGGTGTCCGAGCTTCAGATTTTTTTTCCAAGAATCGAGATAGGCCAATGGCTGCTCTTCCCTCTCCACCGCTTTAAATACCTTCGCCGTTTGCTCGACTCAGGCCATCACTCGAGCTCGAGCACACAGCTAGCTAGCGCGCGCAGCAGGCACCGCACTAGCTTCTTCCAGGAGCGTCAATGGCGACCACCACCATGGCCCTCTCCTCCCCGGCGTTCGCCGGCAAGGCGGTGACGAAGAACGCGCCGTCGCTCTTCGGCGAGGCCCGCATGACGATGCGCGGCGGCAGGACCGGGGGGAGGCCGAAGGCGGCGTCGGGCAGCCCGTGGTACGGCCCCGACCGCGTGCTCTACCTCGGCCCGCTCTCCGGCGAGCCGCCGAGCTACCTCACCGGCGAGTTCCCCGGCGACTACGGCTGGGACACCGCCGGCCTCTCCGCCGACCCGGAGACCTTCGCCAAGAACCGCGAGCTGGAGGTGATCCACTCCCGCTGGGCCATGCTCGGCGCCCTCGGCTGCGTCTTCCCGGAGCTCCTGTCCCGCAACGGCGTCAAGTTCGGCGAGGCGGTGTGGTTCAAGGCGGGCTCCCAGATCTTCAGCGAGGGCGGCCTCGACTACCTGGGAAACCCTAGCCTGATCCACGCGCAGAGCATCCTCGCCATCTGGGCGTTCCAGGTGGTGCTCATGGGCGCCGTCGAGGGGTACCGCATCGCCGGCGGGCCGCTCGGCGAGGTGGTCGACCCGCTGTACCCCGGCGGGAGCTTCGACCCGCTGGGGCTCGCCGACGACCCCGAGGCGTTCGCGGAGCTGAAGGTGAAGGAGCTCAAGAACGGCCGCCTCGCCATGTTCTCCATGTTCGGCTTCTTCGTGCAGGCCATCGTCACCGGCAAGGGCCCCCTCGAGAACCTCGCCGACCACCTCGCCGACCCCGTCAACAACAACGCCTGGGCCTACGCCACCAACTTCGTGCCCGGCAAGTGAGGCGCCATCGCCATGCCTACGCCACTCGCTGCTCTCTGCTCTGCAGGTGGCTCAGAGCCAGTGTACCTCTAGCTGGTGATGGATGAGTGATTCAGCTGTGTCCTAGCTGCGTGTGGTGTTGTTGGACCTTGTACAATCGTGTAATTTTATGAGATCGGATTCAATGAAAGACTTGTGTTATTGCTCATATGCTGCGTACGTTGGCACTGTTCTTTTGAGCTGATCTTAATGGCTGAACAGCTGAAATGACTGAATTTCAAACGCTTCTCAAGACAGTCTCGAAGTTCAGTCATTTCAACCGTTCAGCCGATCAGACGTTCAGATCAGCTCAAAAGCAGGGCCGTCTTGGTCAATACTTAGGGCCTGCACTTGTCAACTTATTTTTTAACTTTAAAAACCTTTTAAGATAAAATTTAAAGCTGAGCTCATTTTGTTTAACTTGTGTTTTAGAGCTCTCAGAAAAGTCTTGGATATAAAAAGGCAGATTTTAAAAAATCAAATTATTTTTAAATAAGCAATGATAAGTAAATAGACAAATAAGCTAACGATAACATGCCTTTAATTCAAGAGGTTTTGAAAATGTTGGAGCATTTCATTTCGCCCTGCAATGAAATGATTTTGACAAGATAAAAGCATTTGCCTCAGAGAAACAGCCTGATAGAAAGCGAGAAGGATAGGATAGTTGATCTTTTGTGATGCGTCCCTAATTGCCCGATGCATCTTTATATGGGTACCTTGTGGGGATGGTTGAGATTCGAAATGCTTCTTAATTTGGTGGATGTCACCTTAGCGGCGTGTTTTAGTCATGTGTGTTTAGCTTATATTATACTGTATTGGAACCAGAGGTTTCGGGTTTAGCATTTTACCTTCAATAATCTTGTTTTGTACCTAAGTTAACAGTATAAACAATCAAACGAAATATAAGCTGCAAGATCGACAGAAACGGCTCCTTTTATTTTGAGCATGTCTCTACAAATACTTGCAATCTCTGAGCGGCATGCATGCATGCATCGTTCTGCAGTCTGCCAGGTCGGACCGGCAAAGCTACATGGGCCTCGCTTTCAGCATTCGTACAATCCTGGCCCATACCTATCTATATGTTCATCGATGGTTCAATTCGAACGCAAAAAGGACGAGCACCAATCCATTAAATTGATTTTTGTGCTAATTTGAGGTATCGCTAGCTTCTGTTCGAATTGAATGGAGCCCCGCTAGGAAGAATGGTGGTCTTCCTTCAGATCAAATCGTTTCATAGCTCTGTAAAATCGTTTGATAGCATTTTTTCTAAAGAAATTGTTTGATAACTTTTATGCTTGTCTCCGTGCCCAAGGGTCCAAACCTGCCGGGTAAACATTGTTCGTAATACAGTATCATTTTGAGCTGCAACCTTGATTACCACGATTTCAATTTTTTTTAAAAATATATATTGATAATCAATATAAAATTGGTAAAGTTTTTCAAAGAAATGTTTTTCTATCCAAAAATAAATCTGATTTCAAGGATTGGTAAACATATCTTGATAATTGCTCCATATCTAGCAAAAATCAATTGTTTTTTAGAAATTCACAATTCCAAATCAACTAACATTGTTCGATAATCAACCACTAATATATCCGTTAAGTTTTACTCTGAATTTTGTTTTATTTAAGGAAATTTGAAATTCTATTTTAATCATTCGATTTTGCATCAACTTCTCCGCATGATTTCCCTGTTACACAATGGCACAGTAATTATTGGTAATGTGAATACAGACGGCAAACCTTGCTAACCACATGGCAACAATTTATCCTCCTGTCCAACCATCCATGCATAGCTAGTTTCCCGAAACACTTTTTTTTCGTGTGTGTTTGTGTGTGGTTTGTTGAACTCACATAATTACAAGCTTGGTAGGAGGAAGTGTATGGTGATGGTGGGATTGACAGAGGAGGATGTCCGTCCAGTTGTGCGCGTGAACATGCCCGACGAGCAGTAGTGTATGCGTAATAAATCTTTACAAACTAGTAATATATTGTGCTTCATTATATTTTATACGAATCACTTAAATCTCCAATTGCAATGATATAAAATCATCATGTATGTAGCATATTCTAATAAAAAACCACATGCTATTGACAACCGTGATTACTAAAATTATATTAAACCTGTTATGTTTGGTTATTTTAGGTTGCTCTAGAAAGCATTAATTTGTTAGCGTGTTACACTAAGTATTTAAAGAAAGAAAAACTAAAACTGCAATCCATGCTCATGTCACCCCAAAATCACAACGTCACCGCTAGCCTTTTCTACTCTCCTTCATATCCTTTTCCTCACCTTCCTGAAATGACAAATTTCCCTTCACATGTCGATGTATCATTTTTATCCCTGATTACCTCCTACTTTATTGTTCATTTCTTCATCTTCTAAGGGTACCTCTTTTCCTACCTTATCGTTACTCTCTTGGTCGGCCTCTATCTCCTCTAGTCTTTCTTTCTCTACCCACAATTATTGTGAGAACACACCAATTCAGTTATTCTCCTTCCACTCAATTTGCCGTCTTTCTCTTTTCCGTGGCTCTCCTCCCCCTTTGACCTTGCATTCAAGCGCTCTCTATTCCTCTTAGGTTAAAAAAAAACCCTATATCTATCTCAAAATCACTCCACATCACTAATTTTTCTACCTTATTGAATTTGGCTAGAACCTCCGGTCTCTGTTAGCAAAATACTAGTACTGTAATGTACTATTACTCCATTGTTTTTTTTTGAAGAAACTATTACTCCACTGTTACTTGCTACTAAAGTAAAAAAAAAAAAAGAGAGACAAAGAACAGCCAGAAAGAAAAAGTAATTCCCCGTATTTATTCCTCCTCCTCACAATCCATCCATCCACCCACTCATATAAAGCTGTGAGCTGCGGAGGGAGGCGAGGAAGGGTTTTGGAATTTAGGCCGCCATTTGCGTAGAGGAGCAAAGTGAAGCAGCCGAAACCAAAGCTCGCCGCCACCACCACCCCGCCGTCCGCCCCCGCCACCGCCACCGCGCCGCGATTCGAGTCCCGGCTCCGAGGGGTTTCCCGGGCGACGAGGAGGAGGAGGAGGGGGAGGAGGAGGTGAGGATCCCGGCGGCGAGGATGAGCGGCGGCGGCGCGGGGGGCGGGAAAGGGGCGGGGCCCGTCCCGTCGGGGACGAAGAAGATGGTGCAGAGCCTGAAGGAGATCGTGAACCACCCGGACGCGGAGATCTACTCGGCGCTGCGCGAGTGCGGCATGGACCCCGACGAGGCCGTCAGCCGCCTCCTCTCCCAAGGTCGTCGACTCCCTCCCCTTCCCCGGCCCCCGGTCCGCGATCTCTCTATCGTTTCTATGTTCGTTTACGGGTGCCCCTCGATGCGCGATGGAGTTGGAGCGGGTACCTGGGGTTCTCGCTGCTAGGGTTCCTAGAAGTTTATTAGAACTGCCTGCTTCTGCTGATTTGAGGACGATCCCTTAGTCGTTCCCCTTATGTCTGATTGGCTACGGATTAGTGGTAATCGGATGGACCTCTTACGCATCTTGTTCGGAGCCTCTTATTGATTATTTGTGATTTAGCTAGTGTGGTTGTGGCATTAGATAGATTTAGGGGCTCTTGCAAATCTCCTTATCGTTCTACTTTTCTATTAGGGTCTCTGTATAAATTTCCTGCTTAACGGTAATAGTGTAAAGTGTTTCCATTTTTAGACTATAAGGTAGGCAGATTGTGTTGTTATTGTCACGGGCGCGACCTGTGTCCTGACTGTTTTCTGTTCCTTCCTTTTGTTTTTGTCATGGTTTAAATCGGTGGCGGCAGCGGGAGTACACAATTTTTTCATGTATGTTGCTGGATGAATGAGATTTGACGTTATTGGATGGGAAGGAGAATTGGATTACATGGATCTGTGGGAGGATAGGGGATAGGCGATTTCTTTGGCTGGAGTATGCAGGATAAATGAGATTGCTTTTTTGGTCCAATTTAGCATCCGGGTTGTGAAGGCTTGTTGCGGTAAATCTATCTGCCTGGTTGGGAAAGGATGATTGCATAAAATTTAGCTACTAGGCTGTAACAGATCAGAGTTTTTAGATTAGGTTAGACGGCCTGGATTGCCTTATTGGTTAAGTACCTTTGAATTTTAAAGGTGGAAACACTTCTGATTGGCTTGTTTTGTTGCATGTGCTTATCTGGGACCTGTTAGGTAATATGCATTGCTGTTTTTGCTTTGGAAATGTCCATTTACGATATACTTATGTTGTACAGTGGGAGGGACAGTGCTGTACTAGGATTTTCTGTTTTGTTGGCTTGTATTATATCTGAGTGTGCTTTTGTGGGAGTTTCAGATTCGTTTCATCTGTTGGATTTTGGAATTTGGAGAAAGAATATAAAGGGTTTTTATTTGCGGAGGAAGCACAGAAGATAGTTTATTTTGTTTATTTGAACTTTAGTTTCTGTTTCCTACTTTCCTATCCAGTAATTATACATAATTAGGGGAAGGATGTATGGAGCTTGGGTTGGTCGATAGCTATTTATTCATATTATAAGTAGAAAATAACTACCACAGGATTCTTATAACTTGATCTTAGTTTCTTTTGTAATCATGATTATTTGTTTAATATAGAAAAGCAATTCAGATATGCCCTAGTTTTTTTTTATTCCAAGCAGTGTCAGAACTTAAGCATTGGGCATGGTCATTTATTTTTCCTGTGTTTGATTTTTTTATGAGTTAATTAGCTTGTAATGTTTTTAAATGTGATTTAGTCTTGACTCTGTAAAGGAGCCTTTTATTACTTGAGACTGCATGCTTTCTCTTTTATCTGTGGATCAGTGCGGTTAAATAAAGTTGATCCTTTATATCTCTTCGTTTTATCTGGGTGTTTATCTGTTCTATCTGAGGCTCCCTTGTGCCATTTTTTTTATAGTTTTTATACAATTCAGTAAAGAATGCATACCTTTGTATAATAACTGTTCCGGATGCTATTATCCTGCTTATAAGTATTGTTGTTAAATTTATGAGATTAGTGAAATGGTCCAAAATGGGAACTATCACCTTAATACCTCATCTCTTCATTGATGCATCCTTCAACTTACATGACATGAATGGAAATATGTTGTTTTGAGTTTTTTTATTGTTATATCACCTGTTCACAGTTTACATGTAGTACTGTTGCGGCATACAGAGTGCTTTAGTTTTTTTGTACATGGGGATATTGCACATACTTATCCTATATGAAGTAGCAAAATGTGAGTTTGTTTTTGGTCACATTGTCAACAACTCAACATGATATCTGTATTTTATTTTATGTTATCATGCCGAGGCCGTTTTCTATCTAGTGATCCAGTCATCAGTTTACATTATCTATATGACCCCAAGATAGCCAGGTTATGTTATAGCCGGGTTATGTTAGTTAGTCCAGCAGTTGTATGGACGCTGGTATCTCATATACCACTTATTTTTCAGATACATTTCAAGAGGTAAAGAGCAAGCGTGACAAGAAAAAAGAGGTCAGTCTGCACCTTTCTTTAAATGCACTCTATATTCCTGTGATGTTGAGTTATCATGATTGGTACCTTATCTTTTTGCTGCCCTTACAATTTATTAGCTTGAATGCCCAGAAAGAAGATATTTTGTGCATAGACAATTCATTGGATTTTGTTTGATTTGTGCTATCGAAATTTTTTTCGAACTAGTCTTTTGGTTTGCTGTTTGAAAACAGTCTTGATGGAATTCACAGATGACAGATATAGTTATGTGCCTTACATAGGTTAAAGAGACTCCTGAACCAAGATCTCGAACGACAAGTAATGCCGCCAATCGAGGTGTTAGAGGCGGTGCAGATCGTGTTGGGCGAAACGGTTCTGTTCACTCTAGCACCACTGGTAATACTAATTCCTGTCTTAAACTCTTTTCATTTTGGCTGTAATTTCTTTTAACCATTTATTTGCATTTCTAAAAAAAACAGATAACGCGACATCAAGATCATCAGTGTCAGGACCTGGTGTTTCATCAATGAATTCCACTTATAAGCAAACGGCTCCAAGGTAAGAAAACATCTTCATTTTGATTACGCCTTTAAGTGCTGTAATGCTGGATCAGCTTAAGTTAAGCCTATTATTAGATATTCTTGTCTGCTGGCCTTCAGGATTCTCATTTGTGTTACTCTCGAGTCTTGACTCACCTTCTATTTTGTTAGCAACACAAATGCAAACTGCATGAGTTCTTACAAACAATTGCTTTGTTACTTTGTTAAAGATTGGAACTGAAGAATCACATAGTTAACTATAACTTTTTTATATATTATTCTGTTTTCAGGCAATATGATTTGTAATATTGTGTTAATTCAGAAGCAGCGATATAGTCAGAAGCAGCGATATAGTCTTTGTTTGTTTGGATGGTGCATGACACTGAAAGCATACAAATTTGTCTCGTCTATTGATGATTGAAGTTGCTTTGTTTTTCACACCTGTTTGATGTTCACGTTCCCTTTATCTCTTGTAGTTTGTCTGTGAACAAAAATATGGTTGCTGATGGACCATCAGTACCATTGCAGCCACCATCTGGGCTTCAGCACTGCTGGTCTGGTACACCGGGTCAGTTGTCAATGGCTGATATTGTGAAGATGGGCAGACCTCAGGGGAAGCCTTCTAGCAAGCCTGTGGTTACAGCAGACAAAGGGTATACTGGACAGTACCCATCTTTGCCAAGCACCGCAAACCAAACAGCGAGCACAGTTCCACCGCCAGAGCTCGACCAGGGGTTGCCTTCCATGCAAGATTCTATCATGGTTAAGGATCACAGCCACTCAGTTCGTGACCACAAGCAGGCATATGATAATGATTGGTCTCCACAGGATGAGCTGCCATCAGGGAATCAGTCATCCCTCCCTGAGATTTCTGGTGACCCATCACTACAGGAGGCACCGTTGCAGTCATCTACGCTGTTTGCTGATGTTGTTAATTCATACGAAAATCCTCATTTAGGTGAAAGCAGCTCAGGTGCAGACAGATCAATAAATGCTTCTGAGAGACACTTGGAGCAGCATGAAGCAAATTCTGAATATAATGATGGATTATTGCAGACCTCAGGTACCTATCTGCCTCAGAAGCATTCACACTCAGATGACGAAGGTGAGGGTAAATTGAATTTACAAAATCTGCTGTGCTTTGTAGGTTATCTTTGAGGACCAACACGTTTTTTTTTTGTTTGAAACACTTGCATATCGTCTTCCATGTTGCAAACCTGGATGTTCTGCGATGTCAAGTTGTTCCACTTACCATCATTGAACCTTTCTAGTATTCAGTTCACGGTTCACTGGCCCGACCTGGTTCTATTGGTTGAACTACCGGTCTGATAAAACATTAAAAAAATACATATGTAAATCTCTTCGTCAAGATTTATTTATGGATTGAGATCGTTGCGTGTACAAGAATAAGTGATGCATATGATCAATAGCTTTACTCCTTCAAGAAAACCAACAAATAGCATATGCTTGCACCAAAGCAGCATATGGGATTATGGATCGAGATTATCTGCTGCATGCACCATATAAGTAGTTAGCTAGCTGGGCATATATCCTTGCAAATACGCATGCATTGATATGCACACATATACATGAGCTTTGTGATGATGCATAGCTGCTGCTCAGACGCACACATGCACCGGTGTGCAGCAGCAGCGGGCCAGGAGCATAGCATGTACACATATGTGAGCACAGCAGCCGATGGGCCAGTATAGTGGGCTGAGGTGCTGAGTGATGGCAACCAGCCCGTTTGTGGCATCACAGACTTGTTTAGAGTTTAGTACCACATTGCCAATGGAAGTAGGTGACTGGGGGATGGGTACCTATATAATACCATGGTGTGGATGCAACCAACCTTTAAAGCATATGGGCTAGCCAGTTCTTTTATACCTGGCTGGTTTTTGTTAGTTCTTGAAATAACCACCCAGTTCGTCTGGTTTTTTTGGGGGTCAACTGCAGGGATGGTCAATCAAACTCAGCCAGCAGAGGGTTCATTTCTGATTTTTTTTCCGGTTTAACTGCCGGTCCGCCCGGTTTTTAAAACTATGACTAACCTTGGATAAACAACACACCACCCTGTATGATAAAATGCACTGTCTATTGCATTAAAAGTACTGTTGGTTATATTTCAATTTATAAAACAATTCAAATATCTAGTGGTGACATAAAGATTACATTCGCTTATTTGTGTGATAATTATCCATTTCTATATTAGCATGCCTGTATATTTTCTCCCTTCGAATAGGTCAACAGGTTCATCAAATCTGTGTTATGATAGGGTTTTAAGGTTTAGAAAGGCACTAGGAAGTAGCAACAGATAAGGATGCAAAGAATCAACTTCACTGGACAAAGAGTGATCAACAGTGGTTGGTTCTATTTTTAAAGTATTATCTCATATCCAGGAACATCTTCAGAAATATTTTCTCAATTAACTTCAATCTAGCCAGTTCTCTTAAACATATCTACAAACCACGTTTTGGCTGTGGTTGCTTGGTTTTGCTCTGGATGTTGCATCATTTTTTTTTATATAAATGTGGACTTGCATATGATTACTGATTTTCTTCCTTCTCCTCCAACTTCCAACTATGGTTATATGTCCCATCTTCTGACCATTGCTTCCTTGCAGCCGAGGAGTCCCATGTTGATGTATCTGTATCAGCAAACCTACAGGGTCTAAGCCTACATAACGAAGAGTTACTTTCAGCCGATGATAACCCTGCAGTTATAATTCCTGATCATCTGCAAGTTACCAGCAAAGAGTGTGCTAAATTGAGCTTTGGTAGTTTTGAATCTGGTGCATTTTCTGGTCTTGTCCCACCAATGAGTGCTGATAACATTGTGGAGTCACCAATTGTAGAGGAATCTGCATCTATAGATCAAATAGATGTGAGGTAAGTGTTCTCCTTGTTTTCTTCTTTATTTAGCTGCGCAGGTTGCATCTTTTGATACATGATTGGAATGACCTTAAATCTTGTAGGGATCAGGATTACTATGGCAGTGGTGCAGTGAATTCGTCTGCAAATGAGAACCTTGAAACCATCATGGGAACTAACATGGAGAATCTTGATGTACCTTCTGTTTCACATCCTGATGTCCTGAGACAGGAAGTACTTGATGATCCCACTGGTCTTCAATATAACCTGCCATCAGTCTCAAGTCATGGTTATTCAAATCCAACACAGCCAAGTACGTTGGGAACACCCCAAGGAAACACTCAAGCACACACTCTTTCCCATCTGTCAAGTTTCCTGGTACGGTGGCCCCTTATCTTCTAGTGAAAAACTCACTTCATGTTTCATACTGTCATGCATTATGGACAAGTGATCTTCTAATGCCCAGTGTTGGGTGTCTAGTAATATGCTGTGCATGCAACTTGCAGCACGTTCAGTATAGGTGTATAGCCTACATGATTATAGATAATCAAACATGCATTTGGACGTTGAGGAAACCTATTGTGATGCTGTATAAGGTTTTAACGAATCTGGATGCACAGAAAAACATATTGTAAGGATTTGTGATTTTTTTCGTGAAGACATAGTGACTTTTGCTTGGCTTATAGTTACAAATTTGGCTGGGATTCTGGTTTTAGGTGCCTGCACATATTGAAGAGGCAAATTGCATTCGTGGATGGTCCTCTGTACCCCACTTCAAATGCTCCTTGATCAGAAACTTGCTGAAATGTAGGATACTGATATGCACGTGATGGAGTGATAGATTTACATGGCCTGTGTAAAGCTGTCTTCAGAACAGCTACAAACACATCCAGTTAGAAAATCTGTATGACATAGTTGGTTAGCATGCTTCGGGAGGCAATTAAGTGGGGCTTCAATATAATTTTGCTGTGGTGTCTACTAGTATTGAACCTGTAGAGCTGTTGACCTTATTGCAATAGAAATTCAAATATCACCTTCTGTAGTAAGTTAATCTAACCATTTATGTTGGTTAGTATGCTTTGTGCAGACATAGTTTCATATTGGTTGCCTTCTGTTTCCACAAATGGTACCTAGACCCTTTTACCTCTTTATAGACCTGAGTATGAGCATCTTAAGAAGATTAAATTAATTAAGTGGTGTTTTGCTCTTGCTTTTGTATGTTCCCTTAGTAAGATCACTTCATTTTAACATTAGAAATCTTGCTTGATCAGTAACTGAAATTTCCTGGTAATTGTATGTGACATACTAAAATATACTATTCTGTCAAAACTCAAAAACTATGTTTGCTTGCTTTGTAAAAATTGCTGAAACAGTGTTGAAAAAAAGGAACTGGTGGGTGAAATTTGAACTTCACCACTCTCCGTTCAGTTTAACTGCTCCTGGTAATCACTCAATACTCTTTTAGGACTAATATCATGTAAATCTGAGACAGTACAAGTAATCAACTCTTAAGAAAATGTAAAAGCAATGAATAGTTTTAAGCAGTTTTGGGCAAGCGCAATATTTGCTAGTTTATTTTTTGAAGCACAATATTTGGCTTTTTGCATCATAAAAATAGACCCAAAAAAAAAAAGGGAAGAAAAGGCTTACTCTTCATAGAAACCCAGTCTTTTGCTTGGAACTCTGCCCTGTGCTGATATTTACAACTGGATGTAAAGCATTGATCTATTCTGGAATTGTCCTGGAACATCTGGACTGGCTTGTATGTTTTTGTCTTGTGCATGTCTGTTTATTTAATCCAGCTGACTATGCCAATATGCCTCAACATAATTCTTACTAACTTGTTTCCCCAGCAAGCAAATTCGTTACACAATGGTTTATTGGGGGACTTGGAGTTAAGTTTATCATCTTTTGCGTCAACGCAATCAATGCCTACTAAATATAACTCAGCTGCACCAACTACTACTGGACCAGCAATCACAATGCAGGAGGTAACTTAAGTAAATGAATTCACTGATTTGTGTTTCATAGAGTTATAACTTAAAGGGAAGTTATGGAAGCAGCATTCTTTATTGTATGCAAAGGTTAATAATTTGGGTGTATTTGTGCTAGAAACAAATATAGTTCTTTATTTCATGTAGCCACTAAACCAGTGTTGGTTATTAAGTTGACCACAAAATCCAGGCAAGAGGCATTGCCGTTTAATGCTATATCTCCATTAGCTACTCAATTTCGTTGAACTAAAAATTAGAACATGAAAAATGTTTCACTTTTCATGCAGTATGAATCCTGAACTTGTGTTAATAGTATTTTTATGGCTATGTATACCTTTTCAGGCTCTGAAACCAGGAGTTTTCTCGAACACGCAATCTGCACAAAATCTCCCAAGTACTAATATTCCAACTGGCCCCCCTCTTCCACAGCAATTAGCTGTCCACCCTTACTCTCAGCCAACTTTACCGCTCCCGCCTTTTGCAAGTCTGATTGGCTATCCTTATGTGGCTCAAAACTATACTACTTACCTGCCATCAGCAACCTTCCAGCAAGCATACTCAAGTAATGTACCGTTCCATCAGTCTGCCACTGCCGTACCCGGAGCTGGTATGAAGTACTCGATGCCACAATACAAGAGCAACCTGTCAGCTACAAGCATACAACAACAGCCTTCTTCAGTAATATCTGGTTATGGAGGCTTTGGAAGCTCAAGTAATCTTCCAAAAAATTTCAATCTTAATCAGAATGCTGCCTCCGCATCAACAAATCTTGGGTTTGATGAAGCGTTGAGCACACACTACAAAGATGCCAGCCAATATATGGCGCACCAGCAGGTAACCATTGCAAGCGGCCCTTGTATCTCATTTCTGCTTATTGATGGTTAGTTCAATCAGAAGTGTTGATTTTATTATCTTTTCAGGGTGACAGCTCTGCAATGTGGCTTCATGGTGCTGGTTCGAGGGCTGCAGCGTCGGCGCTTCAACCCAGTCACTTCTATGGCTACCAGGGGCAGAATCAGCAGGGTGGCTTTCGCCAGGGACAGCAACCTCAGCAGCCCTCTCAATTTGGGGGCCATGGCCATGGGTACCCAGCGTTCTACCATTTTCAGGGCGGCCTGACACAGGAGCACCCCCAGAACCCTGCCGAGGGAAGCCTCAATGGCTTCCAGGCTGCACCGTCGCAGCCGTCTCACCAGAACTGGCAACAGCACCCCACCTACTGAGAGCCCTGCACTCTTGTTGTAGTGGTGTTTCACTGAGCCCAAGTTTGGTGCCCGAGCCCCAACTCTCTGCGGGGTAAGCAGCTCGGAGTAGCTGAGCTTGTCGCTCGTGGCAAGGTCCCATGCCAATCAAAAGTTTCGGGAGGGCGTTTTAACTTGTTGGGTGTGTCGTCAGACTGATGAGTTTTGTGATTTGTCTGGATAGCGAGTAATATGTGCCGACGAACAGGCTTGTAACTCTTTGAGACCTAATTACCTAACAGGTGCCGTTTTCTGATTCTGAAAACTCTTCTTGACCTTTGAGCATTTGTGTTTTAGAATGTTGCACGATTTTTTTTTTTTCTCAAATGGGATGGATGCTTTCAGAATGTTAAATGGACACATTGATGTTGTCAGCGCTAGTCTTTGGTTTTGAAGGTTTACCTGCACTAATAAAATGCATACTATTTCTTTGGAAGCCCAGCTCAGGTCAAGTGCTGAAGCCTGCAACCTTTGGCTGCCTAGGTTATAACGGGGTTCGTCTTAAGGGTGTGTTAGGTTGTTTGTATCAGGTCGAACCTGTATGAAATGGTATAAATTGAATGAGATGGTTTCGTATGGTATAATTCAAGTGAGATGTTTGATTTGTTAAACAGGATCATACAAAATTTTGTTTGATTCTTGTATGGGATAATTTAGAATGGTTAAAGCATTCAAATTTAACCTGAATGACGATTTTATTTTGGATGATTTAAAATAAATTTAATTTAAACTTCAACATTCAAACTAATTTTAAAATTTAACAATCAAATTGGATTCAATATTCAAATTGGATTTTAAATTCAAATTACATTTAACATTTGAATTTTTAAATCAAATTTTGAATTCGAAATTCAAACCAAATTTAAATTTGATTTAAATTTAGATTCAAAACTCAAGTCATATTTTCAATTCAGGATTCAAGCAAGTTATAAAAAATGATTTGAAAATTAAATTCAAACCAAATTCAAAAAATAAATTCAAATTTTTGTCCGAAAACTCAAATTGAATTTTAAATTCAATATTCAAGGTGTATTGAAAATTCAAATCAATTTTTTAAATTCAAACGTATTTGTAAATTCAAAATCTCAAAATTAAAAACAGATTTAAAATTTAAAACGAATTTCAAATCTAAACTGAATTTAAAATTGAAATCAATTTGAGATTTAATATTCTATAAAAAATGAATTAAGAAGAAGTAAGAGTTTGCGAGAGAAAGTTGTATGGTATCGTTCGATCAGATCGAGCGAACGAAGTCATTCAACATATCGAAAGAATATTTTATTTTTTTGTATCATACTAGGATGATTTAATACAGTTCATCCAACCAAACACATGAATGAACACAAAATTCTGTACCATCGCATACAGCAACCATCTCATTAGGTAACCAAACACACCCTAACAAACCGTCCGTGTGCAGGAACAGAATTGCAAATAAAGTAATTTTTTTTGTTGCCTAATTCTCTAAATTGTTGGATAAGTGCACCTTAAAGCAATTACAACGGAAGCAATAAACCAATTGAATCAATAAAAGTAAAAGAAAATTAGCGTATTGGCTTGCTGCCGTGCTGCTGTGCATCTGGGGCCCTGGCGGCGGCGCTAGCTGTGGCTCCTCGCCGCCGGTCACCGGCTCTATCCCAGTGGATCCGTCGGCCGTGGCTCCTCGCCGTCGGTCTTGTCAATTACGAGATAGAGATCGTCTTCCGGCGGTCTCCGGAACGCCCAGATCGCCACTTCATGGCCGACCTTGAGTCCACTTGCTTG
Organism: Raddia guianensis; assembly: GCA_036346415.1. Taxonomy (NCBI): domain Eukaryota; kingdom Viridiplantae; phylum Streptophyta; class Magnoliopsida; order Poales; family Poaceae; genus Raddia; species Raddia guianensis. Next base: position 2,468,163 of record CM070538.1, on the reverse strand, counting down.
GACGAACTCCTTCTGCGGTTTTAGTTTTAGCACCGTGCCGATACTTGAATCCCACCTCGTCAGCAACGGCCTTATCTGATGTCCGGCGCGGTTCACAACGACGTGCACCCGAAGCCCGCCGTGCTTCTTCCCCTCCTTCTTCTTCCTGAGCCTCTCGCCGCCGTGTTGATAGCCAGCGTCGAGCTCGAGCTCCTCCTGGAGCTGCGCCTCATCGCCCGCGTCGATGTCGAGCTTCTCCTGGAGCTGCGCCTCATCGTCGGAGGCGAGCTCGAGCCCCTCCTGGAGCTGCGCCTCATCCGTTGTCCTCTTGGGATCGTCCTCGACCATGCTGGCGGCCTCGCGCTCCTCGGCGGAGAGCATCGGCCGGAGGCGATCGTCGAAAGCGTCCTTTGGAATGAGGAACCGGCTTTGGCGGGAGCTCACGTCGGATCTGCTGACGCGCTTCTTGACGATGAAGTGGAGCTGCACGTCGCCGTGGAGACCTAAGGATGGGAGTAGGTTCGCACGTATCCACGGCGGCGGCTCCTCCTGCTCCGGCTGATCCGCCACGTCGGCTGCGGCGGGAGGTGGGTGCGCCGCCGCCTGCGACGGAACGGCGTCGATGGGCTCCGTGGCGACCTGTGGCGCCTCGCCGCCGCTTGGCGTGGCCGGCGCCGGCGGCGGCGACGTCTCGTTGCGGCTACGCGAACTCGAGCGCCGCCGCAAGCGGGCAATGCGCGCCACTGCTACGGGCGGCAGAGCGACGTTATCCGTGGGCTCCGACATAGTCATGGCGCCGCCCTCGGCAGTCTCGCCGCCGCTTGGAGCGATTGTTTCCACGGCTTCTTCTCCGGCCATCGTCCTCGCTCGCTTGCTGTCTTGCCAAGTCGTGGGGGTCGGGGGTCGGGGTGCTTCCGACAATGACAGCAAGGCCTCGGCGGCGGCGAGATCGGCGGCAGGCGCTTGCATCGGCACAGGGGAGAGCGAGAGCGAGCCGTCATCTTCGGGTACAGTTTCGGTGCGATCGACGGCGGTCTCCGCTAGCCCTGCAAGCGACCTCGCCGGCGGCAACGCCATCGTCGATATGATGATTCTTTGCCCTCCCAGCTCGGCTATATATACATGGTTTAATTCGAGTCTCGGTGTGATTCGGCTAGGGTAAAAACGAGTTACACACGAACACGTGCTATTCTAGTCTAGTAACCTTGTACGAGGAGGAAACATCAAGCCATCGTGCGACACACAAACACGATACGATAAAGCCCACTTTAGCTCAACATCCAGGCCAGGCCCACTTATGGAGAGTCCACAAATCACTTCTCCCGGCTTCGTAGGGCGATTCTATGCTGTACTAGCATTAATTTAAATCGAAATTAAAAAAAATTGCCCGTTTAAAAAAATTAAAAAAATAGCATCCTAGCGCCCGTTCAACGGGCGCTATATAATAATCGCCCGATAGACGGGCGTTATTAAAGGCCTACAGTACAAGAGAGCCGAACCAACAGGCGTGTAATGGCGGCAACGGTCGCGATAATAATCGCCTCGTTGACGGGCGTTTATCACTATTCGAAAAAACCGCCTGCTGGACGGCGTTTATACGATGCGGGAATGGATCGCCTGTTGAATGGGCGCTAATTGCGCTAACCTCACATGGCCGTGGCACGGATCATCGACAATAGTCATTTGCCAGCCCTTGTGTGTGCAGAGAGAAAAGAGAGGAGAGGAGGAGGAAGAGAGAAGAGGAGAGGAGGGAGAAGAGGAGAGGAGGAGGAAGAGAGAAGAGGGTGAGGAGGGAGAAGAGAAGGAAAAAAAGGTAATTTTAAAACTCAGTTATATTTTTATTTTGTAATGTTTAAAAACAAGGTAGGTTAGCAATATGGACATGATAAATTAAATATTTCGTTTAAAGCCTAGATTTAGCGATTAGGTTTTAATAAAAATTAGGTATATTTTCTGTAATTTTTATGTACATTTGATTTAGAGTTTTAAATTAGAATAATATTCCGATATGTTTTTGTATGAATATGTAAATGAGTTTTAGGATTTAATGTTTTATAATATATACGGTAATTTGTAGTCTATATTTAGGGTTATAACTAGGGTTGTAAGAGAGGCTATACGTTGATTTAATGCGTATGTTTATTTTTATACTGATTTACTGGTTAGGGCTTATAAATTTAGAGGACATGTGTAGGTCGGACGTTACGGTAGTAGCAGACTCGATTTATATGAAGCATAATGCATGTTGGTTTAAAGCATATTACAAAGGATTAACAATGATAAATCTTTAAGATGTTTTTGTCAAGACAAAAATAATTATAATTTATTAGTAGTTCATTTCGTTTTAAATGACAGGTCAATGGGAGATGTAAAATATTTTAATGTTCATTATGGGCAAGGGATATCAATTTTGGTCCAGACGGGTAGACCTATCTATGTTCCGTCGATGATGTTGGGGATATCTAGGCCCACGGAGAGAACGTTAGCGAGGCTTGAAAATTGGTCATAAGGACGTTTAAAATTAACCCCAAGAATATGGTCGGATATCGTATTTGCTAGCCGTACTACGGAAAGACCTTATTGGGAGTTGGTACCAAGAAAACAACCCGAGGATGGAGGCGTTATATTGAGATTGCCATCGAACGAGGACAACCACTAGCACTTCTTGTTCAAAGCAAATCATGAGGAACAAAATGAAGAAGCTTTGCATCAACTCGTCAAGGAAGTAATGTAGTGCGAGGAAGAGATGCAGAAGATGGTGACGACAATCGAGCATGTGGTGCGGGAAGAGGTGGAGGAGCTGGAGGAGACAATGGATGGATCAAGTGAGCAACAAATAACACAGAACCCATAGGTGCGGCGGATGAGGGGAGTATATTGAAGCTATAGTTGCGCCCATGGAGGCCGAGGATGCCGAGCGCGAGCAAGTCCCCGAGGAAGATGTGTCGACGATGAGAGTCCGGTGGCTTTCAAAATATCGTGCGGTCGAGTGGAACTCATCAAACTTTGCGAGCTATCTATCCGAGAAGACACTCAAACGACTGGGAATACCACCGAACGAGGTGACACAAGGAGCGACATACCCCTGGAAGGAAGAATTGGTGACAGCCGTGAAGATTTGGGCATTATCACTTATGAGAGAATTCAGAGTTGTCAGATCTAGCCGAAATGTGTACGATGTGGTGTGTGTTGTCCCCGGTTGCCCTTGGCGTGTGCATGCCTTTAAAGGAAAGTGGGTGGAATACTGGGTATGTTCAATAGTGAGGGAGCATAATTGTACGGTGGTGAGGTCGACGAAACACGTAAATCTAACATCAACAATGGTGGCACATATAATGCAGGCTCAAATAGCGAGAACGTTAACTACGAGCCTCGGTCTATCATTCGAGCCATGGAGGAACAATTTCAAGACACTATTCCGTATGCAAGCGCTGGAGGGCAAAGCAAAAAGCATTAGAGATGAGATTTGGAACATATGAAGCATCTTATGCGAATATGTCATCCCTGTTGGCGGCCATAGCTAAGAGAAATTTGGGTACATATTATGATTACAAAGAGGTGGAGGCAGAGGGCGATGATATTGGAAAGTTCGTTCTGCAGCGGGTTTTCTTTGCCTTGGGGCAGTGCATCAGGGGATTTCAAAATTGTCCTCCAGTTCTATGTGTTGACGGAACATTCCTAACTGGCAAGTATAAGGGCGAGATCCCGATCCGCAATCGCCGTTGACGGAACAACGGATTCTGGGTGGCATTTGCTTTTGTCGAGGGTGAGAATACGGAGAGTCGGTAATCGGTTTTAGAGAGGGTGAAGCATGCAGTTGTTGTTGGCAGATCAGATGTTTGTATAATTCATGACAGACATCTTGGATTGTTAGCGGCGATCGAAGAAATTAAGTTTGGCTCTGACTATCGAGCTGCTCAGTGGCCGGACATATATACCCGGTGGTGCATGAGACATATGGGTGCCAATTTCTTTACCCAGTTCAAGAATAAACACTTAATTAATCTGTTCAAACGATTGTGCAAGCAAAATCAGCAACGTAAGTTCAATCGGCTTTGGCAGACTTTGGATGAGCTGACGACGAAGCATACCAGGGAGGCTGGGAACGTGAGGAACAGAAGAATTACAAATTTTTCAGAATGGATTGAAGACTGTCCGAAAGAGAAGTGGGCATTGCTCTATGATTCAGAAGGCCGTAGATACGGGATCATGACCACAAACTTGGCAGAGGTATACAACTGGGTCATGAGAGGGACCAGGGTACTGCCGCTTGTAGCAATTGTCGAGGGGATTCTGCACCGAACATGCAAGTATTTCATGGGCGTATCGTGCAACCTCAATTGCCATGTCCGATAATCGGTTGTTCTTTTACGGGGGTTGTCACAAAGTACATCATTGAAAAGGTTAAGAAGGCACACTACACTCACCTCACGCAATGGGTGCGGACGAGTTGAGGTATGAAGTTCACTGCATGGATAGGGCTCGCCTTGGGCGTAAACGTCAGAGGAACAGACAGGAGTGCATTCTTGCTGATGATCAATGCAAGTGCTCATGTCGTAAACCGAAACTTTTACACAAGCCTTGCTCTCATGTACTTGCAGCGGCGTCAATGACAAATCAATCAACATACAATTATGTTTCTCAGTATTACAGGAAGGAAGCTATATTACACACTTGGCATGCCGAGATATACGGTACGGTATGTACGGGTCATTCATCGACCAGTTGGGCTAAATCAGAGGCATGTCCCGGATAGGAACAAGCTGAAATGCAACTTAGGACGCCGAGTGCATCGACGTATTCAAAATGACATGGATCACTCTGAGGCAGGGCGTCCCGTGAAGATATGCAGCAGATGCAATGAGGTCGGCCACACGTATCAAAATTGTAACAAACCCAGTAGTGGAATGTACGATTCGAGGTGGACCTTCGTGTTCAGCACCACGATGGTCGACGCCCTTTCCATTGATCGGACATGTAATGTAATGCGTGAAATTTGTAATATTTATATTCGTGTATGTCATGTTGTAACGAAATAACATTTCAGTTTGGGCTTCTCACCATGTATTGTAATAATGCTATATTCGCTCTGAGACATTTACTATGTACAATGAGGAGTGTTTGTCATATTAAAATTTGTGTTATCTGCATTTAAAAGTGTGGTAATCCATAATTTCATTTTACATTGATCCGTGCGTCATTGTAAAAGATTTTATTAATTCGTTAAATTAATGTCATGCAGTGCTTGACATGGCGGACGAGGTGGCGGACAGCAGTCGATCGTCTTTTGATCCTCTGTGGACCAAAGGCATCGGTCGCGCAGAGTGCCGTTGAGGGCCTTCCGCTCCCAAATTTCGTCATGAAAACCGGGCGAGCTCGACTATCGACGCATGCTGGGTTCATAGGTGAGGAAAAATTGTATATTGCTTAATGAAATTTTACGATATCTTATTTATTATTTATATGTAGGTTACGCCTTGCCGGCTTACTCGGTGTCTGCCGGATGTTTGGGCGATCGCCTCGAGGAGCGACAGGCCCTTCCGCGTCGGCTTCAGCAGACCTTGTTCGGCCGACAGTCTTTGCTTGCAGCTCTCGTCGGCCGGTGGAGGCCGAGACCCACACCTTCCACCGCCTGCTGGGTGAGTCGCCCCACCCTGCTGTGATGTGTCCTATATACTAGGACTTCCCTGCGGGTGACCCAAAGGTGGTCAGGACGTGTCGCCACTTTGGCGTCTTGAGTGATGGCGATGCGCCAATATCCAATGGCGGTCGGGTTCCCCTTTCTACGAGCCCATTCCAAATTCGGAGACGCATGGGCCGACGAAGAGGTGGATACTGCAGTTTTACGGTAAGAGGCAAATTGTAAATGATATTCTTTCTAACCAGGTGACGTCATGCATAATACCTTGTTAAACTTTTTAACAGGCGGAGACCATCCACCGGAGGCAGACGAGGCTACGGTGTCCAGACACCTCGAGGCGTACCTGCTTTGGTTGTTCGGCTACGTGTTGTTTTGCAACACGTCCGGCAATGCGGTGGACAAGTTTCTTCTTTCGTACGCCCGGGGGATCGCCGACTCCGAGGGAGATCAGTACCAGCGTCAGCTTGGGCCTCGCGGTGCTTGCGGCCACGTCTGTGGGTCAGGCGATCGCGTGTACAAGACGGAGGAGGCGGAGCCGCTGATCACAGTCGCCCATCGCTACTCCGTTGTGGTCGTCGAGAGGATCGCCGTCGGTCGACCTCTCATGGATCACATGTATACGGCGCCGTACTACCACGAGACCGAGGAGGATAGACCTCGATGGGTTTTCGTGGTTTCGCCGACGGGTAATGAAATAACCACACTTTCGATTTAACAATTTGTCCTTCTATCTTATTGATATTCTGTAATTTAACAATTTCACCTCTTTTGCGGCGGCGTGGGCTCACGCCACACCCCATTGGGGACTACGGGACTACGTCCGGATGTTTGACGAGCCGCAGGACCACGACTTCGATGGCGGCCCTACGGGACGACCTCGCCGAGGCTCGTGCACCTCTTGGTCTGTCGTCGCTTTATGCTGCGGACTCAGTCTTGGCTTACGAGAAAGCCGCATCTTCGACATCTTTGTCGAGGAGTACTCACCGCATAGGGTGATGCGCCAGATTCGACTCGACAGAGTTTCCCCTACCGGTCGTGCACACCGCTCCCGTCACGCTCACGGTAGATGTTCGATACTCGTGCTTTCGTCACAATTGTTGTTATCGTAGTGTAATGGTCTAAACATTTCATAATGCTATAGGGTCACCAGACGAGGTCGAGTGCGGCGCTCTTTGGGCCCTGCGATGGTCCGATGGGTGGAAGAGTGGGAACATGCATCGGAGGATATCGCCGACGAGGATCGGAGTACGACGGCAAAGACGTTCGACGCACCTACGGTGATGCGTACCGCTTCACGCGCACTTCGTGTCGGATACACGCCTCCTCACGGAGATCGTGCACGCATTTAGCGTCTCCGACATCGCACTCGAGCACCACCGACAGGCTGCATATCAAGCGGTAATATTTCTATCTCGTACGGATAATTACTACTTTGCCTGCATCATAACACTTACAATTGTGTCGGATGTCGTGTTTTTGATAATTGTTGAACAGCTTGACCTCGACGATTGTCTCGGCTTAGAAGCGCGCCATGCAATGGAGCGCATCCGAACGGTATCCAGATGACGACAAGCGAGGTCTTTGAGTCTTTCAGGAGGATTTACGATAAGTGCACGCGAGCCGACGTCGACGTCTGTTATGCGCGATCCAGCGCCCTCGCTTCAGTACTGCAGCGGCCCCGCACTTCTTCTCCGGTATAGTACATATGAATTATAATAATTAAATATACGTCGCACATATGAATTATAATAATTTAATATCGTCGCGTCGATCACCCAGCGTCCCGTGCTCCAAAGACCGAGTGTCGAGGGACGTCCGGAGGCTTGCAGGGTCTTTTTCGCCCACTCAGACGTGCCCAGTCGTCCGGAGGCTTGCAGGGTCTTTCCGCCTCGACGCGTGCCGCGTCGTCCGGAGGTTTCAGCGCGTCTTCCGGCCCGATGCACGACGCCCTCTCGTCGGGTGGGTTTCGCGGCCCGATCCGTCCTTCATCGACGTGCGAGCTCGTCCCACTCAGCGGCCTCGCTGCTTTACTGGTCGTTCAGCCACTGCTGCGCCCACTTTTGATGGTTAGTTCTCCTGCTTTCATTTTCGATAGTCGCATATGTGATGATACTTACAAATAAACATATTGCAGATCCTGCGTTGCCTCGGCTTGGGACAGCCAGGCGGCGCCGAGATGCGTTATGACCATCTCGTCGATCCACCAAAGTGCGAGCGAGCCTCTCCCAAATGGACTCCTTCGAGTACTTCTACGTGAGTCGCCAGGAGATAGGGCGTCAGCTTGTTGCGAGGTACCCCTGTCACCTCACGGCGATCCGCAGCCAGAGCATGCGACGCCGAGCTACGCCCGACCGCAGCCGAGACGTCGGGGCCCGGACCGCTTCACTTTTCCCTCTACATGCTCGGACGTGCGCGTAAGTCTCGGTGATGGTTCTGTTATGGGCGTGAAGCCTAAGAGGCGTCCGTGGGGCGATGTTAGTACATACCTTTTGTTTGTTGTTAGTACCGCTACTATGTCACTTTCCATATCTTATTGTTATTAATTTGTTTACATTATTTTATGCACGCCGATTGTACATCGTAATGTTTAACGCCGATTGTACACGCAATGTTTAACGCTAGACGACGAAGCGTCCGTCAGACCTAGTAGCGCAGCGATGCAGCATAAACGCCTAAAATGCCTTCGATTTTTCCTATTATGCAAAATATATCGCAATTAAACTCATAAATTAAATACATAACAAGTCGCACGAACATCAATGATACAACCATTGTAGCATAAGGTCGTCACTCTGAAATACCTACTATTTTACGTGCATAGCCACGGTACCGTAAAAGGGTTGTGGCATTCGCACGAACACCGTGTGGTGAACATTGAGAAGTCGCTTCCCGCCAGTGAAAATACCGGATATTGTTCTTGCATGACCGATCTTCGCCAAGAACTTCGCGTTCGGTGTCTTTGGGGTAATGGCATCCACAGAGGCATGAGGTGTCACTACAAAAACGAGTTGGGATGTAGTGTTGATCGAGAACCATGCGGTTTGATTTGGCTCGCGCTTGCCGTCGGCTGTTGGCGACGCCTCTGAGGACGCTGCTGAGTTGTTTGTTGTGCAGATGGCTGTAGTGCACGGAGCCTGCTCTTCAAGCGATCTATCTTTGCGTGGAGACTTGCGATGTAAAAATATGCGGCCTTCGGTAAGGCTCATCCATCCACATAGTCCATCCACATGTAACATCTGGAATCTGTGAGTTCAATTGATATACTTAGTCTGCGCACGAGATGTATGACGGAAAATAAGGACGATACTTACGTTGTAGTCTGGGCACCGGTAGAATCTACGACCAGTGAAGCCTTCATGGACGTAGTCGAACCATCGCACAACGGCAGGTTACCACACCGCATTTCGCCATAGCCATATTGAAGCATAGCCGATCTCTCGAGGGCTGGACCATCTCTCCGCCGTCGTAGTCCAACACACGCATGCCAGATGCAGGTGGACGAGCATACTCTCCTGGACCAAATGACTCCCACCATGTATCAGGAATGAACGGCCGTGTGGAAGGACCCCAACTTGCCATGGTGTATGTGAGCTTCTGCGGTTCGAAGCTTATGGAGACACGATATTTATAGATGGAAAGGGTACCACAACATCACGGTGAGAAGAGATAAATGTTAAGTATTTTTAAGCAATAATTCACGATATCGCTCGTGAAATTGACCATCCATCATCAACACCGCAATCCCATCCCTTTTCTCTCTCGTCGGTGCAAACATGTCCTTCCGTGTCCTATCTCTCTCCGTCGGTGGACACTACAAATGAAGCGACGTGACAACACAAATAGCAACAGATTCTACACAAGGTTTATACAAAGTGTCAAAGCGACATGACAAAGACAAAGAGACAAAAGTCGATCACACACGTTGTTCGTACACGAGCTTATACACGTGTTTAAAAAGCGACTTCTCGCCCACGCTACCGGTATGAATCCGATGTCAATTTCCTTTAAATGGAGCACCGGTGCCCACGAATCTCGCACCACACTAACACCCATAGCACATATCTAGTTTTTGAACACTCGTCAATTGCACAAGAACTGTATCTTCAATCGCTTTGAGGTGGTCTCTTATTTCATTCCGCTTAATTGTGACAATATTTTTATTTTATTCTGCTCAACCTACTTATATGTGTGTTATATATGTTTCATCGTCCTTGTTATGTGTAGTAGATGGATAACGTGCATACTACTACTGTCCATTTGTGCCACCTAGATGGTGGCTTTCATATGGCCCAGAGTTGAAGCACACGAACCCTCCAAGATTTGCCGATCGTATCGAGAGCTCACTACAACACAAATCCTACGATGCTTAGAGATCCAGAGTTCTATAGAGGATGGCCGCAGTGCCTCCACGGGATCGACACGGTCGTGCAGATTTATGATCGTGTTGCAGATGGTTTTACGGGCCGTAGATTTTACCGATGTCCCATGTTTGAGGTGCGTATACCATCAAAATTAACCATATAAGGTTAATAAAAGATTATTCGAAATAAACTCGATTTTTTGCAGGCACAGAATTGTGGCTTTACAAAATGGATGGATGATCCATACCCCATGGCTGCATCTACATACATAGACTATCTCGCACGGAAGAATACAAAGATTCTGAAAGATCGAGTAAATGGTCTATTGACTGTGCAAGCGGCAGTGGGAGCGAATGCGATTAGTTCTTGATCCACAATTTGAGGCGAACCCCATGCACCAATTATAAATGCCTTTGTGGATGTCACTACCCGACAAATCGAACGAATTTATGCGCTACTAAGCGAAATAAATTTCGAGAGAGTACGGCACATCGAAGATCCGACTTCAGAGAAAACCTTTCATGCAAAGACTTTCGGTGGTGCATTTGCCCATGTCATTTTCCGGATCAACCGCCTTAAACGGATGCGTATTTGTATTCCGATCGAAGTCGAACAAATAAAGTGTCATTTTACCTTCTCTTATCATTCTCGGTTGTCACCGTCAAATTTTATGGTTTCTCACAACCGATGCTCAAATATTAAAATAAATTGATTAACGTGATACAAGTCATCGCGTTATATGGATAAAACAATTTAACATATTAGCGCATCATAACTAAACCTAAACTTCCCACTCGCTTGTCTCAATAATTTGCTTTGCCGCCCCTTTTATAGCCGAAGCGTCCGTTAATTAAATTATCAACAAAACCTAATTAGCTTCCCTAATTAGCAATTTACGTTGCATGAACGTATTAGAGTTTTATGGTCGAATCCGATGGCACCGCACGAATTATTATTGTCGAAATCCGATGGCGGCGCGCGCATGTGAAATGATGGTGCTTTGGCGAGCGCGAATTGATGGCAATCTTGAATCGATGTAAAAACAAGACAATTTGTTTTACATAAAAACGCCATCGACGGGCGCTTTATATAAACGCCATCGAGCAGGCGCTATTTAAATACCGCCGCTAGACGGGCGCTATTTAAATACCGCCCACCGGATTGAATGCCATTGTTTAAATAGCGCTTTGGATGAACGCGTTTATAGTCGATCGCCTCGTCCGATGGCGCCGAGATGCTATTTTTTTAATTTTTTTAAACGGGTAATTTTTTTTTAATTTCGATTTAAATTAATGCTAATACAGTACAAAATTCGCGATTCATACGTTCGTACAGAAGCTCGGATACCTTTTTTACTCGATAGGATATATATATAGAAAATTACATTGTTACCCCCTGAACTTGCAACCGATCTCACTTAGCCCCCTGAACTTCAGTTTTACTTTTTCGGCCCCCTGAACTTATCTCCGTTTACACGCTAGCCCCAAAACCGTTAGGGCATAACAAAAAAATTCAAAAAATTCATGAAAATTCCAGAAAAATTTATAAAAATCATTAAAAAACCATAAAATTCATAACAAATCGTGCAAATTAAGATAATAATAATAAAATTTAGAAAAATCATAAAATTTTTTAGAAAAATCATAAAAAATTCAAACAATCATAAAAAACATAAAATAATAAAACTAAGAAAAATCAAAAAAATCAAAAAAAATCTAAAAATACCATAAAATAATGGTAAATTCACCTTCCGTAAGTAGCTCTATGTTGCCCCACATTGTTTGTCGCTTTAGCTGCCCCACATTATGATTTTTTCTGAATTTTTCATGATTTTTACATTTTCTAATGATTTTTCTGAATTTTCCTAATGTTTTTTTTTATGATTTTCTAAATTTTCATGAATTTTTCTGATTTTTTTTATAATTATTCTGATTTTTTAAATGTTTTTTTTGCAATTTTATGAATTTATTTAATGATTTTTTTATTTTTTATAAGTTTTCCTGGAATTTTCATGAATTTTCTGAATTTTTTTATTATGCCCTAACGGTTTTGGGGCTAGCGTGCAAACGGAGAAATGTTCAGGGGGCCGAAAAAGTAAAACTGAAGTTCAGGGGGCTAAGTGAGATCGGCTGCAAGTTCAGGGGGTAACAGTGTAATTTTCTCATATATATAATGGCGGACGCCAGCGTCCGGACGTCCGGTTTGAGGCGTTGGATCGGAATCGCCTCGGCCGTCGGATCGCCGGCAGCGCGCGCATCTGAGTGTAGCCCTGCCCCTGTGTGCACGAGACGCAGCAAAGTGGACGCTAGCTTGACGTGCAGTTGATACTTTTTCAATTAAACTTATGATTTTGCATAAAATTCAAACAATGTTCAAATTACATGGAATAAATTTCAAAAACACTACACGCCGGTAGTTCGACACGTCGGACTCGCGTCTTGCGATAAACGCCTCGCGCAAATCGCTTCTGCCGTCTGCGGCGAATCGCTTTCGCGTGAATCGCTTCCTAATTGCTTGCAACGACGCAAGGTGACGCCAGTTAAGATTCCGTTTTGTATTTTTATTTTCGGTGACCATAAATTTTGACTGGGTGCTCTCATCCACCAACCGTTTGCACCAATACGTTCCTCGTATTTTTACGAACAAAACAAGACGTATGTTGCCATACAAATTTTGACCTGGTTTCCTCAAGTTTAGTATCTTATTAAGTTTCATCAATAAATTCTTAAGTTTCATCAGTAGGTTCTCAAGTTATTGAAACTTCAATCTTGCTTAGTGAAACTTGGGTTTCGCCTACTAAAACTTGGATTTCATACTCGTTAAACTTGCCGAACTATCAAGTTTCATCAGGTTTAATCAAAGTTTCATAAAGTTTTAATAGGTTTCATCCAAGTTTCTTCAAGTTTCATCAGGTCACAGCCAAGTTTCATCATCAGGTCATCCAAGTTTCATCAGGTTTCATCCAAGTTTCATCAGGTTTCATCTGGCGCTCGCCTTCATCAATACGTGGGCTAAGATTCATCATTACACGCCCAAGGTTCAACTAGTACAGGGCCACGATTCATCAGTACATGTGTCAAGATTCATCAGTATATGGAAAAAGATTCATCAACACATGGGCCAAGGTTCAAGTTTCGACCGTGTTTGTAAAGTTCTATTAGTACATTATTTAAGGATCACTAGTGTACATGTCAAGTTTTATAAGTGGGTTCTTCTAGCTTCTCATAAAAAATAAAAATATGAAAAAATCAAAAAAATAAATAAAAGTATTTAAAATGGATTGCCCTAGATTTTAGAAGAATTATGAAATTTATTCCATGCAATTTGAACACTGTTTGAATTTTATACAAAAATCAAAAGTTTAATTGAAAAATTATCAACTACACATCTAGCCGACGTCCGCCTTTGTCGCCTCGTCCCACGCTGGGCGGGATCAAGGCCGAATCTGGCGTCTTGCTAACGATCCGACGGCCGAGGCACGTCCGATCCAACGCACTCGCGCCGGATGTCTAGGCACCAGCGTCCGCCAATAAATTTCATAATTCTTCTAAAATCGAGAGCAACCCATTTTATTTTTTTTGAATTTTTCACTTTTTTGTGTGAAACTTGGAGAACTCGGCAACTTCCTATGCACCTGGTGCCCCCCCACCCCATGACATCATGTGAACATATTGAATTTTGAAAATGCAATAGTAAATCTTAAAAATGTACTCTCTCCTTTTATTTTTGTAAGGCATATTTTGTTTTGTTAGGATAAGACTTTGACCAACAATTATTTAATTAATACATAACTTTTACGACACAGAAATGATGCTAGTAGATTTGTATTCAAAAGCACTTACATATGAGTATGACTTTGTATCACACTAGCAAGCGTGCATGTGCAAAGCACGTCGGGGCAATGCTGATATCAACAATTTGTTAAAAAAAGTAACATTTAGGACATGTGCAATTTTTTCTATTTGTCTATATCTATATGGAGCAGGTGTAGGAGTATTCCTTATTGCATTGTGTTGGCGTCTGGGAAACACACCTCGGAGGGCAGCGGGTCCACGGACTGGCAGACGAATTTGTACTTGGAGTGAGGCCCAACAACAACCCTTCCCAGCACCCGGGGCGGCGGCTGAGCTCGCGGGGGCTTGGGCCGCGCGGTCTTCCTGGACTACGCCTGGTGCGACTTGGTGATCCGGGTACATATCCGTCGTACGATGAGGAAGAGAGGGGGAAAGAAGAAAGGCGAAAGGAATACAAACGGTGAAGACACATGCGATTTTACCCTGGTTCGAGCCCCCACTACCGGGTAATAGCTCTACTCCAGCCTTCGTTGATTATACGGTGGAAAATAGTACAAGAGGGCCGAGACTGGGCTGGGAAGTGCCAGTCCCGAGCTTACAAGGGAATGTAGGACACTGAAGTGGTTAAGGACTACGACTACTGCTAAGGAAGCTTCGGATGCTGGTGCTCTCTTAGGCTCTGTGTGCTTGGGGTCGAATGCTCTGGGGTCCAACCCCTGCTGCGTTGGGCAGGCATCTCCTTTTATAGGCGCGGTGGGCTGCCCGGAGCTGATACGGCGGGCCCCACACCTATCTCTGCTTTATCCATCTTTAGTGGCGGCGCCCTTGTCTCATTCTAAGGCTCCGTCTTATCTGTGGCCTGCAAAGAGAAGCTGGTCTGATCAGTACTGGACACGTGTTCGTCTTGGAATGCCAATACGGGGAAGCAGGCTGCGCAGGGAGAAATCACTTTCCCTTTATCCCCAATATAGCATTGATCGACGGGTCGGCCCGCCCCACCCGTTGGGGCGTCGCAGAAGGCAGGCAATTGCCATCGCCCAAGGGCAAACGACAAGGCAAGCTACCCGCGCGTCTCTCCTGGTCATGGATCCCCGGGAGGTCTGATTCTTCCCACAAGGCCAAGGAAAGCGTGGTGGGGCATGACAGTTGTCGCCACCTGCCCAGGGATAGGCGGACTGTCCGCGGGTCCCTCCTCCGGGCTAAGAACAACCCGGGAGGTGCGCGACACCGCTGGGGGTGCGGTTGACTTGGTAAGCCGGGGGATGACCCTGGCGAGCTAGACGTTCCTTTTGGTACGGCCAAGGGTGGCCTTTTTGTCTTCCTGTACGTGCGGTGGACCGGTACGGAAGCGGCCCAGGGCCCATCTCAGGGTGGGCCGCTCACGAATCACCAACAACCAGACCCCGAGCCTCGAGCAGATCGCGTAGCGAGCCGGTCTGAGGTTTAGAGAAAACCAACCCTTACGCGCCGTGCGAGAGATTTGGCTAGGGTTTTTGGAGTCGCTGGGGCGAAAGGCTTGAGCATTGAATTTGATTTGACGGAAAAGTGGGGCAGTTACGTCCTCCTGGGGCATGATTCCCACGATCTCCATTCCGACCGTTGCCTTCCTTGATAAGCAACATCCCTGGGGGAACCCTATCGCAGAACATCCCCCTTGCATCCATTTTCATCCTTCCATCTTGGCCCTCGCTTCCTTGCTTTCCTGTTTCCGGCGACCATGGCATTCATCGGCGTTAGCGCTCTTACGAGGGAGAGGATGGCGGAGTTAGAGAGGGACGGCTTTGTGAAGCCGGGTTCCTGGAGGCTTCCTGGCGCAGCCCGGGAGCCAGAGCCCGAGCATACCGAGCTGGTATGCTTCGAGAGCTCGGCCATCTGCGGGTTCCGTGCGCCGGAGTCACAGTTCATGACGGACCTCTTCGCTCTTACGGAGCTGCGGTCGGAGAAGCTGTCCCCGCAGTCCTACTTCATCTTTCCATCTTTGCGCACCTGTGCAAGGCGTTCTATGGGGTGCGCCCAACGGTGAGCCTTTTCCAGCAGTACTTTGAGTTGAAGGTCATCGGCCATCGCGCGGGCAACGGCGGGGTTTTCTATCTCACCTCTCGCCGAACCCGGGGTAGCCGAACATACCCGAAATACGAGATCAAGACGAAGGTCAATGGTTGGGCTCGGCGATGGTTCTACATGAACCGCGGGGGCTCGAATTTGGGGTACTCATCGGCCGCGCCAGATACGCCGATCTTTGCGTGCAGCGAGCCCCTGCCGGAGGATCAAGTGACGGCGTATGAGATTACGGAGCTCGTCAAGAAGGGCTTGACGGGCTATGACGTTGTCAATAGCTTTATCCGGCATCGGATTAGCCTGTTGGGGCGTCGCGAGCGGTGCGTCAGCGAGATGGGCGGCTGGGAGGACCCGGACCGGGATTTCCGTTAAGGTAAGCGCTTGCCGCGCTGCTTTGTTTGGTTTTAGGTTGGGGCACATCGTGACCGTCTGTGACGCCTTGCAGGACTCTCGGCCCACGATGTCGCGCGGATCGCAGGCATGTTGCTGCCCATGGACAAGAATCCTCACCCCAGAAGATTCGCGAGGGATAAATTGTCCGCGATAAGTCCCTGTAGGTTGCTCGACCAAATTCCAGGCCGTGCGTGTCTTTCGAGTCCTGATGGCCTGAGCTGACTCTTTGTATGCAGCGAACATGGGGTGTGGCCAAGGAGGCCATGAAAGCTACGGGCTCCGCATGGGAGCCTTTGGGTGTACAGCCACTGGCGGCGTGCTCGCCGTCGTGGGGATCGTCGGCGGTGTCCGGCGGGGCGCCAGCCTTGCCGGCGATGTCGGGCGAGGAAGCCGCACCGGCCGCGGCCGCACAAGACAGACGGCGAGAGGCGCAGAGCTAGAAACGCATGGCGGCGGTGCAGGTGAGTTCTTTTCTTTTGACGCAGGTCAGGTATTGGGCGCTCAGCTAACCTCGGGCTCTATTTTCTGCGCGGGTCCAGGGCGCGGCGCCTACAAAAAAGAGGAGGACGTACCGGCTCGCCCAGGACAGCGATGACGACGATGTCGTGCTCACGGCGGGTCTGACGCCGGGAGCGATGCTGCGGCAGGGGCCCGTGAAGAAGGTCGCCGTAGGCCGGAAGAAAACAGTCGTGCCAACCACAAGCTGTGTCGGTGGGCTAGAGACAGAGCTTTTCCTGCGCCCTACGCCGGGGGTGTACGAGGGCATGGAGCTTGAACCAGTGCGTAAGTCTCTCGCGCTGCTCGTCATTATTCTGCTTCTATATTTGATTGCCATGCGTGCTTTTGACTGCAATGCGTAGTGCCGAGGTGGCAGTTGAGGTGCGACCTCCCTCTGCCGAAGACCGGGCGATCGAGGACGATCCGGTTGAGCCCAAAGGAGGGTATCCCTGTCGCAGTAGCTGGAGGCTGTCGGGTTGTTGAGGCCAACGGACGCGCGGGTAAGGAGAGGCAGCCGATTCGTGGGGTCATCAACTTGCCTACCGATGGCGATGTTGGACGTGTCCGACGAGGTTGCGAAGACGGTGAAAGTCGACACCAACAAGGCTTCCTTATGGGTCACGCCCCTGCGCGTTGAAGGATGCACAGCGCAAGGGTGGTGGCCGATTGATCGTTGGGGGATCGCCGATTTCTTCAAGACCCCAATTGGGAAGGCACCCTCGGCGCCTGACCAGCGCATGCTGCTAGTTGGTTGGGACTGGCCGGTGCGCGTGCTCGTGCCGTCGGGCTGGATAAGTGTCTCGGTGCCCAGCGTGGGCCCGCTGGCGTCCACGGGCTGGATCTCCGCCACCTCGGAATGGGTGGAACAACAGTCGGGCGCCGAGCGCGGCCTTTCTGTCGAGGCTCATCGGCCGTGAAGATCTATCCCTCCGGTGCCCGTGAGGTAGATCTTCTAAAGCGCCTGGACGCCATTACCATAAGCGAGCTGCATACCGCTCGCCAGCACGCCGAAGCAGCGGAGGCCGTGACGGAGTGGCTGCGGCTGGAGGCAGCAGGCGGGGAGGTGCCCCCTCGACCACGTCTGATTATGGCGATTGGTGCGGCTCCCACATTCCTAGCTCCCGTGGCCACCAAGTCGAGGGCGGACGAGCTGGAGGCCATGCTAGCAGAGGCCCGGGCTGTGCTTCGTGAGGCTAAGCTGGTCGCGGAGCAAGCAACAGTGGCGAAGGCCGAGCTTGCGGCCAAGGTGGAGGATGCTGAGAGGCGGACGGCTGCGGCTGGAGTGATTGCTCTGTTTCCGGCAGCATCATCGGGACTTTTCGCTGCGGGGGCGTCGCAGCCTGCGTCGTCGGTAGGGAGCGGCTCAGAGTCCTTGGGCTGCTTGCCTCCGCCGTTCCACGTGGCGCATCTTCGCGGGCTGGATCAGACCGTTTGCGACGCCATCCAGGAGAGAGTGAGGGACGCGCTCGCTTTTAACAAGAAGGTAAGCCCCCAGAGTCCGCATATTATGTTTAGGCGTCGACCTTTTTATGACTCGATTCGTCTGTTCTTGTTTCAGTCTTACTCTCTCCTTGCCTGCGTGGACTTGTTGATGGAGGCAGCGCGCGGGCGGTCCAGCAACGATGCGGCGGAGATTGAACGTCTTTCTGCTGAGCTCTCACAAGCCCGGGCTCAGATAGAGCGCGCAGGCGACCTAGCCGTCGAGAACGAAGTTCGCCTGACCGCTCAAGTTGCCGAGCTAGAGGCCTTGCTCCAGGTAGCGCAGGAGAAGGAGCGGGAGGCTGCGGCAAGGCTCGCCTAAGACATAGCCATGGAGCGTAATCGCGTAGAGGCGGTCTCCAAGAAGATAGAGGCGGCCGTGTCTGGGCATGGAGTGACTGTGCGCGGGCTTGAGGAAGCCCGCGACAAGCTTGCTGACGAGGTTGCCGCGCTCCGGGCCAAGTCTCAGGCTGAGGCGGAGTCCTGGAAGAAGAAAACGCATGATCTTGCCGCTGCCCGGGCTAAGCTCCGCCAGGAGCAAGGCGAAATGGACTCGCGAGCCTCAAAATTACTTCAAGCGAGGCAAAGGATCCGTGACCTGGAGGCCGAGCTAGAAGCGCTCGAATTGCAGCGTGGGTCGTAACTTAGCTCGAGCCACCCTGTTCCTGAACTTTTCGCCGAATATTTTTTGTTCACGTTGATTGTTCAACGGACATGTACAGTGTATTGTGGCCGGAGGACTTAGCCAATTTTTTTCCTTATTGTGTCAAATCGCATGCACTGTGGGCTTTGCTGCGCGGCACAGTGTCTCATTGACAACAGGGGCACGTCTGCCAGGCGCAGATGCATAGGCGAAACCGCCCCGCGACGGTTCGTGTACTGGTCCAAGCCACGCGTCAAGCTGATTTGACGCTTTCGGGCCTTGTTCGTGTAGTTGGGCCAGATTCGCGTACTGGGCCTTGATAAGCAGCTATTCTTCTCCTCCCTGATAGTGGGACCGAGACACACGTCGCGTGGCGACTGGCGTGGTTGGTATTCCACGGGGCAGCGCGTGCGCGCACGTCTCTTCCACTCGTGTGGTGGGTTTTTATTTCCTGTCTCTTCGCGTGCAGCGACGCTTAGGGTAGTCCGCGGCCTATAAAGCGAGGTGCAGCGCGTCGCGTTACCACTACGCTTAGCCTGCGCCCGCCTTAGAATAGAATGCAAAGAGTGCCAGACCGGAACAGAGGAAGAACAAAGAGGGAAAGGGGGAGAGATCGGAGCCATGTCTTCTGACGCTAACTCCGACTTCATGCATGCATGGCGGGAGGCGCTGTTTGAGGATACACCGCCGCCGCTTCCTCCGTCGCCGCCGACCCAGCCCGCTGGAGAGGAGGAGGACGTCGTGGGCCCCGTCGTCGTGGGCCAGGTGGCCGCACTGGCGGCGTATGCCCAAGTCCGTGTTGACGAGGCGACGGCCGCAGCACTGGCGATGGCGGCGCAGATCGCCGCCGACGCAGCGTACGCCGCTATGCTCGCGGGCGGCGGAGGAGGCTTCGCCAAAAGCCGCGGCGGAGGAGGCCATCGGAGCGGTGGAGGAGGCAGCCATGGTGGCTCGCCGCTACTTATAGGTGCGAGATCCATCGGCGGCGGCGCAGACCCAGCCTTCGGCCCGTCGGTGCTGCACGACTCTGTCGGCTCGTCGTCGCCGCTGCCGGCGGTTCAACTTGCCACCGGCTCGTCCTGGCCGCTCCTAGGAGCGGCAGAGTAGGATTAGGAATTTAGGACTTGGGCACCGCCGTAGCTGTAGTGGCGCGGTGCCCCTTTTGTGGTGGCCCAGGACGCCGGGCTGCCTTTTGCTTGTACAGTCTTGCGTACTTTTGGAAATGCAGCTTCAGACTTTGATGAATCCTCCTTTCGTTAAGCTTGCTCACTATCTTTTCCTGCGCATATCTGTAATGCAAAAGTAGGAAAACTAGATGAACAGTAACGAAGCTCTGAGGCGAACTTAAGAATTTTAGACGAAACAAGTTGATCGAAATCTTTGTTTTTGTGCGCACAGCCATCCAGCCTCCGAGCCGTGGTCAAGTCCAAGTGCGATCTTGGAGTTGGGCGCGGTCGAAAGACTAGAGTAACTTAAAAAAATTTCGCGCAAATCCCCAGCCCCCGAGCTTCGTTAGACCGCGCGACGGTGCGGGCTTGGTGAAGTTAAGGACTTAGAAAAAAACTGGGCGAAAAATCTCGCAGCCCCCGAGCGTTGCGAGGTCCAAGTTAGTCATCCTAAGAAACCTGACGTGGGCTTATTATACTTTAGGCCGCGGGAATTGCACACTGCGCGGAGCCTTACTAGGGTGCGAGATGTCGGCTTATCCCGTCGTAGAAGTGCACCGTAGTGCTTTATCCTTAGCTATCGGTTTTTGGACACGGGCTTGCTTAAGATGGATGTGATTGAGCCCGGCGTAGCCCGCGATTGGGGGCAAATGCGGCTTTTTTTAATTGAAATGAAATGAAGGAAACTTATGACCTGATTAAGCGTAGAAGCGTCGTAGATGGGAGATGTTTCATGAGCTAGGGAGCTCGTTCCCATCCTTGTCAGCAAGGCGTACCGAGCCCGTGCAGGCTGCGGACTACGGTCCCTCCCACTTCGGCTGACCTTGTTGGAGCCTACGAGGTTCTGAATGCGACGTAGAACCAGATCTCCTACTTGCAGGGTCCTTATATGTATGTTTCGTGCCGCATAGCAACGCAGGGTCTGCTGGTAGGCCGCAGCCCGGAGTAGGGAATGCTCGCGGCGTGCCTCTAGTAGATCGAGGTCAAGCTGCCGCTCCTCGTCGTTGGCCACAAAGCTGGCAAAGTCAACGCGATCGGATCCTAGTCTCATTTCTGTTGGGAGGACGGCTTCCGAGCCATAGACGAGCCGCAACTTACTTCCTTCCGTTCTTTTCCAAGAGTTTGCATGGCCGATGACCAGATGCGACTGCTTTAGCTCAAGCCATTAGTGAAAGTGCATCTAGGCACTAAGTGATTTTGGTGATTAATGAGTAACAATTATAGAGCTAATATTTCTATTGGAGAATTGTGCACAGATGTTATACAGATTAAATCCATGAGATACATGTTTACATGTGTTGGTGTACCCCTCAAGAGTGGATATAATGCAAGAAGGCATCAAGACTAGTATTTATTTGTAAATCTTTATTTATTGAGTCCTAGGTATGCCGTACTATGAAGAGGGATGCAATGGAGAAGCTTATAAAGGTTCCTAAGTGCTCAAAATAGGTATCTCGAAGTTCGTGTGAGTTTTCTACTCAAAATACACCCTATATAGAACCTATGCCATCAGAACATCCGACGAGGGTCGGAACATCCGATGGTAATCCAGTCTGTCAGTTTTTCATGCCATCCAGTAAGGGGTCCATCGGAACTTCGGTCGGAACATTCGACGCGGGTCGAAACATCCGACGGGGGTCAGAACATCCGATGCGGGTTTAACTGCAGCAACGGCTAGTTTTCGGGATTCCCTATTTAAAGCCGTCTCTAATACCTGCCAAAGGTTACTCACTCTGATTACACCTTGATTTGAGCCTAATTCATATTCTCCATCATCTTTGTCAAGAACCCTAGCCTTTGTCTCTCTCTTGTTCATCTTTGTGAGATCTAGATCTAGAGAGATTAAGGCAACCCAAGTGCTCCACGAATTAGAGGTCCAACTCTTGAGCACTTAGCGATTCTAATTTCTTCATCGCATTTGTTACTCTTGGAGGCTTGAAGGGCTCTTAGATGGCTAGGTGTCGCCGGTGAGTCGCCGATCTTTGTGTGGCGTGCCTCCGGAGTTTGTGAAGGTGCGAATCTACCTCCGCAAGGAAATGGATTCAACTAGTGATCGCCGGTGAGTGCTGTGTGCTTCATCCGGTAAGGGGATTAGGGTCTTGGTGATCCGGGCTTTGTGGCTTCCCTAATGGTGAGTAGGATCTCCCTTCAAAGATCCAAACATCGGTAAACAAAAAATCACTGTGTTTTTGTCTTGGTCTTGATTTGGTTGTTTTTACTATTAGTGTTGGCTTGTTCTAAATATTCTTGAATAGATCTAGCCTTGGTTTTGCGAGAAATCAGTTTTTCTGCAGGTTTTCGACAAATCCGAATACCGTGATCGTAACATCCGACGCCTCGTCGAACATCCGACCAGTCGTAACATCCGACGCAGGGGTTACTGGATCCGGTCGGAACATCCGATCCTCATCGGAACATCTGACCGACTGGTTACAGTTTGACTTTATTAATTCCGCAATTTTGTTTTATTTACCTATTCACCCCCTCTAGGCGGCATAGCGATCCTTTCAATTAGGAATTTGAGGACCTGTTGGTTTGTCCAACGATGATGTGTGCTGCTCCCATCCTCCGTCATGTCTAATTCACGCCGCAACAAACACAACGGTGGCATGCACAATTACTATCAATAAAGATGCCAGCTTGTTGAAATAATCAAAGCGACAAGGGAAACAAAACAATAGTTTTTGAGAAGACCCACAGAAGGGATCCTTCCAGCAACACAAAATGAACTGCTGAGATTACTAGTCTGAACCCCAGCTAACACTGATGTGTTTTCGAATACAACTGCTGAGGTTACACATTATCCTCCATTTGTTAACTAATCTTAAAAACTACCATGATGTGGAAGCTAACATAAGCCCTAAGCCCACATGCTAATCTCCACCCATGACTGTCATGCCAACACAACCAGTAACCATCACAGTCATGCTAATCCCATCCGCCTCCTTTCCTAACTTGTTCATGGGAACGAAAGCAGTAGAACACCCAATATTTTAACCATTCCAAATTGAAACGCTCTCAATGTTTGGGCAAGTATATATGGGCGAGATTACCTTGTAATTTGGGATTGGAATCTCCTCGAGGCAGATCTTAGCAACAATGGCGGATGTAGCGAGGAAGGAGGAGGGGTAACCACGGAAGAGCCAACGGGGACGTGGCGACCGACTGCTTGTGCGGGGCGACCGATTGCCGCGTCGACGACGTCGATGTCGTAGGGCCACTCACCTCGCAGCGAGTAGAGGCGATGCAGTATGCCTGATTACAATCGCTAGTTGTTGAAGAAGGCGCCCCATCACTAATGGCATAAGCGGTTGCTAGATCTGTTTGCTCGAAGGAGATTACGGCCTCCTGGTAGGGTGGAGGAGATCAAAGCTCCTTGTAGGCGGCGATTCTTTTGAGGGCGGTCATGGCGACACTGTTGAGCGATTCCTAACAGGCGACTCACGAACATTACTGTTCTCACCTAGTGTGGTCGTGAAGAATCGAAACCCCAATGGCCCAACCTAACCGGCTACCGAAGAGGCCTTAATCCCGATTCGAGGTTTAAACCAAGCTACATGTTTCGACTAAAAAAAGAAAATTAACATGAAATTAAAAAAATGAAACTACTAAAAAATGTCTAATCGGCGAATGACGTCACTGCTATCCTCGCCGCCGTCGTCGTCATCCCCTCCCTCGTTGTCACCCTCATCCCCACTGTCAGGGTCAGACGACACGCCATTGCCGTCCGCTTCGTCTTCACCGTCGAGTTCGGGGCCGGAGTCCTCAGCGCCCTCCGGATCGTCGGAGACATTGTCGTCATCGGACCACCATGGCGCCTCATCCTTTTCCGAGCTAGTACCCTCTGAAAAGTGCCACCCAACGGAGTGGCAAAACTCAGAGAGCCTCCATCGCTTCGGTGGTGGCGAATCAGACGGCGATGAATCAGAGCTACAAGACATAGCGGTCGGCCGGAGGTAATTAATTAAGGACGCCTCTTTGTGTATGATGTGGATTCCGTCCAAATTTATGGAGGGCCTGACTGATCTTTAGTATTCTATTTTTTCTCGTGTGGATCGAAAATGTTGCGCTAGTGCACGCGCGCCGGCGGCTCGACTTCCTGAAGCGCATCAGGGAGGCGAACAGTTGGCGTGTTTTTCCAATACTACATTAATTGCAATATGGTAAATCCTTTGCAAGAGACAAATTATACATAAAGATGAATTACCTTCGACATCGGGCAGCATGATCCAGCAGTGAAAGGAGCCAGGCTCCGCTAAGCTTCCGAAGGAAAGGGAAGAAACTGATGTATGGGGCATTGAATCCATTCAGTCCCGGTTCAAAACACAAACTGAGATTGATGACTAGAACTGACGTGTGGGGCCAGACAGTTGCTGGCCTTCAATCCCGATTGGACATTTCTTTGGCTCATGATTGAGTTCAGTTTTGTTCGGTTGGTCTAAAATTTGATATTTTTACGGACTATTCGGTGTAACATTTTGTAATAACTTTTTCAAGGTTTTGCAAGATTTTACTCAAAGATCTTAAATTTTTTAAATAATCTTTTAACCTTTCCTTATATCTTTTTGGAAAAATTTAATTTTTTGCTCAACCGCAGGGGGCAGAAGCGGGGATCGAACCGTGGACGCACAGTGAGCCCACGCTATTGCCGCGTGCTACTAACCAGTTGGACGCAATTATATTCTCTTTAAACTAGGAAAATTATAGCATATTCTCTTTAAACTTGTAAAATGAGGTGTCTGCTAATGTTGTAAATATTGTACATAAATAGCATATATTCACAATAACCTACAAAAAGTTATGAAATATTTTAGCATTCTAGTAAATAGTATAAAATTCTCTAAATTAGAGTAAACAGTACAAAATGCAGTAAACATTACATATTCCAGCGTATATGCAACTACTTTGTTTTTACAAGTGATTCTTCATTGTGGTCATGACGTACGTAGCCATCAGCATCGAGGATAGTAATGTCTACATCCACCGGGAACGATGACAACTTGTTGAACTAATTGTACTCTTCTTCATCTGTTACATTCTTGACTCCGACATTCCTTTTTTTACCAGGAAGAACAATATGATGTCTTGGCTTATCGCTACTACAAGTATTGTCCTTCTGCCTTTTTCTACCCAGTACCTTTTTCATTTTTCGTTTGCTATCCATGTCAATCACATAGAAAATCAGGGTGACATCATTGGCGAGTACGAACGGTTCTTTCATGTAAGCCACTTGCTTATGGTCCACGGTTGTCATCCCGTACTCGTCGATCTGCATAGCTGTCAGTTTGACCCATTGGCACCGAAATAGAGGGACTTTCAAAGGTTTGTACTCGAGCTCTCAGATTTTCCCTATAAAACTATAATAGGTGTCCATATTTCTATTATTTTCCAATGCAACAATTCGAACAACGGTATTTTGGTTCGTGCTCTTGCCATCATGGGATGCAGTGAAAAATGTGTATCCATTTATCTCATACCCTTGCCATAATACAATTGTCATTGATGGTCCTCGAGCTAAGAGTTGCAATTGTTCGTGGACTCCCTCCTTGCACAACAATTGCTTTTGTAGCCAACCCCCGAAACTCTCTACTTGCTTGTTTGCGATCCACTTTTTTCACATCCCTAGGTATTCGTCTCATAAAAGTTTCTCGTGATCATTTACATACGGAGCCACTGAAGTTGCTTGTTTCAATACTGTGAAATGAGCTTGTCTAAATGACAATATATATTTGCAAGAGGATTCTTTCCTTCCTAGAGTATATTTTCCATGTTGCCTCCACTCATAGCGTGATGCAGGCACGCCAATCGGATTCAAATCATTAATATAGTTGATGCAAAACTCATTCACCTATTCTGTGCGAACACTCTGGGCAATGCATCCTTTTGGACGAGACCGGTTAGAAACGTATTTTTTTAGGACACCCATGTACCTCTCGAAAGGAAATATGCTGTGCAAGAACACGGGTCCGAGAATTTGTAACTGTTTCACCATGTGGACCATGAGATGGACCATCATGTCAAAGAATAATGGAGGGAAGATCATCTCAAGGTTGACCAAAACAGTGACAATGTCATTCTGCAGATTATATAACTTATCTAGATCTATGACCTTTTATGATATCGTGTTGAAGAACGAGCACACCTTGACGATTGTCCATCGTACCATGTCAGACAGAACACCTCCCAACAGTACTAGCAGGAACCGGGTCATGAACACGCAACGATCATGCGATTTTACTTTACAATTTTATTCTCTTTTCTGTTTGTAAGTGTTCTTATGTTCGACGAGTATCCGGAAGGGACCGTAATACTGTTTAACAAATTAATCATGTTTTTTCTCTTATTTACTTGGTGTGTAGCTCGCAAGATGGAGGTAATGCCATTTGTCTCTTTTTTACAGATGTAATTCCTGCTTGAGTCCGAATAGTTATAAGCCCTTCCGTGTTTGAAAAGTATCTTTTGATTTGCTGTACATATCTAGGAATCCTGACAGGTTCGCGCCAACTTTCTTTGTTATATGCATGAAATCCAATGAGTGACGAATCTCTAAGTCTTTTCAGTAAGGCAAATCCTAAAAAATTGATTACTTCTTCAGTCGGGAGTGGTGGGACAGGTTTGTTGCCAGGAACCTTTTCAAATACTACTTACAGATCTTTTACCATAGAAAATAAATATGCCCCACTACGGTGCTTAGTCTTCTTGTGTTTCTCTTCCGTTCCATCAAAATTAACTAGGTTACTCCGTAACGGGAGCTTCAGGTTGAGGAACCTATGGTGGCCCATATATACAACCTTTCGAGAGTTTGTATGATGCATGTCTTCCGTATCATGCAAGCACTCGATGCAGGCTTTATATCCTCGGATAGATAGGCCCGATAGATTACCAAGTACTAGCCAGTCATTAGTTGTTACGAATAGCAATGCACGTAGGTGAAATACTCTCTTTTGTACTCATCCCATACACGTACAACATCGTTTCACAATGTTAACAGATGTTTAACAAATGGTTTTAGGTATACATCGATGTCGTTCTCAGGTTGCTCGGGGCCTTGGATGAACAATGACATCATAATATATTTTCGCTTCTGACATAGCCGAGAAAGGTTAGATACATAGAGTCATTGGCTAGGTACTGTGATTAATGCTCAACTCACCATACGGGTTCATCCCATCTGTACTCAACGAAAAACGTATGTTCCTCGTATCGCTTGAAAACTCCGAGTATTTCCTATCAAGTTTTCTCTACTGCGAGCCACCTGCAGGGTGTTTTAGCTTTCCATCAACCTTACGATCATCTTTGTGCCAACACATCATTTTCGTATGCTCTTTGTTCGTAAACAAACGATTCAACCGAGAGATTATAGGGAAGTATCACACCACCTTAGCGATGGGTCTCTTCATCTTACATCCCTCTCTACCTCACCTGTGTCATCACGCTTGGTCTTATACTACGATGTTTTGCACACGAGATAGGCTTTCAAATTCTTACACTCATTGCGATAGAGGTTGCAATAGTTACGACATGCCTGTATCTTCCGTACCTACAAGCACAAAGGATAGAGAGCTTACTTGACTTCGTGCGTAGTTTCAAACAACATGTTACCCTCCGAAAACAACATCTTCATGAGGCCTAACAACTCGTTGAATCCCTTATCAGACAATCTATTTGTCGCCTTCCATTGCATTAGTTTTAGTGTGGTACGCAACTTTTTGTGTCTCTGTCCGTAGTTTGGATACAACAGTATTTCATAGTCCTCCCATAGGTGCTAAAACTTTTCGTAATGCCTTTCATTGACCTTCCCTCTCCATCAAGCCTCCGAGATATTGTGATCCACATGTTCTTCTTTAGCCCGTGTAATCTCTACTTCACCGTGCTTGATCCAACAGGTATAATTTTCCATAAAACTTCTTGAGATCAAGGGAAAATAAATTTGTTCATAATTTGTCCACTTCTTTTAATCTTGCAATCAACATATGAGTAACATATATAGTCTAAGGTAATATTAGCATCGACATGACAAATAGAAAACTCCAAACCATCCATGAACTGCGAGGAACGTCGGTCCATGTACATCCATCGCTGATCCATCTGCATTAGTACATCAAATACACAAATTGATACCATACAAAAAAGCATGATTTAATAGTACACATATAAACATGATTCATTATTATTCTCTTAATACCTAAATCTTTCGGATGAACATTTACATATATCTAAAAACACAAACAAAGGTCAGTATTTGCGGTTGTGCCAGCAGTTGCGTGCGGCGCCGGTGATGGGGTAAGGGTGGGACCAGAAGGATGATGCGATGCCGGTGGATAAATACATATGCCTCAAGAAGAAGACGGGCGTGCGAGGATCTTGCCGACAAGCGGCCAATAGCAAGGCAATGACGACATGGCTATACTCTCCTCCCTTTGCACGGTCGGGGAAGTGTTGACGACGGTGCCAGCGCGGCGACACGAGCGCGGCTCCGATCCCCTTTCAGCCGAGCTCCCTCAGTGCGGCGAAGAGAGACTTGGCTCCGCGCTCCCCACTCCCCAGCAGCTCCTTGCTCATCGCGACCACGAATGGCTTCGGTCTCCGCTCCTTCCTCAGCACTGTGTGGCGACTCCCTCTCTTATCGCGACTAGCTCTTCTCGTGGACGCGGAGCCCAATATCAGTCCCGGTTGGTAACACCAACCAGGCCTTTGTGACTGGAGAAATGCGTGCCAACCCAATATCAGTCCCAGTTTGTAAAACCATCCGGGACTAATGCACCCCTTCTGCCATCTATCGCACGAGGCAACCTATCGGTACCGGTTGGTGGAACCAATCGGGCCTCAAAGGTGCCCCGCGGCCTCGCTACTGTTGAACCGGGACTGATGTTAATGTCAGTCCCAAGGTACTTAACCGGGATAGATGTGTCAGGATAGAAGGCCCGATCCCTAGTAGTGCTAGCGCGGATGCGGGCGTATCTGCATGCATGGATTTGGCCTTCCACGCCCATATTTGCATGATGGAGCGCGTAGACCCGGTCCATGCTGGGCGGACGAAAGCCCCGGCTGAAATAGTTGTGTCGACATTCCATAGCTGCAGCGTGGTGTACAAAAAATTGACCCGTTATTCAGGCAGATTGTTAATTAGGGGTCATCGGGGAAAGTAATTGCGCTCAATAGACAGCCTTGATATTTGTGAAAAGTTTTATAAGCATTGCATCATGGAACGGAGGGAGTCCGTACTATATATGGATATAGTTGAAGATCATTTTAATATTTGTTCATTTTCTCAAATCTACTAGATAATTTATATCGATTTGACGACTAGGTCTGATAATATTTTCAAATCAGCATATTTACATGATATTTATGAATTATAAACATACATGCATAACACAACTTACAGAGACGAACTTCACGATCGAGAACAATACTCAGACATTACATTGATCGATCTTTGTGTACGGATATGTTGCATTTGTCGACCCGACTACTCCGTGGGGTAGGAAGGCTCCATGGCAAGGCCACACATGCCCCTCTTGTCAGAGATGTCCTTCTCCATCCTCAGGTACCCATTCTCACCCCACGTGGTGCCCCACGAGTTTTTCATGAGCCAATACTTGGTGCCATCCGCTTTGCCATAGCCTATGGCGACAATGCCATGGTCGAGGTCAGTGCCGCATGAGCCAGTCATCACGCCACCTTTGTAGAACTGGAAGGTCATGTCGCCACCATCGACGGCCACGGACACGGGCTGACTCGCCACCGCCTTCATCAGTGCGGCCTCGTTGTTGGCTGGCACGTCCTCGTAGCCCCTGATGGTGGCGGCACTGCTAGACCCGCCCTTGCACTTGCCATCCTCTGCCTGGTACGGGTAGCCGGACTCTGTCGTGAGGCCACCGTTCTTAATGATGAACTTGAAGGCGTCGTCCATGAGGCCGCCCTCGCAGCCCTGGTCCTCACCATGGACGTCGCAGTCCACTAGCTCCTGCTCCGAGAGCGAGATGAGCTTGCCGGTGCTCAGCTTGAAGATGCCCTCCACGGCTGCTACCGCGGAGAACGCCCAACAACAGCCTGGATGTTTCGATCGATGATATGATCACACATTGATTGCACGCTACTTTTCAAAGTGGTCTATGTTTAATAGCTTATTTTTAAAAACATCAAGTTGTCTCTAAAAAGTTCTTAAAAATAACATGAATATTTCTTAGTTAATATATATGCTCACCACATTGGCCTTGATTTTTGATGGGAGTGACGGCGCCCTTGCTCCTCCAGTCCACCGTCGCCGGAAGCGCATCGATGCTGAGGTTGTCGTACCTGAACCCGGTTGGAACCCTAGCCACGTTAGGACGGAAGCCCTTGTTGGTCTTGGTCGTCCTGAACTCCTCGTTGGTGAGGTCGGCGAACTGGTTCACGCCGAGCCAGAACTTGTGGTTCTTCCCGGCAGCGTTGAACGACTCGATGAACTCGACGTTGGCCTTGAACACCTCGAACCGCCGCGCCTTCTCGGCGGCGTCCCGGTACACGCGGCCGTGCTGCGCCATCCACGCCTCGTGCCTCGCCGCCATGGCCGAGCCATCGCTCAGCTCGCGGGCTGCAAGCACGGAGCTGCACAAGCCGAGGATGACAAGGAGGAGAACTACCTTGGAGATGCCCATGTTCGTTTAGTTCTATCAGGCTTTGTTTGCTGCTGTGTAATTTGCTTTGGTCTGGCGAAATGGAACGGGTGGTGTGGGTTTTTATAGGTACAGGGTACGTATATAAGTATTGGAAACGGTGCTTGTACGATGCGCGCACCGTGTGGGAAGCAGCGGATGCGTACGTACGTAGCCGTGATGGTACAAAACTCTTGTGCGTCGGACGTAACGGTTGCTGCACAGCTGACACTGACCCCGGCCTGTTTATGCCCGAAGTTCTTGTTTTATGCCCAGTGCAGCTTAAGATCACTGGGATTTAACAGCTTGGCAAATTCTGTGGGATTAATTTCGACGAAAAGTTTTCAATCGAATATGTGCAACTGTAACGCTGTATATTTAAGATTAATTCGATCGCCTGATATACCCAATGGCCCACAGTGGTATATTTTTCTGCCGTCTTAAAAAATCCCGGTGGGAACGTCTGGCAGTAAATGAGAGCCAGCAGTGATATTTTATAATTACTCTCGGAACAAGAAATATTATATGCTCTCACTGCCGGATTTTGGCTTGGATTGACAGTGATTTTGCCCCATTTATACATCCGTCTTCCGGCCTGAGTTTGGACACGCTCTATTTTGTAGTGGAGAAACTCTAGTGGTCATTTTCTCAACAGTCCGTTGTGTTGAAACTTGAACTCAACTAGGTTTGATCTTGAATTCTGCCGTGTTGAAGCTCCGAAGAAATCCATATGTGGGTTGAGTTTGGAGGTTTGTGATGTTGTCTAGAATATTTGATAAAAATAAAGATTTTCATCTACACTAAAACCTGGAGTGCCGATGGACATAAGATAGATGTAGCTTTCATCCACATTTTCATCTACATGTCTATATATATATAGACACACACACACACACACACATACATGTGACATCCTAGTAAATATTAGAATGTACCAAGTTTCTTTAAAAAGAAAAGGCAAAATTTAAATTAATTTATTATGATTCTTATATGAAAAGCCCTAAATTTTCAAACAATCATTTCCATATATGTATATATATAAAATATTATTTTATTAATTGTTTCCATCATAATTTATGATTTATAAAATTTCAATTTTACGGGTTCAAATACAAAAATCTCTTTCCTATTTTCTCTTTTCTCTCCATTTGTCATTAACCGAAACCCTAATCTCCTGGTCGAGCCAACCTTTCTCCCTCTCTCAGTCAAAACCTTAACTCTCTCTCGATCAAAACCCTAGCTCGATTCCCCCGACCGAAACCCTAAAAACCCTAATTAAGTCGGTCGTCCATCCCCTTCCTTTACCGAAAACCTAATTTTCCATGGCCACGCTATCGATTGGTGGCTAATCAGGGGGTCACTATCGGCAATGAATTTGTTACGGGGTTATGCGCTAGAACCAAACTAGATGGTAACACAAGACAGAGATTCATACAGGTTCGGGCCCTCAACTCGGAGGTAATACCCTAGTCCTGTGCTCTAGGATTATGCTTCTGCGTGAGCTTGCAGATGATGAAGGTGTTTATGCTGATGCAGCTATTCGATTATTCTATGCCTCCTACCCCTCCCTAAGGAGTTTCTCCCGTAGCCCGGCTGAACGTTTGTCCGGATTGCCTAGAGGACTGACGGCAGCTCGTCGACCCAACCTTGTTGTTTAGCCTTGAGAGCATCGTAGACCCGCCTTTTGATACCTTGGACCAGCTGTCCGTTAGCTCGCTCAATCGCCCCGTTACTCTGTGGGTGGGCCACAGATGCTAGAGCGAACTTCATACCAAGCTCTTCGCAGTAATCGTTGAACTCCCGGCTCGTGAATTGGATGCCATTATCAGCGATGATCCTGCTGGGCACACCAAATATTGCAACGATGATCCGGAAGAAATGTACCGCGGTGGTTGCAGTGATGTTGGAGACCGGCTCGGCCTCGATCCACTTGGTGAAGGTGTCGATGGCTACGAACAAGTACGACTTGCCACCGAGCCCTTTGGGGAACGGTCTCAGGAGGTCTATGCCCCAGACCGCGAACGACCACGCCAGTGAAATTGTTTGCAGCTCATACGCGGGCTGGTGCGTCATCCGCGCATGGTATTGGCAAGCTTCGCAGCGCTTAACCAAAACTTCTGCGTCGCTCATCGCAGTGGGCCAGTAATAGCCCATGCGGAATGCTTTACCGGCAAGGGTTCTTTGTGAGGCGTGTGCATCGCAGATGCCATCGTGTATGTCGGACAGAAGGTACTTACCTTTTTCTTAGGTAACGCACTTACAAAGCACGCCATTAGCACCCCTTCGGTACAGCGAGCCCCCGTGCAGACGGTAAGCTCGGGCTCGCCTTTTTAGCTGGGAACGCTCAGCAGCGTCCTCAGGCATTGTCCCATGCTCCAAGATCTGGATGAATGGCGTCATCTAGAAAGTGCTTTGCTCGAATTATGAGATAGTACCGGATGTCTCTGCGTGGGGGGTAGAAGGCGTCCCCGTGGCCTCCTCTCCGGAGGGAATGGAGTGCTTTAAAAGGTGCTGCACTAGCACCCTCGACGGGGCCGGTTCTTGTGAGGATCCGAGCTTGGCGATCTTATCAGCTTCGTCGTTCTCTTCCCTGGGAATGTAGCTAATTTCGAAACTCGTAAAACGCTTCTCCAGTTTTCTCACTTCCGCTAGGTACCGCGCCATCGAGTCGTCAGTTGCCTGAAACTCCTTCCTGGACCTGGCGGACGACGAACTGCGAATCCCCTTTCGCAACAAGCCGTTTGATGTCTAGCGCAGCGCTTGCTCTTAGGCCCGCTAGTAGGGCTTCATACTCTGCGGCGTTGTTGGTCGCCGCAAAGTGTATTTGTATGACGTGCTGGAGTCGCTCTCCGTTGAAGGAGATGAGAACGAGACCGCATCCTGATCGCTCAGACTGGTGTGATCCATCGAAGAACAGAGTCCACTGACCTTCTTCCCTCTCTTGACCTAGAGAGCCTATCTCTTGCTCATCTGGCCTGGTCAACTCTGCAACAAAATCAGCCAGAGCCTGGGCCTTGATCGCGGTACGGGATACGAACTGGATGTCGAATTCATCCAGCTCGACTCCCCACTTCGCAACCCATCTTGTGGACTCCGGGTTTCGGAGAATGTCCTTGATCGGGTAAGTGGTCGGGACAATGATCTGGTGGGCTTGGAAATAGTGACGCAACTTGCGTGAGGCCATCAGTAAGGCATAGCACAGTTTCTGAAGGTCGGAATAGCGTTCCTTAGACCCGGTGAGCACCTCGCTCACGTAGTAGACGGGCTGTTGCTTCCCTTCTCGTTCCACTGCCAGCACCGCACTTGCGGCGTTCGGTGTCACTGAGAGGTACAACAGGAGGACTTCCCCGAACCTGGGAGTGGTGAGGATGGGTGGTGAGGCGAGGTACTGCTTGAGCTGCAGAAAGGCGGTCTCAGCCTCCTCTGTCCACTCGAAACTATCGTGTTTGTGGAGAAGCTTGCAGAAAGGCGTGCTTCGTTCTCCAAGACGGGACATGAAATGGCTTAAGGCCGCCATTTTGCCTGTGAGGGACTAAATGTTCTTTACACAGGTCGGCGACATCATTTTTTCTATGCCTCGATCTTCTCGGGGTTCGCGCCGATGCTCGCTTTGCCGATCACGTAGCCAAGGAGCATGCCGGACTTGACGCCAAAGACACATTTCTCGGGGTTTAACTTGACCCGGTGCTATCTCAGGCTGTCAAAGGTTTTTCGTAGGTCGGACACGTGGTCCCATGCGTCCTTGCTCTTGACTACGATGTCGTCTACGTAGACTTCGACGTTGCGCCCTATTTGATCAGTGAGAGTTTTTTGCATGAGTCACTGGAACGTGGCGCCAGTATTTCTAAGACCAAAAGACATGGTCGTATAACAAAATATGCCGAAAGGCGTTACAAAGGCGGTTTTTTCTTCGTCCTCCTTAGACAATGAGATCTGATGGTAACCGGTGTAAGCATTCAGAAAACTCATCAATGCTGAGTCCGCCGTAGCAACTAGCTGATCTATGCGTGGAAGATGAAAGTTATTCTTGGGGCGAGCGAAATTAAGGTCGCGATTGTCGACACACATGCGCCACTTGCCGCCCTTCTTCTGGACTACTATTGGGTTTGTAAGCAAATCGGAGTGTTGTACTTCACGGATGAAGCCCGCCCGAAGCAGCTTGCCGAGCTGGTCTTGGTCTTCCAGTCGGGAACACGCCTCTGACACTGCCTTACCGGTTTTTTGTCAGGCCAGACAGCTAGCCGAGTCAAGAGTCCATGATCTATACGTATCGAGTCAAGAGTCCGTGGTCTCTATGTATACGTATATATGGGCAAGAGTCCGTGGTCTATACGTATCGAGAGTCCGTGGTATATACGTATCGAGTCAAGAGTTCGTGGTCTCTACGTATATGTATATATGGGCAAGAGTCCGTGGTCTATACGCATCGAGTTATGGGAAAGAATCCGTGGTCTATATGTATCGAGTCAAGAGTCCATGGTCTATACTTGATAGCAAACTTCTCCAAAATTATGGTTGTTGGATGATGGATTGAGAAAATAGACGGATGTGATTTGTAGTTGGATCTAGGCCAACTGCTCAATTATAGAGTAGTTTAGATTTATATTTAGATTTAGATAAATAACATATTAATGAAGCAATTTTTGGTCAAAGACTTGTCCTAACAAAACAAAATACACCTTATAAAGATAAACGGAGTGAGTACTGTTGAAACTTAAAAATTGACTAATGAAACTTGTTTACAAAACTATTGAAACTTGGTATATTATTGATGGACCTTGGGAATAAGCTATTGAAACTTGAAAAATAATTGATGAAACTTGAAAAATACCTACTAAAACTTGACAAACTAATGATGAAACTTGACACTTTGGGAAGTTTTGTGAGTATGAAATCCAAGTTTCGGTAGGCAAAACCCAAGTTTCAGTATGCAAATGTCAAAGTTTCAATCGTGAAAAATCCAAGTTGCGGCGGACGAAAAACCTCAAGTTTAAACTGAAACAAATTCAAGTTTGAATAGTAATAATGGAAGTTTCGAAAGGAAACCTACTTATGAAACTTGAGAACCTGCTGGTGAAACTTGAGAATTTATTGATGAAACTTGACGATCTACTAATGAAAATTGAGGAAACCTAGTTAAAATTTATATGGCAATTCCGTAAAAATACGAGGAACGCGTTGGTGCAAACAGTTGGTGGATTAGAGCACCAAGTAAAATTTATAGCCACCGAAAGAAAAATACAAAACAGAATCTTAGCTGAGATGTCAGCTTACGTCATCACATGCAATTAGGAGGAGAGAGTCGCGCTGATTTTTCCCGCTAGCTTGTTGTGTACTCGCATGCATGCGCCGTTTGGGCCTGTGCTACGACGTTTCGCGAGGCCCACTTGGCTCGCGCGCATCCGAACGCGCAGGACTAAAGTGTTTTTGATATATAATTCATAGCAGATATCTTCATATAAAATTATATTTTTATTTTTTGGCAAAGAAGGTTGTGAGCATGCATATAAATTGAACACTGCATTCATTCTCTATCGATTCTGGTATTGGATAGTTACAAAAATTTGGATATTCGGATAACCGTCTGCACCTCGGTGCTGCGGCTGGCCGGCTGCACAGATATGGCCCCTTCTCCCTCAACATCAAGTTTGATTATTGGAGGTATAGCTAAAGCTAATACCATACCCTTGTAGCGTGTGCGAAGGACAGAAGGAACCCCATCCTTTTCCTTTTTGGGAAAAAATAATGGAGAAGTTTAGTGAGTGATCCCCAACGCGATTCGCGAGCAAGTAATTATCCTACTAGCCTTAACAGCGATTACCGAGTGAGAGCATGTGCAAGCTGCGGCCCATCCGACCCCAACTCCTCCGTGTTCTTCCTGGCCCACCTCGCCCTCTCATCTCCACTGCTTCGGTGACCTCCCTCTCAATTATTTTGAATATTCCTTTCATTTTATTTTGGCCTCATAACCAAGGTTGTAGAGTTCAAAATATGAAAAGTTGAATACATTTGCATTTAGAACTTCGAAGCTTTTGATGGTTTTTTTCTTCTTCTGATTTTACTTGTATTTTTTTTAAAAAATAATTAATGCAACATGCGAATAGTGGAACAAATGGGTGTAGTATTATTTGACTATGTTATATCTAGTTCATTTTGTTCTCGGTTTGGACTTCTCAATAGCAAAGTTAATCACTAAATATAACGGAAAAACAAAGAACGAGCGTGTGTTCTCGGTGTAATAGAATGTTGGGGAATGGGGATCAAGAATTGGTCTGTATTGACTATTGAGCACACAGCATGCATAGCATAGATTCTACACAGAGCAGAGAGGAGTTGCTCAAGACATGTGTATATAATTGGACGGACATATGAAACACAAGAAGACAGCTACGAGCTGGCTTATCAGAGCCCCTAATTTGTCTGACGAGAATGTAACTATCAGCTGGTAAACTAAACTGTCCAAGTGTCCATGTTTCATTCGCTAGCTAGTGTAATATGGTGTGTGTGTGCGCGCGCGCGCGCGCTCGCTGAGCAAAGTGTTACAAACTCTATATGCCAGATTCGGAACGATAAGAATCGGTGTGCAAATTTATATTTGTGATATTCATAATACATGAAAAGAGAGAGAGAGAGAGAGAGAGAGAGAGAGAGAGAGAGAGATTGATAAATAAACTTGCTTGCCTCTTTGTACAACGTGTGTCTTGTGATCCATCATGAGCAACAGAACAGCTACTGATCATTCTCGACTCAGAGTACGATGAATCAAACGGAGAGTAATGTATTCGTGTGGATTAGCTCCAGCTCAGGCCTTGGCGGCTTGACGGGCCATTATTCAGCCCATCCAAGGCCCTTTTTATTCTTTGTTCTAGCTTAGTTGGTTCGGTTTGAAAATTTTGTTATTTTTATGGATAATATATTTTTAATATAGTTTTTTAATGCAAAAAATGTTTTAATAATGTATTTAGTGTTTCAATATCATTTTTTTAAAGATCATCGATTTTTCTAACTACAACAAAAATGCTAATTAACCACACATAGAGGGCCAGAGTCGCGTGAGCGTAGCGGACGAGCCGCCTTTGCGGCGTGCACGCGAGGAGTGCGCGTAGCGGACGAGCCGGAGCAGGAGCCCGCGCCGAGCGGCAACGCATCGCTTCGCGCACACGCTATCCTACCCCTCCTTTTCCCCCATGCAACGGCCCCGCGGATGGGTATGGGTACGGGCGGAGCCTCTGTGGCTGGCGATGGGCCCCACCGGAGAGCTTTGGCCATGTGTCGGTGGCTTCAGTGTACGTGGACCTGCGTTGACGTGTGGCGCTGGCTCGGCTAGGAGATTCCACGATGTCCTCATGCAAGTCATCCACGTGGCGTCCGGGGGAGCAGTATCTGTGATCCACTTGTAACGTACGTGCAGAGGAGAATTGGAGCGGGACGTCGCAACGTCGTTCTCAGGAAAAAGGACATGGCCTTATAATCATCTGATTATTATACTCAATAAGGAAACATTGCTCCTGACTTATCGACTAATATCAGATGTCTATTA
Source organism: Raddia guianensis (assembly GCA_036346415.1). NCBI lineage: Eukaryota > Viridiplantae > Streptophyta > Magnoliopsida > Poales > Poaceae > Raddia > Raddia guianensis. The sequence goes on along the minus strand of CM070538.1, from coordinate 2,429,971 downwards.
TTTTTAATGACCTTTGTAGTTGATTCGTCATTGTTCTGCGTCACGATACTGCAAACGTGAAATATACTATAGAAATCCAATATAATTTCGCTGGTACCAGACCGACGAAATTAAATACGGTTTCATCGCCAGCTGACGAATTGACCGTAATTTTGTCGGTTTTACTTGGCCGATGAATTCTAGTTGAGCCATTGGATACCCAGTTAAGATGCTGAGGTGGCATAGCTAATTTCGTCGGTCTAGGACGATGAAATTACTGGAGCACTAGTTGGGATTTTCAGCTCCAGTTATGCACATTTTTTTAAAAAGGAAAATATGTCATTGAAAATTCACCGAAAAATCATAGTAGTTCACAAGCTCCATTTATTCACAAATAGACCAAAAAAATCATAATTTGTCGCATTATTACACACATAACAATAATTTTCCACTGTACATCACAATATCACATGCGACATGTCATCCTCGCATGCATAGCCGAAAGTTGGAGTTACACATAAGTACATCACAAGTTCAATGATGGAAGAATGTATATGACTACGAATCTACCAATGCAACCTTTCTTGCATTTTTTTATATCAAACAAATGAAATTGAGATTAGTTATAAAATTTTCATAGATAAAGAAAAAACCCTGCGTTTTTTCTTTATTTTAAAAATTCAAATTACGTACAAACATAATTTTCATGGTACAAATACAATCATTTAAATTAGATATAAGAAGCAACTCACATTGATAGAAAACAAATATCCATTGAATGGAGAAAACAGCAATAAAAATGCATCCTTTTATCCTAAAAGAGGAGATACTTGTTGGTGTCAGGGAAACGCGCCTCGGAGGGCCGCGGGTCCACGGACCGGCAGACGAATTTGTAGTTGGAGTGAGGCCCAACGACAACCCTTCTCAGCAGCCCGGGGCGGCGGCCAAGCCTGCGGGGGTTCAGGCCGCGCGGTCTTTTCGGACAGGACTTGGTGCGACTTGACGATCCTGGTACAGATCCGTCGTACGGTGAGAAAGAGAGGGGAGAGAAAGAGAGAGAGAGCGATACAAACCGTGAAGGCACAAGCAATTTACCCTGGTTCGAGCCCCCACTACCGAGTAATAGCTCTACTCCAGCCTTCGTTGATTATATGGTGGAAAACAGTACAAGAGGTGCCAAGACCGGGCTTGAAGACACCGATCCCGAGCTTACAAGAGAGTTTCGGACACTCAGGTGGCTAAGGACTATGGCTACTGCTAAGGAAGCTTCGGATGCGTGTGCTGTGTGTTTCACTGTGCTGCCTTTGGATCCCCTCGAATGTCCATGGATCCTCTTTTTATAGGCGCGACGGGTCGCCCGGAGCTGATACGGCCGGCCTCGCGCCCGTCTCTGCTTTAGTGGCGGTGCCCTTGTCTCATTTTGGGGCTTCGCCCTATCCGTGGTCTGCAAAGAGAAGCTGGTCTGGTTAGTACTGGACACGTGTTCGTCCGGGAGTGCCTATACGGGGGAGAATCCTGCTTCAGGGAGAAAACACTTTCTCTTTATTCCCAATATTGCATTGACTGGACCGAGCCAGCCTCGCGCCACCCGTTGAGGGCGTCGCGTAGCGTAACAACCGCTGCCTGCCCAAAGGGGCAAACAACAAGGCGAGCTGCCCGCGTGCTTCCTTCCAGGCTGCGGATCCCGGGGAAGCACAGTTCTTCCCGGTCAAAGACCGGGGAAAGTGTGGTGGGACATGACAGTTGTCGCCACCTTCCCACGGACAGGTGGACTGTTCGCGGGACCCTCTCCCAGGCTAGGGATAGCACGGGAGGTGCGCCATGCTCCTGGTCGGGACCCATAGAGGCGCGGTTGACTTGGTCAAGCCCGATAATAGCCCTGGCGGGCTAGACGTTTCCTTTAGTATGGCCAGAGGCGGCCTTTTGGGCCCTTTGTACGTGCGGTGGCCCGATACGGAATCGGCCCATGGCCCACCTCGGGGTGGGCCACTGACAAATCACCAACAATACCCTCATGGACTGCACGAGGGACTTAGGCCCTCTTCGATAGTTTGTTTAGTTTTAGTTTAGTTTTTGTTGGGAAAATTTGATCATCTTTGAAAGTGGTATGAAAATGCTAAATAAACTATTAAAAAAATATTTTTGAGATCTTTAGAAAAAAGCCTACAAAGTTATAAAAAAATATTTTTAAAAAATAAAATGAATGGTGTATATAAAAATAACAAAAGTTGCAATCCTAACAAAAACTAAACTAAAACAAGCTATCAAAGAGGCCCTTAAGCTGTTAAGCAAGTTCAAAGTGATTTAAATTTATTTTAGTTAGAAAAACAATCTGGCTTTTAAGTCTAGTTTTTCTGTCATAAAGACAACTTCAAAAAGAAGATTTTTCATCACACTTTAAAGTTGAGCTCGGTCTTGGGCAAACACTTGAGCCCTAGGGATGTCTGAAAGATTATTACTCGTTTTCAAAAAGTAACAACCCTAAAAACGACGGTAAAACATTTTATACCGGTAAAAACATGGAAAGGTGACGAAGCAAGAGTCAAATCTGCACCAACACGAGTCCTCGAATGGTACGACCATTTATCCAACTTTAGGAAAACCTCGTTGCTTCAACGCAAAGGAATGGTCAGGTGCCTGTCGCGTGCCGAGCGCCCGCACAAGCCACACCGACCGCGACGTGGCAACACTTGCCGTCTCGCGTCACCCGCGATCCGTGATCCGACGGCTGGCTCGGCGCCATCCAAGGATCCGACGGCCACGAGGGCGCCCACCCACCCCACCGGCCGCTATATTTATGGGCGCCTTAATCAGTCCGTAGCAACTGGCTAGTTCGCTCCGTTGCTCGTCGTCTCCCTCCTCGATCCTCTCCCCCTGCCGCAGCGTCGAGCCTCTGGTGAGTTCTGCGGTGCTTCTCGTGGGGGAGGACTCGCCTTGGCTCCAATCCCGAATCAGCTCTTGGCGCTGGCGAGGTTTTTGGGTTGGATCTATCTGCTTGGCGGTGTGCGTTTCTGGATGCAACCGCTTTTTTTTCCGCTTTTTTTGGGTGGGTTGGAACTTGGAAGCGGTTTTGAGAAGTTTTCAGCTTTTCCAAACCCCCGGTGGTTTAATTCGGCTTTTCTGTTCGTGTTGCGACGTCGGCTTGTAGATTGTTCGTCGTGATTCTGGTACAATCGCGCTCCGATTTTGGCAAATCCTTCGCTTTTGTAACCCTCCTGGTCTCATTGTGGTGCGCTTTTGCCCTCGATTTGATTTTTGTTAGGTTTTGGCGTGCGCTTGTTGCGCCTAAATCTCTCCAAATTTGGCTACAAATTTCGTTAAATTTTCACGTCGTTGCTGTAGTATTTAGCGCTCCATCCAATCGCAGCACTGTCACTTCTTTTTTGTTCACTGCCTTTCCCCTTTTTTGGTTTCACTTGGTTATTGATCCTGTTGCTTCTTTTCTTCTCCGATCTGCGGCAGATCGCAACCATGGGGACCCGCGGCCTCGCCTTGGCGCTGCTCCTCGCGGCCGTGCTGCTCCAGGCCCTCCTCCCCGCGTCGGCGGCGGAAGGCTTGGTACGGATCGCGCTGAAGAAGCGGGCGATCGACCCGAACGGCCGCGTCGCCGCGCGCCTCTCCGGGGAGCTGGGCCAGCACCCACAGGGCCTCAGCGGCGCCAACTCCCTGGGCGGCGCCGGGGGCGAGGGCGACATCATCGCGCTGAAGAATTACATGAACGCGCAGTACTTTGGGGAGATCGGCGTCGGCACGCCGGCGCAGAAGTTCACCGTCATCTTTGACACTGGCAGCTCTAACCTCTGGGTTCCGTCCTCCAAGTGCTACTTCTCGGTGCGCCCTTGTTCCTCTCCGTGATGAGGTTTTTAAAATGGGTTTGGGTATCTGGTTCTAAGGCTGGAGTTTGTTGTGATGGCTATTGATGCAGATTGCGTGCTACTTCCACTCGCGTTACAAGTCGGGGCAGTCGAGCACTTATAAGAAGAACGGTTTGTGCTAGCTCTTATGTTGTGGTTGACTCATTGAGTAGAGTTCTCCTTATGGTACATCTGTATATAATTTATGCGTTTTGTACACCTTCCTCAATCCTCATCGCCCACGGGCCACCCCACAGATCTACAAGGCTTTAAGTAGCGGCAATGCCTTGTGTAATCCACTCCTCACTGAGTGAAAATCTGCTTGTTTTTCATATGTATATGTATAGATATAGATGAAAAAGATATGGTTATCTGGTGGAGATCTTAAATTGAATTCTTAGATGAGAGAGTTAAATCTTAATTGAATGCTTAGATCAAAGAGTTATTAGCTTGGTCCATGTCATGAAAAATATTCTGTCAAGAATAGCAGCTTCAGATATGTATAGAACTATATGAACAATAGGATGTGAAAAATGACATAAAGTCGGTATTTAGGGTTGTCATCATTTTACTGCAGCTGTCTTTGTTGAACATATCAATTACTCCCTCTGTTTTTTTTATATGGCGTATTTTGTTTCGTTAGGACAAAGCTTTGACCAACGATTACTTCATTAATACATAACTTTTATGACACAAGATTGATGTTGGTAGATTTGTATTCAAAAGTATTTACATATGAGTATGATTTTGTATCACATAAATGACATATTAATGAAGTAATTAATGGTCAAAGTCTTATCCTAATGAAACAAAATACGCCTTATAAAAAAAAACGGAGGAAGTATCTATATGCACCTTGCGGTCCACACCAAATCTTCAAATTCAGTGCTCATCCAAACGTGTAATAGTTGATTCATCACCTGCTACTTTAGTCACATTTTGTACATGAAAGAGTCATCTTTTTTTTTTGTGGTATTTGGTACTTACCTTTTTGGGGAGGTCATATAACTGTGTTTTCTTCGAGTGTACTGTTCATTGTTTTTGTTTTTATTTGGTTTGAGTAATTCAGCTGTTATGCATCACTTTCCAAATTACGTTTGCCTTTTCATAATGCTTGTTTTATTGTTTCGTCTCAATAGGAAAACCTGCTGCCATTCAATATGGCACTGGTTCAATTGCTGGGTTTTTCAGTGAGGACGGTGTCACAGTAGGTGACCTAGTTGTGGAAGATCAGGTTTGTCTCTCGATATTTTTCAAGTAAATGTGCTGATTATCTCTGTTGACATTCATCCTACTTGGGTTTTTTTAATTATTGTTGGGTTATTGTTTCTAGGAGTTCATTGAAGCTACAAAGGAGCCAGGTCTTACTTTCATGGTTGCAAAATTTGATGGCATTCTTGGGCTTGGATTTCAGGAAATATCTGTTGGAAATGCAGTACCTGTGTGGTAATACACCCTGGCCTTAATATCTTTGCCATTTGCCAGTCAATTCAATTATAGTAAAATCAAATGATGTTCTGCTACACATGGTGTTCAGTGCTAATACAATTCTTTTACTAGGACACTGATTTCAAGTAGCTCGCATGTGTGCATAATATGTTAACATCAGTTGCATTAGCCTTAATACATTTTGGGTTTTCTTTTTCTGCATTGTCATGATATTTTGCTGGATTTTTTGTTGCATGTTTTTGTTTTCTGTTACTCTGATGTTAACTTGAAAATTTGCTGCATCTGCCATGATAGTTTGGCTTGCAATTATTAAGGTAAAATAAGCTCTTGCCCATGAAACTGTATTATGCTTTGAGCTGTTTGTTTTGTTTCTAGCGATGGGACATACATTTTACTTAAAATTTGCATGTCCTACAGATTTGTGGAAGATTCATGGCCCCTAATGATACATAAAAATTACAGGTACAAAATGGTGGAGCAAGGTCTCATCAGTGACCCTGTTTTCTCTTTTTGGTTCAACCGTCATGCTGATGAAGGAGAGGGTGGTGAAATCGTATTTGGAGGAATGGATCCTAGTCATTACAAAGGCAATCATACTTACGTCCCAGTCACTCAGAAGGGATACTGGCAGGTTGGTGTTGTTTCTTGTGCAGGTTATGTTACATTTTGGATAGTTGATATAAAATTATGCTTATTTTCTGCAGTTTGAGATGGGCGATGTCCTCGTTGGAGGAAAGACTACAGGTACTGTCACTGTTGTCTTGATGTTCAATTTTACTGTGTCTGAATGAGAAATGTTTCTTACAAATTGTCGCACATCTATCATTACCAGGATTTTGTGCTGGTGGTTGTGCAGCAATTGCTGACTCTGGAACTTCATTGCTTGCTGGCCCCACAGTATGTCATGAGCTTCATATTTATGTTTTGTCTGCATAATCATTAACCCATCCAGAGTGATGGTTTAAGTTCCCTTATGAATGAATTTGGGATTCAAACATTTCAGCCTGGACATCTTTTGGGGCCTTAATAAAGATGATATAGCACACAGCACCACATCTTGTCAAAATGTTCACAAATGGATAATCATGCGCTTATTTCATATTAATAACAGTAAAAAATTAGCTTTGCTTGGTTTTTGCTGAATCGCCTTTCAGAAAGTTTGAGCTCGTTTTTAAATCCTTCTACTTGCTATGTCACATATGAATTAGAAATTTGGTAAGCACAATTATATAGAGTTTTCTAGTATCACCAAGGGTCAAACGGAAACAACCTCTTTGTGATTTTTAGTCTCAAGGGTATTCCTCGGAAACATTGGGGTATGATGATGACAACAACAATTGCACCCTTCCCGAGAAACTATATAACCTTCCAAGCTTAATTTGAACAGGAAAAGGAAAGGAAATGCTTACAATAGTCACCCCATGTTACATATTTTGTTGGAGGCAATCTCAATTCACAGTTTATGATTGGCATTCTCCTCTTTTGTCCATACTGAGTTTAATTTTGTGGTTTTCACTAGTTAGTATCGTCAATGTAGGCCATCATTACTGAAATTAATGAAAAGATTGGCGCTACTGGGATTGTCAGCCAAGAGTGTAAGACAGTTGTTTCTCAATACGGACAACAGATCCTAGACCTATTGCTAGCAGAGGTTTGTATATTTTCAAATTGTCTTAAAAATTTTTATTTTGGTTTCTGGTGGTCCATTGTCACCACTTAAAACTTCGAGAAGCAGTGCAATTAAACTTGCTCTGGGATTATGTTGCAGACACAGCCAAAGAAAATCTGCTCTCAGGTTGGCCTGTGCACTTTTGATGGAACTCATGGTGTTAGGTGAGAACCGCAATCTGCACTTCAATTGGGCAACTAGTTATAATGTCAGAGCACAATGACCAAGTTATTCAGTGATTGAGCAAATTGTTTCTCTAGGCAGTATGTATTGATGTTATGCTAGTTGCTACCATTGTGACTTATCTCTCTTCTCTATATGCTTTGTGAACGCAGTGCTGGAATTCAGAGCGTAGTGGATGATGAAGCGGGGAAATCGAATGGTCTCCATAGTGATGCCATGTGCAACGCATGTGAGATGGCTGTTGTATGGATGCAGAACCAACTTGCTCAGAACCAGACCCAGGAGGTCATATTGAATTATATTAATCAGGTATGCTTACTAATTTCTGGCTCAAGACTTTCTATCATTACAGTGTACTTATGACTCAAAAATTTGCAGCTCTGTGATCGTCTCCCGAGTCCCATGGGAGAATCTTCTGTGGACTGTGCCAGCCTTGCATCCATGCCAGACATTGCTTTCTCCATTGGAGGCAAAAAGTTCGCCCTGAAACCAGAGCAGGTGCTTCTTCTCTTCCATGGTTTTACTCTTTCACTTGTTTCCTTCTGTCCGTCTAGACAAGCTGACAGGCTTAGCAACCATCAAATTATCGCATGTTAAATTAGCTGGCATGTTTAGTCGTCCAGCTAGTGCTTTTTTAGCCCTGTTGTTGATTTTGTTCCCTGGTACTTTTTAGAACCCTTTGGTTGGTTTTCTCTCTTTTGTATTGCAGTATATTATGAAGGTTGGCGAAGGACCTGCAGCCCAATGCATTAGTGGATTCACAGCTATGGATATCGCTCCTCCTCGTGGTCCCCTCTGGTAATCTATGCGTTTCTAAGCTCATGGTGGCTTTTCACCACATAACATGTTTATTGTTGTTTGTACAAGCACATATCTATCACACCTAGCCATATCCAACATTACCAAGAGAGCTAGAAATCCATGTTAGCCCTTGTTTGAGTTGTTTCCAATATTATTACCTAGTACGCTGGCAATCCCTGTTAGCCCTTATTTCTGATGTTATTACCAAGAACGCTAGAAATCCCTGTTAGACCTTGTTTGGATGAGCGGTGAAAGTTAAGCTAATTTTCATCGTCCTCTTGGATGAGTCGGTATTTTTTGTCAGTGGATGGGGTCGTAATTTTTGTCGGTTCAAACAAGGCCACCCCTGTATGTACTGGATGGGCTTTTGGGAGCAAACAAATTAGAAGCTTCAGTGTGCCTCTATACTCTTCATCATTGATCTCTGATTCCGAGTTCTGACACTGATGCATCTTGCAATGACAGGATCTTGGGCGATATTTTCATGGGAGCCTACCATACCGTCTTCGACTACGGCAAGCTGAGGGTTGGGTTCGCAGAGTCGGCCTAAAGAAATATCTTTAGGTGCCTCGTAGTGAGGCAAGCACATTCGCCGGGGAAGTGTTTAGCTTTTAACTTTGCGTATTTATCCGGCAGTGTGTGTATATATGATGCATGTTTTAGCGAAGCTTTGTAAGACCTATGACGAGGGTGGGTCTGTTTTTAACTTGGCAAGAATGTTTGCGGATATCTTTGCCACGACTGTTGTCCTCTACTGACCAGTCGATGTGATAACATGTACCTTGTCCCGTATGTGATTTGTGACTTGAGTGCGCGCGACATACATTCTGTTCTACAAAGTAGTGATGTACCCCTAGATGGTAAACTGGAGTAGTTTTTTAGAGTAGACTGGGGTGGGTGTCGTTGGCACTGGGTAAGTAGATAGAAGGGTTTAATTAATGTTCTGAGAGGTTGCATAGACTTGCAAGCGTAATAAACCTCTACATAAAACATAGCATTGGTTAGAGCACATAATCCACACGGTCTCTCAATTTTTTTTTTCTAAAGCACTAACGAGCAACGACGTACTCTCTATTCAATTTTCTAAATTTCTTTCATAATTACACTACAACATAATAGAGGGTATTTGGCAGTCTTTTCATATCAAATTTACTACAATATTATAGAGGGAAGTGTCCGTTGAAGATAGTTTTGGTGGTTGGGAGCATCCGTGATAACTTGCAGGTAGCGTATTGGTGGTTGAGAGCATCCGTGATAACTTGCAGGTAGCGTAAAACATTTTGTGGAAGAGTGGTGCTTTAGATGTTCTTAAAGAATCCTTTACTCATCGAAAAACCAAACAAACGAGCAGTAGCCACTAGGAGAGGAGAAAAAACTAATCTTGAAAAGAACCTGATGTAGACAATGCCTCTTAAAAAGAGGCAGAAGTGGAATAAAACCAATTTTTTTTTGCTAAATAGCAGTCATTTTTTATAGTTTTAGATAAACGACTATTTTAATTGATCTATATTTTTTTACTATGATAACTTTTTTCAGTTATTGCATAATATTTTTCACTTAGTTTTATATTAAAAATTTAGCTACTTTGTATTAGAAAAAACTTATATGCGTATGTTTACATTATTTTTTAATGTTTTTGTTGATCAACTAGTTTATTGTCGTTTTTTAAATAGAAATCTGATTTGTAAGTTGTTTAAGTTAACTAGGCTCTGATATTCTGTTAAATTTTTTAAATTTTCTAGCAAATGTTTTTTATACGATTATTACTTAAATATATAGGTGCCATAATAAATCTTAAAACAGCAACCGGCCATTAACTTAAAGTCAATTCCAAGCAACTTAAAAATAGTCTAAACAAACAAAGCTAGCTGAGAAGACGTCAAAGTGTCAAGCGATACACGTGGCGGCAGGGAGCAGGTCGACGGTCATGCAAACCCTGGTCCATAACAGTCGCCCAGCTATTTTCCGGATCTGACACTCTCCAAGCAGCGGCACTGCGGCAGTTGACCATTTCGTCGTCCCCACCTCAACCGGGAGCTCAATTCGGCCTCCCATGGCGATGCCGATGGCGATGGAGTCACGAACCCTCGTCGTCTGACTCGATCGCAACCGCAACCGCATCAGCATCAGCCGCGCTCTGACTTGCCTCACCTAGTCCTCCCCTGTCTCCTCCCTCCCCTCCTCCGCATCCGCAATCCGCATCCGCATCCATGGCCTCTCGACCCTGCCCCTGGTCAATGGTCGCCACCGCTGCCTATAATGATGGACTCAGGCGGCGGAGCTCCGCCCACGTGTGCGCCCCCGCCACCTTCTTATACCGCGCCTCCTCCTCCCCCTCCATCCGCCATTGATCCTCCTCGTCTTGCTTTGCTTTGTATGGTCGATTGCTCGATGGAGTCCTCCTATGCGAGCGCGGGCCTCAAGCGCAAGAGCGTTCTTGGCGGCGGCGATGGCGCCAGGGAGCCGCCGGATTTCGCCTCGGCGGCGGCGGGGCAGGAGCGGCGGGCGGTGGTCGCCGAGATGGACTTCTTCAAGACGGAGTTGTGGAGGGAGAGGCGAGAGAGGAACGACGAGAGCGCCGCCGATCTCGCCGCCAGGAAAGGAGGCCTCGCCATTAACGTCGGTGGATCGGCCGAGCGCTTCCCTTTCCATGATCACAATTCTGAATCCCCTTGACGTGTTTCCTCCGGTGATCGTTCGTGCGCGCAGATGGGGTTGCAGATAGGGAGGAGGAGGGACAGCGGGAGCGACGAGTCCACCGTCGACGACGGCGCCTGCTCCAACGACGAGGTTCACCGGAAGACCAAAGCTCAGGTCAATCACTTGCTGCGACCGCAGACCGAAAGATCATCATTCATGATCATGTTTTCCTCGTAGGATCTGATCCGGCTGCTTATCTTATCTCGCAGTTGGCAGCGACCAAATCCGAGCTCGCACACCTGAGAGAAGAGAACAAGAAGCTCAAGAGTAAGCTGAGCAGTGTGATCACCAGGTGCGAGTCCCTCCAGATGCGCGTCGTCACGCTGATGCAGCAGAAGAATCACCGAGCTCTAGGCGTCGCACCAGCTATCCACGAGGTAGTAATTAACAACACGCAGTAATTAAACACGTACAGTTAGTCACCACGCACAATTAACTAATTACACAAACGGATTAGTGAGGCTGTGGATTTATGGTCAGCTTAATGAACCGGAGAAGAAGGACCAAGACCATGGGACCCTGCAGCTGCCGCGGCAGTTCATCGGCCTCGGCTGCACGCCGCTGCCCGACGGGCTACTCCACTCCGCCGCCGCCGGCGACTGCGCGCCGCCGGCGAGCAAGCCCGACGTGGCGGCCGTGCCGGCGGTGGACTACTGCCCCGGCGAGAGCAATGTGAACGGCGCCGCCATGGCCATGGCCATGACCGACAGCAAGGACATCATGCCGCTGCCGGCGTTCAATGGCGGCCGCCGCCACCACCACCACGTCGACGACGAGAGGGATGAGAGCCCGGAGGCCCAGCAGCAGCAGCTGGTGCAGAGCTGGGTCCCCAACAAGGTGCCCAAGTTCCTCCCCGCCAAGGGCCCCGAGCCGGTGCCGGAGGCCGCCACCATGCGCAAGGCCCGCGTCTCCGTCCGAGCCCGCTCCGAAGCATCCATGGTACCTGAACACGATCACTCCATTACGTTCCATGTAACTATAACAAAAGTACACGTTGTTTTTGGATGGGGAAATCCATCCCGCATGTTGAGGCCCAGATACTCTCGTGTATGCCGTCGTTTTAAAACTTTATCCTCGTGTGTTTTTAATATTTATATTAGACATAAAAATGATGTACATGTTTGTTTCAATAGATAATTTCATAGTATTAGTTCGTGCTGTCACAGATATTTGATATTTTGAACATCGACGTAACCTTCAACGTACATGTATACTTGACAACTAATTACTATTGCATTTTATTCATATATAAACCCCATTACAAATAATGCTACGAAAGTATTTTCACGAAAATCTGCATATGTAGATAAAAGATCTATAAATTTTAAATTATTCATATCAAACGATAAGTCTGCCATCGGAGTATAATTTTATTAGGTTTTACATGAAGGAAAAAACCTATTTTACACCATGAAGTATTGCACTTCCTCTATTTTACACCCCGAACTATAAAACTATGCATTCTAGTGTGCAAAATTGAAAAAGGCTACAAATAACATCCCACACTAGTTTTGGGGTGGTTTTATCCACGTGGCGGGTGAGGTGGCAATCCAGTCAAAAAATAAATACAAATAAAATTAAAATACATGAGCCCTACCGTCATCATCTCATCTCTCTCTTGCATCTCATCTACTCTCCCCATTTATCCTGCCTCCCCGCTATCCCCGCTAACGGCGCCCTCCCCGTCTAACCCGTCGTGATGTCATCAGTGACCGATTCCAACCGATTCGAAGGTGGATGGCAACGGTGGCAACCGATTGAGAGGCGACATGGACCGATTCGGAGCTGGGGTGGGGGGCGGCCTATTCAGCGGCAACAACGGCTAATTTGAAGGTGGGGGCCGACGACAACAACGGTCAATTTGAAGGTGGAGGTGTTCTTCAGAGTTAGGGTTGTGAGGCCCCCTCTACCCGCGATGGTAGAGGCGGTGAGGTGCAGCAGCCGAGGTAATGGCATCGATGGTCGTGCTTTGCTTTCCTTGGCCACACATCACCTCCCCTCACTTAGGCCGCACACTGCCTCCTCCCCACCCCCTGGTCCTGTGCCATCGACACGTGGGTTACTGTTTGTTGCCCTTCTCCTTGCGGGCTTTGGTTGAGAGGGGTAGAAGGGGAGGTGATATTTCAGTGGCTTGGAGAAGGGAGACGAAAGAGGAAAAATATAGAAGTATGAGAGGAAAGAGGTGACATATGGGTCTCATAATACTATATGTTGACTATATATGCTAACTAGACTGCAATGTGACAGTCACGGTGGCAAAACCACGCCCCAAACCACCGCGGGATGCTATTTGCGCCAGGTATCAAGTTTTGAGGGGTGGAATAGCTGGTTTAATAGTTTATGAGTATGTAGACGGAGGGCCTAGTTCATAGCGTAATGTAGAATAAAAATAAAATCATAATGAATGATCAAAGTTATATTTTAATCAATGTTTGCAACGACACGTAGGGATCTAGAGTGGCTCACATAAGGCGTCTATATATGCACATGCTTATTTTGTTGTCCTGTTGAGATGATGCAGATCAGTGATGGATGCCAATGGAGGAAATACGGGCAGAAGATGGCCAAGGGCAATCCATGCCCTCGTGCCTACTACCGGTGCACCATGGCCGCCGGCTGCCTGGTGCGCAAGCAGGTATGGCGCCGCCGTCGACGAAGATCTTTGCTGTTGCATTCCATGGCGGGATGTGATGAAGTGTGTATATGCATGACGTGCTGTGCTGATGTATGTACAGGTTCAGCGATGCGCCGAGGACCGGACGGTGCTGGTCACGACGTACGAGGGGACGCACAACCACCCGCTGCCGCCGGCGGCGATGGCGATGATGTCGACCACGACGGCGGCGGCGTCCATGCTGCTGTCGGGCTCCATGCCCAGCGCCGACGGCAGCCTCATGGCGGGCTCCAACTTCCTCGCGCGCGCCGTGCTGCCCTGCTCCTCCACCGTCGCCACCATCTCGGCCTCCGCGCCCTTCCCCACCGTCACGCTCGACCTCACGGCGCAGTCGTCACCGGCGCCGGCACCGGAGTCCGGCCATCTCCAGGCGGCGCTCGCCGAGGCGGCGGCGCGGCCGGTGGCGCTGCCGCAGCTGTTCGGGCAGAAGCTCTACGACGCGTCCAAGCTCTCCGCCGTGGAGGCAGTCGCCGGCACGGCCAAGGGCGCGGCGGACGGCGGCGCGCTGGCCGACACGGTGAGCGCCGCGACGGCGGCGATCGCGTCGGACCCCAACTTCCCCGCCGTGCTCGCCGCCGCGATAACGTCTTACATAGGCGGCGGCAGCAGCAGCAGCGGTGGGGGCGGCGCCGGTGGGAGCAGCTGCACGGTGCCGCCGCTGGTGAGCGGCGGCGGCGGCGGAGAAAGCTGTAGTGGAGACGACAATATACGAGAGCAAAGCAACTGATCTAGTGATCTGCACCGTTTTGTTCCTTCAAGTTTTTTTTTTTTGGCTCTCAATTCGCAAGTTTGATTGAGTTTTGCCGCCTTCTTTTTTTTTTTTTCTGTCGTTAGCTTGCCCCCAGGAGGCCTTCAATTTTTTGCTAGTCATTTGCGGCTTCTCGTTGATTTTGTAGCAGCAGCAGCAGTTTGAATGAGATTACTTGCTTCGACAGTTCGACGTATGAATACAATCTCATTAGCCTCTGCTTTGGTATCTTTCATGATACTCCCTTCGTTCTTTTTTGTTTGGCGCCTTTGACTCTTTTGATTTGTCTTTAATTATTCGGTTTTTTTTTGTAAATATCATTTATTTTGTTGTGATTTGTTCTATCAATAGACATACTTTAAAAGTGAATTATTTTTTGCATCTTTATATTAAATTTTTGGGACCGACTACAGTGCAGGCGCCTGCATTTTGCGTTTCGTGCAGCCGACCCTTTTTTCAGTATGATTATACAGAAATTTCAGTATGATTATACAGAAATTTCACCGTACAGAACTACTGAAATTTTAGTATAAGAAAAGTAAAAAAAACTCTGCAACCTACAAATCGAGCAAATTAGAGACGGGGCCGTCGGAGCAGGCGCATGGCGCCGCGTTTTGCCGAGGAAGAGAGCAGCAAGGCGTCGGGCGAAACACGCTGGCAATAGCCCTTAGCGGCGGTGAGCGCTCAAGGCGTCGCGCAAGGCGGTCGGCGGCGAGCGCGCAAGGCGTCGGCAGCGACGTCGACGGCGAATGCGCGCATACCACGCGAGGTCGACGGCGAAAGCAAAGAACGGCGGACACAGCAAGAATGAAGCACAATAAGGCGCTGCTTCATGGAACGCAGCGCATATGAACTCATGAACCAGCGCGCGCCCACGAGAAAGTAACAGCGTAAATTTTTTAATGAGTTGAATGGTCAAAAACGTATCAAAAAGTCAAAAACGTCAAACAAAAAAAAAATAGAGGGAGTACATGCTGGAAGCTCCATGCTCGTGTCAAACTCGTGTTTACCTTGTCTAGTGGCAGCCCACTGCGTGACAAAAGTGCCATGCAAATCGACCAAAAAACGTCATTTCCACAAATTGCTACAGTAACGACGGTGATATATGCTGCTATATATGTTCGTGATCCAGATAAATGTCAATACAAGTCGGATATCATATAAAAAAAAGAGTAAATTACATCGTTAGTTCCCAAACTTGGGAAAAATTACCGAAGTAATCAACTTTTAAATGAAAAATAATAGAATAATCCACTGTGTAAATAAATTAACTAAATAGCAGCGGGTCCCGGCACTGGGCAAGGCGGCCGACACACGACATGGCGGGAGCAGAGCTCCCGCCACCCGGAGTGGCTGTGGGCAAGCTCCCGCCACAGGTTGTGGCAAAAGCTTGCTCCCGTCACCCCGTGTGGCAAAAGCTTGCTCCTGCCACCCCGTGCGGCAAAATTTACACGTTTTGGCTATATCTATTTAGATTTCACTTTTCAAAAGAAAATCATATAAGCGTAGCCTCCTAGTGAAATGTATGCATGTACCGTGCCAATTAATTTTGTATATACATAGTAATTCTTCATCCTTTCTAAAAAGACGTGTATATATCCGAAAAAGACAACGTTTGTAATTTTTTACTAATAATTAAGCTAAAAATATATATACTTAGTGTATCTTTCTTACGACTAACGGCCACCCCGCACGACGGGAACTCCTCGGTGGCGACACGTGGCACAGAGGTGCAGCTTGGCAATGAATATAGCGCTTTTTAATAGCTTGTTTAGTTTATTTTAGTTTGATTGAGTTAAAATTTGTTATTTTTTGTATAGATCAATCCATAAAATATTTTGTAACAGCATAGTGATCTTTTTTACTCATTTTTTACAAACCAAATGTTGTATTATTTTATAGACATTTTTGTGGGATTTTAAATAGTTTTTCTTAAAGTTTCTAAAATATGTTTTTAATATTTTTTGAACTTTTCAAGACGTCTCTCAAAGGATTATAATTTTTTTGATTAAAACTTTCAACAACTTTCAGCTAAAAAAAATGAGGCCTTAACTTATGGAACCTAACTCTCTTGCCACAAAGGTGTGAATATTGTTACACACTTACACTTTCGTCGTGACAAAATTAGTCATTAATCAGATCAAAACTCATACTATTTATTTTGCCTAATATAATTTTCTGTAATCCTAGATTGGGCCCTGCTCATAAGCTAAAAGTTAAAAGTCAGCTGAACCCTGCATCCTCTGATCTGAACTGGTGAATAGTAATAATGGCACAGAAAGACGTGCAAATAGAAATAGCCGTGTAGGGTGGCGGGAGCAGGAGCTCCCTCCGTGCAGTGTGACGGGAGCAGAGCTCCCGCCGTGCCATGTGACAGGCGCCATGTGGGGTGGCGGGACCGAGTGCTATTCCGGGTATTTAGCTATACTGTGGTCTATTATATAAATTATGATTTATTAGTTGATTATTTTGGACATTTTTCCCCAAACTTGTCCCGCATGTGCACATAAATCCTTAAGTATTAAAACCGCTTATTTAGATATATGAACTTGTGAAACCATTGCACTTAGGTTCAGAGGATGGGTTTGCAAGGTGGTTTGGTGACATCACCTGCCATGTGGCCTTACACGAACAATATACATGGTTTTTAAATTTTAAAATATAAATTTTGGTGGTTTAAAATTTTAAAAATGAATTTTGGTTTTTCCTATATTTCAAGAAATGATTTCTAGAATCTATATTTTCTATAAAAAAAAATTAAATATTAAATTTGTTTTTAAAAATAAAAAGTTTAGAAATCATTTTTGAACTTTTTTGAAAATATTTTTCCAAATTCAAAATTCCAAAAAATATTTCTATGAAATTTTTTATTTTTTTTTGAAATTTAACATTATGGAATTCACTTTTTTTAACATATAAAATTTATTTTTAAAATTTAAAATTCTGAAAATCCATGTATATGACCCATGAAAGGGCACGTGTGCATAATAGGGCCACATGGCAAGTGACGTGGTAGTCCACATCATCAAACCATCCTGCAAAACCACCCTTTGGACATAAATGCAATGGTTTCGCAAGTTTAGATACCTAAATAAGTGGTTTTAATACTTATGGATTTATATGCATAGGCGGAACAAGTTTAGGGAACAATAATGCAATTTAATCTAAATAAAGGTGCAACTACTACTTGGTCGTCTGCAATTGGGTGCTTGCGCAATGGTTTGTCCCCCCTGTTCGCTTCCTTCCTTTCTAGTAGCCTCCTTCCCTTTTCCCACTCCGGCAGGGCTGCCGCACCTCCTCGCTTTCTCCTTCGCTGGCACCACGGGAGGGGGCGAGGTGGCGGCACCAAAACCATAGGAGGGGGCAAATGTGGTCGGGCTGCCATTTGGAGGGTGCTTATGCGAGTGGTTAGGGTGGGTGGGACAACAACAGCGGTATGAGGTGAGACGGCGGTGTGGCAAGGCGACACCTACGTTGTCGGCCACGGTTTGCGGGTGGCAGTGGAGGCGGCGAGGGTGGTGAAGGAGAAGCTTGAGGTCGAGGAGCTCGTAGGCTCAGTTTGATTCGAGGGTAGGAGAAAGAGAGAGGAGGAAGAAGGGAAAAGGAGAGCAGGGAGGGATCCAACTGTTCGGAAATCGAGTGATCTCACTTCTCTAAATCAGTTGATCGATGAATAGATGAGCTCAAGTTTTATATAGTTGAACTTAGTTATTATACGTCAAGTCAAAACTCAGACATTACAGTGGGGGGTTATCGAAACAGCACCACATACAACGGTAGAATGGTAAAGTGTAGATAGTTGTACCATACTAGCAAGCGATAAAACATGTGGAAGGTGTCGTAGTTAACCCACCATAGAGGCCCATCCGAGATATAACTGTCCATGATCTTGATCAGAAGCTACCAACCACATCATGTACTCCCCACAAATCGACAGCCAAAGCACACAACGGCATGTACGCCGATGATCTCCTCATTGGAGAATGTCCTGTAAAACTAGTCGCCGCAGAGTATGTACTCTGGCCCTGGTCAGAGTATTCTAGGGGATAAACCAGGCCTGTCCTATTGGTAGTCCGCCTATCTTATGCAGCAGTTCAAGTATGTCCCAAACAGTAATCCCATAAGTAGGGTTGAACACCCCTCTGTTCTGACACTCGCATAACATCGTCAGTGCCACTGCCTGCCAAATGAACCCACTGCCTGCCAAATGAAAGACCCCTGCCCAAGTGCCTTGAAAATATTTTAATGGTAATGAAGACATATTATAGAAAGTTCCGCTATCATGAATTTAACTAACATTGTATATAGTAGTATTAATTTTTATTTCTTTTTTATGCATGCTCATTTCGTAGTTGTATGTAATTAATTTGAATGGAATGCAGCGCTTTGTGTCTTTTTGGTCTGCACCGTGTGCCTGTAAGCTTAACACATGCCTTATTTCATTTGTGATAGTTGTTTGATTTTGAATATATTTGAAGAATTTAACGATTGTTGTAATTTGAGGTGTTAGGCTCACACTTAATCTACATTTGAAGTCGGTTAGCTTTTTTCTATTGCTTTTAAGCGGCTGAGTCGCTCATGTTGAAGCGAAGACCTTAATTTCAACGACTTCTTAATTTCAACGACAGAGCTGACCACGTGGAAGATAGGAATGATTTTGGGCGGTTGAGGCATCGACTAATGAATTAAAACGTCTTGTGAATCTGAGCGGTCAAGACAACGACTAATGAATCACTAGTTCAACAATGACCTAAGCATTTTAAAATATCACTGCATAATAATGACATACAAAGTTTTATTATTATATTGAAATATTAAAAGAGTGGCTATCCTAACACTTAGCCTTTATCATACTCTCACCTACCACTTAGCCTTTATCATACTCTCACCTAGCTACTACCATCATGCTCTTAGATGATTGGCATGGTAAGGGGTGTCACCATTATATAGGCATACAAAGCCGTTAGATGGATGACACTTGAAGATCCTAACAATGCCTAGCTAAAAATATTCATACCTAGAAGCTTCATGATACTTAACTTTGTAATACTAAAATTTCTAGACTATTCTAATTTTATTATGCCAAGAGACCTCATGCATCATGATTCTTGTAGATTATTTTAAAGGAAAAAGTGTCATTTTGATCCCTCAACTTTCACGTTTTCGCCAAATTCGTCCCTGAAGTCCAAAACTAGTTTTGGCACGTCCCCCATCTTTCAAAACCGTGCCGATTTGGTCCCTTGACCAGCCAAACCCGGTTTG
Source organism: Raddia guianensis (assembly GCA_036346415.1). NCBI lineage: Eukaryota > Viridiplantae > Streptophyta > Magnoliopsida > Poales > Poaceae > Raddia > Raddia guianensis. The sequence goes on along the minus strand of CM070538.1, from coordinate 2,410,652 downwards.
GTGGGCGGTTTTGGCTGATGTGGCCCTGATGTGGCGTTTTTAAATGATGTGGCGCTCATGTGGCACACCACGTGGCTTTTTTTTCAGGCCGACGGCACCGTTCTCGGTAATTCGCTATTTTTGAGGTCTTATGTTGTTCGGATGAATTTGGGTTGAACACGAAAGTTGTATATAATTTCGAGACACATATTTTTCATGTAGAAATTTTTTTCATTTGAGCAATGTATGAATTTATAAAAAATATTTTTGTCGCCGCCTGATTTCGGGCCGACGGCACTGTCCTTAGTAATTCGCCATTTTCGAGGTCTTGTATTGCTCGGATGAATTTGGGTTGAACACAAAAGTTGTAGATAATTTAGCGATGCATCTTTTTTATGTATAAATGTTTTTCATTTGAGCAATTTATTAATTTAAAAAAATTATTTTGGTCGCTGCCTGCTTTCGGGCCGACGGCACCGTCCTCGGTAATTCGCCATTTTCTAGGTCTAATGTTGCTCGGATGAATTTGGGTTGAACACTAAAATTGTAGATAATTTCGAGGCGCATCATTTGCATGTAGAAACGTTTTTCATTTGAGCAATGTATGAATTTATAAAAAATATTTTTTTCGCTGTCTGCTTTCGGGCCGACGGCACCGTCCTCGGTAATTCACTATTTTCGAGGTCTTATGTTGCTCGGATGAATTTGGGTTGAACACAACAATTGTAGATAATTTTGGGGCGCATTTTTTTTGTATAAACAACTTTTCCATTTGAGCAACGTATGAATTTCTACAAAATTATTTTGCCTGCTATTCTGTTACTCGTGAAAAAAAAGCCCCGTGGTGTGCCACATGAGCACCACATCAGCTGAAAACGTCACATCAGCCAAAACCGTCCTCCAAACCGGGTTTGACCGGTCAAGGGACCAAATCGACACGGTTTTGAAAGATGGGGGACGTGCCAAAACTGGTTTTGGACTTCAGGGACGAATTTGGCGAAAACGTGAAAGTTGAGGGACCAAAATGACACTTTTTCCTATTTTAAAAGTCGACTTGCTTTTATTCAACAAGGATGTTTATGTGTCAGGTCCATTCCATAATACTGATCCCGAAACACTATAATATCTTCTGAAAAATCTCTAATGCTACAATATTACTTGGCTCGGATACCGCTTCTCCACATTTTATGTCATTTCATATACTCTCGTAGCTGATATCCATGTTGATATCCATGCATTAACTAATATTAAATTTATTCATTTTAATAAGTTACTATTATGCCTTAAAACTTCTGTCGGGGATAGAATTACGGCCTATTGCCATGGCCCACTCCCTGACGGCCCATTCGAACAACCTACTAGGGCCCAGCTCCTTAGAAGGTTCTATCAGGCCCATATGCATCCTGCCGAACAGCTTCCTAGCTGGCACGGTGCGTAACGGCCTAGGATTCCTGTTTGAGTCCTACTCGAACAAGAGTTCTGCACGGCTACGTGAAGACCCGGACGTGGTTTTCCGGATTGGATTAGGAGTCGTGATCCCCAAGACTAGGAGTATGCCTTATCTACCTCGGGACATACTTGGCACGTACGAGTTCATTACGATCTCGTGGTTAGCCCGGCCCGATATTCCCTCGGTAGATCGGTTTGCTCTGTATTATATAAACCAAGCCCCTACGGCGTGTAGAGGGACGAGTTTTACAACTTGACCCTGGCCAAGAGTTTTTGCATCTTAGCACTTCGTAGACATCTGATCACTGCATTGTCGCACTTGTACACCATAATCTCGCCGAGACTTGTTCGTCTCGCCGAGCCACCTCTTGTATTCATCTCTGATATATAAGAAAGGCTGGACGTAGGGCTATTATCTCTCCCGAGAGGCCTGAACCAGGATAAAAACCCCTGTCTCCTGTTCGTGGTTGTTCGTGGTTGTTCGGCGTGTCTCCTATCTCCTCCTTGAAGAACCTTGGTTGACTTGGGTCGATATCCCAACCGTCGACAACTTCGTTGGCATTTTTTTATAAAAAACTTTATTACGATGATATAATATAAAAAAATAACTTTACTAGGATAAAACAATAAAAAATAATTGCAAAAAAAGGAAATAAAAAGGAGAAATAAATTGAAAGAATACATTATTAATATAATATATTGAAAGTATGTATAGGGGAGTAATGTATACGAGCAACTGAGATGGCAAGTTAAATATATTGGAGTAGATAGGTGTACAGCACATTAAAAATGCCTTATTAAAGAAAAATTATTAAAACACATATAAATTTATAAACATAATTTCTATAGTATTATAACATGACATATATTTAGCCATGCACATGAATGTAACTAATGTTGAGCTTGATATTGTTTTTTCATGCAAACACAAAAGTATTATGGTAATGGAGATATGAGCGCATACCATAAAGGCTGAATAATTATGCTTCACGCACTTATAAGTAAATCGTTACCATAAACTATTAATAAATATATATCAATGCATTATGATTGAGTTATGACAATGTATCAACACGGGCTAACAACGATAAACAGTGTGTATTGATCCATATATACGGATTCCGGCTAACAGGTCGTGCATTAGAAATATTCGGAATTGGAATATATAAATTATTCTAACGACTAACAAACAACATCTTGAAAAATAAAAATGAATGTCAACCTTGATATAAATATATTTCTAATATATTTTCTAAAATACATTACACATCATATTTCAATACCAAATCCATTCGTGAAAGTTTCTCAAAATTAAGAACCAAATTTGAGCAACACAACTACACTAACTAAATTAAATATGAATTCACTGTAATCAAAATAGCTCATCAAAAACTAAAATGAAATGTTAAGGCGGCATATGATTGTTATAACCTAGGTGCGAAGCCGTTGGTGTTGTGCATTCGCCTCTCTGAGAATTCCTATATGGTCCGAAAATATATGATCGTCACAATACGACTCAACTCACGGTCCAACTTAAAATTACCTTGGTTTTACAAAATATCATTCTCACACTTATCCACCTCGGATGCGTGTTGATACTTATTATCTATATGCGGGTTTTGGACTGGCTTTGTGTTTCGGGAGGGACCGAGGGAGTACATTTTGTATGAGTTTTACTCAACAGAAGTACAAACTCACATTCATGTCACTGTGTTGGTACTAGGTGTGCATCAGATACACCCTCCATCATAGGGTTCACTATTGATCCTTCGCACCGGTAAACTGAGTGTGAAGTTTGTTGTCGGAATATTTCTTTCCTAATGGATGTATGAAATAAGCCTTGTTGCGGTCATGCTTGCGGGGTCCCCATGGAAAGAACGCCCAAGTGCGTATCTGTTAGGTAAGGACTTTGAAGGATATATTACATTTATAGGCTTCTATGCACATTTGACCATTAATGTATGCATATGCTTCATCCCAATCTTGAAATTGTAGTTGATGAGAAAAAGGATCAAGGGGTGACCTGGGGATCAGCCATATTACCTCTGCGCAAGGGTGCGGAGGCCAGATCTTCAGTCTGTACACATGGAGCTTAACCTAGTCCAGGAAAGTAACGAGGGGCAATGTTTCCTAATGAAATGTCCTGGTCCCATTGTAAAAGTAAAGGTATTCTTGTAATCATCAGTGTAACTTTGTCTGATAGTGTATCTGGATTCTATAAATAAAGGTCACCCCACATTTGAGTGTGGTGACATTGCTGTTCGAAAATGTCGTCCCCAATTCACTAAAAATATAGAGAGAATTCCCTGTATGCCACTAGAAAAGTTTACAGTCCTCTATATGCCAATCGAAATTCTCTCTTTCCTTACATGTCATTGGTTCAAGTTTTCTGTCCCCTCAGTGCCACTGCCGTTAAGTCCGCTAGTTTTAGCCGTTTAAAAAGTTATTTAATGTCTAAATACCCATTCGATTTAAAACTTTAAAATCATATCTCCTTCATTTTAACTCCAAACTGAGTAATTTAAATTTTTAAATTTATGTAAAATCATGCTCTACTTGCTATTCAAATATTTATAGCATTTGGTATTTTCAGCTTTTGTTCTCCTTTTTCATGAGGCATAATAGGTTTGATTAATTTTTAAATAAAATTTATATCCAGAAAGTTTTAATTTTTACTTTCAAATTTGTCTATACATAATTTTATGAATATGTATAAATTTTTCTCATGTTTTTATGAATGCTATACCGTTTTTATGATTTTTTCTATTTTGTAACGTATTAAAAAGGTAGGGGCATAATGGTCATTTTGTAACTCCGTTATGTTCTTTACCGCTTGAGTGGCACCGAGGGAAGAAAAAACTTAAACCGGTGGCATGTAAGGGGAAAGAGAATTTCAAGTGGAATATAGGGAATTGTAAATTTTTTCCATGCCATACCGGAAATTCTCTAAAAAATATATTGTCTGACTTGATCAACGACACTAAGTTTTTTGTTCTAATATGTTTTAAATTTTAAATTCAATTTGTTTTGGTATTTTTGAATTTATATTTTCTTGAGTTTTTATGATCTTTATTTGATTACGGGAACATTTGACACATTCAATTAGCAACAAACAACATTGTTTTTAGAAATTTGGCAGTCATCAATTGGCTTTGATACAAACAACAAAAAATTGCGATATACCATTCATTAGTAAGGTTATCGATGGCCATGAACCAAACATGTTCTATATGCTTTTTTAAAAGAATAGAAGCTATGATGAGATTTTGATGATGTTGTGGTAAGCATCTTTCTTACAATTTTGCCCGTTTTCCTTGAATATAGATTTTAAAAAATTTTTTCCTTTGCAGTCATTTATAGGAAGCACAGTGGACAACAGTTTTGGGAGGTTCATCACTGACACCGGCTTCAATGCCAAAATTTTAGTTTTTTTTTTTTGAACCAGAGGGCTCAGCTCTGGCCAAATCAAGGATCACATATTTTGTTTACATTACAGGATAATCTTGCTCCATATGCCTGTCAAGGATCAGAAGGACGCAGGGCAGCATGACGGAGAAGCTAAACATCGTTGCTGCTTAAAGACCTGTAGCTTCCTGCCTTGTAACAGCTGGGTGGCATCATGCCGTGTGTTGGGTCTCCATATAACCTCATGATGTGATCCTAGTTTTTTTTTTTTTTTTTTTTTTTTTGGGGGGTGAGGGCTGAGATACTAATGTTCGTAGTGATGGATCATGGATCACGTACTTTTGCCTCTAGTCGAATGTAGCCGTCCATAAACTAGGATACTGTAATGTGACTCCATATTTGTCAAATGTCATGCTCTCAGCTTGTACACGAGTTGTGAAGGCAAATTTAACACTGGAACTACGGATACATGAACCCGCATCCGAAAAAGGGTAGCAAGGGTAGATTCATACATCGGTTTATCATTGGAAATTTGCAAAAAAAAATAAAAACCATATTTAGTTTCCATTTGGTCAATCACAAAACATTTTTTTTTTTTAAAAAAAAGCGTTGTGTAGTTGTGCTCCATGCGAAAGTACCATCGCAAGGTTGCAACTGCCTACCATGATACATAGTGCTGAAATATGCCTTTATATGTGAACAACAATTCAATGATACAACAAATTTACAAAACAAAAAAATGGTACCAGGAGCATAGCACAGATAGCTGACCTAATTTTGCTTCCATTCTCAATAGAAAATAATAGAAAAAAATTGCAAGCTACTTCCTAACTCCCAAAATCTCATGAGTGATGCCTTGCTTGTATTCATAGTGCTCGAATCTCCCCACCATAGCCATAACGTTTCAAAAGTTGTTCGTCTTGCCGCCAGTTTTCCTTCACCTTGACCTGTAACTGTCCAAGACATAAATGTCAGAATTCAGATATTGCTCACGAGCAATTGCACAGGGAATAACAATGTTAATCAAGGGAAAAAAAAATTCAACCTCAAGATAAACCTTCTTTTGTAGGAAATCCTCAATATCAAGCCTTGATGCTGTTGCCAACATCTTTATAGCTTTCCCATCCTGCAATTGCCAAGCATATTCCATTTTATTATTGAACCTTTTTTAGAACTATTACAGAATTGTTTTGCTTCCCCAAAATATATATCACAAATGATGGCTTACTTCCTTTTCATATAATACATTTGATCTTTGGTAGAAAAGATAAACCTTACTTCTAATTAATCTAGGTTTTTTTACATCCATGCCATTATAAAGTTACCTATATTCGGAACTGCCATTATTTAGTGCCTATTCTTTAAAATGCCATTATTTCTGCAATCTAACCTCAGCACTGCCATTGTGAACGATTTTGAGGGATTTCTGGAATATACGAAATCAAAATACGGTTGGAAATACGTCTTACAAGTAGGGCCCACGTGTCATACACACATCTCCTTCTACCTCATCTTCTTCCCCAACTCTAGCTTCTCCTCCTCCCTTCTTCTTCCTCCCTCATCTCCCCTAACTCCGGTGAGATCTCCATGACGAGGATAGCTCCGGCCACGAGCTCTCCGGCAATGAGCTCCAAAGAAGGCGGCTTAAGGCGCAGCGGCAGCCAGCCTGCAAGGCGGCGGCGGCGAAACAAGCGGCGGGCAGCAGGGAGAGCTCCAATGAACGAGCGGCGGAGGCGGCGCGAACTCGGAGGCGGAAATTCCACTTCTCGAGGTCCGCGCAGCTCACTAGACCTCGCTGAGCCATCACCATCGCCAGAAAGCCACCCGTGAGCTCCATCTCTTGTTTTTCCCCAATTTCGCCGCCTAGCCAAAACCACAAATTGAGCTTGCACGGTTTGAATTGGTTCAAAAGTTTGGGTCTTCAAGTTACCTTGAGGTCAACCGCATCTCCCCATGCGTTCTACGGCCGAAACTGCTCGAAGCCATTGCCGCCATTAGCGCCGCCGCCGTCTTCCGCCGCGCGCCGCCACCATCACTGCCGCGTCCTCCTCTCGGCCAAGCCTTCCCGAGCTCCTCTTGGCTCCTCTCCTTTTTTCCCACCTAGCCTCGCCAGAACGCCGCCGCCGAGCCGGCGTCGGAGGAGGACGGGAGCTTTCGCCGCCCGCAGGCGGCGTCGGAGGAGGATCGACGCCCACCCATGAGCTCGCCCGCGCTCATGCTCGCCCCCCCACCACCCTGCTTGCCTCACGGCCATGGAGAAGAAAGAGAAGAGAACGAGGAGATGGAGATGGGAGCTCGGGAGGCGACAGTTAGTCGGTGGAGGAGCTCGGGGCACGGCGAAGGAGCTCGTACAGGCGGAGGAGCTCGGGCTAGAGGCCGGCGAGCTTTGGTGGAGGCCATGAAATGGAGCTCGGGCTAGAGGAAGAGAGAAGGTGGTGGGAGGAAGAATGTGGGAGAGGATGACAAAGGGGCCGGTTGTCGACATCGTATTTCTATATTTTGGTTCAGATTCGATTCGTGTATACGTAAAAATACAAATAATGGCTCGAGAATGGCAGCGCTGAGATTAGATTGCTGAGAAAATGGCGTTTTAGACAATAGACACTTAATAATGGCAGAACTGAATATTTGCAACTTAATAATGGCATGGATGAAAAAAACCCATTAATATCTAATCCAATAGAAGAAAAGAAAATACATTTGATTGTTATGTTCAATTCAATTGAGTTTGCAATCATGAAAATCCCCAATATTCAAACATGCGGAGGCATGGTTTTATTATATGTTTTACCTTTCCAAGTATAATGCTTCTTTGTGATTCCTTCTCCACAAGGATCTCAACTTGGATAAAATCCTTGGCAGTAGGCCTGCTTTTGTAACTTACAACATTAACCTGCCCCACAAAAATTATGTCTCAGAAACACAAGACAGAATATCAAATGGAGAAGGTGCTGTAACTAAACTGATACGGAAAAGAATCAGAAGGTATACCTGGCATGCATATGGAATTTCCTGTCTATATTGGACAAAAATCTTTTCCCTCACTATCTCCCCCACAAAAAATCTCTCGGGGTGCTCGCTAGCAATGTCCTGAAGCAAGAACAGCATGTATAAATAGATTTGATGTATTGTAAGGTTCTGAACTTCTGATTTATTGGCTGTAGCTAGTCACCGGAGTGAATACTTGAAATATCTATTGTACAGCATCCAGTAAACATATAAGAGAGCTCGTGGCAAGGACACACCACACAAGTTGTACACAATAGAGCATATGTTTCTTACTTCACACAACAGATATATCACATATTGGTAAAAAGGAGAAACCTAAATCTAACCAACAAAGGGTGATGCATTATGAATTTTAGCACCATACAGACTTCAAGAAGATGACTCATGGAAATTCTTATTCTCTATTTTTGAAAAATATTTTTGTCGGCATTTGGGATCGGGCTCTTAGCCGAGCTTATTTAGTTGATGTGAGGCCCAACGAGAACCCTTCTCTACACCAGGAGATGGCGTTCAGGAGATGGCCACGGAGACAGATGGCATGAGGATTTTACCCTGGTTAGGACCTCCACTGGGGATAATAGTCCCACGTACAGCTTCTTACTTATGAAAGGGAGTGAATACAGATGTGGATACAAGAACAACGAGTAAATGTTTTGAGGACTGCCAGGGAGTCCGAGAAATGGCTGAGTGGGAGGAACTACTACTAGAGGCAACCCCGATCCCCTGATCTCCCCTCTTCGGCAAGTATTAGAGCCCTATTTATAGGCAGACAATGGGACCACTGGCCTCCAACTCCTGCGGATGCATGCTTCGGACCGCTGGAATGGGCCGGAGCTGGAGCCCACATGGCTTGTGTCAGCCCATTTAATGCTTGCTAGGGGTGCTATGTCATCGCTAGGTGGAAGGCGCTCTTCGCTATCAATCCGTTTTGACTTCTGCCCCCTCCCAGTTCTGGTAAGCTCAGGAGGGACCGTGAGGGCGCCGAACCGAGGAGGCTTTGTGCCCGAGCTGTGAACGGTTCAAACGGTGGCTCCTTGCGAAGAGCAGCTCGGCGTGACGGGTCCTTACCGAAGGAAGCTCGAGGCCCTTTAGATAAGATGTGTTCTTTCTTAAAAGGGGGTGGAACCCCTTTATCAACAATTTCCATATGGTTAATTTGTAGCAGAAAGTTTATAACAGAGCTGTGATAATTCATTTTTCACTAGTTGATTTGCAGCTGAAAGTTAGTAACCATTAACCAATCTGCATGCCAAACTGCTAATTCGGTTATTTCCTGGCTTCGAGTTTGCAGCATCTGCTTACAAACTGTCCCGTTACTATGGCTAGTCTGTAAATTGCCACTAGTGGTACCAATGGCATTCGTACAATAATTTATCATGTAAATCAGTGTGCAAAATACAGAGAGACTGAATAGCCATGTCTCCTACATAAAATTGATTTTTTAGTACTTCTATCAGTAAAAAGAAAGACTGACCGAAACATGGTTTCAAGGATCCATATTTGGCAAGAGCTCATATTCTAGAAAAAAGTGATAACAATCTATGACCCGTACTATAAAAAAGTACTGCTTTCTGGCAGATTAAGGGTGGAACAAAACTTGTGCCTACCATTAAAATGCGAGAGGTGAAGATAGAATTTCAAGAAGCAACTTGCACAAAGATGTCATAGGAAAACTTTTTGAAATGTTATGTGTTGATACCTTCGGGTAGTAAGCAGGACCCAGAGGGAGCTTTGACAATATCCACTCCTTGATATCATCCACTCCTTGACCAAATTTAGCACTTATTGGTATAACATCATCAACATTAGTGAATTTTTTATACCACTGCGAAGAGAATTGTCAGAAAATAAATACCATTTCCATGTGAGGATAGCAGAAAAATACCGAATTTGTAAATTTCTCTTACCTCTAGTTTCTTTGAAATTTCTCCAGGTTTTATAAGATCTTTCTTGTTCAAGACTAAAAGAACAGCAAGTCCAGTGTCTTGGTTTCCCACACCTTCTTGCAGCATTTCATCAATCTAAAAATACAAAGGTTACAGCACGTAAGGTAGATTGGTCAAATAAGAAGATTTACCAATTATTTGTTACTGTTGGCAACACCTTTTCAGGCGCTTTGCAAGCATCAACAACAACAAGCACACAATCTGCATTCCCAATAGCACTCCTAACATTCTTCATCATCATTGAGTCTAGCTTATGCATTTCTTTCTTAATAACACCTGGTGTGTCATAAAGTATTATCTGCAGGCTAAATGATAACTCAGATTAGCAGTGACAAATTAATACAATTCCTTTATGGAACCAGAAATTTGTGAGTAGTAATTCACATTGCATCGAATTGAATTCTACAAGTGCTTTGTGGACAAAGGTGGTACCTGATATTCTGGTTCAGAACATATGCCAAGAATGCGATGCCGTGTAGTTTGTGGTTTCTCTGTTACAATGGAAAGCTTTTGACCAACCATTTGGTTTATCAGGGTGCTCTTTCCAACATTTGGCTTCCCCAACACGGCCACATAACCTGTGGAGAGGAGCTGTTCCCTCTTAAGTCTTAACCCTTTCTGGATAGCCAGAATGGCAAGTTCCAGCTTTTTAAGTAAAACCAAATATGTCAACCATATGCAGTCTTCTCTTACTATTAGTCCTCGAAGACTAGGGCTAACAACTATCACACATAATATACACTGATAAGATCAAGGGGAGCACAGCCACTACTCAGTACTCACTAGTAATCCAGTGAACTCCAACAAATTATGAACGCACGAAGCGCAGAAGCCTCACCGCTGCGGTGGTTGGCGCAATGAGATGTCCCTAGCTCCTCCGACTCGTATTCGTCGAGCAGCGCCAGGCTCCGGTCCGGCTTCCCGATGAGCTCCAGGCGCGGCCGCGTCCTCACCGCTGCAGCCTCCTCCTCCTCCACCTGCTCGCCCTCCCCTTCGTCCACCTCCTCTTCCTCCGCTTCCACTACCGAAAAGCTCACACTCCCTCCAATCGACACAACCCCAGCCCTCCGCTCGCTCCACGAGGAGCGGACGCGGCTTCCTCGGGGCGCACACGGGGTGAGACAAGGAGGCTGCGGAAGAAGAGCTCGCCGGGGGAGGCAACCCCGCGGCGCCACAAGCCGGAGCGCGAGACCTAGCTCCATGCGGAGAGGAAGGGGAAGGAAGCTTCTGCCTAGGAAGTGGCAGCTCGCCGCCTCGCAGCGTGCTGTGGGGATAAGAGAGGAGGAAGGAGACGACGAAACGTTGCCTTTTTCTTCTTTTTTTTTTCCTTGCATCGGCCCATACTTCAAAGAGGCCCAGGATACCAGAACAGGCCCACTAGCCCATTACGAGCCCACGACAAAATTGCCGAAGCAGCGAGCTAGCGACAAGTCCGACAACAAAGAGGTGAGCAAAACCACCCAAAACCCTAGCTCCCTTTCGGCTTCTCTTCTCCGCGGAGAAGACTCGTCGTCGGCGGCGGCGGCGATGGGGAAGGCGAAGGGGAAGCAGCGGCAGGATAAGTTCTACCACCTTGCGAAGGAGCAGGGCTACCGGAGTCGAGCGGCGTTCAAGCTGCTCCAGCTCGACGCGCGCTTCCGCTTCCTCCCGACCGCGCGCGCGGTGCTCGACCTCTGCGCCGCCCCGGGAGGATGGGTCCAGGTGGCCGTCAACCACGCACCCGTTGGCGCCTTCGTCGTCGGCGTCGACCTCGTGCCCATCCGCCCCATCCGCGGGGCACACTCCCTCACGGAGGACATCACCACTACCAAGTGCCGTGCCGCCGTGCGGAGGCTCATGGACTCCAAAGGCGTCTCCGCCTTCGACGTCGTGCTCCACGACGGGTCACCGAACGTCGGCGGCGCATGGGCGCAGGAGGCCACCACGCAGTCCGCGCTCGTCATTGATGCCGTGCGCCTTGCCACCATGTTCCTCGCCCCCAAGGGTGCTTTCATCACTAAGGTAGGAATATTCCACAAAAGGGCTCCTTGCCAGGTGTAACTGTTAGATTGTTGAATTGTTTGCTACGGATTTCATCTGTAATTGAGCATGCTGCATTTGTTTAGCAAGGCAATTGTTAACCAAAAATATATCTCATTCTCCACGATAACCATGCAGTACAAATATATTCCTTACGTTTTTGCATTATGCATATTTCGTCTTCTCGTTTGCACACAATTGTAAGAATAGCTCTCTTCTTTATAGCCTAGTCCGATTAAGCATTCATAGTGATTCAGTGCTGTACTAGCACTATGTATTGTTCTGGGATCAGGCGGTTTTGATGGCTGATGTCTTCTTGTAGGGCTCTCATGTTTTTATCATTGACTTATCCCCTTCAGTCTTTTTTTAAAAAAATCCCCAATGAACTGCATCCACGAACTGCAAATCACTATTGATGATGTTCCATGTTTCAATAGATGTCTTTAAACAACTTTGTTTTTTGTAACAGGTTTTTAGGTCTCAAGATTACAACGCTATTATGTATTGTCTTAAACAGGTGTGTATTTGTGGCAGGTTTATTACAGTTTTTTTGTTATTTGATTTATACTAGTTCACTGATGCATCAAACACGCCCACCTGCAGTTATTTGAGAAAGTTGAGGTGACTAAACCTACAGCAAGTCGTTCCACGTCTGCTGAAATTTATATTATCTGTCTGAGATATAAAGCTCCTGCAAAGATTCAACCAGAACTTCTTGATATAAAGCACTTGTTCAGTGTGGTTCCAGAGAATGCCAAGGTATATTGCATTTATCCCAGTTACTTGCATGATTTCTCTTTTTTTTTTTATGTTCTAGCATCCCTTTGATGCTGCAAATTTTGGGGGTTATGCAGCCTAGGGATCCACTTAGTAATTCAAAGCCGAAGAGGAACCGCGACGGGTAGGTCTTCTCTCTTATGTTGTTGCTGGAGTTTGCTTGTTGCTTGTTCATTTCAATTGTTTGCTGTCTCATGCTATGTTACTTTTCAATATACATGCCAGGACAGTGCTGCATTAGTTTCTTTGTAGTTTTGATCTCAATAGTCAATACTTTTTTGTTGCAACTCTATAAGTACGCACAGAACATCTTTGTAAATTTTAGAAGACATCAAGTAATTTTTGAAAGGCAAAGACATAGAGACATCAAGTAATTAGCTTTCTTACTTCTGTAACTTAATGAAATTTATTGGTAAAATCTTATAAAATATTTCATTCAATTATTTGTGGGAATCATAGCAGTTGTGCGTTTACCACTGTTGACAACAGAGTGAAATAATATAATTTAACTTAACATCCTGTTCTTCCATTTCCAGTCCCCATTGTAACAACCTATATTAAAAGGCTGTGCCACATGTGTAAATATATTACAACATTGCTCTGCATATCTTGGAAGCATTGTATTGACGCTTGTTGTTTTGAATTCTAGATTTAGTCAAGTGTTAAAATTTCGATCTGTTGACATTATGGCATTTTCTGCTTTTTTTGTGAAAATTTGCTAGATCAACTGTTTTTTGGGTAAGATTTGTAGCTTCAGGTTTGAATTATTTGGATCCAAGTTTTATGGAAAGTATGATATTTTAAAGTTACATTTTTTTGTAGGTATGAAGAAGGAAACACAACATTGCGGAAAGTTGGTCTGGCTTCAGATTTTATATGGTCTGAGGCCCAGACTCCACTAGAATTTCTTGGTTCGTGCAATGTAATTTCATTTGATGGTCAAGCCTCTCTGCCCATCAAGAATCATGAGCTTACTACAGATGAGGTATTGGAGTAATGTCTTTGCTCTGTATGCCTACTTCCTAGATTATTTATATTTCATAGTCACAATATTATCTGGGTACTGTTTTCTGTGTGCTAGATAAAAAATCTTTGTGAGGATTTATTTGTGCTGGATAAAAATAGCTTCAAGCATATCTTGAAGTAAGTGCCTCATTTTTTTTCTTGCATAATTAATTTTTTCTATTAAATCATGATTCCAAATATTCCAATAAGTTGGGCATGCTCCGTATGAAACTGATGTCCAATTATGTTAGATGGCGTATACGCATACGGAAAGCACTGTCATCAACTTCACATGTCTCTCCAAAGGCTGATGATACTGTAGCGGACACCAAAGTCAAGGATGATGACCAACTTCTTCAGGAAATGGAAGAGTTGACAAGTTTCATTGATAGAAAGAACCGGAGAGAGAAGAAACGTCAATCAAAGCGTCGTGCAAAGGTATTTCAAGTTGTGAAATATAAATGTAACCTTTCTGCTGTGTCAATTTTAAGTTTTGGGCTAATATATCGGTCTCCCTTCCAGGATAAAGCACGCAAGGCAACAGGAATGCAAATTGATGCTACAGGAGATGATTATTGTGATCCTGACTTGTTTTCTATCAGTGCTATCAAGGTATAATGTTGTTTCCATTGTCATATTTTGCAGTTCATTAGTGGTATTCATTAACAGACTTCTTATTTCCCTGATGTTGAGACAATATGTTTCTTATGCCTTCCACTTTAGAAAAAAAATGCAATGTTAATGATCCCTTCAGTTTTTTAAGTTGTCTAGTTCTTGATGCAATAATTTCTTAGTGCAGCGGCCTTTATTGTTATTCGAACACACTTGGAAAATTGATCTTTGATCCTATTAGGATTCTTTCAAGTTACAGACCCAGTATGACCTGGAAGCATATTATACTTGTCCAAGTACTTGGGGCTTGGAAACTCAATGATAGATTTGCTATTCTTTAATTCTGTAGCTATGTCCACTTTTCTTCTATAGGGTGAGAAAGAACTTCAAGCTGTTGAGTTAGCAGAGCTTAATGTGGAAGAAGGCATTAGCGACAGTGAGAATGAGGGAATTCTGCCTCCTGAAAACTCAGATGAGGAAATGGATTCTGATCAAGAAAAACAAAGGTAAATCTCAGACACTCATGCCAACAAAACATTTGATTAGTTTGTGAAAAATTTATTTTGTTTTCAATTTATTGTAATACCAGAAAAAATGTAATATTGTATCTTTCAAACTAGGTATGATGCACAACTTGATGAGATGCTTGATGAAGCTTATGAGCGCTATGTAACTAAAAAGGGTGGAGAAGTAAAACAAGAGCGTAAACGGGCGAAACGAGTCAATCCTAATGCTGACGCAGAATTGTTAGAGGTAACATAATCTTTCACTTTCATTTTTTTTAACAACGGCAAACTCAGGAATCTGGACACATGGCAGTAGCATATTCGTGCCTGGGCCTTGCCTCGAATGCATGGCCTCATGTGGGCTGGGAGCATGCCCTAGGCCCTAGCGAACCAAGCACAGCCTGTTTTGCTCAACGAAATTCCCATTTTGCTCAATGCAATGACAATTGCATCTCTCTTTCTGAGCGAGATGTGTGCCATTGCCTATCTGTGCCCATGTAAACTGCCCCCCAAAAGAATGCAATAGCTAATGAACTGAATTTGCATTTTTCGTTCTCTCCGTTTATTTTTTTTCATGGTTGTAAAAATCAATAACCGATGATGTAAGGTGTCTCTTATCATATTCGGACTTAATAGGGAGTTGAAGATGATGGTGATGACGGTAACATGGATCAAGGTTCTGATGAAGATCAAGAGGCCAATCCCCTTTTATTATCTCTAGATGCACAGAAACCAACACAAGAGCAGATTAAGGAACAGTGGTACAGTCAGGATGTATTCATGCAAGAAGGAGCAGATGGGGCCGAACAGAGTGACAGTGAAGATGAAAGGGAGAAGGTACATAAAATTTTGAAAAAGAATATGGATTCAGGAAAGAAGGAAAAGCTGGCTCAAGCACAGCGCTTGCAACAAGATGATTTTGAGATTGTACCAGCAGAGCCAGTTCAATCTGAAGAGGGCTCATCGTCATCTTCTGAGGAGTCAGAGGATGACCTTGATGATGACTCAAAGGCTGAAGTGCTAGCATATGCAAAGAAGATGTTGAGGAAGAAGCAGAGGGAGCAGATACTTGATGATGCTTACAACAAGTACATGTTTGATGATGAAGGGTTGCCTAAATGGTTTGTTGAAGATGAAAAGAGGCATAGACAGCCTATGAAGCCTGTAACACGCGAGGAGGTAGCTGCCATGAGGGCTCAGTTTAAGGAGATCGATGCCCGTCCAGCCAAGAAAGTTGCAGAGGCTAAGGCTCGGAAGAAGCGTGTTGCCATGAAGAAACTGGACAAGGCGCGCCAAAAGGCAGATGCTATCGCAGATCAGAATGACATAAGCGAGCTGTCAAAGAGGAAGATGATTGACCGGATTTACAAGAAGGCTATGCCGAAGAAGCCACAGAAGGAGTATGTTGTTGCCAAGAAGGGGGTTCAGGTGAGGGCTGGCAAGGGGAAGGTGGTGGTGGATCGGCGGATGAAGAAGGACAAGAGGACCAGCGGGACAGGAAAGAAAGGCAAGGGTGGCAAAGCCGCCAAAGGGAAGGGTAAGGGAAAGAAAGGTGGCCAGAAAGGCATGCGAGGAAAGGCTGGTGAGAGGAAGGCCGGCAAAGCCCCGAATTGAGTGCTTAGGAAGGCATGCATGTGCAATTGAGCACGAGTAGTTTGCTCAGTAGTTCTGCTGCTGAATTTTGTCTCTTCAGCTATCTTTATTGTAACTTAATTATGAGTGAATTGATGTGCCGAAAAGTTTTGTAGCGTGAGGTCTATTGTATCGGTGGACAAACAGTGCTCAGAACTATGATAAATTTCATCTCACGGTTCACATTTCACAACCAAACTAGCGACCTTTCCTTGGCAAAATCTTGCCCCAAGGCATGATGAATGGTGAATTGATAATACATTCAGATGGACGGTACCTGTTTGATTTTTGGACGCAGTTACTCCCTTTTGTTTCACAAATAATGGCCATTTTAAACATTGCCATGGTTTCTAATAGCAATTTATTTGTAAAATATACTGGAATTATAATATTATACAGATATGTTTTAAAGGAATCTTGACTTAGATGTGGTTTCATTGTATCCAGTTTAAATAGTTAACAATATATTAATAACGAATGTTTTAACTCGTATGCATCTTGAACTTGAACCATACAATATGTATATTTTAAGATTGGTTTAAACTTATTTCGTCAGAAAATCAATTTTTTTGTTTACTTTTAATATCGTAAAAGCCACCTTTAAACGTGTTAGAAATAACGTAAATGAAGTATATTGGCTTCAAGAAGATGATTCAAAAACCTCCCAAAAATCTAACTTTAACTAGCATTGAGCATTTGAGCCCCTCTTGGGAATCATATAACCCTGCGAATCCCTCTCTAGCGGGATTGGGAATCCAGACGCCTTTCCCTTTCCGAGGAAAAGGAGGCGCACTTTGAATCCTCCCCTCCAACGCCGCGATGCAGAGACCACACTGGGATTCGCATCTCCCAACTTGTTGATCACAGCAGAATCGAATCCCCACTCCCCAGCTTTGCGTGACAAGATTCTGATGCGGTGGCGGCCACAGATTCCATCCAGCCTACTTGCCACGATATGATCAAGCAGCTGGCAAGATACCAACTTATGGTGGCTCAGACTCTTGAGAGCTTGTGACTTGAGAGCGAGTCGCAAGCTATGGCTCGGAGCCTCGGACCAAGCAGTACTCAGCTCAGCTCAGCTCGTACTGAAGATGTTGTAATACTCCAGGGACAAGTTGACCGTATATTTCAGACTGGTGAACCGTCCTCAAGTTTCAACGTCAGAGGAATTCCAAGAACCTAAACATCTCTTTAGATAAAAAGCTACTGCAAGATAATGTATTCTGCTCAGTATGAATTCTTTTCTCCCCCTATTCATTTGAAGACAACTTTGTGTAGTCAATCCAGGTCTCCATTTTTTCCCCCAAGAAGGCCAGAATATACAATTAATAAGCAGACAGAAGAAGTAAATCCATCTTTTCCTTTTCGTCCAGTGGGTGCGTGATAACAAATAACAAAGTTGAACTGGCAAAATAACTTGCGTTCAAAAACTGGCAAAATAACACTAGCCCTAATCTACATGAAATACTTGCAAAATTCATGTAAAGAAGCTTGCATTTCATTCCATTTCACTAGGCTTAGTAGCCCGCATCTCCCCTGAAAGCTTTGCTCGGATGGTTTCAAAATATCAGGGGGAATCCAATAATCCATGCATCTTTGACCTTTCCTCCGGTGGCCTTTGCAGATATGATTCCCAGGGTAAGATCTCCGGGTGGCTCGATCCATGCTGCAAGAAAAAAAGATGCAATTGCAACTTGCCCCGTGCCGTCCCGGTCCAGGCGTCCAGCGCATCTGATGGACCATGATCTTCCACGCAGCCAGTTCATCCTGAGATGAGAGACTGCAGCCTCTGGAGTATCAAGTGGCCGCAAAATCAAATCTTCCTCCCTGTGCAGGACAGACAATATGCTAATTCTTCCAGGACTATGAGCGAAGACAAGCCAGGAGATGATGTGTAGTCAATTGCCTTTCCAGGGTCATTGGAGATGTAAAGATAGATACACACACATAGATATATATTCCTTTGGTCCCCGGGGTACGTCGTGATCCCTTCACCAGCTGCTTATCGCCATTGGAATATGTTCTATGGGATTGGACACCGGAAGCCATAGATTGTGCGGAACGCGTTATTCGATGTAAAGAATGGATGTTCTTAGCCCACATCCAGCCTATTCTCCTAGAACTATGCATCCGAAATTCCGAATACATGAACAAGCAAATTACTCAGAAGGTCGATAACTAATTGTATTTGAACCATGCTTTATAACCATTTTCAGAGAAATTAATGAGATGAAATTAGTAGTTCTTACTTCTTTCCAGTACTCTAGCTCTCCTAGCTGGGATCAATTGGTTCCCACCGATAAGTACGATAACTGAACAAATTTTAAATTTAAATTCTCCAAAAAAAAAAATCAAAATTTAAATTTCAGTAAGAAAAACTAAATATATTCGTGTTTGGCAAAAATTCACTCAAAGGAGATTTTTTACCGATATGCAAATTTATCGGTAGGAATCAATAGACAATAATCAGTCAATAAAACAATCTCTGATCCGTGCTTCTGTACTTGCTATTTTTACTCTTCAAAGTCTTCCAGACATGGTTTGACCATTACCTTTACAGTTTTGATCCCACGCGGACGCCTGCGTTCGCGGGCTCACAGCTGCGCGCCTTGCGCGCCGCCGTCGCGCTGCCGCCGCCGCCGCTTTGCGCCGCCGACACCAGCCGAGGACGCTGCTCGCACCACCACGGCAGAGCCTCTTCTCCCGGCGTCTCGCCGACGCCGACCTCGTCGCCACCCCGGACATCTCCTGCGGCCGGCCCAACCTCCCGCCGTCCGTCAACGTGCTGACCTGTTGCCCGCCGCCGCCGTCGGCCATCCGCCGCTGTTCTAGAGTTTTTTTTCACTTTTTTATATTGTTTTTTCGAAGCATGGTGAAATTTCTATACAATCGTACTGAAAAAAGGATCGCCTGCACGAAACGCAAAACGCAAACGCCTGCGTTCTAGTCAGTCTCTTATCTTTAATAACTTTACATTATTTTTTTGAGTAAAAATAACTTTACATTATAATATCATTAAAATATCTGTAATGATGCATCGAAAAAAATATTTGTAATGATAAGCCTAATCATTTTAAAGTTTAACATTTTGGCAAGTAAAAGGAAAGAACAGCAAGGAGCTGGGAATGTACAAGAGTAGTAGTTGGAGCATTGAATCGGATATCTTTCATACAAGAAGAAGAAGAAGAAGAAGAAGAAAGCATTGAATCAGAGGTTTTGGGTTGCGCACCTTAATTTGCAGCACCCTTCTGTGCACCTGACTGGCTGACTGGCAAGGCCATAGCCTATTGGCTGATACGCACACGTTACGAGCTCTCTGCTGCTCTCAGCCATGCAGCGACCTGCATCATGCACGTCAGGCTCATAGTTGGCACGTCAGAGTTCACAGATGCTTCATTCGTGAATCGTGATGCGCGCTGCGCGCATGCAGCCCCCATGCCGCTACGGCAGCATCTTGTATGCATGACATAATCAGGGGTTGCTAGCTTTATCACTGAACAAGATGTTTATGATATATGAGTATATGTGCATATTTTTTGGGGTATTGAAAATATTATTCCAGCCTCTAAATCCGAAAATCATACAATGCATGGACCATGTACAACAGATGCAATGCCTTCTTTTCCAAGGCCCTGGCAACTTGGGATCGATAGTGATAACTGATACGTACTATACATATCCGGTCCAAACTCCAAATGGGGGCTCAAGGCCTTTGCTTCGCACATATTCCTCCAATAATCTTCCATGCATGCATGCATGCATGGGGCATGCAGCTAACTAGCCCTGATCAAAGCGCCAGCAATCAGCTACGTTTTACTTGAACAAAAAGGTTAGACTAATCAAATATTGCTTGTTTTACAGCCAAGCATCCATGGCATCGGGCAGAAGTAGAAAAAGCTCAACGCTGCAAATTAAACTTGTTAATTAAGCTAACCTAGCTAGCTAGTAGCTCCTAAACATATGATCAATATGAGCTGCTACTTAAGAGGAGAGACAACCAAGATATGCGAGTTCACCGAAGGCTTCACATGTTTCTACTTGGAGAGCAAGGCCAGCTACTAACCTAGCTGGAATCACTGGAGAGCTAGCACTATGCGTTTATATCTCGTGGTCTCTGCAAGTATGACAAAAATAGCGGCAGGACAGCAGTAATACCTCTTGATGGATCGATCCACAGTTTCGGTGAGACTTTACTGCGATCGATCGATCTGTGTTACCCTCTTATCCTGTCTGCCCATTCCTTCGCCTGCTGCTTTGAGCTCGTCGCTGTTGCTTCAGTACACTGCTAGCTCCAGCTCGAGCGAGCTGCATGCAAGCATGCGATCGAGTTTTCCTTCACTTTTATCACGGGTGTTTTGAGCTAAGGTCTCGTCGCCTTTCGAACATTGCCCTGCGAAAAAAGCGTGAACTTGTTTGGCAATTTCACCATGCTAATATGCTGGGTAAGGTAAAGAGATAAGAGATAGCTAGCATATATATGAAAGTGGTAACCTGTGCATGCGTGCCTAGTGATGAGCAGTTGTTGGATCGCATGCTCGATCAGTGATTGCATGAATATGAGAGAAGCGATTGCACGGTAAACAAGCCATTGGCATTTGTGAGTAGCCGCAGCAGTGCCATGCAGAGCGATGCTGACATAGGGTGCAAAACCAAGGTCAGCTCCATCTCGGCTAAGGGTCACAGATTCAAGCTAACTACGGGTAGAGTAATAATACGATATTTTTAAAAAAACCTTATCTTAAAACACCTTTTATATATATAGCCACTTCCGGCTTATATATGCGCACAGTATAATTTGCAATCCATCCAAACAAGTTGTTTAGCCTTAACAGCTCCAGACTAGCTTCCTTCTATCTCCGCGTGCATTGAGCTGCATGCATTGGTTAGATCATCTTTTTCTTTTAAACACAAAGGACAAGAACTCTATCGTTTCATTCAACAAGAGACGAAATGCAATATACAAGAGAAAGAAGGGCAAGAGAGAAGGCGACCCAGCCAAGTAAGGGCCTCAACAAATACATCAATTAACACGCAACACCTAGCACTACAGCCACGTACCTTCGCTAATCACTGCGCTAGGTGCGCGTACAACTGAGATGTGGGGCCACACGAAGATCAACCTGGCCAACGACAGCTAGCTACCACCGCATGGAGTGCTTGAAAGAGACATCAAAAGGGAGAGGGGTGATGATCTACACCGCCCCGCAGGATGTTCGACCTTCAGCGCCAGCAACCAATTAATACCGCCGACCACATCACAATGCACTGCAATGGGATGGGAGTCCGGGTGCTCGATCAGTGAGCTAGGTCAGTAATCTATAAAAACCAGGTCATCTAAAATTTGATTAAAATTAATGCTACCTATGGTGCACTGCAATGCGTACGTGAATATTGGAGAGCCTTCACCGTGCAAACTTTTAGGGTGGGTGAACTTTTGAGTCCTATGCTTGTTGCCTCCAGTGCACCACCGGTCGTATCAAGCCAAAAGAGTTCAGGCCGTTCGGAAATATATGCGGTCATTCTCTGATCACTTAAACTTCCATCACACGCTTTCCACTATGTCACCTCTTCAAAACCTGTGGGAACCTTATTCTCCTGATCTCCTCAGTCCTCAGCATCACCTTTACCCTACAGCTCGCACTCCCAACCAGGGGTCTATAAATAGCTAGCAGCCCTTGCCACAAGAGAGACCAAACCATCAGAGCTTCTGAAGTGTGAAGGGAAGTTCAGAGTTCAAGACTCACCAGACACGGGAAGCATTAGCTAGCACTGGTAGTAGAGTGAGCAAGTGAGTGAGTAGTAGCAGCTCAGGATCTTACCAGAGCGAGATGTCTTCTGGGTCTCGGAGCTCCTCCCCCAGCTCAATCACCGCGTGGAGCCAGAAGGAGAACAAGATGTTCGAGGAGGCACTCGCCTACTACGGCGAGGGCACGCCCAACCGGTGGGACAAGGTGTCCAGAGCCATGGGAGGCAGCAAGTCCGCCGAGGAGGTGCGCTGCCACTACGAGGTCCTCGTCGACGACGTCAAGATGATCGAGTCCGGGCGAGTGCCGTACCCCAAGTACAAGACGCAGGGGTTCTGGACCTAAAGGTAGGAAAGCTCATATGGCACTTCTTGAGCAAACTTTTTTTTTTTTTTTGAGGCAACGGACAGGAGCACTGCCATTTCATTAAAGCGGAAGAACGAGCTGTACAATATATACAAAGAGAGAAGGGGGGAGGGGGAGGGCTCAACCTAGGGAAATTACAGGCAAGGAGGCTGCCGCCCAAGCGGCGAGACCATCCCTAATTAGGGTTACAACTTTCCGAAACAGAAAAAGCCTGATTATGAAAGATGCGCCTATTACACTCCTTTCAGATTTCCCAGATCAAATGGATGATGATGCCATAAGATGACTTGCTTCTGATGATTTTTCAGTTTGTGCATAAGCATGCAAGGCATAATAGGTTAATAGTTTTTGCCAAGGTTTTCTAAACACTGATGAAGAGTTGGCCATGCATCACCGTGCTATGAAAGTAATTACTTTTTCTTTAGATGTTACCACCATGCATGACTTACATCATATACTTTAATTTGTATGTGCCAAATTGCAGACATCCTTTGCCACTTAGACAAAGACAAAGGATCTGAGTCTAATTTATCTGTCTTTGTCCTCTAACGCCACTAATCACGTGGGATACAATCCTATATAGCACTGTCCGAATAATCTACCTACTTCCAAAAGAAAGCTTGGATCTTGCAGTATAGCCCCTCGCGCCGTCGTGCGTCCATCATACGACCGTCATGCATTTATGGTACTTCTTTACAAGTCACAGCTGATTGCCAAACACCAAAAGGATAATTTCCCATAAGCTTTTTGAGGATGTGCGGGTGGGAATATTTTGGGTGGTTTCTTGTTCTTTTATTTTCTTTTTGAATAGGAAAATATGCATATGGAATGCTCAGCAATTAGATCAATAAAAGTACATCTTGCAAGTTACAAGGAAGAAGTATTAGCCTTTTTTTTTTTTGGTAGATTTTGTGGAGCTCTACACTATCTATACACCCAATATTCTAAACTGAGTCGAGATACAACAAAAGAAAAGAAAGAAAGAGCACCTCTCTTTTATTCAAGTATCTATACACTGTAGTTAATTTACCTGAGCAATGCTCAGAGTTTTGATGAACTTAGAGTGAATATGTTCTCTTATCATTTCAGGATGAAGCGTTGGAAGCTCCAGTAGACAGAAAACAGAGCTGTATAAACTAGGTCACTAAGAACGGACTCAAGTTCTAGGAGGAAGAAAAGTAGGAGGAAGAAAAGTAACCCAGCATTGGTCAGAGAATAAATGGAAGAGAAGGAGTGTTCTGTGTATATAAGGTTATGAGCAAGGTTAAAATCTCCATGCTGTCGTAGATTCTCGTCTAAATTCATGAACTCCATGCATTCATTATCCCCAGAACTAAGTTATGGAGTAAAATGTGATATAAATCCATGTATTTGTGCTATTTATAAAGATTGTGCCTATTAGCGTTATGTTGCCTCCATTTAATGATTTAGTCATTTAGCTGGTCATTGCATTCAGTTTGAACTCCACAAGTTCAGAGAGTGCAGAATCCTCACCACGGCTACCTTCCTTTTCAAACGTCAAGCTCAAAAAAGAGAAGCCACTAAATTGTGTTTGAGAATTACAAAAAGAATCTAAAGCTATTATAGTCGACATCAATATTCGCTGTTAAGAAACTTCCGTGCAAGGTAAAATCAAGGCAATACTAAAGTAGAATCAAGAACAGTCCTACAGATTGATTAAAGATTCAAGAATTATTCCAGACGGTTTCAAAAACAGTATGATCAAGTTTAAACTAATTTTATATACCAACTAGCTCCAAGCCTCTAACATCTACAATCAAGTCAGGACAGAACAATAGTATACAAGTACAGACATGGAGAGACAACGATATGATATTAATCCCAACCGCAAAACTTAAAACTCTTCTCCACATTTCCACAAGTATAAGAACAGGTTGGACTTAAAGTTATGTTCCACAACAATGCAGGTATTAAATGCAAGTACAATTTGCAAAATAGCATTATAATCTGAACCTATTCAGAATTCCAATTGAAACTTCGCAAGGACAGTACAGCGCAGTGCGTGCAAAGGCAAACAATTCGCACAACATTTCACTAATCTGTGCAGCATCTGCCACATTGCCATTTAAATTTGACAGCTTGGGGACAACAAATACAGACTCAATCTCACATAGAACATGACACATACCTAGCTACGAGCTCGCATTGCCCTTTGCCTTCTTGGCTGCGGCGCCCTTGCTCTCCATGAGGCGCCACATGTACCAGGCGCCGACCGACCTGTACGGCCGCCACCGCTCGCATAACGCCGCCATCTCCTCCGGCTTGGGCAGCGACCTCAGCTTGTACAGCTCCTGGACGCCCTTGCGCACGCCGAGGTCGCCGGACGGCAGCACGTCGGGGCGGTGCAGCGAGAAGATCATGAACATGTGGACCGTCCACTCCCCGACGCCCTTCACACGGGTGAGCTCCGCGAGGAGAGCGGCCTCGTCCATCGCGGTGACGACGGATTCGGAGAGGTCCCCAGCAGCGAACCTATTGGCGAGGTCGTGGAGGTAGGCGGCCTTGCGGGCGGATACGCCGATGGCACGGAGGTCGGCGGCGGCGAGGGCGAGAACCGCGGCGGGGGTGACCGCGTCGTCGGAAGCTGCGGCGGAGGGGAGGATAGCGAGGAAGCGCGCGTAGATGGCGGCGGCGGCGGAGGGGGCGAGCTGCTGGTGGAGGATGGAGCGCGCGAGGGAGTGGAAAGCGGGGAGGGATGGGGAGGAGGTGAAAGTGGGGGAGTCGGTGGAGGATATGACCTCGGAGAGGAGCGAATCGGCGGCGTGGAGGTGGCGGAGCGCAGCCGCGAGCTCGCCCGGGGAGGACAGGGCGGGCAGCACCGGCGGCGCCAGTGATGGCACCGTGGCCATGGCGAGGGATTTGGCAGGTGGTTTCCTGACGATTTTCCGGGAGCGGAAGGAGATCTTAGCGACCGAGGCTGCCGCCGCCGCCGCCGCCGCCACTGCGGAGTGCCGGGGAGTCGCCGCCGACCTGGTCTTGGCCATTGCGACGGGTAGTTGGTGGCGACTGGCGAGTGTTGACGGCGTGGACCTTGGAGGGAAGCGGTAAGGTGTATAGTTGGGCTGGTTCAGGTCTTTCCGGGCCGTTCGATAAAACTGGGCCAGGCCACACTACGGATGCTCTGTGCTGGGCTGGTTTTTCCTGCAAGATATATGGGTGCCATACGGCCCGTTGCGACCAGTTGACAATTGACCTTGTACTCTTCTCAGTGATAATATTATTTTTTACAGACTATTCAATATAATATTTTATAATAATTTTCAACACTTTGGAGAGATTTACTCAAAGATTTCAAAAAAATTCTTTTATTTTATTTTTTAAAAGTTTTTTTAAACTCTTGGCTGAACCAAACCCAATCAAACGGAATCGCGAATAAAGAGGGTATCATTCATGGGAGAAATACAAAAAATTCCCCACCTTCTCGGCTTCTCTTCCCCGATCCCTTCTCTCCTTCTCTTTCCTTTCCCCTCTTCATTCACACGGTAAAAAAAAATTTCTCCATCCTTGCCTAATCACTTCTTCGGCGTGCGAACATCCATCCAATATCGTCGGAGATAGCGGCCGCGGTGGTCTACTTGCTGCAGGTAGTGCAAGGCGGCGAGGGACGTTGGTTTTGGCGAGGTCAGTGGTCTACTTGTCAGCTGAGCAACATGAGGTTTGGGACTCGCTGGTCACTAGTCAGTAGTCACTACTGATTAAATGTGAGTTTTCTAGGGCTATAATGCTGATCTTTAAGTAAATGGTCTTGACTCAATTTAGCTAAAACTATTATAATACTATTCTATTTTGCTCATCGGGAACTTGTCATCCTTGTGGCTTTCTTGTGCGGTTGGAACTTGCAAGCAAAGATGGCAAAAAATGAGGATGCAAGAACAAGCTATAAGGCGAGGCAAAAAACTTGTGTACCTTTGAGACAAGGAAACCTCGACTAGAAAGGAAAATAGAAAAACTTAAAATTGATAATCTATATCAAACTTTAGCCTTTGTTGGTTATTTATAAAATTTTCCATACTTTTTTTTTCTTACAGTTAGCATTTGTTTAAGCATTAAGCTAGAAATTCTCAGGAACATGCAACACCAAGAAAGAGCTTAAATTCTTCTACAATTTTCACCGCAGATCATCAGAATTCCTGGCGCCACAAGAGAGGGCCCACGTAAAAAACAAGAGGATTGCATAGCGAGAAGATGGTGGAGTTGTGAAGGTGGCCACTGAACTCCAAAGGAATGGCTAAAGCGAATGCCACCCTATGGCTCTTTTTTATTTCTTGCTTTAGTTTAGTTTTTATTCGATTTACCAATTTTTTATTTTATATGGATCATTCGGTGTAATTTGGTGAAATTTTTTTAAATAATTCATATTTTTTTAAAGATCTAAAAATAATAATTTATTTAATATTTGTATAGTATTTTTAAAATCAATGATTTTTAAACTGTAACTAAAATTAAACTAAAACAAGAAAACATTGATGTGCAACCGTTCCCCAGTCCCAATCGGGAAAAAAAACACCCTTCCACATCCATTCGACCGAGGGAAAAAAAGTCAATTCCATTTCCATCACTCAGTGTCTTACTGTCTTCACAGTCTCGCTCTTCTCCAAATCTCCAATACCACGGTGACGCTAGCGAGAATCAGGGGAGCGGCGCAATGATCGGCAGCGGGAGACACAGAGGAGGAGGCGGCGGCGGCGACGGCGAGGAGAGCGTTGGCGACCATGACGGCGGCATGCGGAAGCCGCTGCTGCCGAACACGGGGAGCTGGTACAGGATGGGGTCGCGACAGTCCAGCCTCGCTGCCGGCTCCTCCTCCATGGCCGTCCTGCGCGAGTCCCACGTCTCCGCCTTGCTCTGCACGCTCATCGTCGCGCTTGGCCCCATCCAGTTCGGCTTCACTAGCGGCTTCTCCTCCCCCACTCAGGACGCCATCATCCACGACCTCAATCTCTCCATCTCTGAGGTGAGGTGATTTCTTTGGTTGCTCGAGTCGCTTCCCTTGAATTCTGCGCTTCTTAGTGTTGAAATGTTTGGTGTGAGCTGCAGTTCTCGGCGTTCGGGTCGCTCTCCAATGTCGGCGCTATGGTCGGGGCCATCGCTAGCGGACAGATGGCGGAATACATCGGTCGTAAAGGGGTACGGAATTTGTTTCTTTCGATGCAGTTGCAAGTAGTCTCCATCTGCTGAGACCTAAGAATAACCAGTAGGAGTGCATTCTTTCCCGTGGCAGAAATCAAAATGCGATTGAATAAAGTGAATAGGATTCTAAGTCTTGATCATTTCCATATATTTATGCTTGCGATGATTGACGTCATATACTTGACCTTAATTTCAAAGCTCATGGGTTCTTTAGCCTATCCATACTGTGATATGAAAATCAGAGGAGTCGGTGTGAAAGAGATCAATAGTTAGCTGATAACTATGTGAAAGCTCTACTCTTTTACTCTAATGGGCTTGCTAACTGAATTTCCAGTCATTGATGATTGCTGCAGTTCCTAACATTATTGGTTGGCTTGCCATATCCTTTGCAAAAGTAAGACACATACAACATGTTTCATTATCTTAATTTTCAATCTTTGCTCCTTGTTAGCTAATTAACTCCATGCATCTTGATGTTTGGTTAATAGGACTCGTCATTTCTATATATGGGACGACTGCTTGAAGGATTTGGTGTTGGTGTCATATCATATACGGTCCGTATAAGTAAACCTCATGCATGCTTATTTTATAGTTAGAATGTTTACAGCCTTATGTTGTCTTTGAGAGATTGAAACTTGTCTGGCTGTAAAACGTTCAGAAAGAAAGATAAAAAAGATCAACTGATATGTCAATATATTGGAGGCAAAATGGCCTTTCACTAACATAATTTCTTGTTGCTGAAAGAAACCTGGACTAGATACAAGACTAACTTTAATGTGCTAATTATGTGGTACCAGGTGCCAGTATACATAGCAGAGATATCTCCTCAGAACACACGAGGAGCGCTTGGATCTGTGAACCAGGTGTGCTTATCCTCACAAGCATCTTATCTTTTGTGCATCAAATACATGGCTTGTTTATGTTGAACTCATCGTGTCATTGTTTGTTTCATAGTTGTCTGTCACCATTGGTATCTTTTTGGCCTATTTGCTAGGCATGTTTGTTCCTTGGAGGTTGCTTGCAGTAATAGGTAATGCAACTAAATATCTAATGTATGTATACAATTATTTGAAGGTTGTGTATTACTGAAATTTGTTCTTGTTTCTGCCATTTTAACTAATTTCTAATAATTCAATTCAAAGATCAGTATGACAATAGCAGCAAAATTTATGTCGACTCTCAAGAAATAACATGGACTTCACTATTACTTTTTGGACTTCACACTTATATATGTGTCTAGGCCTGCCCAGTTTATGATTCAACACTATGGGATGCCGTTCTTGTAGGAGCCTTGCCCTGTACTTTGTTGATACCTGGTCTATTCTTCATTCCAGAATCTCCAAGATGGCTGGTAGGTAATCCTCAAGTTAGATATATTGTTGCATCACTATAAAACCTGTAACGACCATTTTTCACACATTTGTCTTAGGCAAAGATGAACATGATGGATGATTTTGAGACTTCTCTACAAGTTTTGAGGGGATTTGAGGCCGACATCACGATGGAAGTGAATGATATAAAGGTAAGCGCCTGCTTTTATTCTTCTAGACTTACCGATTGCAACCCTTTCTGAAGTTTTTTCAGTTAGTATGATTTACTATAAAACTGCACACATGTATATATGTAACCCCCCTCTTGTGCATGCTGCTCTTCTCGAGATGACAGCATCAGCTTTATTACATTAATTTTGATCCTGTTTTGCAGAGAGCAGTAGCATCAGCAAACAAAAGGACCACAATCCGTTTTCAAGAATTAAACCAAAAAAAATACCGCACACCCCTAATAGTAACTCCCTTATCTTTATCTGTTCATGTCATACAAAAATTACCGATTGCATTTTGTAACAGTAATTGCGCTACATATTGGCAGATAGGAACTGCCCTTCTTGTACTTCAAAACCTAAGTGGAATAAACGGTATACTGTTCTATGCAAGTAGAATCTTCAGAGCTGCAGGTAAGTTGTGCTGTACTTTTATTGGGTTTTCTTTCAATTAGGCATACTTGACCCAGGTCTGATGTTTTGGTTAGTTTTGCTAAATTAAACTGGAATGGTATGTTTACTAGATAACGAACATGGCAAATGTGAAGTGTCCATTTGACAAAAAAAAAAAAACTTTCAGGAATGTTACAGGCTTGCAGCAGATCTAAAACCGCTAAAAGTGGAAAAAAATCAACAAGCTATATTTGTTAGTTCAGCACCATTCTAGCTTCAGAAAAGATAATAGGGTAAATAAATTCATGACATGGTGTTTCATTGTGCTGCCTCAGTGGAGGATGCCATTTCATTGCCAATTGCAAAATTGTCTTTGTTTGCTAGCATCTCTGGTAGTGGACTAGTGGTGCACTCGTGCACGCTAAGAGTCAGTAGTTTACTCCATCATTATGTATGATATGATAGTGATATTATAGTCAATCTTGGTCTGTCAATATAACATGCTTACATGCAAGTTTCCCAGGGTTCACAAACAGTGACTTGGCAACATGTGCACTTGGAGCTATTCAGGTTTGTAGCTTGGATGATTCAATCTCATCTCTCTGTAATCTGTAGTAAGTTGTTGACAGCATTACGTACTTCAGGTTCTTGCCACTGGAGTTACAACCTGGTTACTAGATAGAGCTGGCCGACGGATCCTCCTTATGGTAACTTTCTCTTCCTTGTGAAACCATCAGTTTGTAAATTGTTCGAAACTTTTTTGTATTAGATAATGGAATAAAATTCCGCCCTCTATGTCAAAGACATACACAACCAATGTAAGTTATCTGTAAGACTGTAGCTATAATATATTAACATAGTTCTCAATTTAATTTCCAGATCTCTACTGCCGGGATGACACTAAGCCTTCTTGCAGTTGCTGTTGTATTTTTTCTCAAGGTACACTTAGGTATCTTTGGCTTAAGATTCCAATAAAAAACATCTGCTGCACTCTCTGTGATAGCCTTCTACATGGCTTACGAAGACGTTGACCGGCAATTCGGCAACATTATCACAGGGTCTGTTCTCCTGTTATACTCAAGATTCCCATATTTTAATGGTGATTATTTGTTTCAGGATAATATTTCACATGATTCTCACTCATACTACGTCTTAAGTTTGATCTCCTTGGTTGCTCTTGTGGTATGTCTGTCAGTTAGACATTTGTTGCATCATATATATGAAATTTATGCAAAATCTTAATTCTTAACTAAGACACTTCTTTCAGGCTTATATCATTGCCTTCTCCTTTGGTATGGGTGCCATTCCTTGGCTTATCATGTCTGAGGTATAGTAGTTTGCCACATAGCTCATAAGATGATGTTACCATCTCATTTAGCAGCATTTATATTGGCATAGCAGTCATTTTGGAGCAAGTATCTGAGCTTCACAACTCAGGCTTAAGTCTTGAGTACTCCAATACTTTAGTTCCAACTTTGTATGTTTTCAGATCCTCCCGGTTAGCATCAAGAGTCTCGCGGGGAGCTTTGCAACACTGGCCAACATGCTTACATCCTTTGCAATAACAATGACAGCAAATTTGCTACTCAGTTGGAGTGCTGGAGGTTCATACATCTGTACTCCTTTCTTGTTTGGTTTAAATTTCTGGATCATCAAACCTGATGCAAGTTATATACTTTTCACTCATTTGAACAGGGACTTTCGTGCTCTACATGATTGTGAGCGCTTTCACTGTCGTGTTTGTCATCCTTTGGGTGCCAGAGACAAAGGGGAGAACTCTGGAGGAGATACAATTGTCGTTTCGTTGAGCTTCGTAGTATTCACGAATTCATCACATGTGGTGGCTCACTTCACGTTGTGTACTGACTTTGTTAAAAAATATAAGGCGTATTTTGTTTTGTTAGTATAAGGCTTTGACCATCAATTACTCTATTAATACATAATTTTTGTGATATAAAATTAATGTTAGTAGATTTTTATTCAAAAGTATTTACATATGATTATGATTTTGTATCACAGATATGATATATTAATGAAATAATTGTTGATCAAAGTTTTGTCCTAACAAAGCAAAATACGTCTTACATTTACAGAGGTGCGGGTACAAAACGCGAGGGTTGGTTTGCACGGTCCGGATTCTTTAATCTTCGTTTTCTATATGAAGCCACGAACGAAGGCCAATCACCTTTTCTGTTCGTAATCATCGAACACTGCTTTTTATGTTTTGACTGATTCCCGATTGACTCGTAAAGGTTTTTGCAGTGACTTCCTTCAAATGGATTTCTTTAAGGGTTGTATGCTGAACTAGAATTTTGCTAAAATGAATTGCAAACATCAGTAAATTGGTGGTTTCTATTCTCAATGAAATAACTTTTTGAGGCCTACCGGAAACACTACGTTCTCAAGTTATGCTAATAATTTTCAATATTAATTGATACCTTCGTCAGCACTTATTTCAAGGGGAAAATGCTCTCATATACAGTACCACTAGAAAGCATTTGGCAAACATGCCATTGAAATTTAAAAGGCTCTATCCGATTCACATTAAAATTTGGTATAAACTCCCCCCTTCCTTTATCCTATATTTTCTAGGCATCTATAATAATCCATTTTTCCAGTTTTCGAAAAATTTGGGCGACGCCGGCAAGCCGCGCCGCCACCACTCCGCCGTGGTGGCTGCTGCCGGCGTTTGGGAAGAAGCAGAGAGAGAGAGAGAGGAGGCGTAGGTGGCGACGGCCCAGGTGGGAGGTGAACTGGCGCGGCGCGCCCAGCACAGAGAGAGGAGGCGCCCAAGAGATCGGAGTCGGCGACGGAGGCCCGAGGAGAGAGAGGCGGTGGTCCGTTCGCGAAAGGAGGAAGCGGCCCAATGGCGCCAGGAGGCGGCCAAGCGGCGCTGCCCCGGGCGCGGGCCAGGGGCCTGACAAAGGAGGAGAGAGCAGACCGGCGTGAGCGTGGCAGAGGCCCAGCTAGAGGGACAGAAGAAGTCGGCCTAGCCACGGCCCAGGCGCTTAGGCGCGGCCCAGCCCAAGTGGACCAGTCTGTGGGCCGGTTGACAGAGAGGAAGCGTAGGAGGGTGGCGCAGCGGCCCAGAGGTGCGTAGCGCGCGGCCCAAATAGACCGGTCTGTGGACCAGTTTTGAGAGGGAAGAAGTCCAATTTACCTCCCTCAACTATTGCAAAAGTTCACTTTTCCTCCCTCAACTCATTTGTGGCCGTTGGATGCAAAATTGGACGGCCAGATCTCACCCATTTAACACAGAGGGAGGAAAAGTAAACTTTTTCAATAGTTGAGGGAGGCAATGTGGACTTCTTCCTTTTGAGAGAGAAGAAGAATAGAAGGACAAGCCGGGTAGGCCGGTGGCTGTTGGGCTGCGTAGGCCGACGTAGCCCATAGCTGTCTGGTCCTTGTTATTTATGTATAAATTACAAATTTTAAATCAATTTAAATTCTGAATTTCCTTTGGTTTCGAAATCCAGTTTCAATTTAAATATGGATATGGTGTTAATTTTTGAATTTTGAATTTCAAAACATGTTTGACTATTCAACATTGCTTTAATCTTCAATTTAAAATCCCATTTGTGTTTTGGAATTAAAATTTGAATTATATTTTGAATCAGGGTTGAATTCTGAATTAAAAATCGGTTTTAATTTTCAAACTAGCTTGAATATTGAATAAAGAAATCTTTTTTGAGTTTTGGATTTAATTTTTAATTACATTTGAATTTTGTTTGAATTTTAATTTTATATTTTATATTTGAAGCGGCTAGCCGAAGCCGCGGTTGTGGAATTAATTAGATTAAGGTTCGATTAATTAGATAAACAGGGGCACACCAACTTTGGGGCAAATAATTAATTTTGCCGCCGGTGGCAGTTGTTGTCGATGGGAGGTCCATCAAAATCCCCTATATCGATCCCTCTACTTTCCCCTTCCCTAATTCCCACTAATTCTCATTGAGGCGGCGGGGGACGGGATCCCGTCCCCACCCGCCCCGACGGATAGCTCCCCGCCTCCTCGCTCCTCCCTCGCCTCCTCCTCCCTCCCTCGCTCCGCCGCCTCCTTCCTCCACCCTGCCGCGCCTCGCCTCTTCTCGCCCCCCGCCCCCGCCGCCTCCTTCTTCCCGCCCGGCCTGGCCTCCTCCCTCCTTGCCCATTGCCGCCGCCCCCTAACCCGAGGGGTGAGGGTGGTCCCCACGACGCTGCCCAGCCGCCTCCCTCCCCGGCTCGCCGCCGCCGCCTCCGCCGCCGCCCGACCTCCTCAGACACTCGGAGGAACCCCACATATTCCCTAATCCGAACCCCGACCCGGCGGCGGCGAGCTCGATGGCGGCGACAGTGAGGGCGACGGCGGGGACGACGGCGTCGAGATATGCCTCCTCCTTCCTCCTCCTCCTTCTGCAGCAGCAGCCTTCATGGTCGACGGGAGCGAGTGGCGAAGGCGAAGGAAGCGGCGAGCGAAGCGAAGGGGAGCACAGCGAGGACACGTGTCGCTAGGGGAGGTATCCCGTCCGGGACAGGATCCTGTTGCTAGGAATTTCCCATTCTCATTAAATCCCATCAATTACCTTAAATTTTCATGAACGGTTTCCCGTTGACGGGGCGAGAATCACATGCGAGAATCTTATCTTCCTGTGAACGAGCGACCAGCCCCGTGGTCCCTTCGACGGGTGACTGCTCTTTCTCCCCTCTTTTCCAACAGCTACAGTCTCTAGTTTCCTCCCCAACGGGTGATTGCTCTTTGAACCGGTGACGGGTCTAAATTTGATTAATTGTTAAACAGGCTTGTTAAGAGCATGTACAACAGGGCCCCTATCTGGTCCCCGCATCATGCGCAAATTACTCCCGCCTGTTCGCTCGCTAGCCTGCGCACTCACGCGATTTCAAATTTTTCACTCTCCAGCGCACTCACGTTGATGCCGGCCTGGCCTAATAGCTCCCCTGCTGGGGATGCTCTAACAAACAAAATATTTTTGTGTAAAAGAATAAAAATGAATTGGCGCGGACTTGGGGACGGACGTCCGACGCACGCAGGCGCGTCGGACGCTGCCTCGGCCTAGCTCAACACACGGGCGCTCACGAAAAAGGAGAGAAAGCCACCCTGTTTGCATGCATGCGCATGTGCGACGAAAAATCGGAAATGCTTCCACGCACTCAACACCAGATTCATAAAAAAGAGAGAGTATAGATCTTACAATGAACTCAGCATACTAAAACAATGAAAAAATACCTATTGAAACAATGAATTGAGACTATTAAAAATATTACGAAACAACAAAAAATTAACTATACGAGGGGGAGACAAAAGGAGAGAGGGAAACTGCATAAGTGAGAGAAAGAGGAAGTGAGAGACCATAAGAGAGAGGAACAATCACCCTTAACTAATGAAACAATGAAAAATGACTATCGAAACAACGAACTTGGCATACTGAAATAATGAACTTGACCTATTGAAACAATGAGAAATGCCTAATAAAACAATGGCAAATAACTATCGAAACAATAAACTTGGCACACTGAAACAATGAACTCGACTTACTGAAACAATGAGGAATGCTTACTGAAACAATGGAAAATGACTATCAAAACAATGAGAAAATGACTATCGAAACAATGAGAAAATAACTATCGAAACAATGCACTGAAACAATAAACTTGACCTATTGAAACAATGAGAAATACCTACTGAAACAATGGAAAATGACTATCGAAACAATTAACTTGGCACACTGAAACAATGAGAAATGCCTATTGAAACAATGGAAAATGACTATCGAAACAATGTGAAAATGACTATCGAAATAATGAGAAAATAACTATCGAAACAATGCACTGAAACAATGAACTTGATCTATTGAAACAATGAGAAATGCCTACTGAAACAATGGAAAATAACTATCGAAATAATGGAAAATGACTATCGAAACAATGAACTTGGCACTGAACAATGAACTCGACCTAGTGAAACAATAAAAATTGCCTACTGAAACAATGAGAAATGTCTAATGAAACAAATGCCAACTGAAACAATTAGAAATGCCTAATGAAACAATCATCCTTGCGTGATGGAACAATTCTTGTAGCCTAGTGCAACAATGTCAAAATCTTACTAGAACAACGCCACAACAACTGCCCTTTCCTGTTGAAACAATTTCAAAAACAAAACACCAACAAAATGCAAAAAATTCTTACCAGGAACAAAAAGGGAACCACATCAATTCCCTGCTACTGTACATCTTCCTCATGAGCCACCATTTGTACACTTTTCTCCATGAACCATCACTTCCATGATAGATCTGAGAGAGAGAAGAGAAGAGGTATAGAGATTGCAGAGGGAGAGAGGGGGGAGAGAGAGAGAGAGAGGAGCTCCAACATGAGCTCCTCTATTTCTGCATAGAGAGAGAGTGAGAGTGAAGGATTGGGATGTCGCCTAGAGGGGGGGTGAATAGGCGTTGCAAAATTTTAAACCTTTTAAAACACAGCGAAAATTGATATCGGATGTTCCGATGTTGACATCGGATAGTCCGATATGGATACCTGCACCAAAATCAAATCCATAACACAAGAGAGAGTAATAGCACACGACGGTGCTAGCCAACAACAAGTATAACCACAAATCAAAGTAACTCAAGTTATTGGGCAAGAGAAAACCAAGAGTGAAGTGGAGACTCGAAGATTTGTTCCCGAAGTTCGGATCCTTGAGGGGATCCTACGTCTCCGTTGAGGTAGGCTCGGTCACACTTGAGCCCGGGTCTCTTTCAACCGTTCCCTCACCGAGGTCGCACCAAGACCCCCCGGTTTACTCCTTGATTCCTTCTCTTCCGGAGACGAAATCGGCCTTCACAAACTGCACGGCTCACCACACAAAGCACAGGTGGCTCGTGGTTGACTCCTAGCCGTCTAGGAGTCCTCAACCTTCAAGAGCAACAAATGCACACAAAGAACGAACTCGGAGATGAACTCAAGTGCTCAAAGATCGACTTCTTCTCACTTAGCACTCACACCCTCTCCCAACTCTTCTCACAAAGAGGATGACTTAGATCTAGAGTGGAGGGGGCAAGAAGCCCTAGGTTGCTTGGAAGTTCTGCTCAAAAATGGTGTGGAAGGCAACCCTAGCCCGTGGGGAAGAGGGAGGCCCTAAATAGCCTCACACAGAAACTAGCCGTTTGAAGCTGACAGATATCGAATAGTCCGATGTTAACATCGGAATGTTCCGATATGAAAGTGAGAGACATTTGGAGCAACGGCTATTTTTGAGGTCCTGGAATGATTCTAGAGAGGTTCCAACTAGATACAACACTAAAAGGTCAAATTCATATCGGAACATTCCGATCCAACATCGGAACATTCCGATATTTTTGGAGCTGGAGACAGAGAGGGGTCAATCGGAACATTCCGATCCAACATCGGATAGTCCGATATTTTTGGAGCTGGTGACAGAGAGGGGTTAATCGGAACATTCCGATCCAACATCGGATAGTCCGATACAGCACACAGCTATTGACGGAAACGGGCGTAACTTTTGACTCCGAACTCCGATTTCGGTGATCTTGGGCTCTACGGAAAGCTAAGAACAAGTGCTACACAACCCACAAGGTCTCACTACCCAAATCCCAAAGTATAGGAGCAGCAACCACAAAGGAAGCCACGAAAGACCTAATACTCTTACTTTCCAACATTACCAACACTCCTCTCACTCGCTCTCTCTCAAAGATTTGATCACTTGAGCACCTGAGACATATCTAAGCCATTCAACATTGCATCCCTCTTAATAGTACGGCAATCCTTAGACTAAACTTATAAATAAAACCAAACAAGCTTTAGAATAAACCACTTGCCGTCTTCTTTCTTCATTTTGAGATTCAACGATGTTGTTAGTCTTGAGCACCCTTAATGTATTGTGTATGATAACCTTTACTAAATGTTGATAACGTCTTCGTCTTGTCAACCTTGACTTGATTCACCTCATGAGACTCTCGTCCCATTCGACTTTGCCTCGATCATCCTCCTCGACGATCATCCCTCCAAATCGACCTTGACTTGGTCCTCAACTCTTGGTGACATCGTCGTCTTGTTGACTTCGACTTAACCGTCATCCTTCAACGTCCCTTGGTCATCACACAAACTCATAGAACCTAATTCTTTTCAAATCACTCATGAAATACATTAGTCCAAAAGCTTAATAAATATGGATCAATTTGATATTCGTGAGCGATTAAGTTTCCAAGTGTTTTATATAAAGAAGCACGATACAAGTGGAAACACTTGGCATAAGAAAGATATCTATTAAGTGCATTAAGGTAAATATGTGTTTGATCTATATGCACTAGATAGATGAATTAATAATCACAAGTTCACTTAATAATGTACATGGGAATATATTCATGACTTACACATGTGCAAATTCATATTTGAATCAAGAGAGAAGTTGTGAAACCAACCTAGATTAAACTTCACTAAATTAAGTGCATGTGAGAATATTCATAAAAAGCCTACATGCATAAAGCCATTTAAAAACGGTGAAGTTTATCTAGTGCACCGATTAAGATAATCACTAATATATGACAAATAATACAAAAGATCTTATCGAGTAAGTAACATGCTCATAATATATTTATGCTCAAATAAATACGACAAGATATTACGAGCATAAATCTAATTAACCAATAGCATGTGCTTACAAAAAGAGTTGCATACCTCAATTAGTAATCCATCTTATTTGCATAAATAAGACTACGAAAGATAAGCAATCAAGTGTGTTAGTCTCATTGGAATGATTAGCATAAGACGTACCTTTTATAATAAATAGTTTGTCCACTTGACATATATGATTTTCCTCTAAATAGGATGAGACTAAAACAATCTTGACAATAAACATATTAGTCTTATAGCAATATGCATATTTAAGGTGTGACATTAAATAAGTATTAAACCAAGTATTGTCATTAAATGTGTTTGTCATTAATCACCAAAATCACACAAGGTCACTTGCACTTACAGAGAGAGAGATAGAGGGAGCGATAGAGAGAGAGAGAGAGAGAGAGAGAGAGAGAGGAACATGAGGAGGAGGCGGCGAGGGGCAGCCGGCGAGCTAGCTTGAGGAGGAGGAGGCGGCGAGGGGCAGTCGGCGAGCTAGCTTCAGCGCGCAGAGAGAGAGAGAGAGAGAGAGAGAGAGAGAGAGAGAGAGAGAGAGAGAGAGATACGAAGTTGTATGTGTGGCTGAGAATAGCTGTGAGTGAGTGATGGGAGAAAGAGAGGGAAGAAGAAGCCCACGCTACGTTGGCCCGTCGGGCCGTGCGGGCGTCCGACGAGGGTTGGAAGTCCGCACAGAAGCATTTCCGAAATAAATATGAAAATCATAAATTTTCAAGAGGAGGAGACGTAGGTGGCGACGACCTAGGTGGGAGGCGAACCTAGCACAGGCGCGGCAGGCCAGCAGCGGCGGTCCCGTTCGTGAGAGGAGGAAGCGGGCCTAGCGAAGCGGTGCGGCCTAGTCCCACGCCAGCGCTGCGGTGGCCCAGGCGGAGGGGAGCGAGCAGCCCGGCCTGAGCATGGCAGCGGCCCAGCTAGAGGGCCAGAAGGAGTCGTCCTAAGCTTGGCCTAGGCACGTAGGGGCGGGCCAGCGCGACCAACGCGGCCCAGCATCTTGCGCGGCTCAGATTTATGGGGCTCAACCCAAAGAAGGAGGCAGCCGGTTGGCGAAGCGGCCCTGCGCTGCGTAGCGCGAGGCCCAAGTTGGGTTATGTACTCTGATGTAAGTCTATTCGTTTGATGGTTATGATCCGAGAGCTGTTGTATATCTGTGTGTTTTAGCTACTTGAGATAGGGACTGGAACAGGTAAAACACAGAGGGGATCCGACTCCATTTTTAGATCCCTACATCTTTATAGCTAGCTATTTTTGAACCATTGGAGATGCTCTACGAAAATTTGATTCGATGGCATTAGGAGAAAGTTGAATAGAAATAGTACACTTTAATACCACCTCGAATAGTGTGGTGTTCTATCTTTTGCCATTCCGTAGGCTTCTCCTAGGATTCTTCATTTGTCCTTTTTATCAAAATACACCTCGCGAACGTATAAATTTACCTGATGTTCCCATCTTCTCTTCTCCTTCCTTTGTCGCCTTATGCAGCCAAATAAAAAGAGAGAGGAGAGAGGTCGGTGTGGCAAACGACGACGAGGACCATAGCACACCCTCACCTATTCTTCTTCTTCTTGGCTATCTATCCTTCACCAATGTCCGCCCTGTCCTTCACGGTGTCACCGTGTGGTGCCACCGCCACTACCTTTGATATACCCACTGTCGCCCAATTCATCGTCCTAATGTTTCCATGTATTCATATTCCTCCTCACTCTATTGTTCTCTGCTGTGCATTCCTTTCTTTCTCCTCCATCATCTATCTTTCGTCATCGTCAACTCCCCTCCCTTTTATCATCGAGTCACAGTTGTGTAGCTCAATCCACCATTGATCAATTCAGCCACGTCCTTTAATAGACAAGTCTTCCCCTTTCTTATTTGCCCTCTATTCATCTCCATTGTGCACCCCTTTCTTTCTCCTTCATACTCTAGCGTTCATCGTCGTTCACTCCTCTTCTTCACGGTGTCACGACTGTACTACTTCGCTACGGCCTCTACCATCCACGTCGATTGATTTGGCCACTTCGTAGCATTTCCAAGTCTTCCTCTTCCTAATTCACTCTCTATTGCTCTTTGTTGTGCATCTGTTTCTTTCTCCTTCGCCTTCCGTTGTCTTCATCTACCCCTCTTCTTCATGGCATCGTGGCTATGCTGCTCCACCGCTGCCTCTGCCATCCACCACTGATCGATTTGGCCTCGTCCTAGCACCATCATATCTTCCTATTCCTCATCCACCCTCCCCGCTTGTCACCATCCACATCCACCCATATCTGCTGCACCATGGCTTACCGTTGCTGCTCTTGTTGCAGTAGGCACCGTCATTGGCCTTGCCACGAGTGCCGCCAAGCTCTCGGTACCATCGTCGTGTGCTACCATGATCGTCTCTCACGGGCAACCCCAACCGTCGATGGAGCTAAGCCGCTCGAGCTTATCATAACCCTTGCTCAACTCTGCCTCACACTGCTCCCTATCTTTGGTTCTATGGAAAATAGATCCTACTAGTCAGGAAAATAAAAACGACATAGTTGACAATTAATAAGTTGAACAAAATGACAAAATATGAAAGGGAGCATTTTTTTTTCATGTATTGAAGCGTACCGTTTTGGTAGCAAAAATCATGTTCTTTCGATATCGACAGCTATGTGGCTGATTCAAGCTCATGCTATAAACGATTGAGCTTTCTGCTGACGCATCACCAATTCACCATCAAGTCATCAACGCTGGGAACCGGAGTTTAGCCGAGATCTGCACATGTTCCTTGGAAGCATATCTGCAAACTGATCTTGTTCCATCCATCAAAGAGCACTCGTTATACTAACTATTAAAGCCCCACGAGAAGCACGAATGCCAGATCAATGCAGGAAAAAAATAATAACGCTTCTGTATGACGTGGATGGGAGTAAGCATCCAACTACCTCGGGGTTGGCAATGGCAGCAAGTATGTGCCATCCATTTTTAATAGAAACCGTTTCTCATTCCTTCACATGTCAGTGTTCTTCAGATTTAGCCCATGGTTTTCATAATCAATATATTAAACAATATTTTTTATGAAATCTACGCAAAAATCTTGGCACTCCCAAAATCGAGGCTCAGCGGTCAGGACCAACGATTTCTTTTATGAATATCCTCTCCATATCTGAGTATTTTTTTAAGGTAGAACGTGTGCAATTAGACTGAGCGTCCGAGTCAAGCCAGCCAGCAAGCTCGATTAACTTTTTTGAGCTAGGCTCGAGCCGCTCGTTCGAGCTGTTACCCATTTTTTCTCCGTATGTATAAATTCCCCATTTTTGATATGTTTTTTTTTATGGAACCCAATGTACGAGCCTACGACGAAGTGAAACAAGGTTTTTATCTTTTTTTTAACAGATTATTAGTTCAGTTATAGCTACTCGTTGGCTTTGTAAAATCATCAAATTGCGTAGCGTACTCTTTCTTGCTGTCTTGGCCGATCAAAATTCACGAAAAATCATTTGTGGACTACAGATTGCCGTTTCTTTTACTGCTCTAATCTACTTGCCATCGACTTTGAAGAATTTTCTGCCGTTGAACACGTCATTTTTTTTGACACATATTATTTTAAAATCTAGTATATTATCCACACGAATGGTAGGATGCAAGGTTATATTGCCACACGGAACACTGGGCTCGCGAAATAGTTTGAGCATGATTGAGTCAAGCCGAGCCAAGCCACAACACTTAAGGAGCTGTGACAAGCTTGGCTCAAGCCGGCTCGGCTCGACTTGTTTCCAGCCCTATTTGGATCAGATAAGCATAACTTAGAAAATCATCAATATTGTTGTCCGAACATGATAGTTACTGAAGTATAATAGTGGTATTACCACCTCCATATAAATTAGAACAAAATAAGTACGGTTTTGCTCCTCCATAGATGCTCGCCAAAGCCCAAGAAGCACAGGTGATTTTCCAATGCGTGCATGTACGGTTTGCTGCTAGCGTTAATAGCGGATTGATGAGGCATGCATGGCGTGCAGCTTGTGCGTTAATCGCGGGCATTAATTTGCCGAGGATACATGCATGCTAATTGCAGCTTTAATCACGTGGAATACATGGCGTGCAGCTGAAAGAAATGGCCCGGTTGTTTTCGCATGGTGCATGGATCCTTCACTAATCGCAGCTTTAATCGTGCGGCATTGCGGCCGAAACGAGATACCCCGTTTGTTTTTCCATTTTTTTAAGTTTATATTTATGTGCAAAAATGTTTTTAATACTGCAATTTCTATTTTTATTTGATTAAATCGATGTAAATGGGACGTAAATACATCAGTAACAAATCATATTTAGTTGCTATACCTATTTTGCTTTGTTTAAATTATTTTCACATCTTTTATACTATTTTTTCAGTTGTCCTTTTCGCTGAAATTTCTATGTTTTTATATTGAAAATTCAATCGCCTGCGCTAAATGCTAAAACGCAGTCGCCTACATTGTAGCTGGTCCCAGTAAGTATGATAGGTACTAATGTGATCTCGGACAATATTACGCCATTAAATTAGAACAAACACCCAAGCAAAAATAATAAATAAAAAAATAAATGAAAAGGCAAAATAAGTATGGACAAGTGTTCCCTTCCTCCAGCTCAGACTCAGCGAAGTCATCGG
Source organism: Raddia guianensis (assembly GCA_036346415.1). Taxonomy (NCBI): domain Eukaryota; kingdom Viridiplantae; phylum Streptophyta; class Magnoliopsida; order Poales; family Poaceae; genus Raddia; species Raddia guianensis. The sequence continues at coordinate 2,367,867 of CM070538.1, read as the reverse complement.
AGTTCCTGCCAGGTGTGGCCCACTCCGACCCCAGACAGCCAACTACCAAGCAGGCAAGCAACCCCCGCCCCACGTTCCAATTTCTACGGAAAATGCACCTCTTCTTCGTCCCCGCTTCTCTTCTTCTCTCGTTCTGAAAGAGAGGGCGGAAAAAACCCAACCTTTCCGCGAAGTAATAGTGATCGGGATCAAGTGAGCGACGCCATGAATAGCAACAGCAGTAAGGTAGGCGGCGGCGATGAGAGCGGCAGCGACTATGACGGCGGACTGAAGAAGCCGCTTCTGGTAAACACAGGAAGCTGGTACAAGATGGGTTCGCGGCAGTCCAGCCTCATGGCAGGATCGTCCTCCATGGCCGTCATGCGCGAGTCTCATGTCTCCGCCTTCCTCTGCACACTCATCGTCGCGCTCGGCCCAATCCAGTTCGGCTTCACCGGCGGCTTCTCCTCGCCCACCCAAGACGCCATCATCCGTGACCTCAATCTCTCTATCTCCGAGGCCCGTACCATGCTACTTTGCTCTCTCTTTCTCCCTCTTCTTTTTTTTGCATTTCATTTTTTCCCCCTAAAAATCGTGATTGCGTGCGTGCTTCAGTTCTCTGTGTTCGGTTCTCTTTCCAATGTCGGAGCAATGGTTGGAGCTATAGCGAGCGGGCAGATGGCGGAGTATATTGGGCGCAAAGGGGTGAGAAATCCATCCATTCCCCCTTAATTTTCGGTCAGTTATTGGCTGTCGCTTCATCTTCATTTTTTAGTTCATTCGAAAGGTCAGTTTGTTCTGTATAGCCTGACTCAAGTAGGGTCAAGGTATTACTGATGTAATGTGTTCCATACTTCCATAGTTCCATGTAACCAATAAAAATACAATCTTTTATGTGGTCAAATTAAATAGTGTGATTGAGTAAAATTGGTGGGATCTTGTTAATTAACTGTTGACCTTTTCCTCTCAAGTGATGCCTGTGAAATTAAGCTGTGTTTTGACTTTAGTTTCTATTGTCATAAATGTGTTGTCCATTTTTATTTATTTTTTAAAAAAACTGTTACTTATGTTTGCCATTGATATGGTAGTCAAGGAGTTGCCTGGAAGAACCTGTGTAGATGAAGCATTTAGCACCAAATTTTAGTCTTTTATTCTATATTTGGCTGTATTTCGACTTCGACAGTTGGTAGCGCTAAATCTGTATGTGCTCTTTTACTCTAACGGCTTGTTAACTGTTTCCAGTCATTGATGATTGCTGCGGTTCCTAACATCATTGGTTGGCTTGCAATCTCATTTGCCAAAGTATGGTATTAAAAGCTTCCTGTGTTTATTTTCACCCATTGCTGCATCTGCAAATCTAAGCTGGATGCTCGTTGATGTTTGTCTTACAGGATTCTTCATTCCTGTACATGGGACGTTTGCTTGAGGGATTCGGTGTTGGTGTTATATCCTATACGGTTCGCATAAGAAACTTTGTACTATCTTATATTGTGCATTATCATTTGAGAGTTTGAGTACATATCCCCAATTTAACTGGGATGTCAATATTATGGAGACAATGTGGCCCATCATTTGTTGCCAAACGAACATTGGACCAGTTAGTTACAAGACTTGCTATTGATCTATGAATTATATGTGATATCAGGTACCAGTATACATAGCAGAGATATCTCCTCAAAACATGAGAGGCGCTCTTGGCTCTGTGAACCAGGTGTTCTTATCCTAACATTTTTCTTTTTTGTGAAACAAACACTTTGCTTGTTTACGTTGGACTCATTGAGTCATTGCGCAATTGTCCAATGCACAGTTGTCTGTAACCATCGGTATCTTGTTGGCCTATTTGCTTGGCATGTTTGTTCCTTGGAGGCTTCTTGCAGTGATAGGTAACGCCATTAAATTCTGATGTATTACTGAATTTTTGTCTTGTCGCTATCAATTTATAGTTATACTCTGATATTTAATTTCAGAAGATCAATATAAGACAATCTTAATTGACAAATATGACTAGAATCCTAGAACATAATAGGAAAGCATTTTCATATACGTTCCTAGAAATAGAAGAAAAGTGAAATCTCTGGGATGTCATGCTTGTAGGAACCTTGCCCTGCACTGTGTTGATACCTGGCCTGTTCTTCATTCCAGAATCTCCTAGGTGGCTGGTATGTGTAAGCACAAGTTGGATATGCAGTATTGCGTCAGACTAAAAATTTTAACAGCCATTTTTACTTCATCCAATTCTAGGCAAAGATGAACATGATGGATGATTTTGAAACTTCTCTACAAGTTCTGAGGGGATTTGAGACTGATATCACCTCAGAAGTGAATGATATAAAGGCAAGCACTTGATTTTATTATTATGAAATGGCTTACAACACATTTGGTGAACTACTTTTCAAAATTTCAGTATGGTTTACTTTTAACAGTCGGCATATGTATAAATGTATCCCATTCTTCTATAAATAATAGCATCATCTTTAATTTTGATCCACTTCTTGCAGAGAGCAGTGGCATCAGCAAACAAAAGGACTACAATCCGTTTTCAAGAGTTGAACCAAAAGAAATACCGCACACCACTAATAGTAACTTCCTTAACATTTTTTATTTTTTTCTGCCAATGTTAGTAACTATTTTTTTAATTATGATTAACTGCTATTTTTCAGATCGGAATTGGCCTACTTGTACTGCAACAGCTAAGTGGTATCAACGGTATACTGTTTTATGCAAGTAGCATCTTCAAAGCAGCAGGTAAGTTGCGCAGTATTTTTTTCTTGCTGGTAATTATTTTTTTTTTGGGGGAGTTCCGCCGATCCATTAATAGATAGAGAAAAAGACAGTCATAATTACAAGCGGTGGTAGGGTGGCCTCTGCCCTAATCTAGCCTGTATCTATTGGCGTTGAACACCACATCAAGAAGTCGGCAGCTGCGTCTCGTGCCGTAAGCGTCGGTGATTGGGAAGTTTGGTGAAAAATACGGTGGTTACGTTTCTTCTAAATGTTCCAAAGGGTGTAGATCATCTTGCTATTTAGCTCCTTACGAGGCTTTGGGGTAAGTCCGGAATGCATACGGTCCCACCAATCCCACAGTGCAACCGCCGGGATCAAAAGAGGTGCAAAGGAGAGGTTCCAAACTTCTTTTTTTGAACAAAAAGGCGGGAGTTCCGCCGCTCCATTAATAGAAGAAGGGTAAAAACAGAGTTGTATTTACAAGAGGGACCACAACCCTAGCCGACCACTAGCCGGGATCTACCGGCGTTGAACACCACAACTGGTAGCCATCGGTCGCGTCCCTAGCCGTGAGCATCGGTGATTGGAAGGATTGGTTGAAGATTCGACGGTTGCGTTCCTTCCAAATGTTCCAGAGGCAGTAAATCATTTTGCCATTCAGCTCCTTACACGAGGCAGGAGAGAGACCAGAACTCATGCGTTCCCACCAAACCCAAAGGGGGGCTGTCGTGGTCAATGGCGGCCCAAACTTCGACGGTGTAGGTGTATTTCTTGAAGAGATGATCCTGCGTTTCCGGCGCCAGGTTGCATAAACAACATAAGTGTTGGGCAAGCCATCCCTTTTTTGCGAGGACATCCGCCATGTTTAGACCTCCATGGCTAAGAGTCCACGCGAAGAGTTTACATTTAGGCTCCGCGTGGGCCTTCCAAACTAGTCTCACTCTTGCCGACCTCCTAGCGCCAGCAAATTGAACCTGATAAGCCGACTTGGTTGTGAAGGACCCATTGGACGTGAGGGTCCAAAGTAACTCATCAGGGCTATCTGAAAGAGGCAAGGACTGAGCGATTTTTTCCCAAAGGGTGATGTATTGAAGGAGCTGCTCCTCTGTGGTCATTTGCGCCACCGATTGGATCCAATTATGATTTTGCAGTCCGTCGCAGTCTCGCAGAGTGTTCTTTCTTTGTGCGTTGCAATGGCAAACAAATGGGGGGCGACCTCCTGCTGGTAATTATTTATAAGCAGTTAGGTAAAATATGCTTTAGGAATTCAGATCCTCTGACTTCAAAAGGAATTCCAAATTATGGGCAGGAATGGTATGAGTTGGGAGAGTTGTATGCTAGATAAGTATCTGCTCGAGTGATTGTCAGGCAAACTGACCTTGTTTGTTGTGTGCCATAATTGTTTGAAGAAAGATAATAGAATAAATAACCTCATAATGTACTTGATCATTTTCCTATGTCAATGGAAGGTGTCATTTTATTGTTTATTTCAAAATTATTTTTTTTCTAGGTTTCCTGGTAGTTCCTAAGTATTAGTGGTCTCCTCTGTTTTGCTGTACAATAGCACATAATGTTGCGAATTTTGGCTTTTAGATTAAACATGCAAAGTTCTTCAGGTCTTACAAACAGCGACTTGGCAACATGTGCACTCGGAGCTATTCAGGTGTGTAACTAGCGAGATCTGTCTCATCTATCTGTGCTTTTTTATTAAATTGCTCACAGCATTTTTCTTCAGGTTCTTGCCACTGGAGTTACAACCTGGTTACTAGACAGAGCTGGCCGACGGATCCTCCTTATTGTAATTGCATCTTCCCTATGAAACCACTAGCTTGTTTGCTGCCAGAAATGATAATTTAGTTCTCAATTGAACTTCCAGATCTCTTCTGCTGGGATGACTTTGAGCCTTCTTGCTGTTGCTGTTGTATTTTTTCTCAAGGTACGTTCGTTCAGGTCTTTTTTGTACACTCTTAACAAAGTCTATTACATGGCTTATGAAATATTTATCTGCAATGTTATCACAGCCTCTTCTGTCAACCCACTGAACATTTTCCTATTTCTATCTTGGTTTATTTGTTTCAGGACAACATCTCACAAGGTTCTAATACCTATTACATCTTAAGTGTGGTCTCCTTGGTTGCTCTTGTGGTATGTCTGTTAATTAGAATATTTTGTCTGAAAATCTGCATTGCTCATGCGGCGGTGTCCTGAAAACCGTAATTGAAACACTTCCTTCATTTGCTAAAAATAATACTTCCTTCATTTTCTAAAAATAACACTTCCTTTAGGCTTATGTAATCTCCTTCTCCTTCGGTATGGGTGCCATTCCATGGATCATAATGTCTGAGGTACGGTACTTGGCCACATATGTAATATAACTCATAAGATGGTTTTGTGCTCACTGAAGAGCATTCACATAACCAGAATTCCCTTTTTGGAGCATGTAGACAGTATGAAAACTTTGTTCCACCTTAATGTTTTCAGATCCTCCCGGTCAGTATCAAGTCTCTTGCGGGAAGCTTTGCGACACTTGCCAACTGGCTGACATCCTTTGCAATAACAATGACTGCGAACTTGCTGCTCACCTGGAGTTCCGGAGGTCCATACTTCTGTGCTTCTCTGTTGCCTAGAGTAGGATTATGGAAACATCCAACCTGATGCAAGCTTTATTCGTTTTAATTTCTACAGGGACTTTTGTGTCATACATGATTGTGAGCGTTTTCACTCTCCTGTTCGTCATCATTTGGGTGCCAGAGACAAAGGGAAGAACTCTTGAGGAGATCCAATGGTCGTTCCGGTAATCACTGTAGTATATTCATCAAATTTTGAGATTCTTCAGGTTGCGTACAACGGAAGGATTGATTTGTGCATTACTGTATCTTGGCCATTCTATTTTCCAAGTTAACTACTGCATGAAGGCCAAGCATTATTTCTGTCCATGCAGCTCTGCTTGTAAATGTGTACAGCATTGTTTTGCTTATTCCCAATTGTCTTATGTTGGCGTGGACACAACACTAGCTGTATTTTTGTAACAACATTGTGTAAACTGCTTTGGTTGTCTTCAGAGTGGTAGTTGGGGAGTTACAAAATTACTTGGTATACTGGACCATGCTCAAGCAAATTCATTGAAGGTTCAGTCAATTGTGGTGCTAATCTCACCTTTTGTCTTGTCAAATTACTTTGTAACACCTTTTGTTCTGAAGTTATGGTAGTTCTGGTTGAGGATACCTGAGTATACTGAATTGATGACAAGATTCAAATGTAAACAGGGAACGACTCAAATGGAATCCTGTAGACCTGAGCAAAAGGAGGACCCTTTTGTGGGTCCCCAAAATATGCAGAGCCATTGATGATTGATCGTTGGTACCTTAACAGCTCAAAAGTGCAAACTTCTCAGACATACTTATCCGCTGAACCTTTCGGATTCAATGATGATGATGATTAGTGCACAGTGGAAAGTACTGTTAGTTAAATCACAAAAAAGGAAAATGTGAAGAACAAATTGACACATGGTCGGGCTAGCTACCGGATTACCGAAATCAACCGGCAGTTTCGACTGCCACTACTTGCCAGTAGTCTACTACTGCCCGGTGATCTCGTTGCTCAAGTAATTAAGCTTATCAAAATTACTAGCTAGAGCCTAGTACTCTAATCACGCTAATTAGTAGTAATGGAACAGGCTTGGAGACTCCCGGACGGCGAACGCCGGCGAGGAGGGCATCATGTTGAGCCGCCACGAGAGGCAGGGCACGTCGTCCGCCGCGTCGACGTCGCCGAACATCGCGAAAGGCGCCGACTTGGCCGCGGCGGCGTGGCCGTAGCATCCCCACTGCGTTGGCGGCGGCAGATGACGCCCGTAGCCGTAGCCGTAGCCGTTGTAGCCGTAGCCGTAGCCGAGCCCGCTGTCCTGCGGAGGCGGCGGCGCCGCCGCGGCGCGCCTCTCTTCCTTCTTGTACCGGATCCCGCAGGCGTTGCACAAGGACTGAAAAATTAAGCCAAAAAAATGTATTATCTCGAGACGTCGGTGCGTCGAGACCTCGACGTTTCCGAGGGAGACGATCAGAGACCAACCTTGGGTCCCCGTGGGCCGTTCCGCCAGAGCGGCGTCGACGTCGTGTCGCAGTTCGCGCACCGTCGGCCGGCCGACTCCTTGCAAGAAGCCACGGCGGTCTCCGGCTTGCCGGCGCCGGCGGCCAGCCCGCCCGCCGCCTCGGCCCGCCGGGTCGACGGCGTGCCGAGCGACAGCGTGCAGTCCACTGCCACCTGCGCCTCCACGGCCGGGAACAGCAGCGAGCACCCGCCGCCGCAGCCGCCGTAGAGCAGCCCGCACGTGCATGGCACCAGCTCCCGCAGCATCTCGATCTCGCCACGCAGCTCGATCTGTCACTCTCACTCTCACTCACTCTCGCTCGCTCGTGTGCGTGCGTGAGTGTACTACAGTGGCGGAGCAGTACGGCAGCGATCGAGCGGGAGGAGGTTGGCCACTTGGCTGTGGCATGTGTGTGGCTGCGTCTTATAACGACGACGACGACGACGACGTGTACGCTGCCGACTGCCGCATCTGGATGCTGGGGCCGGCACGGCAAGCGATGCCAGAGGATGCAGGTGCTGCATGTCTGCCTCTCTCTCTCTTTCTCTCTCTCTCTCTCCGGTCAAAAGAGCGGAGAGGGGGGAGGAAGGGGGCACGTGAAACGGGGAACAGTCTCCCATGCATTCCGACGGCTGGCGACATGGCCGGCTTTGGGTTTGCGTCGTCGTCGCCTGGGGGACGACGACGACACGAGCCCAGACGTATCGCACTTCCCCGATCACGAGGCGCACAGTCCGATCTCTTCAGCTCGGGCCGTCCTCCTATGGATCCGTGTGGTGTAGGACAGTAGGAGTCGCAGACAGCATATATGTACTGCTAGGCTGCAGGTAATGATGCTAATTAATCAACCGCATACTAATTAATACGACGTCCACGTGTACTTAGCTGCCTGTTGTTAGATTATTGTGCAGTTTTAATGATCTATAAGCAGTCGTAAACATAACAGCGCATATAATAATTAAATTATAAATTACGAACGACAACATGCTCAAACTGTGTCGCGCCTGGCTTTGGCGTGGGAATGACAATGTTGCGGCGGGTGGGTGTCGTGTCAATTGGAAACTCATCTGCTCCCTGGCTAGCCTTGGGGGGCTCGGGGTGCCCGACCTGAAGAATTTCACCCGTCCTCTTCAATTACGTTGGCTTTGGCTAGCCAAATCCGGCTCTCCCGGATCTTGCCTCGTCTCGTTCGACCGGGTAGACCCTACTGAGCTAGCACAGAGTTGATTCTTGGGAATGGAGTCACCTTTCTTTTCTGGACCGACGCTTGGCTCTTTGAGCAGTCTCCAAAGGAAGTGCCCCCCTCTTTGCGGCCTCCACACAAAAAAATCGCATAGTTGCTGAGGCCCCGCACAATAACAATTGGCTGTTGGACCTACGGCGGAATTTTGCCCCCAACCTCGTCGTGAAGCTAGTCTCACTCTGCCAAAGGATCAGTCGTGCTGCGCTCTGTCCGAACCACTAGGACCGAGCCGTTTGGCGTTTCTCCGCAGACGGGAACTTCTCTGTTCGCTCAGCATACCGTATGCAATTCACTGGAAGATCATCTCCGACAGCGCTAGCGTTAATCTGGAAGCAGTGGGCGCCCTCCAAGTGCAAGTTCTTTGCTTGGACGCTGTTTTTAAGAAGGGTCTTGACAGCTGACGCCCTTCTGCGAAGGGGACTGCCGAATAACTACTTCTGCGTCCTCTGCCTCAGATGCCTGGAGACCCAGAACACCTCTTCCTCGAGTGTCCTTTCTCCTCCCACATTTGGGACCTCCTGTCTTCCAGGCTGAACGCCCTATGCCTACTCCGCTCTACATGGACCCACACCGATGACCTCAACGCCTGGTGGACCGAGGACATCCTGCAATCCAACCATGTCCCAGATATAGGATCGGTCGTGCTAGCAACCTTATGATATCTCTGGCTCGAAAGAAACAATCACATTTTCAAATCGAAGGAGCTGCCGCCGATGACCTTCTTCGATTTGCACCTGGAGGTCCTACGCCTTTAGGTGGCGGCAGTCGCCGTTTTGTAATAAGTTAGCTTCATTGTAGCGCGCGTCTGGGAAGAATGCGCCTAAACCTCCCCCTAAATTTGACCTTGTAACTTCCCTTTTGAATTAATTCAAGGCAGTTCTCCTGCCTTTTCCTCAAAAAAAAATCACAAAATTAGATTTGCAGACCATGAGTTTTTTTTTGAGACAATACAGACCATGAGTTACAATAGATCATTTCGGTGACGGTTGATGTTGTGTCAGGTTTTGTCGTAGGTAGAAGATGGGAAGTATTGTAGTGAGCAGTCGCGCTGACTACTACTTCCTCCGTTCTGAAATGTAAGGCATATAATTTTTTGATGAAGTCAACAAACGTAAACTTTGACCATTAATATCTTTCACATTATATCATCAATAACTATAAAATTAACATCATATCAAAGTGCTTTCAAATACAAATCTAACTATATCACATGCATAACATTGAACATATATGTTTCTAGCATAATTATTAGTCAAACGTTCTAAACATTGACATTTTAAAATACATACATGCCTTACATTTAAGAACAGAGGGAGTATTAAAAAATCTGATCGGCTCTAACCAGTGGTTTCGAATACACTACTCTCCCACGGACCAGTCACACGCCGACGCTCCGGATGAAGGAGATCCTAATTAAAGATGCGCAGCACACCAAAGATGGAGAGACTCCCTCGCCGCAACTCACCAAACGATTTTCTAAGGTTGCAAGCTGCATTGCATGTGGGGCTTTGAATCGAAGCAATGCTTAGAATTTGCCTCTATATATGCTTGGAGGCTGCATTAGAGAAAATATTTAGCGGCAACCTTAGAGGCTTCATTTTAGATGCTAAATATAGTGTTGTTTACGCTAAAATATATATATATATATATATATATATATATATATATATATATATATATATATATATATATATATATATATATATATATATATATATATATATATAGAGAGAGAGAGAGAGAGAGAGAGAGAGAGAGAGAGAGAGATTTGCTAGCGTAAAAGAAATGATGTGAAGTTTTGGAAGTTAGAGTATGACCTTACAATTAAAAATGCGAGTATGCACGCCATTTAAAAACCAAAGAAAAGTCATGTTTTTATATGAAATGCGGGTATGAGAAATGCACTTTTGGAAATATGAGTATGCTTTTAAAATTGTTTAGAAGTTTTTGGAAGTGCGAGCAGAACCTTATAATTGAAAATGCGAGTATGTTTATCATTTTAAATGGCCGAGAAAATTCTTATTTTATGTAATGCGGATACGAAAAATTACTTTATTGTTGAAATACGAGTATGCTATAAAATCCTTATATGTAAAAATATATTTTGTTTTGAAATACAGTATGTAAAAATGCTAAGAAATGCGAGTATGAGATTTTTTGTTGAAATATGAGAATACTATAAAAAAAATTGTTTAAGAGTTTTCGTCGTGCAGAGGATAACCTTATAATTGAAAAATGCGATATTGTCCATCATTTAAAATACCGAATATAAGTCATGTTTTTATTTGAAATACGGGTATGTAAAACTTTTTTTTATGGAAATATGTGTATACTTTCAAAAAATTGTTTTGGAGTTTTGGAAGTGTGAGTATAACCTTATAATTGAAAATGCGAGTATGTTCGTCATCTAAAATGTCCGAAAAAAATTCTATTTTAATGAAATGGGGGTATGTAAAAATAATTTTTTTTTTATGAAATGCGAGTATGCTACAAAATATGGGTATGTAAAAATATTTTTTTTAAATACATGTATGTAAAAATAATGAGAAATGCATGTATTGATGTATCTGAAAATAATTTTCTAAAATATGAGTAAGCTAATTAGGAGTTTTGGGAGTCTGAGTATAACCTTATAACTGATAATGTGAGGTTGACTGTCATTTAAAAGAGTCAAGGAAAGTCATGTTTTTATATGAAATGCGGATATGAAAAATATATTTTTGGAAATATGAGAATGCTTTTAAAAAATGATTGGGAGGTTCGGAAGTCTGGGTATAACCTTATAATTGAAATTGCGATTATGTTTGTCATCTAGAATGCCTGATAATTTTTTTATGAAAGGCGGGTATGTAAAAATATTTTTGTTTTGAAAAATGAGGAAGCTATAAAAAATTTGTTTAGGTCTTTTGGGAGTCCGAGTATGACCTTTTAATTGAAATTTGTGAGTATGTACGTCATTTAAAATATCCGAGTAAATACATTTTTTTCAAATATGAGTATGCCATAGAAAAATAGATTTGGAGTTTTCGAAGTGTTAGTATAACCTTATAATTGAAGATGCGAGTATGTCCATCATCTTCTAAAATACGCGAGAAAAAATGTATTTTTGTATGAAATGTTGGTATAGAAAAAGAAAACACGAAAGGTTCTTTTGTAAACATGGAAAATGCAGGTATATTTTGAAATGTGCAAGGAAAATATATATTTTTTTGAAATACGAGTATGTTGTAAAAAAATGATTGGGAGTTTTGGAAGTCTGGGCAAAACCTTACAATTAAAAATGTGAGTACGTCTTTGAAGCCAAATATGACCATAATAATATATGAAAATTTTTGAACAAAAATAATATATGAAATTGAGAGCATTAGGCACAAAAGGGTCAGGAAAACCATATACCTTTAAAAGTTCCATATTTTCCTGCACCTATCTACTTTCCATCTCTAGCTTCCTCCAACAAATACTCATACATATTAATAAGGCATTACATTCTTGAGATAGTGAAAAAGAAGTATGAGTATAATCATAATACATGTTGTGCCTCTTAGGCAGTTTGTTAACAAAAATTTGAACCAAATGTAGTTTTCTAGATTCAGGCAAGTCGCTTGATACTAGTTACTTGTTTTATCACTCGTTTGCTGTTCTCGACATAAATTTCGTCCAAAAGTGCCAGGCTTGACACAACGAATTCTCGTGACTTTGATCGAGGAGAGTTCTGATACTTGTTGGGTGTAATAACTGGAGATGCTGATGTGACACCAATTTGCCCTGTGATCTCAACACAAATGTGAGTAATTAAAAACTCAATAGCAAAGTAATGACTAAATTTTGAAAATTGACTACAATTACAGTTTGATCGATGCTACCTTCGTTATCAACTGATTTGGTGGCCGCATTATTTCCAACTGTTTCACTTGAGATAAATCAATTCCATTTGAGATAAATCAATTCCAAGGTCAAAAGATGGTGCCAACGATACTTCTAACAGGACGGCATATGAAATCATCGTCGTTGTCAGAATCGGCTACTGAATTTCTCCGAGAACGCCCAATTGAATTGCGCTGAGATGAACGACTGGGACTTGGAGCTACAGGTTGCCTCGGCATTGTAAAGATTTTCTAATGCAAATTGGAAAAAAGAAACAAGTCGATGCTAGAGAACTGAAAAAAATCATGTATGCCAATTTCTTAACAAATTCATTTGCTACAACTGGAAAGTACATACCTGTTCGATCCGTTGCAGGATTGCAATGTCTTTCATCTGGCCGCCGACTCACCAAAGAACAGGAAAGGGGGACGACTCTGTTGATGGCTGATTCGGGGATCAGGAGGAATAGGGGCGGCGGACGACGCTCAGGTCAATAGGTGCAGGGGCAGAGGACGACGAGCTCGTCGGGGCGGAGGTCGGCGAGCACATCGAGATCGCCGTGGTGAAGGACGGCGAGGTCGTTGGTGAGGGGGACAGCGAGTTCGTTGAGTCGCCGGCGCAGAGGATGGTGAGCACGTCGTGGCCTCAAGACATGGATTTCTTCGGCCCACTAAGATGAATGCGGCTGACAGGGATCGGATTACCTTGGCGCTGCACACGCGGTGGCCGGCGACCAGGGATCGGATTCTCCTCCCACACGGTGGCCGGCGACGCTTCCCATTCTCCGGATCTGGGCGGTGGCGGAGGAGGGCGCCACGCCCATTCCGAGGAAGGAGACGCTGCAGAAGGGGAGGCCGCCGCCGAGCCGCGCCAATCTGGATCTGGGAGGTCATCGCCGCCTGCATTGCAAGGAGGGCACCATCGTGCTCGCAGAGGTGGGGGCGCCGCCGCGTCGCTCGAGAAGGAGGGCCGTCGCGTCGATCTGAGGAAGAGGAGGCCGCCGCCCGAGCCGAGGAAGGAGGAGGCCGCCGCTGCATGGGCGCCGTCAGCGCTGTGGTGGAGGGACGCCGCGAGTCCGAGGCGGCGCGAATCCGGCCGATGGCATTGGTGGCGGCGTGGCCGATCTTTGGTGGCGGCTTCGACGATCGCGGAGCCGAGGTCGATGGCGGACGACGCCATGCATGGCGCGTTCAGGGCGAATAGGCAATGGCGCGTGGAATGAAAATGGAGGACAAAGGGTAATGCAACGGGCATTAGAGAATTAATTCCTAATTAACGCGATAACGGATCTGCTCAGAAACGGGTTTGATGAAAAACATTGCTGCTTAGTAGCACGATCTTTCTGATGAATCGAATGGTGATCGGGTGGGGAGCCCTGCCTCGGGAGCCCCTTATTATTTTACTATATATATATATATATATATATATATATATATATATATATATATATATATATAGAGAGAGAGAGAGAGAGAGAGAGAGAGATTTGCTAGTGTACACTAGAGATTTTAGTGTCGATTCAAAGATTATCTCAAGTGAACCGATGGGTTTTTTTGTTTTCTATTTTGAAAATCAGCCTTTAAATAGTCGATCAAAAAAGCTGATTTTCAAAATTAGAAAAGAAGCCAGCAAAAAATTTGGAAAAATACGAATTTTTTGCTTGGTTTTCTACGCTTGACATGACCTTCTAGATCAGTGGTTTGATCGATCACTAAAGTTCTCGAATTTCAAAACTCAAAAAAAACTTGAAGGATCCGACACTCAAGTTCACGCTAGCAAATCTCTCTCTCTCTCTCTATATATATATATATATATATATATATATATATATATATATATATATATATATATATATATATATATATGTATGTATGATGGTGTCTACACAATAAAGAGACGCTCCTCTGGACTAAAAACACTTTAACTTCTCAAATCTATTTTTACAAGATCTTTAAGTAAAAAATAAAGTATGGTTGAACCAAACATTCAGATTTCTTAAAATATTTGAAGCCTAGACGTATTTCAACCCGAGTCGTGACATGCAAAGGATAGTTCCCATCATCCCATGGTGTCCATGTTCATTGTCATGAGAATGTCACGGCCGTTAAATCTCAACCGTCGTATCTGATACACTACTTTTATACATACATTATTTACAGTAAAGTAGTATAATCAAGAGCCCTGCCCGGCCGATGGAGTAGCCAGAAGCGATCAGATCATCGAAGGGAATAGGGGAAAAGGAAAGAAGAAATCAAAAGAAGCAAAAGAGAAAAGAGGCCGGAAGGGGGCGACCGCTGCTAGCTGCTCCTACCAATGCATGCATGCATAACTCGAGAAAAGACGTGGAGATATAATTGCGTTGCATGCATGAAACGAATGGATTTGGGCATGCACGCCATGGGATATATCATGATTCATGAGCCCGATCGAGCCCCTAGTTCGATCATCTCTTCGTATATACAGTATGGTACTACATCATTAATCTCACTGATCCCAATCGACGAGCATTACAGTGAATCAAAAAAGCAATTATTTCGTCTTTATATACACACACACTACACTAGTGTAGTACTAAACTACCCCTCGATTGGTTTGGGACCGTATGGGGTGGTCAGCCCGAAACCAGATAATCGATCCCATTTTATCTCTTCTCATATATAACAGCCCTAAAAAACGGATCATGCTCCTATCTCCCTCATCATCATTTATAACCACCCCCACTCTCTCGATCCCCCCTTCTTACCTTGCCGTTTTCAGAAACAATCCCGCCCGATCTGACCTTCGGCAACCTTGTCCTCTGTAGTCCTACTCCTCGCCGCCTCTATAACCCAACCCTAACTACTCAACGTTCGATGCACCACCCGGCCTGTCCTGTATACAGTAACAAAGCCAGAAATTTCGAGGAGCCTGAGCATAAGTCTAACTAACGCTCTCAGCTATTTATCTATTTTGGGCCGTCCGCGCTTAGTATATGGGCTAATTTTTCTATGCAATTACACGAGGTTCAATAGCTTAGTTGGCCGGGAGCCCGAGCCCAAGGTAGCCAGACCGTGAAGAGAGGAGAGAGAAAATAGAAAGCCTAAAAGAAAACTTAATACTAAACGATATGGGTTGTTTTGTAAAGTTGTCACCGAGGGAGAGGGCGGAAGGGTCAAGGGTGGCACACTGGCACGCATGCATGCATGCATGGGGGTACGTAGCAGCAGCAGCACTGAGCTGCGTGCATGTTTAGCTGGATCGATCGATCGATCTCGCATTCTTGGTTGCTTTCCATCTGCGGCTGCACGAGTGCATGCCTCAGGAGTCAGGCCCGGGCCAGGTCAAACGAAAGAGGCATCATGCAGCAGCCAGCGATCGATGCTCGTGGTGTGGCACAAACACTGCTACACAGACAGAAATAAATATATAAATAAATATTGAAGCCAAATTAAGAGCAGGCGCAGCACAGTACAGCACGAACGTACGTGGAGCCCATCATTCCATTTGCTGCAGGCTCCAGGCCGGCCATGGCCCAAATCTTAAAAGCGGCGCCGACACGACTGCGTCTATCCTGCTCCCGCATGCATGGCCCCCTGCCCTCTGCCCAGCCGCTGGCCGCTGCACACGTACGTACGTGCGTGCGTGCGTGCGTGCGTGCGTGCGTGTGTAGCGTGTACCCTCTCCGTCAGTCAAGCGCGCCAGGCGATCGATCAATGCTCGCTCGTACGTGCGCGCGCGCGTGTCAGCTGTGTACTGCCCTTGCAGCCTTGCTACGTGCGTGCGTACGTACGTAGTAGCAGATAGCTCCACGAGCATTCTCCCAAGACCCCTCTTTAATTCGCGATCTAAAATTTATCATTGTTTGTACGGATGATTCGGCGTGATATTCTGTTTCAAAATTGGCTTTGTATTATACTATGTACATATGCATAAAGAAAATTAATGCGTTTCTACTCAAACAATGGAGCCTAATTAACCCCTGTTTCCGAGTACAAATAGAAGTTTACAGAATCGTTACATGACGGAATAAACGCTTTGTGGAGAGGAAGAGGACCTCCACCAAGTTTTCATATTTAAAAAGAGACTTAAAAATATATAAAATATTTTAAAATATTTGTGAGATCTATAAAAAAAGTCTCACAAAGTCTAAAAAAAATATTACAAAATATTACAGTGAATAGTTTATGCAAAAACAATGAATTTTATAAATCGAATTAAAACTGTATCAAAACCTTGAGTCAGAGAACACCTGCGCGTGCCTCCGTGTACGTCGATGAATATTTGGTAAGCAAAGCGATCGATTGGAGTCGTCGAATATGTATGCATGCATGCGTGCATGCATGGCAGTTTTGTGTTTGGGCTGTAGTGCATGCAAATATATACTATAGTATGCGATCCGCCCGAGATGAGATCGATCGTACGTGGCTCAAAAAGTTGTCCCGACACGGCCAGAGTTAAGCCTAGAGATTGGTGGTGCATGCATGCATGCTGTTTGGTTTCGACGACGACGAGAGAGAGAGAGAGAGAGAGAGGGGCACAGTGAGACTCAGAGACAGGCAGTGAGGCAGGTATCTTTTGGAAAGAGAGAGCCCCAAGCTGATCCCTTCTCGCTCATCTAGGTTTGAACCATTCATCGCTCCATCAGGGCCGGCCCTGTCTCTGTTTTTCCAGTGGCGTCCTTGAATCATGGACTCATGCACGGTTACGGTCATTTTATTCGAGCTAAGCGTCTTGTATTAATTAGCCTCTTTACGAAGCTCAGCTCAGGTAGAATCTCCAAAAAACGGTCTTTGTATAAATCAATGTTTATTTAGTACTGTATATATCTATCAACCCAGTACCTTTTCGAGTTCTTACTTTATTTTTAAAACTGCTTCATCACAGATCTCTAAAAACAAATCA
The DNA here is from genome assembly GCA_036346415.1 of Raddia guianensis. NCBI lineage: Eukaryota > Viridiplantae > Streptophyta > Magnoliopsida > Poales > Poaceae > Raddia > Raddia guianensis. Next base: position 2,351,089 of record CM070538.1, on the reverse strand, counting down.
AACAAAGTGAATATTATTATATAAAATATCAGCTTACCATTAATTCAACGAACATTCGAACACATTTTTTTTCGAAAGGCCAAAAAATCTTGGCAATTTCATTAAGAAAGGAGGAAACATTTATAGCAACATCAGAGCCACAGAGAACAAGGAGAACAAAACAGAAGAGGGGGAGAAAGGCCCCGAAAAACCAAGCACCAAGCTACCAACAGGCCATAACCCGGCCAGACATCACCCATACTTCACAGACTGATGTTTGGGAAATGGGCCGGCCAGAGGAGGCGGACTACTCGCAAGACAGGGCGGTTGCACACGCCAGCTTCCACATACGCAACATCTCTCTTAATCGCTCCGCCAGCTGGGTGAACATGGTATGCACATTCCTGAAAATTCTCGAGTTCCTTTCGCACCAAAGAACTCAGAGGCCAGCAAGAATCGCAAAAGCACTTGCTTTCCGAGAGGTGGCCGTCGCCCCAAGAATTCTATCCTCCCACCAATCCAGCAAGGTGGTGGTGTTTAATGACACCAACATACGAGAAATTAATTTTAATTAAACTAAACACCAATTTAATGGCACTTAAATGCATCGCAAGGCTTAGAGCCTTAGAGAACCAAAGGATTCTGCCCTTCTAGCACCTCTTGAGGGCTCTGCGTCACCCAAACACTCAGATTTATTTAGAGCATGTATAGTACGGTGTGCATCAGTTGTCTCTAAACCATATATAAAACATACCATGTAAAATGGGTGATAATACGAAGAAAATATAGTATGCATAGAAATTTGGGTTGTCTCTCATAGAAGAGTCGATTCTACATGAAAGTTAATTTTTTTTTTGCGTGAACGAGCTGTCTAAAAAATGTGTGTTCATCTTTAACACCGCATAAGTTAGAGGCTTTGGTTTTGTCAACCATGGTACGTGTTACGATGTGCATCAGCTACGCACGGGCACACCCACACTACAGAAAACGAACTCTACGTGGGCGGCCAGAAAAGTCAGTGTCGGCGGCCAGGAAGCCGCCGACCAACCAATATCGGCGGCAACAACACAACGGCCGACACAGATATAGTAATGTCGGCGGCCCAGTCGAGTCTGCCGACAAAGGATCAGCCCCCTCCTGCCACCAGGTTGAAAATTCAAATTTGGAGCCCGCCCATTACTCTATGTCGGCGGCAAAAACAATGCCCCCGACATTACCCCTCCCCCAGACGGAGGAATAACGGCTTGAACGGACGACGCCAACCGGTCCCATGCATCGGTCCAGCGACATCGCCGCCATATGGGGGGCAAGACTTTTGCGCAAGGGAGCGACATAAACCCTCCATGTCGGCGGTATATACAAGGCCGCCGAGACTGATAAAAAGTATTATCAGGGGGCGCGGCAGGGCTCGAACCCAAGACCTATGGCGAGCCCACGCCGCGTGGCGCGCTGATAACCGTGTGACCAGACATTTTCATTCAACAAACAATAGCTGCAAAATGTTATTAATATTGCGTGGAAGGCTCTGTATCGGCGGTATCCCAACACAGACCAAATGTATGTAGGCTGCCGAAATAAATACCGTCGATAAAGATCACATCTATGTAGGCGGCCTTAATATATGCCGTCGACATAGCTATGTTCCAGAGGGGCCTGGGAATTCTCCTGGAAGGATCTGTGTCGGCGGTATTTAGTTTAGCCGCAGAAATAGAGGTAGACACGTGTCGCCTTCTCGCTCGTCGTGTGGACCCCACAAGTCAGAGCGCCGTGACAGGATCGGGCCGTTTGCCAAAGGATATGTCGGCGGCTATATAGGCCGTCGACATAGACCATTTCAGTTTTGTCGGTGGGGCCGCCGAGAAAATGAAACTGTGTTGGCCAAGCAGTGTCAGTGAACTTTTGTCGATGGCTAGCCACCGAGAAAGGTCAATGTCGACAGTATCTGGACCTGTGTCGGGGGCTTTAGCCGTCGACACTGGCATAGATTCCTGTAGTGCCAGTTGGCTCGCCCACAATGATAGTTTGATACTGCCTTTAGCAAATGCAAGTGATTTAGCCGAGATACGTACGCACCTGAAAAAGTCGCGTCCGCACAGGGAAGGCGCCTACGAACGGCTGTACGTACGTCGTCATCACAAGACTCGCACGCTTTCCAGGCCGTGGGGTAGACCGTAACGATAGGAGGGTGGGCCCACGTGACATGACCCATTGGTGGTCCCACCTTAAGCGCGCCACTTGGGTTTGGGGGACCTGGACCCGGAGGCCGGACCTAGCCATGTCTTTCGGACTCTTCCATGAACGCTTTACTCAGCTCCTAATTATGCCTGGTTAATCTCAACAAGAATAAAGATGCTATGGTTTATGGTATCAAAATATATAAGGAGCAGGAGCTCTTCTACTGCGCTTAAATATATAGGAGATAGATAGATGTCAAATCTTTACCTAATAATAAAGATAATAGAGTTTCCACTTCCTCCGTCAGTTTTTGTCCGTCAGGCCTTCAGCACCGTCCGATTGCCATTGTACGTGTCGACGGTTGGGATATCGGTCCCAAGTCAACTAAGATTCTTGAGAAGGGGAGATAGAAGACATTGCCGAGCAAGGCAAACAACAATCAACGAGCAACTAGCAGACACAGGGTTTTTATCCTGGTTCGAGCCTCTCCGGAGAGATAACAACCCTACGTCTAGTACTTCTTTATATGAAAGAGGATTATAAGAGAGAACTCGGCGAGATGAACAGGTCTCGACGAGATTCTGGGTGTACAGGAAGTAATATGCAATCTTAGCTTCAGGTCGTGCCCTCTACACGCCGTAGGGGCCTTGTTTATATAGCTGTTGATGATTAGTAAACGGCTTATCTTAAAACAGGCCTTGGGCCGATTCCGTACCGGCCCACCACTCAAGCAGAGGACCCAGCAGGCTGTCCCTGGCCGTACTAAAGAAGCCACCTAACTCGCTCGTGGATCGTCCCGGCTTGACCGGTCAAGCTGCGGCGGCACCACGCCCTCCCGCTATCCTTAGCCGAGAAGGTCCTCGTGATTCGCTTCGCCTGGTGGGCGGTGGCGATAATCCGTCATGGCCACCGTGCTTTCTCCGGCCTTGACCGAAAGAAAACCGTATCTCCCAGGAACCCGTAGCACGGGAGAAGGACGCGCGGACAGCCCGTCTTGTCGTTTGCCTTCTTTGGCAGGCAGCAGATGGTTGTTACGCTACGCGACGCCCTCAACGGGTGGCGCATGACGGCGTGTTCTCCGCTCAACCACCGCGGATCACACCCCTGGTCAGATTTTCAGTCTGCTAGCCAACTCGATCAAGCTCGATTTGATTTGAGCGTCGGGCACAACAAGGAGCGACTCAGATTTACCTGTGTTCGGACTTCTCATGGGTAATAGTCCTACTCCCCGCCGAGCCTTAGCTCTTTTCTCGATTGTGGTTGAATGGGAATGTGTTTTACAGAGTGTTTCAACGCATCGAATGCTAGTGCTCCTCTTTCTCCCCCTCTTCCCTCTCTCTCTCCTTTTATACAAGCTTTGGGTCATGGAGAGAGCCGAGAGTAGGCGTGCAGCTGCTTCTCAAGACAATCGACAAGACACGACGAAGAGACGAAAACGCCCGCCCACGCTGGCACAAGGCCGCCTCGCGTTTCGCAGTGGCCTCTCGACCCACACGGCCACACCGTGAGTCTGGCAAGGGCCCTGTCTGCTCCTCCCGACACGAGCGGCCTCCTCAAGCAAACCTTCTCTCTGGGTCAATTCTTCTGCATATGATGGATGTGGCGCCAGACTGCAAGGGTCATCAGAAGCGGTAATCATTTCTTCACTGCCTATCCGCTGTGATGTCTCATTAATGCGCCGTCGCCCTTCAGAAGGGGGAGCCGTTCCGAAGACTCAATCTGCATGCTTCCTCGCAAGGCTGGCCCGGGCTCGCAGGGGCCCTCGCCTGTCTCCAGAGGGGCTCGCCCACGCACTCCGCCCGTGGCGTGGGGCCTCACTCACTGTCGGAGGGCTCGCCCACGCGCCCGCTCGACGCGTGGGGCCCTCGCTTTGTTTTCAGGGCTCGCCGACGCGCTGCGCGGGCGCGTGGGGCCCTTGCCTGCCTTGGGGCTCGCCACGCACCGCCTGTGCGTGGGGCCTCCCCGGCCTCTGAGGGCTCGCCCACACTGGGCCTTGCTCGCCCGCTGACGCGTGGGCCCTTCCGGCCTCGAGGGCTCTCCCACCCACTGGGGCCTTGCTCGCCTCACCGACGCGTGGGGCCCTCCCTGCCTCCTGAGGGCTCGCCCACGCCATTGGGCCTTGCTCGCCGGCCGACGCGTGGGCCCTCCCTGCCTCTGAGGGGCTCGCCACGCCACTGGGCCTTGCTCGCCGCTGCGACGCGTGGGGCCTCCCTGCCTTCCTAGGCCTCTTTGTACCCGGTATTTATTACACCGACAAGAGTCCCCCGGTCCACCATGATACGCGAACCGTCACAGATATTTTTTTTCATTTCTTGTCGCGGAGAGACGAATCGTGGGGGCCCACCACCTTCGGCACCAGTGACGCCGATTCTCCACCGCACACGATCTTCCTTGGGGAACCACGCCGCTGCTGGAAACCAAAAACGCTGGGCAATGATGGCGCCGCACGCGTGGGCGGAATCCAAACCGCCACGCCGCTACCACGCCTACAAGTATTTCTCAAAGTCGCGCTAATCCTTCCGCGACGCTTAAGTCTTCACGCCGTCTGGCGCTTCTTCGGCCGCTACCACAAAGATCTCGCTAATCGCCACCAAGCTTTTCGCCAATACCACCGCCAAATTTTCCATGGCTCCTAAGCGCAAAGAAAGGCCGCCGAGATGCCGCGACATCTTCGGAGTCGCTCGCTCGCTTCCACCGCCGATGAGGATCGGGAGGCGCGGCCAATCTTCGTACCACCGATCGCCGCCTGGTTCGCCCGCCACCACCATCGCGCCGAAGTCTCGCGCCGGGAGATCGTGACCTTCTCTCGATGCGTCTTTGGCGGGCCTTGTCCCGCCAGACTCGATTCTTCTTGGGGTGCTCGCTTTCTACGGGATCCAGCGCGACCTCGCTCCCAACTCAATCATGGCTCGGTCATCTTCGCCCGCCTCTGCGAGATGTTCGCGGGACGATGTCGAACCTCCCGCTCGGCGCCGACTCTTCGCCTTGCACACGGCTCGGCCGAGCGCGGTTGGGAGAAGCTACTTGCCCGCGTCACCTCCGCTTTTATCTCGCGGCGGTCAAGTCCAACTGGAAGGACTGGCACCGGCGATGGTCAGACGTGGAGGACTCCAATGCCGCGACGATCTTGTTCTTCCCGACGATCTCGCGGAGCCATCGCGACCGGGGAGCCCAGCCGACGATCTTGCGAAAGCACGGAGACGATGGCGGCGCAGATTGCCGAAGCTCCGCCGCCAGGCTCACCGAACCCACGTGGTGGCGGACTTTTGCGGCGCCGTTTTGCCCGCTGCTTGAGGGCGCGCTTCCGGGCGTATTACGGCGATAACGACGGACCCAGACCGCTCTTGGAGGTGAATACCCTCGCGCTTTTGGGGTTTTCAGACCTTCTTTCTTTCCATTTTTGGCTAATGACCAATTTGTCGCTTCTTCTTTGGTGTTCACCGATGGGAACGTGTCGGGCGACGTGTTCGGATCGGCCGGCGGGGCTATTGACTGACGCCGATCGGCGACATCGCCTCGCTGACGGGCATCCGCCCCTCCGCGATTGGGACCAGCTGGGCAAGAACCCCTTACTTGCGGCGTTGCCCCTAACGGAGGTCTCGGTCTGCGGTCCAAGTGGCCCGGACCACTGCAGATCCGCGAGCCGCCTCGGCGATCGCCTAAGCTTCCGCTGCCGCTTGCTCGCCGTGCCGCCGACTACCAAGGCTCGAAGCGCCATTATCCTTGTTGCCGACGACGACGACGACGAGGAGGGAGGGCGAGCTCAAGAGAAGCGCGCTTCTTCGCTTCGGGCTTCGCCGCCACCGCCGGCTTAATCGGGGGCCTCGCTGCCACCGCCGCTTCCGCCACCGGGCGAGCGCGGCGATTATCGAATGGCGCCGCCGCGCCGCTTTTTCCGCTCTCTATGCCGACCTTCGCTGCCGGCGCTGTTCTGTTGGCGCTCTCAAGACCGGCATTCGCGCCAACAAAGACCGGCGTCTGGTTCGACGACGGTGATCATGACCGCCGCCACCGCCGCCGCAAACAAGCGACTTTGAGCTCCCCTTCGCTTTCGCCAGGCGCACCGCTTCAGTTGACTTTCCTCGCTTACGCACATTTCGCGATTAGGGTTAGCATGCTACGGTTTTGGCATACCAACACCGCTTGTCCCTTCCCGAACAGGCGACGCTGAGCATCGAGCCCGCCCACGCGACTTCGCCAAATTCCCGCCTCGCCGCCGCCCTTCGACGGAGGTCGCTTCATGGCAGCGGAGAGTTCGGGCGCGGCGGCCGGAGAACCTTCGCCACTCGCCATTGGCGCCGCCGCTTATCTCGCCGTGACCGCCGACGGGGCGTTTTTGAGGCGCTTGCACCCTCTCCCGCACTGGCGACGGGGAGGAAGCCCTTGCCTTGGCGGGCGGTTCGCTGGCGAATCTGCGGCGGGCCTTGACCAAGAAACCGCCGCTGAGGCGATGACTCATGAGGTCAGCGGCAGTTTCAAGCCGCCGCCGCCGCCGCTAAGCGATCAAGACCTCACTTTGAGCACTTCGAAGCGCCCGTCCCTCGCCGACATGTTTGCGCACCGCCATCATAAGCTTCCGGACGCCTCAGCATCCACTGGTGTTTCCACATCCCATTGCTGAGGAGACGGCCAAGACGCTGGCGCGCCGGGACGAGCCGCCGGCCTCGCGACGTCCTTCCGGCGGCGCTGCTGGACGCGGGCGATCAAGACGGTCGCCAAGGCGCTTCGGCAGCGCGGTTTATCTTGGGTAACTGTTTTGCTCGAGACGCCGCGTTTGATCTCGACGCCGCCATCGGGAGTTTTCGCTACGGCCGACCGGTTTGAGCAGCGCTGGTTGACACCGCCGCCACATCGCGGTCCATGATGGGGGCGCCGCTCCAATGGAAGACGGCGTCGGAGGAGAAGCGAGACTTCGCCTTTTTGCCTTTGTAATTGTTGCCTATCAATGCAAACAAACTTTTGCTCTTTTGTCGTGAGTCTTACTTGAACTTCGCACAACTTTAACTGCGAAATTGAATTGGGGCACCGGCCGCCAAAGGTTTTAGATCGAACGCTCGCCGCAAGTGAGCGCTGCTTTCTTAGGCATCCGGTTACTTCAACCCTTATGGCGCTCGCAACCCGACTTAAACATTACGTGGCAGCGCTTAGCTTCCGAAGTGGTCTAGTCATTGCGTGCGCCGTTGGCATGCATTGCCCCGCATCGAGCCGACACACCGTGCTAGAGCCCGCCTTCCGTCCCGCCTCGCACCAACAGTAAGTTATAAGCGTTGCCTTTTGCAACTAAGGGCCATCACCATAAGTACTTTCGCTACCAAATTTCGATGAATCGTTTTCTAACGACCTTTCTAAGGCTAAGCCAGCGATCGCCAAAAAGCTTTAGACGTAGCTTTCGCTGAAAGTGAGCGCTTTTTCCTCGCATCATCGTTACTTCAACCCTTATGGCCTCTTTGCTAACCGACCCTAGACATCGCGTGGCGAGAACTTAGCTTCCGGAAGTGGTCTAGTCGCGGTGTCATTGTTGGCGCGTGCCTAGACCGAGCCGACACACCAGTTAGAACTCGCCTTCGTCTTCGCCGCCCAACCGCGAGTCGAGGCGTTAGTCCTTGCAACTAAGGGCCATCTGCTTTGAGTACTTTTTTTTCGCTACCGACTCGGCTGTATCGCTTTCTATGACTTGAGGCTAAAAAGAAACAGATGCCCACAAGGAGATAGAACTTATCTCTTATTGAAGATGGCTTTACAACGCATTTCGAGGCGAGCGGCGGTGAAGAAGACTCCTCGCTGCTCCAAAGGAAGGCCGAAAAAAAACTTGGATCTGCTACCTCTGGTAGAACTTCCTCACCGCCGACGTTCCAAGTGTTCGCCAATTCGCGACCGCCCTCGAATCGAGCTCGACCGAGCTCGGGCGGAGACGAGACCACCTTGAAGGGGCCTTCCACGGGGAGATAGTTTGTTGCGCCCGCTGCGCTTGGATTTTGCGTGAACGAGGTCGCCTATCGCCAGTTCTCACACACACCGCCTTGCTTGATAGCAGGCGCAGCCTCCTGCTGATACTTGGCGGCCGGATCGCCGCCTTCTCGGATCTCCTCCAGAGATTTACTTCATCCCGACGCCGGTCGAGTCTTGGTCTCGCCTGAACGCCGCCACTCTTGGGGAGCGGCGAGCTCGATGGGAGCACCGCCAGAGCCATACACCAGAAGAAGGGGTCTCGCGGTGGCTTCTGGGAGTTGTCGCGGCGCCACAACACGGTGGAACTTCTTCCGCCATACCACACGCTTCTCCGCACGGTCGAACGCCCTTGTCATGAGCCCTTTGAGTACTTCCGCGTTACGCTTCCACTTGCCCATTGCTCTTCGGATGCGCCGCGAGGCAAAGCACGACAGGTACCCAACTCTTCGCACTGGGCCTTGGAAATCAGCGCTTTTGAATCGAGCGCCGTTGTCGATGATGATTACATTGGCGACGAACCGACGAAGATACTCTTCATAAACTTGATAGCCGCTGCGATGTGATCGCCGACCGGCGAGGCTTCAACCCACTTAGTGAACTTGTCGATGGCGGCGAGCAGATGAGTATATCCTCTTCGGTCGCTCGCGGAACGGGCCTGTATCGTTCAAATTTCGGACCGCGAACGGCGGAGAGCGGAATGGTTTGCGGCGCTGGGCGGTCGGTGGATCCGCTTAGCATGAAATTGGCACGCTTCGCATCTCCTCACCACCTCGAAGGCATCACGAGGCAGAGGCCAATAGAAACCGTGGCGAAAAAGCTTTCCAACCAACGCCTCGGCCTGAATGGCTCTCGCACATGCCTCCATGGATCTCGAGAGAATTTCACTCCCGCTTCGAGTGACGACTTCAAGAGAACTCCGCTTATGCCAGGGCGACATGGTCCCCACATACCGTATGTGGCGCTTTGGCCTTGCGCGCTATCTTCTCAGCCGACGCGTCATCGTCGGGATCACTCCATCCCGCAGGTAGGCTAGGATCGGATCCATCCACTGACCTTCCCGGACGAGTGTGACGACGTTTCAGACATTGCCGCCGACGATTCTCCTCGCCCGGCGCTTTCCGCCTCAACCGCCTCGGCGGCTTCTTCCGCCTCCTCCTCTATCCGGGGTCTGCAGCGAGATCGGTGACGCCTCTCCAGAGGTGGGGCTGGCGTCAGGAAAGCGCCGTCCCCGCTGTAATTGGGGTCATGCGACGGACGGCCGCAGAAGTCTTTCTTCAAAGACCCCACCGAACAGTGCCCTTGACGAGGCAATCAGGGACATTCATCCGCCATGTAGTTGTCGCGGCGAGGGATGTGCACGGCCCAAACCTCAAAGTACTGCTTCCAACCGGCGCACTCCGCTGTAGGCCGCCATGACGGATCCGAGCAGAGAAATCCTTCCTCGCTTGGTTGATGACCAGAGAGAATCGCTTTTACTTGTAGCCGGATGCCAAGGGTCGGCCACCCCGAGCCCGGCGAAAGCGATCCTTCATACTCCATGACGTTGTTGGTGGCGCGGAAGTCCAAGACCACTCGTGCCGGACGACATCGCCGGTTGGAGACACCAGACGACGCCACGCCAAATTTCCTCCAAACGGAATGAGCCGTCAAGAAGAGAGTCCACGGCGAGGAGGTGGGTACCTTCAGCTTCAAGAATCCGCCGAGTCCACTCGCTAATGAACTCCGCCGTAGCTTGCCCTTTGATGGCCACTCGGGAGCGAATTTGAGATCGAATTCGGCCACCCATGGCCCACTTGGCGATGCGACCACGCCATGTTGAAGAGGATCTCCGCAAGGATACTTGGTCAACACCGTGACTTCTCGCCTCGAAGTAGTGGCGTAGCTGGATGCCACCAAGACGGGCGAGAGCATCTTCTCGTGTGCAGGAATACCTTTGTTTCGCATCGCGGAGGACCTTGTCGACGAGTAAATGGGGCGCTGAACGCCTCTCTTTCCGCCACTAGCACCGCTACCGACCGCCTGGGGTTTGCCGACGTACGAGGATCAACGGCTCGCCTGGTCTGGGCAACCAAAGACGGGCGGGAGGTAAGATACTTTCTTGCCGCCGAACGCCTCCGCGCCTCCGCCCACTCGAACTCGTTAGTCTTCTTTAGGAGCTTGAGCAGGTGGGAGACTTTTATCCCCAGCGAGCTATAAGCTGCCCAGGAGGGGCAGCCCACCAAGCACCGCAGATCCGCCGGGTCGCGTCGGGCTTCATGTTCTCGATCGCCGCGATCTTGTCGGTTCGCCTCATCCCCTCCGAGACGAGGAATCCCAGCTTGTCTGACGGAACGGCGAACACGCATTCTCTGGATTGCTTTGATGCGTGCTTTCGTGTTGGTGAAGGTTTCTTCCGTGTCGCCGATCAACTCCTCCGCTTCTTGACTTCACTACCGATCGCCGACGACACCTCCGTGTTCCGCCTTATCTGGAGCGGTGAGCGATATGCATGGTCCGGCCGATAGGTTGGGCCCGCGATTCTTCAAATCCAACGCCATCCTTAGAGGCGAGACGCCCATGGGCGAAACGGCGGTCTTGTCTTCATCTTCTTGACCATGCTAATCTGGTGGTACCCGAGTACGATCCGTAAAGCATACCGCCGCACTCGCGGTTGAGTCGACGATGAGATCGACGCGGGCAGCGTAGTACGGATCCTTCGGCACGCCTTTGTTGAGGTCGGTGAAGTCCACGCACATCCTCCAACGCCCGTTGGATTTCTTTGACGAGGACGGGTTCGCGAGCCACCTAGGATGGGCGACATCGCGGGACGACCCGCCCTTAAGAGCTTGTCCACCTCCCGGCGGATAACTTCCTGGCGCTCCACCGACTGCTTCCGGACCTTCTGCATGACCGGTCGCGCGCCGGGGAACGTCGCTAATTTGTGCTCAATCACCTCCCCGGGGACCCGGCCATGTCGGATGGTTGCCACGCAAACACGCTCAAGTTAAGATCGAGGAAGGAGACGAGCGCTTCCTATTTGGCGCCGAGAGGCGCCCACCAACGGTTCGCTGGTCTCGACTTCGTCTCGGAGACCGCCTTAACCTCCGCGGATTTAACCGGGAGGCACGGGTTCTTCCGGAGGAGCTCCTGAGTCGGGCCTCGGCCTTCAGACCGGACGCTTCGCCAACGCGAGGGCGTCCTTGTCGCAGCGAGCGCCCCGGGCGTCCACTTTCAAAAGCGATGGGCTGGCCGAGATCTTCACCACCATGTACGCATAGGGCACACCGCCATGAACCCGGTCGGCGCCGCCGACCTAGGATGGCGCGTAGAGAGGTCAAGTCCGCCACCTCGAACTCGAGCATCTCGGTCGCGGAAGTTGTTCGAGCTCTCCGTTGTTACCGGAGATCGATGAGCCGTGGCGGATTCGGACTCCAAATTTCGGCGCGATGTCAAGAATGGGGAGCTGACGAAGCTCCGCTGCTTGATCTGGAGGCCAAGGGCACCGGGCAGACAGGAGGTTGAGGAACTCTCTCGTTTACCAAAGACCCGCTTCTAGCTTTACATTCCGGACCGTGGGTGCAACCACGATCGGAGATGCCTGTGGTCAGCAGATCGTTGGGTGATCGCTTTGTCAACGCGATCGTTGCTTCCGACCACGCCAATTGCCTCGTCGACCAAAGCGAGCAAGGCGGCGACACTCCCTCATCGCACGCTTAAAGCTAGCGTGACGGATAGGTGGCCGAACCGCGCTGGATGACGGTAACCTCGCGGCTCCGCTTTGAAAACCAAGCGGCCGCTTCGTTTACCCGCATCGCGGACGCCACTGCCGCTGTGGACTCGCTTGTCCAATTATCTTGCCGACGACATGGCAATCGCCAAGTCGGGGAGTTGTTGCGTGAATGGGACAGTAGGGCCTTCCGTCCCACCCACGGGCGATGATTTCGCTTCGCGCGCCAGCCGCCGCGGCCACGGCGACGCCATAGCCGCCGCTTCGCCGCCCGGGAGCCGTTCCCGCCGGGCCGCGACCTCCTCCTCTTTTACGCCGCCATTGCGCCCATTCTTGCTGTGTCGCTGGCTGCTCGTCGCCGTTGTCAAATGTTGCCGGCGCTTTCCATGACCGCCTTTCTCGGTCGCTTTGCGCTTCTTCTTGTCCTTGCCGCTGGGTTCCTCGAGGTTCCGGCCTGCGCCGCCGCAGCTGGTCTCGCCACAAGGCCGGGAGGATGCGAGCCTCCGCTGAAGGGGCGACTCAGCGCTAAGGCGAAGAGCTTCCTCCGCTGCCTTGATCTTGCGGGTGGCCATCTTCTTTTGACCTTAGGGTCTCGGCGCCTCTCCGAATGCCGTGACCACGGCGTCGATGGAGATGTCGGGGATAGTGTTGCGGACTGACCGAGCGCTGAATATAGTCGCAACAATGATTTCCTTTCTTCTCGCTTCCACGCCAGGAGGTCGCCTTTCCCCGGACCGTCAAGGTGCCCCAACGCGGAAAGGAACTCTTTGCCCCAGACCCGGGCTGGCCACGGCGGTCCGGAGGTCACGAGTTCCCCTTCCATCCGGCCGGCTCCAGATGACCCAAAAGATGGGGTGGACCCGGGCAGGGGGCCGCCTGCCCGCCCGGAGGGCGAGTTTTGGGCCGCCCAACCCGGGAGTTCGCCCGAGGCCGCCCGGCCCCGGAACGGGGGCGAACGCCCCCTCCCCTTTTAACCCTTTTGCCCAAACCCACGCCGGGCCGGGCCGCCCCGGGATTGCCGAGTGCCCCAGGCGGGCGGGTTCCGAGGCCGGACGGGCCACCCCGCCGCCGCCGAGTCAGGGCCGGGTTTTGCTTTTGGGCTCGCCCCCGAGTTGCGAGGGCGCAGGGCCAAAAACAGGCGGCGGCCTTCCTCCTTGACCACCGCCCGCCCACGGCCAATTGAACCACGGCCCAGGGTCCGGGCCTC